>OW964561.2:16645423-17270423 GCA_943138885.2 Tholera decimalis
GGTGGGATGGTGGTCTTACACGAGGCTATCAATAAGAAAGCGCTGTTGTTTTCGTAATACTCATCTTTTTAGCTGCCTTTATTATTTTTGCTGTAGATATATAACACAGTAAATCACTCTTTAATACTACCTACGTAGGTACTTCTGACTCAATCTGTATACTATACGTATATGCTCATACATATCGTTGTTATTAATTTATAGCGGTCATCAGGTTATTAGCGGTCCTAGCTCAAGATGTAGAAAGGTGCCCATACCGGCGACATACGTTAGCTAACGTTCAGGTATCTTGGAGCGCAGGAAATCGTTAATTGTCATTTATCTGTTACTGGCACAAGGCTGGACTGTAGCGAGATCACGCAACGAGTAGTCTTTTAATTTTTTTAAATAGGCTTTAGACTTAGTCTTCATCGATATTGGTGACAACGTCTTCTTCAGCAATTACTTGCAAAATGTATTGGGCAGTTTTAATAAATTTTTGCGATCTCCTTCCAAAAACTCACTCATTGTTGCATCATTCTCTTATTTTAAAATCATGCCTGTAGGCGTAAAGGTTCAGTTACCTTAAACGAATTGCATACATACTGCATCTTAAGAAAATACGAGTTTACATAGAAACGTTCGTTTCATAATAAAACGAAAATCACTTATCCACAGAACGAATCGTTTAGAAATCCAACTTAACTAACACTATCCATTGATCCTTCGCTTTACTGCACCATAAAACTGCGAGAGTGCGAGTTGTCAGTGGATTAAATTTTCTAGAGGTTATCTGGTTTGTCCAACAGACGTATTTGCAGGGGTACTAACCGGCTAACATGACGCCGTTTTCTTTAGCATACCATGGGAAAGTTGTTTTAACAAGTCTGCCTTTGTGCAAGTGCGGCGAGTAAAATTAATAATTATCGTAAGAAGTAAGAAAACGTGACGTCCTCTAGAGTAGGAAGTGAATTTCCCCAACAAAATCGTGACGTGCGAGCGACAAACAAAAACTGTCTATAAGTAAACCAGCCGTAATTGTACTAATGCCGCGATCTTCACACTTCGTTACAGCCTCAATGTCGGTGGAATCAATAGATTATATTGTGAGCGCTATCGTGTAACTGTTTCTTCTTTGATTTGTTGCAATCCTTGTGGTTTTTGTGCCAGGGTCTCTTTCTCTCGTAGGAACAACACGAGAAGCTGTATTCGATATCGATCAGTTTCTAATCTTAGCCCTATGGTTGAATGGCAGTAGCAGTGACCTATTTCCTTAATTGACTCCTACGAAACTATTTGTGCTAATTGAAGCCGTGCACTCGTGTTATTTGCTATCAGGTATTTTTGTAATTTAATGATATGGGATGCATTTTACCAGTGACCTTTGCCTGTATAGCTTTATTGAATCTATGAGGAGTATATCAGAGACAGAGATTGAGAGAGCTAATTAGACATAGAAAGTACTGTAACGGTACTTAACCTATAACTAACTTTATCAATATCATCTGAGCTCTCCTGCCGGTCCATAGACGTTATTATTTTATGATAGTAGAATATTTATTAATTAAAATCAAGATCAACTTACTATTTAGTTTCTATATCTGGTTACTTTATACGAGAGTGGAATTATACAATATATTATGTCTCAACTTTGTAAGGATGATATGATGGATGTTTGTTACTCTTTAACGCAAAAATTACTGAACGGATTAAGATGAAACTTTACAGTAATATAATTAGCTATATAACTTTAAACTAATTTTCACAGGATAAAAAATAGCGTATCTATTATTTTGATGTCTATGTTTCAAAATTTCCAAGCGGACAAAGTCGCAAATTTATAATAATTATTTAATTAGTGTTGTTACTTACACAAGTGGATGAAAAAAACATCTTTAATCTTTTTTTACACCTTTGCCATTCATACTACACCTATACCTTACACTCTCGATAGCTTAAACCGAGTGTTGTCAGTGAATGTTAGTAGGTACATGTACTTACAAATACAAGATCTAAGTGAGAGCATACGTAACAAAGAGCGCGCTCGTGACTTCAAAAGACAGTTTCATTTTAAAGATCATTTGTACTTTGTTCCACTTTCTTACAACCACAAAAAGATCTATATCAATAAACCTAGATCGATTCTTTGAAATTGTTGTAATTGAGATGAAATTGTCTATTAGACTTTACAATATGATTGAAGAGACGATCGTGAACTTTTACACTACGTTAGTTGACTTCATTGGTCTGATCGAATTATAAAACCAACCGGAATTTGTTTGAGCTCAAAAATGCATATTTTAGTTACAATTTGTTACAACCATTACGCTTAAAAATTTGCTACTTAGGCAAATATTCTTCTTAAACTCGCTCATGTTGTCTACAGAAAAATTGCGTCGATATAATAAGTTGCCTATGGCCATCAGCGTACGGTAACAGGTGTAGCATTCATATTATCAGTGATATAGTATTCGTGATATCTACAGAGTAACCAATCATTTTACCTCCTAAATTTATAAAATTAGCATAGGATTACACCTCTTTAAGTAATCTTAACGTTAAACATTGAAGTTAAATGTAACTTTTAGCTTTCAGCATCAAGGGGTACGGCAAACCGCAGTAATAAATTTAATTAACCACTCTGTGCATGTGTTATTATTTCTTAATAAGCATTTTCATAACAGCCTGTTTTCTTGTACCTGTGCAGTCGGCGAGTCCATTCGCCTGTCCCACATAGCTCGAAGTCGTCCGAGTGTCGATCTTACGTTTGGTAAGAAGTGGGACACGGTGCGTACCTACTTCAGTTACATCGGTTAAAACTTTACCAGTGGGAAAGCACTTTGAACGGAGCACCGTTCAAAAGAAAACGTTATGAAGTCGTGAATGTTCAATCGTTGGAACAACAGCTTCACTAAAACAAAAAAAAACACAATTTCTATGGCGTGTTTAATAAATATAGGGTTTAGACATTGGATCTAATTAAGCCTTTAAATACAAATCCAGTTTTGCTATTCCTTACATATTATAAAACAGTCGCTCCCGCTGTCTGTACGCTTAGATCTTTTAAAGTAGGCAACGGATTTTAACGCAGTTTTCAGCAATAAATAGAGTGATTTAAGAGAAAGGTTTCTATGTTCAATATATGCATATTATCAGTACATTGCAGCCGTGCGAAGCCGGGGCAGGTTGCTAGTAATAATAAAAGGTAAAATGACAATTGTACACATGCGCATTTTTATAAAATGAATATTAGTTACATCACCTGTGATATTCTGAAACAATGAACAGGTATCTGAATACTACCTACTCATTGTTTACTAATTCCCCGTATACCACGTTGAATTCAACAAGTCACTTATTGATTTTAAGATATTTATGTCAGTGGAAAGTAATTCTCAAACATCGATTAGACTAATGGGGAGACTCTATTTATCCTGCGATAATAATGGACCAAATAGGGGGCTAATACGATAATGCTAATCGTACTAGTGTTATAAATATGAAAACCGCAATTCAATACAATTAGAGACAATAGTAGACCATATTTTGGATTCGATATGATATGAATTTTCATTTGTACATCTTTGACAGTCGTAAGGGGTACAGGGGCAATACTCAGACCAAATAAAAAAGAAGACGGAACTCTGCGAACAGCAAAGTGAGGCCGTCAAATTACGTCTTGCCGTGTACATACACAATTACACGCACACACGTACAACGCAATTACGTCTTGACTTGTTAGTCTAGCTATCGCAGCTCGTGGGTGTTTATCAGTGAAAATGCCGAATTGTGTTGTGAAACGGTGTACGAGTCACTCCGCAAAAGATAAAAAGCTGGATGGAATCACATATCACACGTACCTAAGTTATTTTGGAAACCCACATTTTCAATAAACCAAAATAAAACTTTGAGGTTATTGCTTAACACAAGTGTTGTCAGTATGAAGTGTTTTCGTTTACCTTATTATTGAGTAATAATGTAAGACGCAACGTAATGTTACTCGTTACTTATAGGATAGTTATCAGTGTACATATTTTAACTGACTACACAAAACGAGGAGGTCCTCTGTTCGACTGTATTTTTATTATGTTTATCAAACTTTCGATCGCTAATTACTAACGAAAAAATTCGGTTGCATCCAGGATGCGTTTCTCGCAAGCATCGTTATTGCAACCGAATTTTCGCAAGATTGATCGAGAATGATCGAAAGTTTGCGACAGCGTTATTAATTAGTAGGTAACGTTATTTTGGGGTAATTTGAATTATCATGGCAACACCGGCCCACGCACCACATGTTTAGAAAACTGGCCTCACTTCTATGTTCGCAGAGTTCCGTCTTCTTTTTTATTTGGTCTGAGGGGCAAGACTGTAAGATTTTTTGGCTGGGAGGACTTATTTGATAATTTTACCACGTTAAAAAAAAAAAAAAAAAAACTATCCGTTTAGCCGAAAAATCTTACAGTCTTGCCCAAGGGTGTCGCGTTACCCAGTTAACTGTGGACTTCAGATAGGCAGTCGCTCAATGTCAAACACTATTACTCAGCTGCAATTGGTAATACTGGCATCCGACTCCGACCCCGACTTCCGGCTTAAGACATTATTTCTCAAAAATAGCTTGCCCGCATAGGTGGGCAGAGGCAGCTGCTATGGACGAATTATATACAAACCCGGTCTGAACAAAGGATTGTGTGCTAATATCCGACTTCCGCAAAGGTTAGACCTTTAGAAGCTATTAGAAGCTAGCTTCAAATGAACATTTAAATTGATCTGAAGGGAGCTTTCTTAAGAGATAATATTTATACTCGAATGGCTCTATAATTATCCCGTGTATTATAGCCGCTGATTCGATTTAGCTAGGTCGTCTATAGTCGTGCGTGAAATATATTTCCTTAGTCAACTTTTTAGGTACGGTTTCGTTTCAAAATGATATAAAAAAAATTACAGGTCTCTACGATTTTACAAGCAAGGCTTCGGATAAAGAGGCGACACGGTTAGCGCAGTGGTTGAGCAATTAGCTGCAATGCTGCGTGTCGCAGAATCGGTTCCCGCACGGATTTTTTGCTCATCTCTAAATAATCAATTTTATTATATTCGTCTTTTAATACCTTATTTAAATGGTTTGAGTGTCAAGCTATACCTACTTGTTTATTGAAAGAACGGCGCCTTAGTTTATTGTATATTTTGGTTAGACAAACCAAAATTGACAGTAAACTAAGCCGCCATATTTGGAAAATTAGTAATATTGCTGCTCTCGTCTCGAAAGGTGACATTCTCTGAGTTGTGTTGATTAGTTAAAATGTGCTTGATTAGTTGAGAAACACTAGTCTATTTTTTCAACCGACAAAAAAAACGGAGGAGGTTATCAAGTCGACACGTATATATATTCTTTTTTTATGTATGATCATCGATTACTCGAAGACGGCTGAACCAATTTGGAAAATTCATTTTTTGTTTGGTTGGTCTCATTGTCACCAAGTCAGGATCTGCTGATGGGATCCTGGAGAAATCGAGGGAATTCTTAAAATATTATAAGCACACCTTTTTTTATAGTTGATCTTAAGCGATGATGTGGTCAAAGATGAAGCACGCTTGCCTAGAAGTAACCTATTCACTCTTGACTTAAAGACTCCCAGGTTATAACTATCAGGAAACAGACTCCGGCAGGGAATTCCACTCCTTAGCCGTACGCACAATGAAAGTATTCCCAAAACGTTTCGTGCATATAGGAGGGATGTCCACCATGTAACGATGGCGCATCGCCGTTTGTCTTGTAGTCCGATGATGGAACGGGCTTGGCGGAATAAGACCGTGCAATTCCATCGCACACTCCCCGAAATGTAACCGATAGAAAACTGACAGGCTTGCAACACGTCGCCGATGTTCTAGGCTCTGGAGCCTTGTCTCGACCAGTTTCTCGTTGCCGATGAGCCTTTTGGCCCATTTCTCTATAGACTCAAGTGCATCAAGCTGGTATTTGGCAGATCCATCCCAGAGATGAGAGCAGTACTCCATACACGACCGAACTTGCGCTTGATATAGGTTGAGCAGCTGTTCCGGTGTGAAGTACCGTCTCACCTTTGCTAGGATTCCCAACTTTTTGGCAGCCAATTGAGCCTTAGCCTCGATAAACGGACCAAAATAAAGGGTGGCTGTCAACGTAATCCCAAGAAGCTCGATGCGATCAGTTATCGGCACGGTTACACCACGGAAAGAAGGAGCCGATTGAAATTGTCTCCTTTTTGCGGAGAAAAGACACGCCTGGGTCTTGGCAGTATTAAACTTGACTAAGTTGGCGTCGCCCCACTCAGAGACAGCCTTCAAACTCAAGTTCAAGCGCCCCACCATTGCCTCTCGGAGAGACTGGACTTGTGACCCACTAGCACGCGCGCTGGATATATATCTCTCAGCAATAGTGCTGTCGTCTGCATACCCAAAGGTACCGGGCATTAGCAGATCGTTAATATGCAGCAAGAATAAAGTTGCTGAGAGAACTGACCCCTGAGGGACCCCGGCATTAATAGCCATTTGGCCAGACGAGCAACCATCAATAACCACTCGAATAGACCGATCTCTCAGGAAGTCTTCTATCCAAACGCAAAGTTCAGTGGGTACCGAAAGAAGGAAGTTTAGCAATAAGGCTATCGTGCCACACCCTATCGAAAGCCTTGGAGACATCGAGAGAAACAGCAAGTGCTTCCCTGTGCTTCTCAATGGCCTCACTCAAGATATGAATGGCATACGCTAGAAGGTCCCCAGTTGACCGGTTTTTGCGGAAGCCGTATTGTCGGTCACTGAGGATGTCGTTAGTTTCTAGGTATGCCAGGAGCTTACTATTGAGTACACGCTCCATACTCTTACAGAGTATGGACGTGACTGAAATAGGCCTGTAGTTGGCTGGATCTGCACGACTGCCCTTCTTGGGCACGGGCTGCACGTTAGCTAGCTTCCAAGCTTTAGTAATTTGAGTATTTTTATAGTAACTTGTGTAGTTGCATTCGAAAAGCACCATTTGTGAAGGGGACCTGATGATGAAGACCACAGATGACCACTGGAACTACTCAATATATAAGTAGGAATAATACGTATTTCATGCGTTCCGCTTCGATTACTTGAATGTGGTTATTAAGCACAATATGCTCGTCACAATTAGTGTTGCCCAAACGAGAGTCTCGCAAGAGTCTTGCAATTAGCGATTATCCTATTGCTCTTTATTAAACGGTAGTTGAGATCTCAGAACAATGTAACAGAGTCTGTTAGATTGTTCTGAGATCTCAACTACCGTTTAATAAATAGCAATAGGATAATCGCTAATTGCAAGACTCTTGCGAGACTCTCGTTTGGGCAACACTAGTCACAATGCATATGGTGAAGTAAAGCTGATGGTGAAGTACCAGGAGAACTCCTCAACAATTAACGGCCCAACATTGGGAAAAGCAATATTTTGTAAATGATTATAAGTAGTTGACATTTAGGCTCTTGTAACTAGGTAAATTAAAAATCGACCAACTAAAAAGAGTGAAATAAAAACTTTTTACCAAAAAATTAAACCGACTCCTCCTAATTTCGGTAGTCGGTGTCTTTAGTTTTGTATTTTCATTTTTGGCACCGACTTCCGAAATTAAAGTTATTTTTCACTTTGCAATGTTTTTTGGGAGTCGGTTTAATTTTTTTGTATCGATTTAATTAATGCATATCGCACCCTCAGTAATGTAAGGAATCAAGTCAAAAGTTTTGCAAACAGAGGTTTTAAATGTTAATGGCTCAAAATGAAATTCGCTACCGGTTAACTAACCAGTTAACTAACCGGTTAACTAGCTTACTGGTTGGCTAACTTAAATAATAAGCACGTTATATGAAAAAATATCTGTAATGTAGGAATCCAGAATCTTGAAACGCGATTTCTCAAAAATCTACGTTTTTGAGTTGTGCCCTTATATTACTAAGGGTGCGATATGGTGAAGTGAAGCTGATGGTGAAGTACCAAGAGAACCCCTCAACAATTAACGGCCCAACATTGGGAAAAGCAATATTTTGTAAATGATTATAAGTAGTTAACATTTAGGCTTTTGTAACTAGGTAAATTAACAATCGACCAACTAAAAAGAGTGAGGTAAAAACTTTTTACCAAAAAATTAAACCGACTCCTCCTAATTTCGGTAGTCGGTGTCTTTAGTTTTGTATTTTCGTTTTTGGCACCGACTACCGAAATTAAAGTTACATTTCACTTTGCAGTGTTTTTTGGGAGTCGGTTTCATTTTTTGGTAAACAGTTTTTTTACTCTGCAATCTGCATCTAGTTTGAGATGCTATATGACGTCAATAAGTAGATGTCAGAAAATACGGTATAATTCGGAAGCCACCAAAATATACCAGTATACAAAACAGCATGACCAACATTTTTGTTAGACTGTATTTTGCATTTCAATCAGTCAGTGTTATTCTTAAGTAGACGTATGTAGTGATTCCAAATGAATAAAATCTGCTACTCTATCGCATTACTAATAATTGGAAACAAGAATCGCGGCTATTCCTAGTGACAGTTTTTGTTATAATTCTTATAAGGATAATGTATTCCTAAGGCACTTTTTCTTGCAATAAAACTTGTATTCATTACGTCTATCATACTGTTGCTGCCATCCATAGCATGCCAGACGTTCGCTAACCCTGATGAGGTACACATATTATGTATATTTGTATTAGTTCGCGCCCTAACTAGCGATAGCAAGTACAGATAACGCGATAACGTTACACTACCATTGTCTCTGGGGCCATGGGAACGCCACACCTAGCTATGGGAAGTTGAACTTGTCGCGCATTCCCCGTCATTATTGATATAACTGTTTAATGAACTTGTTTTATGAAGTTTTATTGCGTAATACGGTACTGCACATACATACCGTGTCACAGTACGCAAGTTAACGATTGATGAGACTGGCTTGTAATACGGGTGCCTCAATAGATCTCGGTGGGATAATCGTCAAATGAATCCTCGCTTCAACTGACTAAAAACCCAGCCTGTTCCTTCAGTTGGTTCGGGGCCGCGGTATCTCGTAAGATCATTCCCGTAACCACTACACAAAACACACCGACAGACATTGACGCTATCGGTAACGTGACCAGACGTCCCGTTTTGAACGGGACTGTCCCTTTTTATAGTTACAAGTCCCGGTGTCCCCGAAATGCCCTGGGACGCAAAATTGTCCCGTTTTCTGAAACCGTGCGAAAAGGGTAGTCGAGCCGGCTCTTCAGTTCTAAAGGCGATGTTGCTAAGGTGAATATAAAAAAAAACGTAGCAAGAGTTTCATTCGTACTTAAAATCACCTATATTAAAGCAGATTTGTTCCTCTAATAAATATAAATATAACTAAACGTTTCGGGTACATGTATTTATTAATTTGTAACTGTTAAGCTAACTGACTTTTCTGAATAAATAACGGTTAAAAAGGTTTTTTTTCCACTGACCACCTGTTAATTGACCTAAATAAACCGTCCCGTTTTGAGTCAAAGAATTAATGGTCACGTTAGCTATCGGGCCTCTTCAATGCTGCTGACTGCTGTTTCACTTGTAATGCCTGAGTTTTGAGGACCCGCTGTACACGATGCTATTACAAGTGTACTCTACTTACTTTGCATACCTAACTTACAAACGGGGCCTACTTTACACTCATTAGTGCCTATAGTCCTAAAAATGCAATCCATTTCCAAATGAAACGACGTTGTTCGGACTAAGGCAGCAGTTACGCAACAGGAGTAGCGCCAGCGCACCACGATGTTGTCTACAAAAGTGTGAGCAATTTCAACTCTCTGCAACACTGATTTGAAAACCTACTCTCTGCTCTGCACGCTCCGTAGTCGCGCAAACGCAACCTTATGCGACATACGGTATAGGTATTGATGGCTATGGATGATAGATGAGGTAAGCTGAAGCCTCGTCCGTTAGCTAACATGATTCTATAAACTGTGTGTACCTATATCCGTTATACTATCCCCCTGCAGATTAAATGGAGTTTAAGCGGCTTAAAAGTTTCAAGTTCCTTGATGATACCTTGAATTCTAGCGGGTTGGCGTTTTGAAGATAAGCTTACAGCTTATGCCGTAGAGTTAAACAGTCTTGTCCTACCTTCATGGTGCGTCTAATCATATTTTTTAACAATCTGTTAGAACACCAGGAAATCCTACTCTATAAAAAAATCTATATAAAACACCAAAAAAAAATCAAGATTGAAAATAACGTCAGAAAAAAATATTTTTTCCTACTTCCATTTTCTTTTTAGTAACCAAAAGTAAAACCGCCTACAGCAGTACAGCCTAGGCTTGCAATACAAATCTCTCTCTTCAAAATAAGTTATCTACTCGATTAAATCCGTTTTCTCTTTCATTTAACTTTTAAATTTCATGACTGCACTAGCGTAAAACAACGACGTCTTCTGTTTCATTTAATGTAGTCAATTTAACCCGTGGTATGTTTATAAACGATTATATAATCTGTTATTGAGCAGTCTTGACTACGACCAAGTATTACAGTTTCCCTAAGATAGCAAAGGACATACAATATACATAGTAGAGATATTCATACTAAAAATAATAGATGTCTACAACATATTTTTTGTTCATCGGGAAAATTATCAAAAGATTTCTTCTGCTCTGGGTGGAGCGGAAGAGAGTGTCAGACAATACTAACTCCGCCATGGGAGTTAGAAACGAAAGCCCTCGCGCTCCTTCACCAGGAGCGCGTGGAGGCGCTTCGCCGGGGCGAAACTCCGGTGCCGCGACTTGTTGCGCACGGCAGATGGAGCTCCGGCGCGAGATCATGGCGGCATGGAAAGACCGACTATCGCAACCCAGCGCTGGGCACGCCACAATAGCGGCGGTAAGTCACCTCTTTGAGTAGTGGCTAACGAGACGTCATGGTGTCCTCACCTTCCGCCTGACGCAGGTGCTCACCGGACACGGTTGTTTCGGGAGTTACTTGGGTTGGATTCGACGGGAGGAAACGCCCGGGTGTCACCACTGCGAGGATCGTCCTGAGGACACGGTGGAACACACGGTGGAGGTTTGCCCCGCTTGGGCGGTGCTCCGCCGTGTCCTCGTAGAGGCGATAGGCGGCTACCTCGCTCCCGGCCCTGGTTCAATCCATGGTCCAGAGCGAGGAGGCATGGGAAGCAGTCACCTCTTTCTGCGAAGCAGTTATGCAAGCGAAGGAGGTGGCGGGACGCGTGAGGGAGAGGCGGGTCTCAAGGCCCTCACAGCCCTTGCAACCCAGCCGCCGCAGGAGACGCTCCCAGCGTCCGGAGGTGCAGGTTGACTCCCAGCCACCGTAGGCGCGGGCCTGCGAGTTGCAAGCAATTGATAGCTCGCCGCCCGACTGAAACCAGGCTCGTGTAGACGGCACATCGTGTTCCATGCGCGCCTCAAAGAGTGTTAGCAAAATTGTCGGGTCCCATAAGGGGGCCGTTGCCTGCCGGGGTTGCGGAATTGTTCGAAAGAGTTTCCGCGGCCTTGGAACACGAAGGGCATATGATGGAACACTGATGGGTTTTAGTCAGTAAAAGTCTGACACACTGATGGGTTTTAGTCAGTAAAAGTCTGACACACCCTCACGCTTCACCCAGATCGGGAAGCAGTCATTGGATGATTTCCCATTCTTAAAAAAAAAGAATACGAACTAAAGTCCACTGAGTTCCTTTATTTGCCCTTGAGTTCCGGAGTCGCGGTATCTCGCTAGAACATTCTCCTCTTCACTCGTCGTATGAAAAGGAGGCTGTATGAATCAGAAAGGTTGCTAATCTGTTTTGTTATAAAATAGGCACTAAAATAAAATAAAACATTTTGTCGAGATTGTTATGCATTTTTATAGCTCAGTCTTATACACACAAATCAATGAATAGTTTGCCATACAAGCCTTCAACGTAATCGTCGTTGTTAAACACAAGGTTTTGGTTCCGTCGAACATTCTCCTTTACTTTTGTCTCTGGGTAGGCAGCCGCACAAATGCTTTCTGTTCACTGCAAAATTATTATCTTTCGCAATATCTTCAGAATCGGGTCAATAGTCGAATGTGTGTAATTAAAAACATAAATGCAATTGTTATATATCTGCTGTTTAGCAAAACAATGTTAAGTTTATGATAATATAATGCACCAAGGATATCGACAATATCTTGAATAATATTGGTTAGCAAAAACAGACTTCAGAAATAACATTCCAAGTTCAAATACCAGCTAGCAAGAAGATGATTCACAATAGTTAAAATCAGGTCACTCACTTTCGCTTAAAAAATAAACACAAAGCCGACACAAACAGGCCATGGATGAACTCTTGGGAAAATAGTTCTCAGCCAGCCTGTCGATTTTATCGATATTACCAACTGCATGTTTCGTAATATCACGTAATTCGGGTCAACAGTCGACTCTCGATGAAATGCGTATTAAATGGGAAGCGGTGTAACTGTACAGAGTTCTCTGTTATCGTAGCCTTCCTTGCCGTAACGACCGTATCGTATCACATCGCATTGCTATGAAGAATTCTTCAACATATCTCCACGGTCTGGTAATACTGCGAATGCTCTGATTATTACAGACTTTATCAGTTTTAATGGTATTACTTGTATGGGGACAGAAGGACAACGGTTTCAGGTATCTAAACTAAAGAGTAACCTACATTTTCATATCTTTATAGACAACCTAGATCATTTATTGCTCTATGTTGATGTACTAAAGATTTCACCTTCAATTACACAGCCATATTTTAGGTCTCTGATTGTGTTTATTTTCTTTGGTTCCTTTGACCGATAAAATATCAGTAGGCTTGTCCTAAGTATATCTCAAACTAGCAGTTGCGCAAGGCTTCACCGTGGACATCACGATAAAACCATAATCTCGTTCTTTTGCAGTAACCTTATAACCTTTCTCAAGCTTCAAGCAACTTTCATACCATCCACCCAGTATTTTCGAAGATTAGCGCATTTAAACAAACAAACTTTTCCGCTATATATTAGTATACACTATAAAATGCCTAAATAAAAGCTGTATCAATAGAAATGCAAGGATTATTTCATTATGAAGTCAAGAAACTATGAAAGCACACCTTTATGACCCCCTCGGTAATGCGAGGCGTGAAGAGATGTTTAGACAACCTAGGCTAGCTATTATATCTAGCTGCGGTAAAAACAACGCTGCAGGCATAAGGTCAGGTTTCATGCATCGTTTGCTGCGGATTTAAGTCTTTGATATATTTTCTATTGAACATAATCCATCCATAGTGATATTATAAATGTGACAATAACTGGGTATGTCTCTTTTACGTTTTAACAACTCACGTGTTCTTATATAACTTGACACCATGAGCTGAATTAGTAAATAGGTAATGCCCCCTTGAAATATTAATTTAAAAATAATTACACGAAGGCAAAACCTAGCTTATAATGAATACCACAAGACTAGAATGTATAGTTTATAATGGATAGTAACATTTCTGCTCTTTTCTCGTAAATCAGCACATAGACTTGTTAGAAAATCAGCATAATTTATTGTATTTTCGCGTGCAACAAGACAAACCACTGGTATTGCTAAGACAAGACTACTACTGACTTAGTTTGTGCTAGCACTTAATTTTTAGTGAGTCAATTGAGTTTTTGGATTATTTAATTTTGTTTGAAGTAATAAAAAAAATTAAACCATCAAAGAATTAAAACGTCAATTAAAATAAATTACCTTTAAATTCAGACTTAAAGTATGATTCATCAAAATTACTTTAAACATGCCTCGTTTAATAAAAACTAAAACTTGGTTTTCATTTACGAAAAGAGTCTATTTTCTATTCTATTTACACTGTATTATTACTATTATTAGATACATGACGTTTTAGTAATTCACTAATTACTACTTATCTTCAGGCACATGTTAATTTAGTAACTTCACACCTGTGGGAATTCTTATATTGCAAACATTTTTCGCGCTCAATTTTGATCTAAGTGTTGTGTGCCTGGGCCTCTAAACAGCAGGCAAGCAATGGCACTTGGCAGTTCGGTTTGCAGAACCGTCTGTAGCAGACGCCTTCGCCGCGAGTCGATTGTGAACGGAAACCGCTAGGTTGAATACGCACAGTGCCTTCGCTTACTTTAAAACAATATGCACTCGCGCCAAACCAACGTCAATAAAGTTCTTATCTGTGCCTTAAATTCGTGATTGTTTTTTTATATTTTCACATTAGATAATTTTGTGCGGTCGTGTGTTTGTTTAGTGAAATACGGAGTTGTGATACCAACTATGCAGTGTAGATAACGTTTCTTTGGTTTGCGGTTGCGTCCGTTGAGGTATATATTTATTTAATTACGAAATTTTTATTACTTGTTTATATATATGAATAACAGTACGGACTTAATTTAAATCTGTTGATTAACTTTTAACAGATTAGCTTTGTGAGATTTATATCAACGTTATGTCTGTAAAGTTATCTTAAGCCTAAAGAGTAATTTTGTACTCTATCTTTTGGATTCTTTTCTTTTATTATGAAGACTCTTTGTGGTATGTTTCTCAAAAAAAAAAACTATATCCAACCTTCAAGTGACCAGTTCTTCTGAGTGAGTGGTTTCGTAAAACCATTGTAATTAAGCCTTGCATATTTTTCCTTTGCTACGATAACCATGAAATTAATTACTTACCTGGTATATTATGATATATTATACCAGTTGGTGTATAAAAAAAAAATTTAACGACCCAGATGAAACTCACTTCAAGATCATATTCAAGTTGTATTCCGAGATTCTTCTACCTATACCTATGTCATTTAATCTGTCTCACATTAGGTATCCGATTGTTTGAAAAACCATGGGAAAATAATGAGGAAAATCTGTATTCAAAAATGGCTGTGAATTCATCTTTACGTAACGAAATTATGCTTTTATTAAAGTCAAATATAATTCAGAAAAAAAACAAAATGAATGCTGCAGGTTTTTATTTTATGGCCAGAAAAAACGCGAATTTACGCTTGAGATAACAATCGCTAGTCGAGGGCACCTTGTTTGAATTATGTAGTCTGACGTTATGAATTATGATAGTTTCACTCGAGTGAGTGCATTATCTGCTATGGCCGATAGTGAAGAATTTGAGTTAGAAATTTTATGGCGCATTCGCTTGAGATTTGCCTGAATAACTCCTTGTCTTTATGGTCATGATTGCAGTTTAACTTTCTGACCCTTCCGGGGGAGTCGGACAGACTTCTACTGACTAAAAACACACCCTGATCCTGCAGTTGCTTTCCAGGGCAGCGGTATCACATTAGAATATTCCCGCAACTCTATTTTTTTTTTGTGGTGGGAAAATCATCGAATGACTTCTTCCGCTCTGGGTCAAGCGGAAGGGTGTGTCAGATTTCTACTGACTAAAAACCCACCCTGTTCCTTCGGCTGCCCTAAATTTCCGGGGCCGCGGTAACTCGGTATTCCCGCAACCCTGGCAGGCTGATAATCATCTGATCTGGGCAGACAACGCTATCAAGTTCTGTCAATCAATAAAAATCTGGTTCACACATCACAGGTTTATAATTTTACAGAAAGCTTATCAAATAAATGTAGATATGGGATTAAAATCTAACTACCTAACCCTTTCCCTTCGTATGAAATTTTATGATAATCGTGTACCTGATAGTGATAAGCAACCAATATTCAGGTTACAGGTACTAACATAACATTAGGTATTATCCGTAAAACTGCAGCTACTATGCAAAATGGTGTAATAATAAATGGATTTAGTAAATATTTGACTAAGTACTTGCACTTTGTCATTAAATGCAAATGGCGTTAACTTGATAAACTGGAGTTGTATTTGCAACAGTTTCCACAATCCCATCAAGTTTTTGCTGACCTTTAGCGGGTGAGTTGCAGTACCAAACTGTTATGTAACTCTGTTTAAACGAACAGTTTTTCTTTAATCACCTTTGATGATCCCAATATTGCAAACTTGTTATGATACAGGTGAAAAACATCTGAACAAGTAGAGCATCACTCAGTCTTTATCTAACAAACTGTATTTAAGTCTAGCTGTGCCTGCAGCTTCGCTCGCGAGTGTGTCAATATTATCTACGTGGGCTTTCTTGCGTGAATCCCGATCCCGGGGGAATTCCGGGATAAAAGCGTAAATGTATGTTGCCCTATAACTTCCTCTATCTTCCAGTGATATCCCATTAAAATCGGCTCAGGCGTTCCTGAGATTAGCCCGGACAAACAGACAGACTGACAGACAGAGAAACATTTAAAACAGTTTGGATTTTAGAGTCGTGTTAACTGTTAAGCACTTCAAATGCACAATTATTTTGAAATCACAGAAATACACTTCAATTTTATTTACATGTATTGACACTTTATGACTTAAATAAAATGTATTCAAAGATATATTTGGTGTACAAACATGCACTTAAATCAATCGCATAGCGTAACCTATTCGTATTTATTGTTATAGCACACATCAATGTAACCACCATGCAGACAACAAGAGAATCAAGCAGGCAAAAAAGATGTAACAAAAGGCGAAACTCTAGAAAGAAATCCCTATCGCCGTCTGACTTAAAATGCACCAGAGCAGACGCAAAAACAGATGCCAAGCTGAACGGGAAACGCTCTCTATCCGAGGGGTCAGTGAAAGTGAAGCATAGGAAAAGTAACATACGACGAACTTTGACCCACCCGTTTACGTGTTCAGACGACATTCGCGATGTTAGCATGATCGGTGTGTTCAATAGGAGTGTTAAAGTGGACCCTCCTCCGGAGAGTGACGAGTCTAATCTGCCGCCTACCAGTAGTGATAGGGACACGGAGGATGATGGACGTCTGTCACGGCCAGCGCCGCAGAGGTCGCGGTGGGATTCCGGGAGTGAGATGGATTCGCTCGTGTCGACGGTGGTTAGGAGAGCGTCTGCGAGGCGACGCCGGACGCCAGCGAACCCGGGTAAGTTGTTCATTTACATCTTACTTACGTTGTTAAGAGCAGAGCAGTACTGGCCTAGAGTTTACGGGCCCGGCTTGTGAAAGCCAGCATGTGCTAGGACCACAAATTCAAAGACATGTGATATCCACCAACCCGCACTGAGTGGATTATGGTTAACGTGACCAGACGTCGTGTTTTGAACGGGACTGTCCCTTATTATTGTTATAAGTCCCAGTGTCCCCGAAATGACTCTGGGACGCAAAATTGTCCCGTTTTCTGAAACCCTGCGAAAATTTTAGTAGTCGAGCCGGCCGGAATTAATCGGTCAAATTAGACTAAAAAATAGGAGTGAAGTTACAAAAATTCTCACCCAGCTGAAAATTGGTAGAATTGTTCAAAACACCATTATAAAAAGGTATGGAAGGTGAAAGTGGGGATGAATAATTGGATGTTATCAAATATATTCAAGTGGAGTATCAAATGAAAGAACACGATTACAATCAGACATGTTTTATCAAAATCGGTTCAGCTATTTACATATAGATATGGGGAGTGAAATTGGGGATGAATAATTGAATGCTGACTGACTTTTCTGAATAAATAACCTATCAAGTCTTCTTTTTTTTCACCGACTAGTTTTTCGTCCCGATTTGAGTCAAAGAATTAATGGTCACGTTAATTATGGCCCATTCCCTATGATAGAAAGGAGGTCTGTTTCCCAGCTGTGGGAAAGTAATAGGCTGAAATATCTTTATTATTTTCGTAGCTGCTCAAGGTTTTTCATAACATAACGAACTCCTTATTTGATAACAAGTTTAATTACCTTCTAGTTATAACGTAACTAAGATAAGATCAATGCAGCCTTACGTGCGTGTTTA
Source organism: Tholera decimalis (assembly GCA_943138885.2). NCBI lineage: Eukaryota > Metazoa > Arthropoda > Insecta > Lepidoptera > Noctuidae > Tholera > Tholera decimalis. The sequence goes on from OW964561.2 coordinate 16,663,202, forward strand.
TGTAACAATGCGTTGCTATTTATTTTACAATAATTTGGAAGAAATTAAGTTAATAGAAGGTGGTATAGCTGGTTACGCAAACATTAAGTTTGATTTTATGGTAGGCTCACTGAAATACGCAATTTTCTGTACCTTTACCTTTCTCAATATAACGTCCATATTGTCAATTATACTTAATATTGTAAAGCGGGAAAGTTTGTTTATATGCACTTATCTTCGAAAGTACTAGGTGGATTAGGATGAAGCTTGGTATGTACGGCTGAAAAAATAGGAGTGTTATGTTTTAATCGTGATAGTCCACGTGAGCGAAGCCTGCGCGACTACTAGTTTATTTATCAATACATTTACTGTTAACTTTTTCACTGATTCTTGTATTTCCATTATACTCTCATGATCACAGCTTTATGACCTAAATTCTAACAAATAACCGTCACTCATTTGCATCCGACACGTGAAATTACTATGTATAAACAACGTTATTATACTAGAACATGTAAATTGTTTACATAGAAATTGTATGTAATTACTACAACCAAGGTTGGAGTAAGAAAATGTGCTGCTTATTGTCATTGACATTATTTGTAGCATTATACTTGGCGCAGGAAATGAATATCATTATAGAATCACTTATGAATATTGCTGTGTTCATGTCTATTGCGACTATGCACTGTATTATTCATACATATTTATAAAAGCCACTAGATAAGACGGCAAAAAGTCACTCAGTGATGAGACGAAACAAAAACTTAAGCATTTTGCGGTTTTAAATCGACTAGTTACTCTGAGGATCGCAAAATTATGTAGTAATTTGTAATGATCGAGAAAGTGGAGGATCTTGTTGATTTATTTATAAGTACATAAGGCGCTCAAACAGTACGTTAACTGTTTATCATCCCACGCAATCGGCGTACTTGCCCCAAAAGCCAGCGGCCAACAATTTAGGTCCGACACTCCATTACGAGTAGAACAATAGACGTATCTGCTCAATTTTGCAAATGTTGACACAATTATTTTTCCAATGAAGAGAGTTCATGATTCACAAGTTAAATGGAACAAATCAACTAATGTTGCTTACATTTGTTCTGCACCGAGTTAATATTTATGCAAAATAGCAATCTTTACCTGAGCTAGCACGTTATGTCTACACGTGACTAAGTGTGGTGTAAATTAGTAGTTATAATATCATTTGTAGGCTAGAAAAACCAAGATAAAAAATCTGTTGCAATGTCACGCTTGTCAGTCTTCCGCTCACACAGGACCAGAACAGCTATAACAATCTATTGGCAAAAAAACCTAGCTTCCTCAGTTCTCAAACGAGGTAGGAAGATTTTAAATTTTTTATGTCTTGGCAATACACAACTGTATAATATTGAGCTAGCTTTGCTTTCGTTGATTTTATCACGATAAAAACACAACCATCCTTCTTCTGCAGTCGGGTAAAAAGCCTATAACCTTCCTCAAGCTTCAAGCTACTACCACACCAAATTTCATCCAAATCCACCCAGTACTTTCGAAGTTTAAACAAGCAAACAAACTTTTCCGCTTTATAACATTAGGATAGATAGAAACATATAATAGAAACATTTATTCGATTACTCTATATCCTACAAGCTAGGACAGCGGCTGTAAAAAATCTGGCTAAATGTGGCTTTAGCCACCCATCTATCCACCCATCGCAGTGCTAATGTGACCCTTTCAGAGGACATGCATCATCTTCTTGGTTGCACCTCGTAGGTTAAACTACCACTTCTAGAATTAAAACAAGTGAATCCACACGAAGAGGAGACAATAAGCTTTGTTTGCAATAACAAGTCGCCATAAAATGAACACTTTCTTAATTATATTATTTTACATAGCAAATTTGTCATAAATAAGACTTACACGTCTTTTCTTTCATTATAAGTTTAAACTACATAGATGAGGTCGGTGTTTCCTTACTGACTACCTAACGGAGAAAAACTCAGAGGTCAACGCCTCTTTTAAACCTCATATAATTCGTACTGGCCAAATCAAAATATACACACACACTAACACAAACACACTGTACACTAATATGGTCATCATTAAATCATCAAAAGCGTTATTTTTAACCGACTTCAAAAAAAAGGAGGAGGTTCTCAGTTCGTCTTGAACTTTTTTTTATGTACGTTACCTCATAACTCGAAGACGGCTAGACCGATTTGGAAAATTCTTTTTTCGTTTGAAAGGGTATACTTTCTAGTTGGTCCCATTGTTATGAAATCAGAATCTGATGATGGGATCCTGGAGTAATCGAGGAAACTCTTCAAATATTATAGGCGCACCTATAGCATTTTGGGTATTTCTTATAGTACCTTGTGCAGTTGCTCTCGAAAAGCACCATTTGGAGAAGTGAAACCGCGTGCAGAAGCCTGTATGAAAATAGTACCAGGAGATCTCCTCAAAAATTAACGGCTCTGCATCGGGAAAAGCAATATTTTGTAAAAGGTGATAAGTAGTTGACATTTTGGCTTTTGTGACTAGATAAATTACAAACCAACCCAATAAAAAGCGTGAAAATAAACTTTTTACCAAAAAATAAAACCGACTTCCATATCAAAACACTACAAAGCCAAAAATAACTTTAATTTCGGAAGGCGGTGTCAAAAAAAAAAAGAAAATACAAAACCAATAACACCGACTAGTTATTTTTGGCTTTGTAGTGTTTTGATATGGAAGTCGGTTTTATTTTTTGGTAAAAAGTTTTTTGTCCTAGTAAATAGGTAAACTTAATAGTGCGGGATAATTATTTCTCCCTTTTCCCCAACTTTCTCAGAACAATCGAATACATCATTATATCGTGTCTCCCGCTGGTAGGTACCTAGTGTAGACATAATGCGTTTGTAGTTAGTTAGAAGTTACATAAAGATTATTAAAATACGATTACCAGCGATTGCATTACTTACATAATTGTAACTTAGAGCTATAATGTGTGCAATATATTTTTGCATAGTTGCATTACGATCTAACAATGACATAGAACGTGCACTGCTTCTATAAAGCATTGATTAGTTTGCAAATAATTTACGCAGTAGGTATTTCCGTTTTTGTCATAGACGAATAATCCTCTTCAACTTTGAAGATTGTTATGTGTGTTGGGCTGAATTCAATTCAGTAAGAAACAATAAATTGAAATCCAGTTCTAATAATGTCTTAACTGAAAGCAGTGGTATAATATGTGAACAAATTATCATATATTTAAATAAATAGTATTACATTAACTAATGAACGCATTGGAAGAAAACCTAGCGTCATCTATGGATTGCATGCTTAAACTAAAATGCCATTACAGATGGCGCTATACTAAAATCCGGAAAAATCTGTAGGTTCCCATAGATTGTTTCGGAATGACATTTCAATAATCTTGTAAACTAATACTAAATCGTAACAAATATTTATACATTTTTTTAATAAAAAAGCTGAAAATCCTGCTTCGGAGTTTTTACGGCATAACTGCACCAGACTGCCATCTATCTTTGAACAGCGAAAGTTAATAATTCTCAACCTGCATGTTCAGTTTACCAGTGAACGACTAAACACATAGATGGCGTTGGGAGTTCTTATATGAACGTGTAACGTGATGTTTGAGAAATGTTTTTCACTGTAGGTAATATCTAATTTATTCAAAATTAACGGCATTAAATTTTAACGAAACACCTACTAAAACGGATGCAACAATAAGACTTATATTGCGTAATTCATAAAACGGCAATTAATGCCGGGGTCCCTCAGGGGTCTGTTCTCTCAGCAACTTTATTCTTGCTGCACATTAACGATCTGCTAATGCCCGGTACCTTTGGGTATGCAGACGACAGCACAGTTTCTGAGAGATATGTGTCCAGCGCGCGAGCTGGTGGGTCACAGATCCAGTCTCTCCGTGAGGACATGGTCGGGCGCTTGAACTTGACCTTGAAGGCTGTTTCCGAATGGGGCGATGCCAACCTGGTCAAGTTTAATGCAGCTAAGACCCAGGCGTGTCTCTTCTCCGCAAAAAGGAGCCAATTTGAACCGGCTCCTACTTTCCGAGGTGTAACTGTGCCGATAACTGACCATATCGAGCTTCTGGGGGTAACATTAACTTCTACCCTCAATTTTGGCCCGTTTATCGAGGCTAAGGCTCAACTAGCATCAAAAAAGTTGGGAATCCTAGCAAAGGTGAGACGGTACTTCACACCCGAACAGTTGCTCAATCTCTATCAAGCCCAGGTTCGGTCGTGTATGGAGTACTGCTCTCATCTTTGGGATGGATCTGCTAAATACCAACTGGACGCGCTTGAGTCTATCGAGAAGCGGGCCAAAAGACTCATTGGCAACGATGCACTGGTCGAATCAAAGCTCCAGAGCCTTGAACATCGACGACGAGTTGCAAGTCTATCGGTTTTCTATCGGTTACATTTCGGGGAGTGTGCGATGGAATTACACAATTTAATTCCAACAAGCCCGTTCCATCATCGGACTACGAGACAAACGGCGAAGCGCCATCGTTACATGGTGGACATCCCACCCATACGCACCAAACGTTTTGGGAATACCTTCATTGTGCGTACGGCTAAGGAGTGGAATTCCCTGCCGGAGTCTGTGTTTCCCGATAGCTATAACCTAGGAGTCTTTAAGTCAAGAGTGAATAGGTTACTTTTAGGTAAGCGTGCTCCATCTTCGACCACATCATCACTTACCATCAGGTGAGATGGTGGTCAAACGCGAACCTACTCTAAATAAAAAAAAAAAAAAAAAAAAAAACGGCATCCAAATCCATTGCTTCGTCTGGTAGGTAGGTACTTATTTAAAAATCGGCAGGTCTACAACGTAGAACTCGTGTGAATGGATTCACTTGAAATATCAAAATTAAGGCCGTGCGCGCACTGCCTTGCGGTGGCCGCAATTGCGGTAGTTCTACCGCACCGGTAGAACAACCGCAATCTCAGGTGCGCGCACTGCGGCGAGAAAAACGCACCTTTTGTCTGATAATGTTGCCATACATACAGATTTCTTCGTATTTATACATATTTTCGATGTGTGATTCAGATTAGCACTCGATACAGATTTTTATACAAATTTCACACTGTATTGATAAAATTAACTGTTACAACTAAAGACAGAACTTGGCAAAATAAATTACCTAGATACCGCATTTATTACGTTACACACACCATTGTATGATTCTATTGTTTATAGTTATTTTAATTTTTTTATAAACATCATTAATTTGCTGTGCGCAGGAAATCCGTCAAAGATTGTTGTGTGCTATCCAAGGCTCTCGCATTCGTAGTGTCGCACATACATAAAATACGTAAATAATTAATATCATAGGTACAAACTTTTATTAAATTTAATATTCATCTAAAAACCCAGAGTGATGCAAAAATTGTCATTCTGGTTATTGGAGCTAGATAAATTACAAAGCAACTTACTAAGTTTTCGTAAGATATATACGTTCTTATCCAAAAAAGTTTTTCTCAGGGAAAAACCGGCCTTATTTAGTTTACATTTACGAAAAATACCTATGTATGTACTAGCGGCCTGGCCTGGTTTTGCACGGGGTCCTTGACAATTGTTTTCTTCAACAAACGTCGTCATTACAAAAAGTACGTTTAGCTATCATTTAATTTAAAATATATATACAAAAAAGTTCCATCTTGAATCAGACCTGTGCCAGCTGTTTCGCTGCAATGAATTTCTTGGCTGCGTAATTTTAAATCTGTGATAACTTCTAAACATTTAAATGAAAAAAGTAAAGGGCAATTTTTGATCTACATTAAATGACCAAGGTAAATAATATACTTATTTGGATAAAGATTAGTATTTATTAGGAGAAATTACCTTTTGCAAATACAGTAATATTTTAAATTAATTATTTAGAGAGAAAAATGGTTACTGTGAGTCAACCATATGAGATAGATATATGCTATCGCGGACTTTTTTGTAGGCCTTTTTATGATATATACATTTCCGTAGTACATTATTTTAACGTAGGTATCTATATTGACGTAGTACTTGCAATGTAAGTGCTTGAAAATCGTTTTTTTGGCGGCATCCTCACAAAATATGGAATTTTCTCCATAATACAAATACTTATTATCAATAAAAAAAACTTGATTAGAATGTTTAAATTAACGTTGTATATGAAAAAATAAAAAATAACCATAAAGAATAGAAGCATACAATGGTGTGTGTAACGTAATAAATGCGGTATCTAGGTAATTTATTTTGCCAAGTTCTGTTTTAGTTTTAACCGTCACTTTGAAATAATACTATAATACACTTTACAATACACTTTGGATACAGTGTGACATTTGTATAAAAATCTGTATCGAGTGCTAATCTGTATCACACATCAAAAATATGTATAAATACAAAGAAATCTGTATGTATGGCAACATTATCAGACAAAACGTGCGTTTGTTTCATCGCAGTGCGCGGTACTACATACATTCCTATTCGATACAAAATATTTGCGGTAGACTCACCGCAACTTTGCAGCGAGGGGCGACCGGTGACTCTACCGCACGCGTTTATTCTACCGCAGTGCGCGCACTTCTATGACACTCCATACTCCACAGATTTTGCGTTTCCAAAACGCAACGCAGTGCGCGCACGGCCTAATGCTTCTTTGGATCGATTCCATTCATTTTGGATGATTCAATCACGCTTCTGGGGTGTGTTTAGGAATCCCTCGGATTTTCACAACATCTATGGAAGTCAGTAAAGCCTTATCTTATCTTATGTATTTCGAAGTGGCATGCAATCCGTCACCAACTAACTATTAAATTCATTAAATTCCAAATTCTTACTTAGTCCGATCTATTTGTTTTTTAGACCCCATACACATTACTATGTAGTAAAACGGACTTGGTGGTGATGAAAGGATAGTATTGTCAACATTACGTCTCATCTCACTTAACCGACTCCACTTTTTCGAAAATATTTTGGCCAGCTTCTAGTCTAACCAGATGCAGCAGTGTTTTACATGGAGCCACTGCCTATCTGCCTTCCACTACCCAGTAGCTTGGTAACCATTTGGCACGACTGCTGACAGATTTTCTAGCATATAATAACAACTAGCTTTTGCCCGCGACTTCGTTCGCGTAGGAGGGTTTTCCCGCGTAAAATCCCGATCCCGTCAGAATTCCGGGATAAAAAGTAGCCTATATGTTATTCCAGGATGTAAACTATCTACTTGCCAAATTTCATTCAGATCCGTTCAGTAGTTTTTGCGTGAAAGTGTAACAAACATCCATCCATCCTCACAAACTTTCACATTTATAATATTAGTATAAGTATATAGTATAAGTATAAGTATATATATAGTATATTAGTAAGAAAGATTAGTAAGATAAGATATTAGTAAGATATAGTAAGAAGTATAGTATGAAACAAAAAATCTAGTGGAGTTTAAAATTGTAAATTCAATTTAAATAAAATTATTCAATTTAAAAAATATTCTATTTTCAACCGACGACAAAAAAGGAGGAGGTTATCAATTCGACGCGTATATATATATATATATTTTTAATGTATGATCACCGATTACTCGAAGACGGCTGAACCGATTTGGAAAATTCTTTTTTTGTTTGATAGGGTATACTTCGAAATTGGTACCATTTGTCACCAAGTCAGGATCTGATGATGGGATCCTGGAGAAATCGAGGGAACTCTTCAAATATTACAGGCACACCTATGGTGTTTTCGGTATTTCTTATAGTAACTTGTGCAGTTGCTCTCAAAAAGTACCATTTGGGGAAGTGGAACTGATGATGAAGACCACAGATGGCCGCCGAAACTACTCAATAATAAATATTTCGTGGATTGCGATTCGATTACTTGAATATGGATGTTAAGCACTTTATGCTCGTCACAATGCATATGGTGATGTATAGCTGATGGTGAAGTACCAGGAGAACTCCTCAACATTTAACGGCCCAGCATTGGGAAAAGCAATATTATGTAAAAGGTTATAAGTAGTTGACATTTAGGCTCTTGTAACTAGGTAAATTAAAATCAACCAACTAAAAAGAGTGAAATAAAAACTTTTTACCAAAAAATTAAATTTACTCCCAAAAACACTGCAAAGTGAAAAATAACTTTAATTTCGAAAGTCGGTGCCAAAAACGAAAATACAAAACTAAAGACACCGACTACCGAAATTAAAGTTATTTTTCACTTTGCAGTGTTTTTGGGAGTCGGTTTAATTTTTTGGTAAAAATTTTTTATTTAGTAACTGCACTGCACTCTAATTTTGTCAAATGTAAATCTTTGCTAAGTACATCTCTATACTTACCTATACTAATATTATAATGTTTTTTGTTTGAACGCGCTAATCTTCGAAAGTACAGGGTTATTTGTACGAAATTTGGTATTCAAGTAGCTTGAAGCTTGAGGCTTTTTACTCGATTGCAGAAGAAGGAAGTTATGTTATCGAGATAAAGTCCACGGTACCGAAGCCCCGTGCAAGTTGCGCCTGCTAATGTAGAGATAAGGTTCCAATATTAGCTATACTCATTCCATTTTGTCATTAAAATAATCATTCAAAACTAAAGTGACACAAAAAAGCCCCTAACAAGATACCCACCGGTAACAGTCCACTTCCCCTCATTGGCAGGATGCCCCGCCGCGGGCAAACAATACGACAGGAAGTACAGCCTTCGGTTACCAGCTTGTGGGTAGCATGTAGTGTGGGACGTAATGATAGTAATGAATGAACAGCTAATGTCAATGCCGCGTGTATATTATCAGTGATGAGGCGGTTTATATTGACAGTGAAGGTTTTGAACATCTGCAATGAAAATGCGAGTTCCTTTTTGAGCGAATTTTGGCCTTGAAGCTTTTCGGTGGATTTGTGTTACTTAAATTCATTGGTAATACCTTTCTATTTGGAAGTTCACCATCATTTATTTCAATTTATAGGTCGTCGATATTTTTTTTACTAAAATTATATAAATTAAATAGGGTTAGCAATCTGCTCGGAAACCCTCATATGCGTTGTGATTAAAACTGTATAGTGAAAGAGCGTGCTATTTGTGTGAGAAATATCACACAATAGGGATAAGGCAATAGGGCTAAGGCTCAACTAGCATCAAAAAAGTTGGGAATCCTAGCAAAGATGAGACGGTACTTCACACCCGAACAGTTGCTCAATCTCTATCAAGCCCAGGTTCGGTCGTGTATGGAGTACTTCTCTCATCTTTGGGATGGATCTGCTAAATACCAACTGGACGCGCTTGAGTCCATCGAGAAGCGGGCCAAAAGACTCATTGGCAATGATGCACTGGTCGAGTCGAAGCTCCTGAACTTTGAACATCGACGACGATTTGCAAGTCTATCGGTTTTCTATCGGTTTCATTTCGGGGAGTTTACGATGGAATTACACAGTCTAATTCCGCCAAGCCCGTTCCATCACCGGACTACGAGACAAACGGCGAAGCGCTATCGTTACATAGTGGACATCCCACCCATACGCACAAAACGTTTTGGGAATACCTTCATTGTGCGTACGGCCAAGGAATGGAATTCCCTGCCGGAGTCTGTGTTTGCCGATAGCTATAACCTAGGACTCTTTAAGGCAAGAGTGAGCGTGCTCCATCTTCGACCACATCATCACTTACCATCAGGTGAGATAGTGGTAAAACGCGAACCTATTTTTAATAAAAGTACCTAACGGCCGAATACTGAAACGCCACTCAAATATTTAAGGGCTGCTTAAACGTTTGAGCAGCTCCTAAACTTCAATTTCGTATACCCAACGTCTTTTTTGAGCATCTGTTAAATATAAGTGTTACTTAAAATAAGTACTGCTCAAACACCACTCAGTTTAAAAGTCGTATACAGAAACGCTACTCAACGTTTTTATCTGTCAAATCAACTGTCAAACTGATTTGAGCAGCCCTTAGATCTGAGAGTGGTCGCGAGGTCCCTCAAATTAAGTTAAATCTATTGAAACTTTTCAAATACTGATAAAAATGTACTTAGGATCTGTGAAATGTTCGGCTGAGTATGTGTAGACATACATTATCTGGCCGTATTTATACTTGTAGGAATAAAAGTACTTGTACATAGACATAAATCTTGTTTTTATTCTGAGCCTTTCACAAATTTCAGTGGCTAAGTGCTTGATACAGACAACGGTTGCCCTGGCCACCCCTGACAGGTGAGATAGTGGTAAAACGCGAACCTATTTTTAATAAAAGTACCTAACGGCCGAATACTGAAACGCCACTCAAATATTTAAGGGCTGCTTAAACGTTTGAGCAGCTCCTAAACTTTAATTTCGTATACCCAACGTCTTTTTTGAGCATCTGTTAAATATAAGTGTTACTTAAAATAAGTACTGCTCAAACACCACTCAGTTTAAAAGTCGTATACAGAAACGCTACTCAACGTTTTTATCTGTCAAATCAACTGTCAAACTGATTTGAGCAGCCCTTAGATCTGAGAGTGGTCGCGAGGTCCCTCAAATTAAGTTAAATCTATTGAAACTTTTCAAATACTGATAAAAATGTACTTAGGATCTGTGAAATGTTCGGCTGAGTATGTGTAGACATACATTATCTGGCCGTATTTATACTTGTAGGAATAAAAGTACTTGTACATAGACATAAATCTTGTTTTTATTCTGAGCCTTTCACAAATTTCAGTGGCTAAGTGCTTGATACAGACAACGGTTGCCCTGGCCACCCCTGACTATGTACGAGTACCTATGTTATAAGCATGTATTGTATACTAACAATTCAAACTATTTACACAGGCTCTTATGGTTAAATAAGTATAAAGCACAGTATTTCATTATTTATGTAGGTACTTCTTTATCAGTCCAAGAGCATATCTTTCTCAGCAGGTGTATAATTGCATCCACGTTTCTTCTTCTCCATCGTGAATAAATTAACTAAATTACTTTATGCAATAAATAATCCCGCGTACAATGTCAAGTGTGACGTTCCAATCTACGAAAATTATCTCAAGAAATTTTCTTTTTTTATGACGTCTTCTTTTGATATTTAAGTAATTAAATTCATGTACTTTATATGAATAAACACATAATTTAAACCATAATTCAAACCAAACTTACATTACGCTGTTATATTTCAACTGATTAGTAATTATAGAAAATATTTGTTTAAAGAAGTCTGCGTAAGACGAATACGAAACGTAAACTAAATTATTTTGTAACTGAGAACATGCTGATATCAATTTTTGAGCAGGATGTTGCCATGATGTAAACATTTGAGGATTGCTTGGCTAATCAGGGTTTCGAATTGCTTGAGTGGCGTTTGTGTATACCATTTAAATTTGAGGGATGCTTATATTTAAGTAGCTTTTAGATGATTATGAGATTTGAGTGGCGTTTCAGTATTCGGCCGTAAGTCTAGCAATAGCTATAATATGCCGATCGATGTCTTCACACATAATAAGCTTAAGATATACAGCATGATAAGCTTAAGATTTTTTTAAGAGAATTAGCAATGTGGATAGAATTCACATTACTAGCAATCTTGTGAACCCCCCGGTTCACGGTACTAGTGTAATGGGTGGGGTTCGCACCTGCGACATCACGATCACAAGGCCGACACCTCAGCCATTAGGCTATTGTTCTTAAATAGATAATTAGACACTTATTGATGCATATACACATTTATTACATTTTTCCAGGACCTCCAGATTAAGAAGGCTGGTCTCTAAACATAAGTAAATCGAAAACAAGGTACTTTCTCACTCGAAATAGAGGAGCAAACACAACAATTAGGTTTTATTGTGATAACCATATCAAAATCAATGTTATTGAAAAGTAATCGTAATTTATCACCACTTTAGCAGCTATCAAAATATTTTTTTTTACCATAGTGATGTAGTCATTTATTTATTATATTGGTTTCGCCTATCAGTATTAAACATGAATTAAACAATTTTTTTCTGGATCGTTGAAGTCTTTTGTATGGATGATTAGTAGCTAACATATTACAATCAAAATTATATTAATTTGACGGAAATTAACCTTAATTATACTAAAAACCAGAATTCCTGTTAACACCGCTTATTATTGTTGATAATAATGAGGTAATTATTCATTACTCAATTAATAGTTACCTACTTCTGCTTCTGGTTTAAAATAAGACGCAATTATTTTGCTAGTACTCGCATGGTGATGAGACATCACAATTTTAAAAGCATTTAAAAGTACTTTTTGCAGCTTCGCTAACTATTAATTTAATTTCATGACCTCCAAACACCACAAGGTTTGCCTCTAAACACGACAAAAAAGGTTTACAAAAAGTAATAAGTCTTGAATTATAAGTCTTTTTTGACTGAAAAATAGTGAAACATTCACGCTTTGTTGAATGGTAGGAAACTGTGACATCGTAACGTTACTACGGTTAAAGTTTTTGTTTTAGTTTTTGGGTACTCAGTTAACCGTTTCACGTGTGTGCGTGGGTACATACATACAGCCTCCTACGTACCTGTACAAGTGTACATACAAAACAAGTATTCTTTTCAGAACCAACTTGTTCCATATACAAGTGGCGGTCGCGGTGTTTGGTCTAGTTCGCCAGTGCAAGTTCATTGTTCGGGCGAGCCGAATTTGCATTGGACGTAAACGCCAGGCGCTTTCCGACTGTTTTTTGTTCTGATGTTTGGCCCTCAGCAGAGGTAAAGCCTTTTTGTCGACTCGTTACCGGTCACTTACGTCACTTTGATTCTGGCAAACGTTTTGGTGTTGGCGTTGAGACGCGGGGTGAGTCACGTTGTTAGTAAGCGTAAAAGTCGATATTTACTGTCGATAAACATTGAATCGTACTTCATTAACACATATAGGTACGTAGGCTTCAAACAAAAGTTTGTTTAATAAGTCTTACTAGATCATTATTTATATAAAACGACCAGTTTTAGATTCATCAGTGTTTATTCTTGAGTGTAACGAATTTTAAATTTGTAAACTGCTTGAATAACTATGAAAGCAAAAAAAAACATGTTTTGCTTTTGTTCTAATTATTTGATTACTTAGTGAAATGGTTATGAACATTCTCTATTTTTGATTGATTAAAATTATAACAAACTCATAGTCCTACAACATTGACATAAACAAACAATTTCATTATAATACCCTTCATCAAAATAAACACTTCACCTTTTACAAACATTAACGTCGACAAAAACTCGACAGTACAAACAATCGAGTAGGGGGCAACACTGTGTCGGTCGAGCGCAGCAGTCGGCCGGCCGGCTCCGCACATCCGTTTGCGCGTTCAGCCCCGCGCCCGCACTCCGGAGCCCTAACCAACCAGAACAAAAAAAATAACAAAAAGTCGACCAAAAAGTGTTTCATCTGTGAAAATGTGTTCCAATTTTCAAAAAATATACCAGAAAGTGCCACCAGTTCATAATTTCAAACAATAAAGTTTCAAGTTACCAACCAGTTTACTGAACTGTGTTTTTGAAAACAGCCCGTGTTGTGAACTTTAAGCGAAACCTTGCCGGGAAGCCTTAGCAATTCACCGACGAAAATAGGTAAGATACTTTAGTAAGGGCATGGAAGTAATTGGATATCTATTAGCGGTTTAATGGATAAGACATACTATCAAATTGCACAACGCCTTTACTAATCTTGTAATGGTAAAAGTATTCTTATTTTCAAAACATTGTATTTCACTTTCCAACTAAATGTTTTTAAAACCTGAAGTAAATATAGTACAAAATGTGATGAGTTTTAATAGTTCTTATCATTAGGCATGCAAGTTCTATTTCATGCTAAGTCAAACAAATAAAATTTTGAATCAATTCGACATGGGCTGATGATGACGTAACGTTTGGATCTTGCCTAGCATCAGACGAGTTATTGTTTCTAACTTTATACCGAGGAGGTGCTCACGATGACTTAATAAAAAGTCTAGCCATTCAACATTGGTTTTTATCCCCAAAGTCTTCAATTTATTGAGGCTCTATAAAAGGTGCACATCACGGATACTTTTTTTTATTTCAGCCTATTCTTATAGCTCCACATGATGTGCACAAAAAATACAACAGACAATTATCATTATCTTGGCCGTTGACTTAGATTGCTTGATTCCGTTATTTCACATTTCATTTGAAAATAAGTAGACTAGATATTACATTCACAATTTATTGAGTGTAATATGTTTACAAATTTATGGACTCCAGTCAGAAACATACCGTGATAAGATTAGACAACAGATTTACGATATTAATCAAATCGAAAGGCACCAATGTCATTAATTTAACCAAACGCAAACGTAATCTACGGAAAGTTATAAAGAAATACAGAAAATTAAATTATTGATTGCTCAACCAATTATCAAAAGCAAATATCTAATTATTGGCCAATCATATTAATTTTTCCTAAATCCCGATCAGAGACATTCCGTGTATTTTTGTAGAACAGTCTATTTCGCGTGACTGTGAATCTCAGCTTAGAAAGATCAGCTAGGTAGTAAATGATTTTTGTCCATGAAAGAAGAAAATATGCAGTATTGTACCTACTACAGGTACCTAAAAATATTTTGAACACTCCGATCCAAGTGTCTTCCAAGCATGGTGTTTTAAATAATATCCCCTCGTGACCGTTAATGTAACGGTCTGTTGAGAAGCCCAGTAGACGGTCACAAACTCACAATACTCAATGTTGCAACATGCTATCAAACAACTAAGGCTGTTTTAAAAAAATATAAGTATTTTTGTAACCAAAATTAAAATGTCTTTTCCAATTGTCGACTTCCTGCTTTCCTCTATCCCATGGGGCTTACGCAACATATCTTCTTCCGTTTAAATGACCCGTTTAAATTGAACTTTGATTATTTTTTAATATCCTCCCTTCTTTGTAATTTTCTTGCTAAAGTCTTCAAAGTATCAAATAACACCTGTCTTATTAAGATCTACCCATTAAATAGATTCATAAGAAAAATGTGATCTCCAATCCATTGTTTATTCATGATGTTTCTAGTATGGACAAAAGAAAATCATTTCTTGCTCGCTAAATGGTCTGCATCAAACAACCATTAACCACAGATTAGTGAGCGTTATAATACGCGTTTTATAATTTACGACAGTCTGACTTAAATTACTAATTGGATGCGTAAAAGTTGTATAATTAATTAATAAATAATCATAATTATACGTAATGATGGAGTTATAAATAGGTCCTTGACCGAATTGAAAATATGAATGCTGATTTATTAATCCATTAGTCAAGTACCTATGCTGTTTTAGCTACACTTGAAGGCAAAAGAAACGAATGTGCATTATTATTTGTATGGTTCAAGAAAATGTTTAAGTAATTGTTTAGCACACCGACGCCTATCTAGTATAGAATGCGGGTGGTCCATCATATACAACCACGACTCATATGTGCAATGATGTACCGACATACACATAACACCAACAGCTGTAAGGGACGATTCTCGTACTTAAAATGGTCAACATTAAGTTGTAATATCATCTTGATGACAATCAGTGTCAAAAACTTGTAGAACTGTACCGAAATTAGAGGAGTTGAGAATAGTCTGACTGCTCCTCAGGTAGGCTTTTCTCATTACTGTGTGATGTATAGGTAAGTATTTTATCGTGCCACGTCGGTATGTATAGTATTGTAGTGTTCTACAATCAGCATCATGTTCAGTATAAATTGCCTGCTAGCCCTTTGTTTTCTTCTCCTAATACTTGATTGGCTTCCTCCGAATTGCAGGTTAATCTATTCCTTATTCAGTTGTCTATTAACGCTATAATATAATATAGTATGTACACACGTGATTAGTAAGTTCATACGCTGCGATGGCGGGTCCGAGGTCGAATTCGAAAAGGACACGTAGTAGGATTTGGGGCAGACCTTTGCCCAGTAGTGACACAAAAAAATGTCCGCATGACAATAACGAACGTGGAATAACCATTCTGAACCACGTGTTAATTTAAACGCAAACGAACACTTCTAGTGCGTCTCAGTGTTGAAATATGGCGCACCATAAAGCCCCACTGGTTCAGAACTATCTGAGGCATCGGAGCGTTTATTGCCAGATAAGTTCAGTCCACGAACACACTAGAAAGTCTATCGATAAAATCTGATCCACATATATTGTGTATAGCAACATTATGTGAAACAATAGGATATTCAAAGGTAGGCTAGGTTAGCTAAGCGGAGTTTCGTAATAGTGAACTGGTCTGAAACTAAACTATTTATACTCGTTGGCTTGTTTGTCGACTGGTACTGAAGGGAAGTTTGAATTAAAATATTTATGAACTGGGTACACCTAAATAATAATAATAGTAGTTCAGTTCTTTTTACATTTCATTTAAAAAGAGCTGAACTAACCAAGTACCTTAATATAGCGAGTTCAGTGATCATCTATGACCATCAAAAATCTTGCCACGTTTGTCTGCCAAAAAATAAAACTTAATGTCGATAAATTGGGAAAGACAATTTCTCAAAAATCAGGAATCATCCTGGGCTATAATGAAATTTTACACGTGATTTGTATAGTCAACTTTTTCCTTAACAGGCTTGAGTATTGAACTGTGGATACCTAATTTCTCAAATTAAGGAAGACTTCAAAATAAACGCGCTGATTCATATTTCAATGAATTTAGCTTATTACATTTTAAGCTTATATAATAAACTTAAAATGTCACAAAATTTACCTAATTAATAGTGATGCAACGAATACTACTTTTACGAATACGAATACGAATATCAAACCTATTATTCGGCGAATACTAATACAAATATCTCGCCATGGTAATAAAAGACTTATTTATTTGATGAATGTTTACTCTAATTAAAATTTACTATAATTAAAATCTACAACAGGCAAATTTTTATTTAAAATACATAAAATTTGTAGATTTTCTGGTTTTAGGCGATTTCTTTTTTCAGTCTGGGTTAGGGCATGAATCTCGGAATCTCGGAATATCGCAATATCGGAATCTCGGAACGAAAGTTCCGATATTACAATTCCGATACTGGGTGACCCAATATCGAAATCGGACAAATTTTTATATCCGATAATGCTTGACGCTTTGTTGTTCTTGAGAATATATTACCAAGAAAAAAAAACGAGATTTTAACATATAAACATACCTAGTCCTTTATTTCTGTTGATTTCGCTTGCACATTTTAAATTATTTATAAGTAATTTAAACTACCGAACTCAGAATCAACCAAACTTTGTTAAAAAAATTAGTAATAAATATAGGATAATTAATGAGAAATATGATTTAAACAAATATTTCCAATAATTGTTATTCCTACTTGTTGATTTTCCTAAATTCTAAGAAGCTTTGTTGATTCTGAGTTTGATAGTTTAATTAGTAATAAGTATAGGATAATTATGAGAAATATGTTAAAAAATATTCCGCAAAATTTCCAGTATAAGCCTACCGGCTATTCTGTCTTCGGTCTGCAGCACTGAGACGTTAACCAAGAAAATTTTAACACAATTGTAGATTAACTACGAGGTGCTGTGTTCGACCGATGCAGTTGATGCCTGGAAAATGGCTTGCTCGAATACAGCGTTGCCCGAGAGACAATGGAACGAGCCGCTCTGCAGTTTGGTACAGAATAATCTTTTAATTACGATAACCAATACTGCTGAGCGCTCGCGCCTGTTGGCTGTGGGTGAATGGTAGTCGGGCCTTTGGCTACAAGCATTACCTTCACTTAATATAGGTACTTCGTTAAGTGATAACACGTTCCGGATCGCTACATGTCTACGTTTAGGTGCTTCCAGCGGTGCTCCACATCGCTGTCAATGCGGTGCGGCAGTCGACCACTTCGGACATCATGGACTTTCCTCAGAAGCTCTTTCGGATAGCACGACATGCCAGCATAAATGAAATCATCCGTCGGGCTCTTGTCACCGCTGGAGTACCATCTGTTTTAGAATCCAACGGCTTGGCACGGGACGATGGGAATAGACCAGACGGGATGACTATAATGCCTTGAAAGTTGGGTAGGCCTTTGGTGTGAAATGGTACTTGTGTTGACACCCTTGCGCCATCCCATCTTCTCAGTACGGCGGGCTGTGCTGGTGCGGCAGCTGCAGGTGCAGAAAATCTTAAACGGCGCAAATACAACAACCTAATTGGGTGCTATATGTTTGAGCCGTTTGGGGTTGAAACGTTAGGACCATGAGGCCCGAGTGCTCATCGACTCTTTCGTGACATCGGCAAACGATTAGTCGACTCCACAAGTGACCAGAGGGCTGGCCTTTTCTTTGGACAGAGAATCAGCATTGTCATTCAACGTGGCAATGCGGCCAGTGTTCTGGGCACTTTTCCCATTGATAGCGATGTGATGAATTTTTCGATACCCTATAATTTATTATTATTTTCGCCTGTATATATTTTATTAAACGATTGACGACATCGAAAAAAAATATTCCTAATAATTGTTGTTCCAAATTGTAGATTGTGCTTGCAAATTTTAAATTATAAGATGTTTTATTGATAATGAGTCAGGTAGTTGAATAAAAAATAATGAAAAATATGTGATTTAATACAGTGGGCATACTTAAAAACAACCAATTTTTGAACTAAATTAAAGAATAGGCACGGTTTAAAAACGTTTTTTTATTGTACACAATCCAACCTTGAATTTGTGCAATTTATAAATAAAATTTGCAATTTCTAACGAAATAACGAAATTCCGATATTAATATCGTAATTCCGATATTGAGATCTAATATCGGAAATCAGTATCGGAATTGAAAACTTTCCGATATTACATGCCCTAGTCTGGGTGTTCCCAGCTGTTGAAAAAAGTCTTTCCGAGGCGACTGTACATGGCTTCAGTGAAAAATAGGGCGAGTTTTTTCAGACTTGGAAATTTTTCAAATCTGTAGTAAATAGAGTTGCGTACAAAAATATTACTTAGTTTTTAAATATTCGTATTAGTATTCGCCGAATACGAATATTCGGTAAATGTCTACTATTCGGCGAATATGAATATTCGTATTCGTTGCATCACTACTAATTAAGAGTAAGAGAGCAAATAAGTTTAAAGTTTTAGAGCGCACATGGTATATTATATATGTACCTATATCGTATCCACTACCTAATACGTTTTAAATAAACCTAGGCTGGGTAGAACTTTGACCATATTGTGAACAAAAGCTCAGGTTCAGGCCAGCTTCCTAACTATTACCTGCTACATTAAAGTTTCTACTGCATTTGACTGAATCATCAGAATGACACTCAAAGCGTTCACGATAAATCGAGTAGAGTGGTGCTGAATTAAGACGCTGCGCTGCGCTGGTCAGAAGTACCTATGATATCATATAGATTATCTGCAACAGTTGAAACTAGTGCAGTGTAAAGTAACACACGGTAATGTTAAGGACATGCATACGAACTGTATCTGGTACGGCCTCGCTACCTCCTCGCATCCCACGTGCGCCGAGTTAGGCAACCAAGCCTTGAGCCGGCGCCAACGTATGCCCGGCTCTTACTTTCATTGTCCGTTTGAATGCTGATTTGATTACAATGAGGCCATCTGATGGATGGTCTTTAATCCCTATGTGGAGTGGACCTTCTTTTTCTATTTAGGCAAATGTTTGCTTTGACAAACGCTTTGCCTTGGGATTTTTTAGCCAGCATAGTTTGTTATCAGTGTGTACTGGTAACAAACTATTTGTCTAACACGTCTTAACTAATGAACGCCTGAACGCCTTCTTCTCTAGAGAATACCTTTGCTCTTTGGTATAATACCTAAGTTTTCATTTCTCTTTGTTACCTGTTAAATACGAAGCATGCGGTGTTTACCTTTAATTAGGTATGCAGTATTATTAATTGTTACCTTACCATACATCAATCAAATTTACCTGTACTTAACATATAATCTCGGTGAACCTTAAATAAATAAATCATTTTATACGTTCACTTGGGCGAAGCCACTGGCAGAAGATAATATGCCACGTGCTAAGCATATTTTTCTTGAGTTATCGCGTTCTTTTGGTGTATTTAAGACTATAGAGAAACTACTAATTTACAGTACTGAATTGACACGATTGCAGCGTGTGCATGCTTTTCGAAGGTTTAAAAATCAAGTAGGTAGTCTTCTAGTAGCAATTGCGTACTTTGATCCGACTGAGCTAGAGCCTAATGAGCGTATTACATATTTTATACTACAGATGTGGGATTTGTATGCATTTTAGTTCGCACATGTTCAATTTTATTATTCTAATGCATCATGTTATATTGGATAAAATCCTTGACCAAATGTTTCGGGGAAGACATTGGTCCCTGTAATACAGGTCTTTTTAACTAGCGCAGGGTTTAAGGTCTCATTTATTTTGTAAAGAATCTAGGTTTGACATTTTTATACGACCGCGAGTACTAAAATGAGGTAAACTTTTAAATGCGTAGCTACTTTACTAACTTACGTAATAAGAGCAAAGATATGTATCTTCACGCTCTCATTCGGCTTTGAGGTTAGCTGAAACGTTTTCTGCAGTTTACGGCCCTTTGAGTTAAGCCCGATTTACACTTCAATAAGTACAGTAGCGAGTTAACTTGCGTCATCGGCGAGTTAAGTTGTTATTGTAATTTGAACGGCAAAAGCGAGTTAAGTAGTAAGTTGTTGATTAAGTTGAGTTAATTAGATCGCGGTCCTATTTTTCGGCGAGTACAGTGCGAAGTAGCCCCCTCTCTCGCGTCTCCCGCACCCCTCCAACTTAACTGGCTGGCATGTAGACGGGCGAGTTTAGTACAGTCTAGGGATGTGACATTGTACATAAAAAATCGATTATATATTTCGCATGAAAAATCGATTAATAAATAATCGATTTTTCTTAAGAAAATAATCGACTTTGTTATATTAATCTTTGATTCTTTGATTTTTAATCGATTATTTCCATAATCGATTATTATTTCACATCCCTACTAGGGATGTAACATTGTACAGACGCCAGCACATCAAGCTACAACAATCTGTCAAATTACTTTAATAGATTTTCAACTTTATTGTTAAAGAAATTAGGTACAAGATTGATTGGGAAAATTTGATAGTTTCGGGTAGCTTCATGTGCTGGCGTCTGTACATAAAAAATCGATTTTTAATTAATCGATTAATAAATAATCGATTTTTCTTAAGAAAATAACCGATTTTGTTATATTAATCGATTTTTCTTTTGATAAAAATCGATTTTTAATCGATTATTTCGATAATCGATTATTATTTCACATCCCTAGTACAGTCCATAAATTTGTAGGTTGCGGCCGCGTACACGTGTTATTTTCTTTTCTTCTTCTCGGGCAACTTATGACCAGGGACCGAAAGGTTAACCCGTATGAGGGCGTTTTTCAAAAAAGATGTACATTTGCGAATTCGAGGTGTCCAAGACTTTAGCTATTTTTAATAATTTTTGTATGGACCGCACTCAAATAAACTGCATATTTATTTAATAGTATCATATTTAAGTTTTAAAATCAACTATAATATGCAACCCAAGTATCACGGATATTAAAATATCATAGTGTTAACAACAAAAAATGTGTAAAATATTCATGTCCCACCTGTATGTCTGGCACTTTCAAGTCTCAGGTAATATTATACAAATTAAATGGCGTCACTATTTTAGGGTCTGTAGACGTAATTTGAACTCATAAATATAATTTAGAGCCCTTTATTTAGAATATGGGCTTAAAATAGCTCATAATACAATTTTATTGTTGTCCCAAAAATATGACCGAACCGGAATTCCGGCAATAGTCACGGTGAATTTTTCATACTCCACCCCAATATTACCCTTAAATACGGTTGTTTTTCATTTCCTGAAACATTTATCTTGTCTGTAATTTAACCGCTTGTTTGAAGCAAACCTCAGTGTCAACTAAACCTGTGACGAAAGTAGGCGCGTTACGGTGGTCCAGAATTGGAGTTCCAGATAGTAACAGGATTTTTTGAGGTATGTAGCAATTTATTAAGATATTTGCCGTAACAAAATCACATTTTGGTTTATAAATTTTTGTAAAACAAGCCGAAACTAGTTATAAAATGGACACAACAGGTTGAATAATTTTTTAAAGTTTTGATGTCATGAATTCGTCACATCCGGTTCGTAACGTGTTGTATAGCCGGAATTATTTTGTGACGAACTGGAACTATTAGGCTGATGCTACATTTGTATGATTGGTATTAAAATAAATAATCCCTCTAACATTAGAAATGTGAAAGATTGTATGTTTGGATGTTTGTTACCGCTAATCTTTGGAACGGTTGAACAATTTAAAATATACATACATCGTGACCTAGAATCAAAATATTATGGTAAACATGGTTGAAATTTTATGTACTTAGGTACACGCTTTTGTAGAATACAATAATATAATTAACAGTAAAAAAAAAACAGTTGAAACATTGCGAAGATATTTATAGGTAGTTGGTTATTTATAAAGGAAAAGCAGCACATGATTACTGCACGACCCCTTGCATAGAAATTTAACTATTAAAAAAAACCTTTTTTATTAATAACTGACGAAATGTTTACGCTAGTGTGTCTAGAATCATTATATGGAATTCATGGTTACATTTTTTTTTAAGTTGTTCCTCTCAAAGTTGCTGTTTGTTTCATTTCAATGAACATGGTCCTAACGGCAGTAGAAAGAGCTAAGCGATACCGGGAGAAATTAAACAAAACCCTGAAAAATTTGAAGAGCAGCGGAAGAAGCAGCTAAAAAGAATAAAAAAAATAGTTACTTAACAGAAGAAGATATAGAATGTAGAAGAAAATAATGGAGTGAAGAAAAGAAAAAACAGAAACTGAAAAAGAACAAAAAAGAAAACGAAGACCAAAGAGCTACCCCAAGTTCGTCGAAGTCTCAGTCTCAAAACCTGTGCTCAAAACAGCGCAGCTCCAGTCTTAAAAATTCGTTACAAAAAATATTTAGGAGTTATCGCGGAGCTTTAGAAAATAATCAAAGAAAAAGCTAAAAGTACTTTTACCAATAAAAGCAGAAAAATACAGATTAACGTTACTAAAAACTATAATCAAAAGAAACTTTACATGCCATATGTGTAAACTGCATAAACTAATCATGTGATTACCGACATGACGCGGTGTATTGCTTGTAAAAACTGGGTATGCAGATCATGTTGCAATCAACCAGCTATTGACTATATTTGCGACCGATGTTTCGAAGACTGATTAGAACCTTAAGCGATACGTAACTTAATACATTCCAAATAGCAATGAACAAAACCTAATTTCAATAATGAATAATGTTTCTTTATTTACTTCTTATAATAATAAATATAACTGAATCATTTTCTTAACAATAGAATGATTTTCTTTGCATTAATTTAATTTTGATTAGTTAGTTGTGAGAGAAATTGCTATTTGGAATGTATTTGGTGTTTGTAATAAGTATTATTTAAAAATAAGTAAAACAAAATATTAATAAAATGTAAAAGTTGAGTTCAAAATATGTACCCAACTGATATACTGATACTGACATAATTATATACAAGATAAAGTTAAAACTGGTTTTGGTAATAACTTGTTTTTACTTTATATTATTAATAAAAAAAAAAACAATTAAAGTTAAAATGTTCGACCAAAAATATTACTGTGTAAACTTAGCTTATTATTTTCCAATTAGTCACTTAGAATTCCAGATAGTCACTGTCCCATATTTTTACTGAGACAAAAACTAATCCTATTTAAGAATTAATTCGTTATTTAATAATATTTATGTTATTGTAGTTAACCCTCAGTTTGCTATTTATATTATTTGTAATCTCGTCCAACTTCATTTTAAGTATAAGGTAGAAATTTAAAGTTTTAGTGGTCAAAAGTTCCTACTGTGACGATCTCGAAAGAAAATTTATTGCTAAGCGATGATTATAGTGTTCTATTTATGTTTAGATGTTTTTTATTCAAAGGTATGAAGGTAATTTAATATATATTAAAAACAAATTAACATAACAACTCATATTTTTCATTTTATTTACATTTTTCCTTTGTGACGAACCGGAGCATATTCCTGTGAAGTCTTCCATAAAAACTAAGATTATCGCGTTGTTTTTCATAATACTAATGAACTTTTTTATTTTTTACATATTTAGGAATATGTCTTATCAAATGAGATAAAAATGTACTGTAAAATTTCTATAACACAAAAATCAGTTCCAGTTCGTCACATGTACATTTGTTTTGAAAAATGCCCATGAGGGTTTTAAACCGGTTAATTTTTAGGATTAGGTTACAAAACCCTCAATAAAGGTTAACCCGTATTATAGGGTTAATCAGCCTATAAGAACCGGTTTCGACATAAGGTGCATTTTAGCACATAAAACATCTGCAAGAAAGTGACAGAGATAACTACCACGCGGTGTTTGATCGTGTACCGACATGACTCTCGTAGTCACCGCGTAGAATGCATTGAACTTTGAGCCCTATTAATGTTGCACAATACTGTTTTTAATATTGACTAATGTTCGACGCTAAAATATTAAAAATAATATTTCGATTCTAGCGCATTTCACCGACCGGTTGAATGTGAGTGTGTTTGTACTTGTACATATCGTCGTTTGTCGTAGGTACTTAGTAGAACTTTGTTATTTTTAACAGACTTCAAAAAAAGGAGGTTCTCAATTTTATTCGTCTTGAACAATTTTTTTTTTAATGTATGTTAAGTACCTCATAACTCGGAGACGGCTGGACCGATTTGAAAAATTATTTTTGCGTTTGAATGGGTATACTTTCTAGTTGGTCCCATTGTTATGAAATCAGGATCTGATGATGGGATCCTGGAGAAATCGAGGCAACTCTTCAAATATTATAGGCACACCTATAGCGTTTTGGGTATTTCTTATAGCACCTTGAGCAGTTGCTTCCGAAAAGTACTATTTGGGGAAGTTGAACTGATGATGAAGACCACAGATGGCCACTGAAACTCCTCAATAATAAGTATTTCGTGGATTGCGATTCGATTACTTTAGTACGGATGTTAAACACTATGCTCGTCACAATACATATGGTGATGTAGAGCTGATGGTCAAGTACCAGGAGAACTCCTCAAAAATTAACGGCTATGCATCGGGAAAAGCAATATTTTGTAAAAGGTGATAAGTTGTTGACATTATGGCTTTTGTAACTAGATAAATTACAAACCGGCCCACTAAAAAGCGTGAAAAATTTTTATTTTGCAAAAATTAGAACCGACTTCCATATCAAAACACTACAAAGCCAAAAATAACTTTAATTTCTATATGGAAGTCGGTTCTAATTTTTGCTAAAAAAATTTTTGATCTCATAATTAGCACATACATAAGTAGCGTTATTACCAACCTGTTTTGAAGTCAAAACTTCTTTAGCATCGTTGTGATTTGAAAGTTTATGAAACAAAAAAGTGACAGTAAAAAGAGACAGACACAGGAATTCATAAGAAAAAAAAGCCAACATTGAAGGTTTCACTTCTACCACGTGTGAATTGCCCACATGTTTTTTTTTTATTTTTATACCTACGTGAACTTATAGTGATCTGATTAAGTATGCCTAAAACCAGGCGTCCGTCACTCGCTCAAGGCCACGTGTTATATGCCTACCGCATCGCGTATCGCCGTCGGTACATCCGACAGTGGGTTGCCGCACGCCTGCCTGAACCTTTTTAAATAATTTTAACAACGTCATAATGGATCGACCTAAAAACAATTGATTTTCCTCCGCTTTGCTACTGTTTCCATTTTGATTAATTATTTATTACAATTATTTACGCGGTTTCGGATATTTTAGACGTTAAAATTTATATAATCGGGAAATCAGGGAAGCAAAAAAATGCATCTATCATTTTATTAAACTGAAACATATTTGATCAACAAATAAAAAAAGAATTGTTTTTCTACAACATTCGTTTTTTTACCAATATCAGCATAGGTACAACCATAGAAATATAATATTATATTTATGGGTACAACCCTAACACATTCGTGGGCCGCGCGGCGGTTAAAACAATCTTAACTCTCTGTGTACGAAATTATGGTACATTTCTTCTCGCTGCAAACAGCTGGTATTATTATTATTAGGTACCCGCGCTCGCATTGAGCTGCATTGCGCCTAGATATCATCTCCGTGAGCGGTGTCTATGAGTGCGTTGCTCGAGCGCGCTTTTTATGTAGATTGACTTCTGAACCCATCTATTTTGTGGCTGCACAGTGGGACGGCACCGCGTGCCTATCAATTATTGGTCGTTAGCTTAGATGTAGCGCTCGGCGGCTATGTTGCTTACTGGTTTTGCATTACAAGATAAGAACCAAGCTAACACAATCAATGTACAAAATATAAAATCCCACCAAAACATCCTGTAAAAAATTAGCCAAGCCTCGCCTAAGCTGCTTGTTTCTCTATAAAAAGTAATGAAATCTCTAAGCAAAGCGAAGTCAAGTCTAAGGATCTTTACTGCGATTTCCTTATTAATATAGTTAGATTTTATGTAACCGGCCGTTGAACGTACTCTGTGCACTTTTTTTTACTAGTTAATACAATGAAGTCAACGGCCAAGTCACCGTGCATTTATGGGCATAAAGGTACAATATATTAAAAACGGCATTATAATCATACGCACTTTAGCGACAGAGGAAGTCTACAGAAGTCAAGCAAATTCAGCGTATATTCACCAAACTTTACTGCGTTAACAGAAAATCCTGATGACATAGTTTACAGAATTATGTATAATCTCTTGATCAACTCTTCATCGATACCCGTGATTTCTGCAGAACATTGATAGGTTTGGAAGAATCTCCTTGCCGTATTTCCGTCATTGCTGTTTCCAGAATCTTGACGAGGTTTATCAATGTGTAAACCAAGCAATTTCCGGAAGCGAGTTTGAACGTGCTTCTTTTTCTCTTCTTTGATCTTTTATTCTCTGGAGTCGATTCAGCCCACTTTTCAAATCCTAGGTTATAAGAAATATGCAGAATCATTTCCATACATCTTATCCAAGCATGTAAGGTAGACAGCCCGTATTTAAACGTATCTTCATTCTCAATTCTTGCAGTTACTTTTGTTATATTGTGCATCTGTCTAGGAGTTGCTCCACAAACAGTACATGAAGCACTCGATGGAGTCTGCGTTAACACTTGAGCAACTTTCCCGTCGATCATTGTCATAAACAGCTCATGTCTTACTCATGTTACCTTCTTTTGCTGCAGGCGTTCGCGTTTGACTTAATTCATTAATTTTTGCTTCAAGTTCACTTACAACAGCTGTAGTTTTTTCAGGAGTTTCTTTTGCTAATTCCAGAGAAATGGGTCTGCAATATCTAACTGAAGAACATGTTGGATTTTGCGATATAACTACTTTAGTTTATTCATCCACTAGTCTCAATGGTACAAGTGAAACTATAAACATATTAGCATCCGATATTTGTTCATTTTCTTCCGGTAAAACTTGTTTATACTCACTTTGTCCCGAGGATCCATCGCAACCCCATTTGCTATACAGTTTGAGACGGGTGAACTTTTTCGAAACCGAGTCTATTTTTAAAATACGACAGGCAGTATGATCTGAGAGTTCTTGAAGGTTCACTTTAGCACTTATATTCGTTACGGATATGCTTGACGCAAGAGGATAGCAATCCTTCTTTGCTTCAGCCAAAATTTGGTATGATGGAAATACCGAAAATAAGTTTTTCTCAACAAGTCTCAGCCTCAGGTAGGAATATTGAGCTTTGGATAGATCGGTTTCAATATATATACATAATGCTTCTTCTTTGGTATGGGAAGGTACACCATCTGGACTTCGTAAAATGACTTTTTCTCCTCCTTTTCTGTATTTCTCGTAATACTCACAATCGAAGCTTCATCATTTTCACCCATAGATCGTAAACCTTGAACATAAGCGTAATGCACATGTCCCATTCCATACTCCTGGAGTAATTTCAAGTTTTTAAATTTTTTTCGTACTCTCCGAACACGTCAGGATTTTCTTTTTTTTCACGTACTCTAAACTCGCCATTTAACCAATTTGTGTTTTGGCTCTCGAAGCAATCTTGTTTTCTTTGAGCTTTCACCCATTTTTGGTTACAAATCGTAATCAAATTTCTTTGAATACTTTGCATAACCGTGCTCACATCTGTTGTTGATAAATGGAAATTGTCCAACAAATATTTTCAATAACTGAACTACTTTTCCCGCTTATTATCTGAGCACATATATCGCGTCGAAAACACACAAATTCACTCATTTTAAACTTTTTTCAGCAAATTCACAGTTACCGAAGGAAGGTATCCGGACACTGATGAACACGCTGCAAACCCGAGTATTTATAGGACCCTAGTTTCAGTAACTTGTGCAAAACCAATATGAAAATTGATAAAAACAGTTTTCACACTAATACTTATTATAATTACAACAATAGATAAGAACTATGCAACATGATTTTTATCATACGTGTGGTTAAAATGGTTCCCGCAAAAAAATATCGTGTGAAAATATATTTAGGTCGACATATTTGCTTCTAGTTCGAAATGGCGCAGCAATGACGCAGGTTTTTTTTTGTATTACTGAATAGGTAAGGTATCTAAACATGTCATTAACTTGACATCGGGAGCCATCGGTAACAAGGAAACCTCAACTTGAAAATTAAATAGACGTAAAATTTCCTTATGACAATTAAAAATTATATTAAAAAATTTGAAAATATATTTTTCATCACAAAATAACGTAGTTATGAACTAGAAATCTTAAGTTGAACTTCCATAACGAGTAGTCTAGTTAATATCAAATTATCAAAGTATAAAGTTTGGGTGTAATTTAATGTACCTAAAAAATTTTTTGTATTTTTTTTTTTACTATTATATCGGGTGGCTTTATCATCTTAGAATGTAAAACAATCAAAACAGTTTCAAAAACACGACTTTTGTCCCAACTAATTTTGAGATGGAAAATACCGGTTGGTCCCATAGTGCGTCGCGCCGTGCGCGTCTAGTGGCGTGCTGCGTGACCTGTGTTGTGCGCCGTATCATTGCGTATATATGCTACTAAGTGTCCAAACAAAAAAGGTTTATAAAATATTAGATTCGATTTAGTTACTTATTCCGAACGAACTATATTCACATTTCGCATATACTAAACATAATGTTGTATACTTACGGGTAAAACATTCCCACCTCGGAACACCTTTCAGGTGTGTAATATACAGAACAAAGTAAACCAATAAATATAGTAAAATAAATAAAAAAAATTGGCCAAGTGCGAGTCAAACTCGCCCATGAAGGGTTCCTTAGTAACTATAATAAATATAATTTAATATATTTATTTGAAAAAAAAAAACTTTAAAATGTCTTAAAACTAGTTCATTTGCAATTTTTACAAGTACGCCAAATAACTTTGTTTTTCATAGTGTTTGTATGAATTAAAAAGTTATATTTGCGGTTTTAAAAAATATGCTGTATCTCAAAAACTGCAGACCCAATCTCGTTCAAACCAATTTTGGTTGAAAGATTACATTAAGATATATAGCATATATTTTTTTTCATATTTTTCACTCTATAATTATAGAAGTTACAGTGGGGGGGGACACATTTTACCACTTTAGACGCGTATATCGTTTAAACGATTATCTTTATGAAAAAGTGGTTTTAGACACATTTATATCATTTTTGAAGACCTGTCTATAGATACCACACAAGCATAGGTTTCATGAAAAAATATATTTTCAGTTTGAGTTCCATGTATCGGGAGCCCCTTTTATTTTAATTTTTTTTTTCATAAAATCGGAAAGCGGTTCACAGAATACATCTACCTACCAAGTTTCACATGTACAGTTCTAACAGTTTCGGAATAAAATGGCTGTGACATACGGACGGACGGACAGACAGACAGACAGACAGACAGACAGACAGACGGACAGACATGTCGAAACTATAAGGGTTCCGTTTTTTGCCATTTGGCTACGGAACCCTAAAAAGATACCTAACCTGTTCTACCGTCTATCTACTTACTAAAAAAAATTTTTTAGCAAAAAATAGAACCGACTTCCATATTAAAACACTACAAAGGTAAAAATAACTTTAATTTCGGAAGGCGGTGTCAAAAACGAAAATATATACAAAACTAAAGACACCGCCTTCCGAAATTAAAGTTATTTTTACCTTTGTAGTGTTTTGATATGGAAGTCGGTTCTATTTTTTGCTAAAAATTTTTTTTCACTCTTTTGAGTGGGTCGGTTTGTAATTTATCTAGTTACAAAAGCCATAATGTCAAAAACTTATCACCTTTTACAAAATATTGCTTTTCCCTGTGCATAGCCGTTAATTTTTGAGGAGTTCTCCTGGTATTTGACAATCAGCTCTACATCACCATATGTATTGTGACGAGCGTAAAGTGTTTAACATCCGTACTCAAGTAATCGAATTGCAATCCACGAAATACTTATTATTGAGGAGTTTCAGTGGCCCTCTGTGGTCTTCATCATCAGTTCAACTTCCCCAAATGGTACTTTTCGGAAGCAACTGCTCAAGGTACTATAAGAAATACCCAAAACGCTATAGGTGTGCCTATAATATTTGAAGAGTTCCCTCGATTTCTCCAGGATCCCATCATCAGATCCTGATTTCGTAACAATGGAACCAACTAGAAAGTATACCCATTCAAACGCAAAAAGAATTTTTCAAATCGGTCCAGCCGTCTCCGAGTTATGAGGTAAAATACATAAAAAAAAAAGTTCAAGACGAATTGTAAACCTCCTTTTTTTGAAGTCGGTTAAAAAGACACCTACCTACTTACCTGCCTACATTTCTCAATTTGCTTTTGTCATTGATTTTTTAATGTTCACCATACACTTACCTACCAAACATTTTCATTCCACTGTGCGTGGTTACGCACATAATTTTGAATAAGTGCAAAATTCAACAAAAGAGCGACAAATAAACCTGAGCAACATTCAGCCGCGTGTGACGTAAGATACCGCGACGCAGCCGAGATTGTGCAACTTACAGGTTCTGTCTCTTTCATTCAGATTAATCAGCAATATTTTATAGATTAACCTTTATAGTATACAGGTTAACCCGTATAAAGGTTAATCAAACAAATGGGTTAAACGTCTAACCGGTTAACCTTTTAATCCGATTAATGGGTCCTTGCTTATGACTACTCACTCGCCTACATTTGGACGCTACTTACAACTTACTACTTATTACTTAACTGTCTGAGTTCTTAACTCGCTACTGTACTTGTTGAAGTGTAAATCGGGCTTTACTGATAAAACAAACTATTGTGCTTACCTGTATAGCAATGTTATATTTAGCAATGCATGTGCAACGTCACAACAGTCTTTTACCTTCTATTACCTTATTAATCAACTAGTACTCTCGCGGGGCTTCGCTCCCGTGGATTCTATCACGGTAAAAACATAACTCTCCTTTTTTGCAGTCGGGTAAAAAGTAGCCTATAACCTTCCTCAAGCTTCAAGCTACTTCCATACCAAATTTCATCCAAATCCACCCAGTACTTTCGAAGATTAGCGAGTTCAAGCAAACAAACAAACAAACAAACTAACAAACTTTTCCGCTTTATAATATTAGTATAGATTGTCTTAATAATTACATTATATCATAAGGTTAGGGGTTCGCTTGAGCAAAAGGTACCTAAGTAAACTTTAAATCTCCATCTGAATTTTGGACTTAAGCCATTTAGACAGTAGATGGCAATAGAAACGATATCTCATTTAATCTAAATCTACTTGAGGGGCAGAAAAATATTATTTATATCTATCAGTATTTATATGCTTTGGTCGCCGCAGCTGATTTCTGACATATTAGACGGTGATGTACAAACTCAGGAGAAAGACATCTTTATAGACCAATCACATTGATTACTACAGTCCCACCGACCCGAGTTTCACTGCTGCCAAGTGAATTAAATCAATTAAAAGCCTCATCTGAAGCGATACAAAAACCATAGCGTGTACATGATCACATTAGCAGATTACATTCATATCATGTGCATGTCGTTCTGTAAAAGGTAGTAGCGTGTTGTGTATTCGTAAACAATTATAAAGTAGGTAGACTAGGTACATGTAGATTAGATACTTAGATATAACACACGTGAGGAGCTTACATACTCTTGGTATTATTATCTGATATACACATGTGTTTAATAGTACTCCTAGACTAGGAACTTTGACTATTAGATGTCAGTTCGGTATAAGTTGTATAATTATGATTACAGCATTACTTCAGTACTAGGCGCTAGGCGGGTCTAAAAGTTGGTGAAATCTAAACAAATATTAAATTTGTTCGTAAGTTTGTATGTAGGTGATAATCCACGATAATTCAAATCCACGCAGACGAAGTCGCAGGCGAAGTGTTAATCTCACATAAAATATAACTAATCATAAGTCTTATTCGCACATTAAAATAGACTGCGATATTATGTTCTCAAACAAAAGAAATGGAATGTACTTAATTGGATAGCAAAGTTGAAAGACGTAATAAGTACCTACTGTCACTGCTGAATTAGCCATTTAGGTCCTAAAAAATTATAAAATGTTATCTGATTTCATCCTAGAAAGTTAATTTATGCAATGTTCTTATGGGCCATAAAAATGAATTATAACCCATTAATAAGTCAACGTTATTATAATACTTGTATATATCATGATGAGAGAAACGGATCTCTAAATCTAGAAATCTGAAGGTGCCATATGCAAATAGGTTCCACGTCTGGTCTAATATAGCTTCAAGCGATACAATAAAATAAACATTAATAGTTTGTTCGTTTTCACAATGTTTTGATTTATTTGATTGCATTTTAGCTGCGAATGTTAATAACTAGTATAGTACAAACCCTTTATAAGTAAAAAAAAGTCAACATACTTGTTGAGTAATTAAAAAAAACATAAAAAAGAATCAACTAAAAAAAATGTACATTCAATTTTCATATTAAGATTTTTGCATATCTGTCAAAGATGAATAAGAGATTCATCATCAATGAATAGATATTTGGCCAACCGACAATGATAAACCACTACCTACCGTATGTACCTACTCCACTTCAGATATGTTTATGTTATGTTTCTCATATTTTAGTGAATTATTAATCTTATTTTTGAGAAACAAAATTTCTTTAAACAGATGATTCTGCCGATATTTTTTTTATAATATCTTATTACCTGAGTTCCTGCGCTTACTTCCAAAGCATTGCTCTCTTAGTTTTATTCATGCCTTAATCCAGGAAAAGCAAGTTCTGTGTTTCCTCCAATACAAACGGACAAATAAATAAAACACTCTTATGAGATAGATTCGTGTAACACGTCGCTTTCGACTCACGACACGCGCAGCGCTGCACCGGCGCGGCTCGGGCCACCTATCCGTTGTGCTTTCTACAGATTCAATATTAGCATGATTGCAATCGCTAACATGACATTCCGGACTCTTGGACTTGCAGTTCTATTTCTATTGTCGTGTGCTAACTGGCGATACAAGTCTGCATAACAGTTAGTTACGGTAAGCGTCTGAGATCGGCTATATTTCTTAGTTTGAGTTGATAGTTTAGTGAACAGTATGAGGTTTACCCGTGTATTATTTTAAAATGTTTTTCATGTTAAACATTGAATAATAATTTATTATTTATTATGTATCTACTTTATTGTACACCTTATACTACACATGGGATACAAATAATAAAACTAGTGCACAATGGGCGGTCTTATCGCACAGGGCAATCTCTTACAGACAACCTTTGGATGGGCAGAACTTAAAAGTGATAGATTATTGGAATAATGTGTAGTACATAGCTACATAAAAGTCGGTCTCTATAAAACACTAGTCAAAGTTACTGCTATATTCCACAATTATTCCATTAAACTTAATTGAGTCGCTGTTTCGGCCATATATTAGAAAAAAACAATAGCTACTATATAGTATTTACAAGGTTTTATTAGGCTAACCAAACGGCAGTTACCAACGCCTTATGGTTCGCACGTAACGTATAACAGACAAGGCGTCCATTCGTTGCTCGGAAAATACTTCAGGCGTTAACTATTGTTTCTCTTCGCCATATCTTGTACAAATAAAACATGCATAGGTAATAAAATAAATACATATACATAAGCACTTGAATAACAGGTTAGTGTATGTATTCTATACTAGTTTTAGAACTGGTTTGAACTTACCAGTATAACGTGTTTTATTACGACCAGCAATCTTTTCTGGACAAGCGAAATGAGAGTTAGTTAGTTACATTTACCCTCTGTGATGTTCATAAGGTCTACATCATTCCTAGCTATTCACATACATATGTACAGCTATCATATTACTAATCTTATGAGTGCAAACTAATTAACATATTGTTTATATTTTCAGAGTGGGGCGTCAACAGTGAACCGGGCGAGGCAAGCGAACCGGAGGCCGGTCGCATGCGTCCCGAGGACTACCGCCTCGTGTTCCTGAGCTCGGACTCGTCGTGTCGCGAGGACACGGAAGACTCCTCATCCACGGCGTCCTCCGTTGCGCCGCCCGCGCCCGACGACTGCGACTGGGACTACTTCGAGCCGGGCGCGTCGGCGGCGCACTCTATCCCTACACCTGCCAAGCACGCGCCACAGGCTTGCCCGCGACCTTGCTCCTGCGGCGCCGAGCCCCGAATAGTCGCGGTCCCGGTGCCCGTGCCCGTGCCCGTGCCCGCCGCCCTCTGGCCCGCTCTGCTCGCGTTCCCCACGCAGGCGCCGCCCACGCCACACTGGAACACGTACCCCGGCCTAGCGCCTCTCGATGCCGCAACCCTCGCTCGGCTCACTACGGCCGCAGCCGTCGCCGTCACCGCCGCCGCCACCGCCACCGCCTCCGCTGCTGCACCACAAACGGTTAAACTCGAGATGACCACCGTCGAAAGAACTGATAAAGCCATACAATCCGTGGCGTCACAAGCGCCGGAGCCCCGCGATAACGATAACAGCGATAAGGGTATCGAACGGCCAGTTGAAAATGAACCGTCAGTCGGAATCAAGGTGATTGCTGAGGAGGACTCTTTATCCTTGTTATCGGATCCATCAAATGCTATGCCGGATCACTTGGAAGCGGAGAAAGCTTTCCCATCCTCGAATGAGTCAGCTAATTCAAGTGACTCCGAGCAGGGAGTAGCTCGAAGAAGTTACGACCTTACAAGCGGCGCTCCTGAGGAACCAGCGACGTCAGACGAGGACTCCGATGACTCAGGCGGTGGCGGCGGCAGGTTTTCACGCGTGTTTGTTGTTAATCCCGCTGACTCATCGTCGGACCTTGAGGATAACGCTGACAGTAGTGGGATAGATTGTGATGATTCCTATGACAAGAAATCCGATAGCCTAGAAATAATTGCGGTTGAGGTGGCTGAGCAAAATGAAGCAAATGTAAGTGCCGAATCAAATGAAAGTTTTTCACCAAGATCTGAAAACTCGAACATCGTGCTTTTAGACTCAGTTAATTTTACAGAAGAGTATTCTGTAATTCCATACGAAAATAATAGTGATGATGACAGCAGTCATGAAGGATCCAGAAAATCTAACTTCTTCAAGTTTTGTGATAAAAATATGCTGCAAAGTGAAACGTGTGAAAGATTCAACAGTTTTAATGCAAGTTGTAGTTCGAGTTCAAGCAATGATCTAGATAAGAAAAACAACACAGATAGTGACGTTAATCGATATCAAAGTATATCATCCGAAAATACCGACTACGATTCCTTGGCAGACGTGAAAGTAAAATTCTCGGTGGAATTAGCCGACGAGAAACAAAATAATAGCAAATTAATTTCTGCCGAAATTCAACCCGACTCATTAACTAAATTAGCACCTTCGCCGGAGCCCAGCCACGATAACACAAGTTCGTCGTCCGCAGAAAAAATAGACCTGTTTAAAGGTATCGAACGCACTCTCAGTGAACTATTGAAGAAAGAATTAATGGAGGACCAAGAGGAGGAGAAAATGCACGGCGTCGGGCCGGTTTGCGGCGACGCGGAGGGGAGCGCGTGCGCACCTGCCGCGACAACAGTTTGCCGCTCGCGTACGGCTTGTGCGGACGGCTCCGCGCGCTTCACGAGCCGCGTTATGATAACGCACGACCGCGTCTCCGTCGTCACGTCAGACACGACGCGGCTCATGCGGGAAGTTATTGTGCACCACACCAACTCTCAGAGTGAATCGGACCCTAGCCCGGACGTGCAGCAAGACGACACAGACGAACGAATATCCGACGACGAAACGCCACAGCCTTCGGGCGGAGTGACTGTTGTTAGCAATGCCGACACTCTCTCGGCGGTCGTGTGCCTCGAGGAGGGGCTCGCTGACGATGACTCGTGGGTCGAGGACGTCAGCCACAATGAGGACGAGGCCACCTCACCCTCTGACAGTGACTCCGGGGATGAAGCATCCCTTCCCATGCGGGGAGAGGATTTCGCTTATTGTAGGCGTTCCATAGACTTCACTTTACACACCATCGTCGAAGAAAGTTGCGAAGAAAGCGAAACGGAACAAACAACAAAAAAACAACGACCTATATCCGCAACAGAGTTAGAGAAATACTTTTTCTTTGGTTTGGGTGACGGCAGAAATGTTCGCGATGATGAGGAAGCAGTGTCGGAAACATCAAGTGTGTGTAGTGAAGGTGGTGAATCTATTGTTGATAACGAGCAACCTAAAAGAAGTGGTGATAGTGATGATCTAGTGTCCTCACGGTTGGAAAAATATTTTCTCTCCGGCTTTATGGGATTTAATCAAGAAAGGCGTGATTCAGACGGCTCTGGTAGCGTCGGTAGTGATAGTGAAGGCAGACAAAGTCCTGAACAGCGCAGAAAAAGACTGGTTCGTGCCCGAGGAACCCCGCGATCACATTCAAATTCACTTGATAATTTACTAACGGGGGATGAACCTTCTCAAGATAATCAGGAAATCTCCGACGCCTCAAGTACAGAAGCGGAGGATAGACATGACTCCTCCGAAAGGCTTGACATGCAAGGCGAATCAAAGAGAAAAAAACAAAACAAAAAGCCACGTGGATCTCCCGCCGACGAACGCCGACAATCAGCTGAATTTACCGAAGAAACACGTGATGATACTAGATCTGTTTCAGAAGGTGAAGATGGAAGACTTTCACCCCGACCTGAATTCCCACCGCTTGGATCTGAACTATCTGAATCTAAAAAACAAACTAGTAGGGATAGCGGTTTCGTCGGTAGCTGTGATGACCTACTAAGAAATGGAGATTCTAGTTCTGATTTTACACGATCTCATGAACCTAAAGTAGAATTAGAAGAAATTATCGAAGAAATCCGACCTGATATTGAAGAACGTGTAGAAGTTCCTCCTTCATCCCGCCCGCCTCAAAGTCCACTAGTACGTAAAGATAGTTTTAACAATTGGTCATCTGATGAGGAAACCAATTTAATGATGACAAAGATGCGACAATTTTTCAAAACAATGATACACACGACCAATGTCCGGTCATCAACACCGGCATCGTCTAACTCCAACACAACAGAGAGTTCCCGTCCACCGAAGCCACCTCAACTTCTATACTTCGAAAGTGAACTAACGAGGTTAATGAAAACAGTTCCGGGTATACGGGACGAAGAAGTACGTGAAATAGTTGAGTATTTGTCAAGTGAGGATACGTGGAGTGATTCTTACGACTCGTCCGACTACGCTGGTTCTGACCTAGAGGGCAATACAGCTGGTACTAGATCTGCGCTGAGGAAACAGATATCGGATAGCTGCCGGGAAATAATTGATGAATTTGATCGCGGAAATAACGACGCGGGTTCTTTGGAGCGCGATGCGGTCGGAGCATATCGGAGGCTGGCGCAGACGCTGGGCCGGGCTGGGGAAGGGTCGCCGCCGATGTTCGGTAAAGTGATGCGGCATATAGGAGGCAGACTAGTGGCGTTAATGCATGAAGTGTCGGGTGGTGCGTCGCCGAGCACAGACGACGACAGTGCGTCCGAGCCGGGGGCCTTAGCGAGGAGTCGATCTCATGACATACTAGAGCCAACGGCCAGTAGGGGTAGTGTCGCGAGTGATTGTGAAAGGTTTTCGTGGCGAGGCAGTTTTGAATCAGCTCTTTTAGCAGCTGATTCTCGTGGCACGTTGGGTGGTGGTGGTGAATCACGCCGTTCGCCCGCGGGAGCAGATTTGGCAGCTCAGAAATCACATTCGCGGAGTTGTGGAGCGATCGGAGGCAGTGAGGACAGGCTGTGGCGAGGAAGACGTCGCGCCTCCGCACCAGATGCTGAGGTAAGACAAATAACACTACACTCTGTTTTCAAAATAAGCATTCACAACGTGCTATCACAATAAACATCCACCAAGTTCTATCAAAACAAACATTAGCACATAGTACACACAACAATACACAAAGTAGACACTTACTCATATGGGTATTTACATTTCTGTCACGTTTTTCAAAGTGACTTTTAAAAAGCATCGACAACTATTCACTTCAAGGCGGTTTATTCATACCAAAATACATTCGGGACAGGTATTTCGAAAATGTCAATGTCATGTGTTAGATTTAGATACTACAATAATATAATAATTCGTTCAAGAACACTCACTCACGTTATTAGATAAAAGATTGCTTAAGATAGTTTATGAATTACATAAGAGATAACGTAGGCTTGTAAGTAAATAAATATTTGACTGACAGTGTCTTATAGAGCGTGTTATTTCCTTGACTCGTTTACTCTTGTTTACGTCTCAATTTAGCTTCGTTTAAAAGTTCAGTGGCAAGACTTGAATATAACAAATATTAAAAGTTTAAATATCTCCGCCGACTGATTACTTTTAGTAAACAAAGTCCCTTCAAAGCAAAAAACTTCATTGAAACGAGTTACGCTGACAATTAGGACTTCAAAAACTACAAAAGACGGTTCTTCAAAACGCCCGCCCGTCCCCCTTCCGTGTAAGCTGCGAAAAAGTAGCATAACAAATCGTTTTGTTTCTAACAAAACGATTTAGTTGTATTACACATAAAATATCAGACAATCGCACGAATCATTTTTCTACTTAATTAAGCCAATAATCTAATAGACTCATGTAATTATGACACTAATGTACGATAAACGACTTAAGAAACGAAATTCGTTTCACGCACGTATTATTGCTTGTAATTAGGACATTTTTCAAAATCCCCCATACTTAGCATACGTTAGTTTATAATTTATATGTATATACGTGTCCGTATAAATTATAATATTTCTAATTAGGTAAAGTTCAATACTTATACTTCTTTACCTTAAAAAAATAGAAGTTATCGCTACAATAGCATTACTATTGCATACTGCATAGTGATAAAAAATATTCAAAATTATATAATTTAATACATACGTACGATATGCGCGTTAATGTTATTTATTTATAATACGCACATAACATGTAACTGGGTAACTGGGTAGACATATTTGGTTAAAAATATACACCCGTATATAAATCTGTACGAATATTATAAAACAGAAATGTTGTATTTGTTTAAATGCACTAATCTTTGAAAGTACTGGGGTGATTTGGATTGAATTTGATATGGAAGTAACTTAAAGTTTGAGGAAAGTTATAGGGTACTTTTTACACGACTGCAAAATGAGGAGGGTAATGTTTTTTATTGTGATAAAGTCCACGCGACTTCTTATTATATATTTTATATGAACATGCATACCCACACATAAGTATAACAAAACTTTAAAAAAGAATAAGTATAAGTTTTTAAGATGTTTCTATTTCAAAAAGTAAGTATCGACCAGCTTAGTATGTAGATAGATATATTCTTTATTGTACACCATAATAGTAAAACAAAATTATGGACTTAACAACTAAAAAGTGTGCAAAAACAATTGCAGCTGGATTAAGTGGTACCTGCATAGAATTTCTGAGCGTAGCTAAGTACCACTTAACGTTTAACAGATAAGGCAATGTAATCATCATTAGAAAAACATGATTAAGTTGCATTATTAGAAATGACTCAACTAAACGCAATTAGCCCTTCAAATGTTCTTATCCTAATTACTCAATTATTTTAACTAGCGTAGCTAACTTATAAAATATAACTACTAAATAAATGATCACAGCAGGGAGCTTTTATGAAATAATTAAGAGGGTCATGAATTTTGCTAAATACTGCTTAATAAACATAATTCAACCTATAGCGCCTCGTCTCTGAGAGGAAATGAACCGTAATCCACCAATCAAAGACATGTGGATATCACATGTCTTCGAATTTTCGTTCCAACAAAAAGTAATGTACCTGTCCGGGTTTCGAAGCCACGACCTGTCAGGCCCGTAACCTCTGAGCCACCACTGGACTTATTCTTCTATACTTTAATTCTGCTTCATTTTTGGCAGAGATTTATAAAAGGAAGAAACAGTCTAACATTAAAGTTTTTCTAAAGAGGACTAGCTATGTGGGTAGAATTCACATTACTAGCAAACTAACCTAAATGTGTTTGTATCTGGATTGGGTTCACGGCAATAGTGTAATTGGGTGGGGTTCGATCCCGCAACCTCTCAATCACAAGGCTGACGTCATAGCCTTTTTTTTTTAAAAAAGAACTAGCAATGTTGGAAGAATTCACATTACTAGCAATCTTGTTAACCTCTCCAACTAAGCTAAATATCCTTGTGTCTGAAGTGGACGCTTGTTATTAGACTATTGACGCTTCTATCTTACGGTTAAGATATTTATTTTCTCAAAACAATTACTTATTCACTGAAAGAGAAAATATAACTTAAAACTAAATGTTAATTTTAACAGTGATGCTTTGACTTAAGACATACTCCATACTCATTACTCATATTTGGCATAACAAGAAAACAAATAATATTGAGCGATGCGGGTAGGGTGCAATTCATTGCTTGTTGCGTGTTTATTAAGGCCTATTTCATAGTGCAAATTTTATTTTTAATGTATGTATACGATTTGATATTATGTTTAGTATTGCTACAATGCTTTATGTTTATTAGGGAATGTCTAAGTAAGAATTACATTTTATTGAACATAAAAATATTAAAACTTTCAAGCGCAGCCCCTAACTCCGGTGCTAGGCGAGCCTGTGTCCTCCGCCATACATCAACACATTTCAATTTTTATGTAATAAACTACAAACAAAAATATACATACAATAAAAAAATATAGAATAGAACAGTTAAGTTCGTAATATTTTAAAAGCCTTCTAACGTGAACTTATCTTC
The DNA here is from genome assembly GCA_943138885.2 of Tholera decimalis. Taxonomy (NCBI): domain Eukaryota; kingdom Metazoa; phylum Arthropoda; class Insecta; order Lepidoptera; family Noctuidae; genus Tholera; species Tholera decimalis. Next base: position 16,704,361 of record OW964561.2, read on the forward strand.
TAGTCGGAAGAAGAACAACGCGCCGGTTCCCTACCCCGGCTGCCGTCCATCACTGGTACGAACACAGTGCCGGCCGGTCCGGTGAAGTCAGCCAGGTACCGCGCCCCCGGGTTCCGTACGGCCACTCGAGCGGCGTCGGCACCAGGACTGCATGCTCCGAGGAGGCGGAGACCTCCTCCGACGCCTCTACAGCCGCCTCCGGCAGCACCTGCGTCTGCGCCTAGCCTGCAGGGTGAGTTATCTAATATATAACATTCTCGTGTCACAATGTTAGTTACCTTACTCCTCCGAAACGGCTTTACTGATTTTTACAAAAAAATTTATGCATATTCAGTAGGTCTGAGAATCGGCTACTATCTATTTTTTAGGGTAGGGGTAGGGTAGGGGTAGGGTTGGTGTAGGGTAGGGGTAGGGTAGGGTATGGTAGTGTAGGGTTTGGGTAGGGTAGAGGTAGGATAGGGGTAGTGGTATCGGTTGGGTAGGGGTAGGATACCACGCCATCGAAGTCGTGACGGGTCAGCTAGTCTTTATATATTATTAGCTTCTGTCCGCGACTTCGTTCGCGTGGAATTATTTTCCCGCGTAAATCCCGATATCATGGGAATTCCGGGATAAAAACTAGCCTATGTATTATTCCGGGATGTCAACTATCTGTTTGCCAAATTTCATTCAGACCGGTCAGTAGTTTTTACGTGAAAGAGTAACAAACATTCATTCATCCATCCTCACAAACTTTCGCATTATAATAAGTAAGACAAGCATAATATGTGTATCAGTCATACAAGGCAATTAAAAATGCTTTGCCCGGCAAACAAAGTTACCTATTTGTCAGCCTCGAAACATGGCTAGCTATATTTTGAAGGTTAGAAATAGGTTCTTATATTTCAACCTACAAAAACGGACAAACTAGAGGTTTATTACGTTATGTGCTCACTTCGCTAGCGCGTAAGGTCATGAGAAACAGCAATAGACGGAAAATATTACCCAGTGCATTTTATTTATTCTTGAGACCCGAGCAAAACGAGCCTTTTAATGTGTGGAAGTTTCGTTTGTCACGACAATCCAACATGATGTGGACAATGGAGCTGCAAATGAATTGTCACGACGATTGTTCTTAACAGTAGCAAACAGTTAAAAGTTAATTAAAACACGCCTTGTTACGTAAATACATAATTATCAACCTCGTTAATAAGATGATGAATAATGCTTTATACTTTCTAAACAGTTTTAAAAGTTATTTTCACTCGCACTCAATGAGATGAATGAAACATTCTGCAGACAGTTCATTAACTCCGAACTAAGTCATCACCTTATGGAAAACATGATGTAATTTTGTATGTAAACTATGCGTATACTTTAACAGGTTGTGTAACAAAATAATGTGTCTGAACATCTTTCAATTCATCCAACGCACACGTATGAATTGTTATGACAAAAAAAAACACATTCAATGTTATGCTTGCGCACGAGACAATGTAAGTATACATTGGTGGACAACAGTTATTTTAAAACAACTGGTTCGATATTTAAAGATCGTATACCTACATATTTCAATGCCATCTGGTTACCTTTCTTCAAGACAGGATGCGTGCTGATAGTTCTCGAACAAACGTGTTCTTCTGTGCCCTTCTTCAATTTCCCATGGCTCGCAAGTGTCCATGACCGGAGCAAATCACTCGCATTTACACAGTTTTATTGTTGCATTCGTATTTCTTTAACCTACTTAAAATATTGCGTGACTGTTTTCCCATCCACTCCAAACTACTATTAAATACAACGCTTTGTTCTCGAACGTAACTGAAGTCTTTCGTTAATGTCCCTCAGAAATACTTAGTCATTGGTCCTTAAGACCTTTAATAATTTTTATAGAGAATCTATGGATGAGCACGAGGAGGGACTCCGTGCTCGATTTCGGGCTCAGACAAGTGTCCAGTTGACGTTAATAGATTCGCAACAAACACATGACATTTAGAACATGCTGTTAGTAAGTAAGTAAGGTGTTAAGAATACGCTTCTGCCTAACCCTTTCAGGGAATCAAGCAATGCTATGCTAGAACCTGGGAAAACCTTTTAAATTATCTTGTAAACAACCGCTAGTAAGGTTATTTTAAACTAGAAACTTCCGCAAATCACTGAAGATTGGCACAGTTAACATTCTGATTACCTACTGTGACGTAATGGGTGAGCAATTTCATCGAAATGTGCAACTCATTGGTTTTAATGTCACGTTCAATGCACCAAATACCTTCCGCCGTGTTTACGATAAAATTCACTGAATCTAAATCTTGCACTTATACGTACGTACTCGTACAATTCAATACATATTGAGAATAATAGTTATGAGCAATCTTATCGTATACAATTTTAAATAGACACTTGAAATACATATTGAATGTGATGTAACTTGATCTATTAACTGCTGGCTGTAATGTTTGATGTGCACTGTGATGTCGAACACGTTATATGGTTTGTTCAAGCAATATCCACTTGATCAAACCATTTAATGTAACAGGCCCGAAAATATCGGTACTGTTTCGATGTATTTTAGTCTTAGTCAATTTTTTTGAGGATTGCGTTTGATCTCTATCCCGCCTGTTAGTAAGCGATGATGTGTTCGAAAATGAAGCACAGTTGCCTATCCTATTCACTCTTGAATTAAAGACTCCCAGGTTATAGCTATCAAGAAACACAGACTCCATCAGGAAATATTTACAGTTTCACCTAAAGTTCTTACAATTTGTACTAGTTATTAGTTGCCACTTGGCCAATGATGGTACAAAGCAAGAGGAAAATTGTACAACCTCAGTGACATCGAGAAGACGAGACCATGAAATACAAATTCAATGAAAGCATTATTTTATTGGTTTCTTTTCATCAATTTATCTGATACTTACATCACTACAGCTCAAACAAATTTTCTGCGATAGCAAACAACTATCAAACTATATTTCGATTACGTATGAATCGATTAGAGGAAACAACGGCCAGTGAATGTTTGTTGAAGGTAGGAAGTAGTTCACTTCCTTATCATTACATAACTGATTATCCTATGCTCTCAATGATTAGTTTTAATTAACTTTCGTAGAAGTATTTACGGGTTAATGGACTGAAGAAAGCGCTAGAGACGCTAGAAAGGCTGTAGACGGATTGTACAAATAGCCTGAGCGCTTGACGGACGACGAAATGCTTTTACAGAATTTATATGGATTCCAGGAATACTCAAGGGTTTCTAAGAACCTCTTTATGTCGACACATTTGTGCTATAACTTTTATATTTGCGTAGTTTGTTGTAAGACTTGTATCTATACTAATATTATAAAGAGGTAAAATTTGTAAGTTTGTATGTATGAGGTAATCTCTGAAACTACCGAACCGATTTTGAAAATTCTTTCTCTTACATGTAGCTGTATTATCCCTGAGTGCTATAGGCTATAAATTATCTTTATATTATTAATCTTTGTCAAGTAGGTCGGGGATGGGATCCCGTGGAATATTTTCGACCATTACGCGGACGAAGTCGCGGGCAGAAGCTAGTTATTAAATATTGGCATACATAATTGTACACTGTTACGAAATGATATTTATTTTTCAAATTGGTTATTAAATAACACGTTTACACGTAATATTTTTTTTTCATAAATATAATATATAAAACTAGATGTGGTAGGCAATAAAAGGCAACTTAAAACTAAAACGTGCAGGCAAGGGGAACCGAAACAGAATTTGTTGAGACTTGGAATCGGACTGTTGTTGAAGTGAAAATACCAATTTACGATTTTAAATTGATTATATATACATAGAAATATGTACTATAAAATAGGTACATCAATATACAGACATTGGCGAAGATTATCGATGTCACAGCCACAGGTAGATACTGCTCTGTAAATAGTCTTTATTTATTAACGAAGGGTAAACTTATTTTAAACATATTCTTTAAAAACAGTTTTAAATATCTGCTCGTAAGAACCTCCGTAGATACTTAATTCAATACTAAACACAGTATCGATTTCGTAATGGTCATTTTGTTCATTGCCACACTATTGCACTGTTGATAAGCTAAACGACTCGAATTTATACATTAAAAACTTAGCTGTTCTAAAGAATATTAAACTGCCTAAGATTCTAGAACTAGGTGAATTGAACGCGTCATTAGGATATTGTTTCTGTAGCGTCACGATCGGTACCGAATGATTTGCTAAAAAGTAGGCCTAACTGTTTAGACAGAGTATTTCTCCGTTCTTGACTACATTCCTCGGTAAACAGTTGACCTTAATGCTTCCTCATCGGCATAGAGACATTTCTTATCGGCATCGGTAAATGTTACATGAGGTCTCTGATGTCTTTATTTACCTACTTAATTCTATATTAACTTTAAAAGGTGTTCACGTCTCCCCGTCTCGATACTTAAATGTACGTAAATTGCTTCCAATTGACTTTTGTTTACAATTCAAGGTCATTTTTGGAAAGCTTTCCTTTAGTTCATACTATAAATAACTTACAAAATGTGTTTGTGTGTTGCGTTTCCACGTCTAAGCCATTTAACTTACCTGTGTCTATATTATCGGTATTGATTTTGACGAAAATTTAGACACGGTAGAAGTACAAATGCGAATATAGCTAGTGCTATATTCGCATTTGTACTTGGTATTTAGATGCTCTAAGAACGACTTGGTCCGAAATTGGTTTTAATTTTGGTCCGAAATTGGTTTTAATTTTGGTTCGAAATTGGTTGGAAATTGAAAATAGCTTTGGAAGGAAAAAGAGGAGGCCTTTGCTCAGCAGTGGGACACAACTTAGGATAAGAAAAAAAAGAACGACTTTATTATACAGTTTTACTTCACTATTATACACTACTAATTTTTAATTAGTACAAAAAAAAATGGGGCTCTATCCGTACCCTTTACTGATCATATTTATGTAGTCAAAAGTAAAAAAAACGAAACCCCAAAATTGTCTACGAAAATTTGTCATAACTGGTAAACTCATAATTGAATCAATCATTCATAACAATTGCTACTAGAAAATACTACGCGCAGTGCTAGTCCAGTTAGATCGTCATTCATAAATCCCGGCAAACTCGCGTCTAAGCTCAAGCCACGCCCCCTCTGGCCAGCGGTCCTTTTTACAACGAGTGAACGAACAAACAGTGCCAATTTGTTAGCGGAAGTGTGCGCGTGCTTTTTAAACATAAGTTGTTACGTTTTTACTGTCGCGATGGCTTACCAGTTTTCATCTCGGGAGTACGTGGCTATGTTGCGTGTGTACTTTTGGTCTGGTGGCCGCTGTTCGTATGTACAGGGAAGAGTACCCAAATGCTCGCTAGCCAAAGGTTCGGACTGTGGTAAATGTTTACCAACGTTAACTCGACCATTGATCATTCCGCGCAACGGCCCATCGCCAAGGACATGGAAGACCGGCCCAAAACCTTTACGACGATGTAGTGGACTACTTTGAAGATCCCCGGCGAAGTACGAATGACGCAGCTCGTCATTTTAATATCAGCCAGTACTGTGCATAGACGATCATTAGTTCGTCTGGATTTCACCCATACCACTAAAGAAAGGGTCAAGAATTGACTACTGTGGATAATGAACCAAGGATGGAGTTCTGCAGGTGGATACTGAACAACACAAGCAAATGGCCCAATTAAAGTATGTAGGTAAAGTTTGAATTTAATAAGTGCCTATTATTTTTCGTGAACCTTTTATTTTACTTTTTTTTAATTCGTAAAGCTTAAAGATGCGTCTAAGCTACCTACAATTACGATAACAGCTGTTGGAGGCGGGGCAAGTTTGAGCGAGACCGCGTGACCGCGACATCACGATTAATGAATACATGAATGGCCTGTACAATATGTCCGTAAATTGAGTGACATTTTGGGATATAAACAATCGCTAATAACTTTGCTATTTATCAATATTATATAGTGAGACTTTACATATATAATAACAAGACCTTTTCTAATAAGCCCTTTAAGTATTTGTACTAATTAAAAATTAGTAGTGTATATATACTGGACAGCAAATAGACCGAGCCACCCGCTACCTAGGCACTCTAATTCGATTTTCTCAAAAACTAAAAAACCTACAATTATCAAAGTTGTACCTACAGAAAGTGCGTTTCATGATGATTAAAATGAAAGGAAACTCATTGAGTTTAATTAATATTTCAGTGTTTATTAAGGATTTTACAAAGAGTCGTTTTCCAGTCGTGACAATTAGTAAAAAGTTAGTAATGATAAAGTGAAAAAAAAAAAAAATCCAAAAACAAAGATAAATTAAAAAAAAAGTTTTTGATCAATATTCCGTATTCCCTCCCCTTGCTCGGATAACTGCCAGCATCCTTGTATTCATCGACCTTACGAGCCTGACGATAAAATCTTGAGGAATTGTATTCCACTCCTCTTCAATTGCGATTCGCAGCTCTGGAAACCTTGTTGGAGCAGGTACCCGGGCTCAAACCCGACGTTTCAGCTCATCCCATAAGTGTTCTATCGGACTCAAGCCCGGGCTTCGAGCTGGCCAGTCCATCGTACGAATGCTGACGTCGCGCAGATACTGGGTCACCACATGAGCAACATGAGGCCAGCATTATCATGCATCAATTGCATATCCTGTCCGATATATCCTGCGTAAGGTACCACATGGTCTGCGAGGATTTCAGTAATGTAGCGATGAGAAGTCAGTCCACGTGTACGGCCCGTCGGTTCGATGAAAACTAACGCTGTATATGCTGTTAACGAGATGCCGCCCCAGACCATTACAGATCCTCCTCCATAAGCAACAGTTTCCTCGATGCAACACTGAGAATAACGTTCTCCAGGACGACGATATACTCTCTGACGTCGATCACTTCCATGTAGACTCACCCTGGTCTCATCAGTGAAGAGTACATTACTCCACTGCTCTAATGTCCAATCCCTATGCTCTCGAGCAAATTCAAGTCGTGCTCGACGGTGTGCTACCGTTAATTCTGGGCCTGTTGCAGCTCTTTTTGGGGTCAGGTTCCGTTCAGCAAGTCTCCTTCTGACGGTATCTGAACTTATGACCACTTGGCGTTAGTCACGCAGACTTTGTTGGACTTGAACTGCGTTGAGGTGGCGATTTCGCATTTAACAGTAAGGTGGATATAACGATCATCTGCTGCTGATGTAGCCCTAGGTCTGCCCGTACCTGGACGGCGATCGAATTCTCCAGTCTCTAGGTATCGTCTGTAAACTCGTTGCCCCGAAGATCTGCTGATTCGAAGCCTTCGAGCGACTTCACGTCGCGCAATGCCTGCTTGAAGTAATGCTACAGCTTGAGCTGCTTCCTGAGGTGTTGTATCCATTATTAATCGAAAAAAGTAGCAAAAACACACGCGTCTGAGCAAACGATGGACAAAAACTAAAGAAATGATAAGAAATATCCGAGTACCCTCATTGTAGAGAAAAAGAACGCTAATTTCAAACTCTGGTGAAAACAGAGCAAATCGTTAGCATTGTGTTTGTTGCTTGATTACAATGTGAGTTGACGGTACTTTTGAATTCATTTGTAGTCATTTTAATCGCCATGAAACGCATTTTTTGTAGGTATAGCTTTGATAGTTGTAAGTTTTATACTTTTTGAGAAAATCGAATCAGAGTTCCTAGGTAGCGGGTGGCTCGGTTTATTTGCTGACCAGTGTAGTTAATCGCACTAGAATAAGAGCTCACGACTACGAACAGTCTCAGTCTCTCTCTTTCTCTAAGGTACAATGTAGTTCTCTTGTGGGACATCGTTGTACTTCATAAGAAATACATTGTACCGTATAAACAATAAATATAATAAATAAATAATAATAATAATTGATATCGAGTAGCTGAAGCGATAGACTCTTCAAAAACGTACTCAACCCAGTTCATTTACACGTTCGCCTGAATTCCAAATCTAATTGCGCCTTATAACCGATTAGATTAGGACATACGCTAGTTATTTATCTCCATTGGACAGTAATTTTTATAGACTGTAAAACATATTTTTTCTATGACTAAGCAAGATCTGTCTTGTACATTTTCTTATTGTAAATTAGGCAAGGCTATGTATTTGTATGAATTCAAAAAGAAAGTTACATTATAAAGTGTTTAAAGTTACTTTAGCGTTCCATTGTTTATTTACCTTGTCCAGTACCTACGCACTAGCTTGTCAATGTAGGTTTGTAGGTATTGAAACCTACGTGATTGCACATAAATAAGTAAACAAAGACTTGCACGTTTCTACACAATCCGCAGACGGTAAGAGATAAGCGATATCAATAAGACATGTCACGGAAATACATATCAACCAAATTAGCATATTAATATTACTCTTATTTAAATAGATTTCATAATAAACTTTTATACTTGACTTCATACGTAACCAAAGTAACACCTTTCAAAACTTCGAAAACCTGTTCAGGTTAACTACAATATTTCCGGCTTATCGGACGTAATCATTTTGTGGCGAGCGAATGCAAAGTTCTATACTGGTGCCATTCACTCACTGGTCGATGCATTTACGCACTAAGTACTATTTAAGCAACGAAAAGTACTGGCCTTGTCCTAATTTTAAAGCAAACGTACTATGTGTCCAATTCTCGCTTGATTCGGTAGTTGGTAGGCTATTGATTAAAGGTTGACGTAACATTTGGCTAACTAAGTTCGTAGTTAGGTACCCTGTTCGGTTCACAATCGTTTGCGGCCTTTAAAACGACCTTTGATTGCGCATGAAAGCAAAACACAACAATTGAAAGGAAAACACTGAAATCTTTTGGTACTTGGAAGGCCTTTCATTTTGTTTGTCTAGAAGTGACCGCAGTAAAATATACTGAAGCCAACCTACTTTTTAGGGTTCCGTAGCCGAATGGCAAAAAACGGAACCCTTATAGTTTCGTCATGTCTGTCAGTCTGTCTGTCTGTCTGTTTGTTTGTCTGTCTGTCCGTCCGTCCGTCCGTCCGTCCGTCCGTATGTCACAACCATTTTATTCTGAAACTATTAGGACTATACTTGTGAAACTTTGTAGGTAGATGTATTCTGTGAACCGCTTTCCGATTTAAAGAAAAAAAAAATTAAAATAAAGGAGGGTTCCCCATACATGGAACTAAAACTTAAAGTATATTTTTTTTCATGAAAGCTATGCGTATGTTGTATTTATAGATAGGTCTTTAAAAATTACATTGAGGTTTCTAAGACCACTTTTTCATAAAGTTAATCGTTTAAAAGATATACGCTTCCAAAGTGGTAAAATTCTATAATAATGGAGTGAAAAATCTAAGAAAAATATATATCTGTAGATCTTAATGTAAACTTTCAACCAAAATTAGTTTGAACGAGATCGGGTCAGCAGTTTTTGAGATACGGCATATTTTCTAAAACCGCAAATATATCTTTGTAATTCATACAAACACTATGAAAAACAAAGTTATTTGGCGTATTTGTAAAAAATGTAAATAAGCTAGTTTTAAGAAATTTGTAAGGTTTTTTTTTGTCAAATAAATATACATATTATATGTATTATATTATTATAGTTACTGCGGAACCCTTCATGGGTGAGTCCGACTCACACTTAGCCAATTTTTCTCCAAAGACTTTGTTGCAGGCATTGAATAAACCATCGAAAAGAAATTGGGATATAAATATTTAGATAGGACTATTATAGTTCTGCATCATCTTCTGCTTAGCCTTGTCTTCCAGTCTTATTGAATACAAATGTGTACTCACAAATCCACAATCCAGTGACTGACTAACACGGATTGTTATCAGATTTTTTGACTTTGGCTACCCTTAACGAGCATTAACGTACTTTCTGAGGCATAGAGAAATCTCATATTTTGAGATGGTCCACGGACCGACCTCGCCTAGCGGTGTTTAACCTCGATGAGCCACGAGCTCTTTTATAAATATTAAGAAAACCTACAAACCTACGATGAAGAATCCACGAAAACATCGCCTTAATATTGCCTTAACGGTAATCGCTAACGGCAATAATATAAAGCTTGATAGCAGTTCAACGAAATCATTAATTTCAACATTAGTATCGATAAAAATATAATGGTAATCGTCATGACAAAGAAGCAATTCGATCACGGCCATGACACTGCGCACAGATGGGTCTAACTAGATCCTTGAGGCCTCGATCCAATATCCCATCCCGCATTGTCGGAAATAAAACGTAGCTACAATGCAATATTTTCACTTTCCATCAACAAAGATATTTCGTTATCTGTAGATAATTCTAGACCTTACCTTTTACAAACAGTTCTACTTTTTGTAACATTCTATAGATTATATTTTTTCTTTTGTTTGTGTACAAAATTAATACGGCAAGTGTCCTTTTGAACTTAAAAAAAATATATTGTAACTTATCTTTTAATTGTTTTGACATTTTGCTAAATGAATTTAGATCCTTACTTAAGATAAAAGTTTTTTTGTTACCTACCTGACAAAAAGTTATTTTTGTGCAGAAATATTAGTAGATAGGCGTGGTAAGTGGTCACACAACTTGTTGTATTCACAATCTGACAAAAAAATTTAGACCGAAAACAGCTTTTCAATATCAAGGATATAATAGTAAACTGCCCGCGACTTCGTACGTGTGGGGGTAAATCCCGATCTCCTGGTAATTCTGGGATAAAAGTTAGCCTATGGGTTATTTCAGCTATCTATGTACATACTTAATTATATCATTCAAATCCGTTTATTAGTTTTTGCGTAAAAGAGTTACAAATATCCACCTATTCATCCTCACACACTTAAGCATTTATAAAAATAGTAAGATAGAATAGGATACTAGTTAGTATATTATGTATTATGCCAATTTTGATTGTTTCTATTCTGACATATCATCACAAATCTATAAATTGTAAAGCTGTCAAAATACTATAATCATTTTGTTTTCAGTGTAGTCCATCCAGAAGTAAATAAGATTTAAAAAAAAGGAACTCTGACGTATTATTACCGGGTACTAAAGTTTGTCGTGAATAGAATATTAAAATACCATATGTTGATGAATGGCAAACCTTGAGGCTTCACATGGCAATGACATTTAATGGTTAACTAAATTAACTTTGCGACAAATATTGTAATACATTAGATATAAATACTGCCGATATAACAGAACTAAATCATACAGAAAATCGCTACTAATATGTATTATAAATGCGAAATTAACTTTGTCTGTCTGTCTGTTATATTTTACGTCTCTATCACTACCTACTCTATCAAACTTGGTAGTTACCTAATACTAAAAAAAACTTTCGGGTCAATGCTCAAATCTCTTTGGACCAGTATGGACCTGCACAGCTCTTATATTGGTCTCGTTAAGATCCTGCAAGGTCCAGGTGGCCATGTTGAGATAGATTTAAACCTAGGAGACGATATGGGCTTCTTTTTTAAAACTTAAAACGCCCAAAAAAAAACTTCTCACTTGAGCGAAGCCGTGGGCAGAAGCTGGTAGTAAACTAACAGACTATTATTTTGTTATAATTAACACTACTTTTTTATGTTAACGGCATAGGCGTAGGAAGGGGGGAGGGGGCGTGTTCACCCCAGAATGGTCTCGTGCCCACCCCAGAATTTTTACTAACAACCAATTATGGCTGGAAAATTTAAAAATCTGGCAAAGTGCGAGTCAGACTCACTCATGAAAGGTTCCGTATCCAAGCAAGATTAGCGAAAAATAACTTTGTTTTTCATAAATTACGAAGTTTGTTCGTTAATCCTTTGTATAAATGACCAAGTTATATTTGCGGTTTTTGATAACATTCTACATCACATAAACTAAGCTGGCAGTCCCTATCTCGTTCAAAGTAATTTTCGCGTCAAAGTAAGTTTCTCTCGCGCCCGGCATTGGTCGAGGCCATGCTGCGGGGCGAGAGGGAGTGGGAAGCGGTCGCCTCCTTCTGCGAAGCAGTCATGCTTCCGAAGGAGGAGGCGGGCCGCGTGAGGGAGAGGATGGCGTCCTCCCTCCAGCCCAGCCGCAGTGGTAGACGCCCACGGCGTCGGACGTAGGCCGACGATCTCCGGCCACCGTAGGCGCGAGCATGCTGACAGCGAGTAAAGGGCAACTCGCTGTCCGACCATGGACCATGCCCGGGTCGACGGCGCGTCGTGTTCCACGCGCGCCTCAAAGAGCGTCAGCAACATGACGAGGCCCCCTCTGCAGAGGGCCGAAGCCAGCCGGGGTCGTGGGACTCATCCCGTTACCGTGGCCCCGGTATGTAAATGGTTATTGAAGGAACACCGTGGATTTTAGTCAGTAAAAGTCTGACAGTCCCTCCCACCCTGCCCGGAGTGGGAGGACTTATTTGATAATTTTAACACGTTAAAAAAAAAAAGCATATACTTTCTTAGATTTTGAACTCTCTTATTTTAAAAGAATTCGGTAGTCGGTGTTATTGGTTTTGTATTTTCTTTTTTTTTCACACCGCCTTCCGAAATTAAAGTTATTTTTAGCTTTGTAGTGTTTTAATATGGAAGTCGAAAGTGCACGAAAGTGTACGAAAGTGCTTAACATCCGTACTCAAATAATCGAGTCGCAATCCACGAAATACTTATTATTGAGTAGTTTCAGTGGCCATCTGTGGTCTTCATCATCAGTTTAACTTCCCCAAATGGTACCTACTTCTCGAAAGCAACTGCTCAAGGTACTATAAGAAATACCTAAAACGCTATAGGTGTGCCTATAATATTTGAAGAGTGCCCTCGATTTCTCCAGGATTCTATCATCAGATCCTGATTTTGTAACAATGGGAACAACTAGAAAGTATACCCTTTCAAACGCAAAAAGAATTTTTCAAATCGGTCCAGCCGTCTCCGAGTTATGAGGTAACATACATAAAAAAAAAGTTCAAGACTAACTGAGAACCTCCTCCTTTTTTTGAAGTCGGTTAAAAAGTTACAGAGCGAGCAGCGAGCACACATTTTACCAGTTTGGAAGTCTATATCTTTCAAAGGATAGAGTTTGTGAAGAAATGGTTCTAGAAACATCGTTCCTTAGCTTTTAATTATTAACCGACTTCTAAAAAAGGAGGAGGTTCTAAATTCGACGCGTGTATACATTTTATTTATGTATGATCACCAAAATTACTCGAAGGCGACTAAACCGATTTGGAAAATTTCTTCAGATGTGGTCCCATTGTCATCAAATCGGGATCTGATGATGTGATCTCGGAGAAATCGAAGGAACTCTTCAACCATCCATCCATCCAGGTCCATGAAGACGCTAATGAAGGGTGATTTACAGATCTCTTTGAAGCGAAAACTCATCGATATGTGTATTCTGACCGTCCTAACCTATGGTGCTCAGACTTAGTCGCTCACCGAATTGCAGAAGCCCGCCTTGGAGTTTGCCAAAGGGCAATGAACGCAGCATTTTTGGTGTGAGAAGAGAAAACAGAATACAAAACACTGTATTCTGTTTTCTGTTTGCAGATGCTGCGGTTAGAAACCATAGGTCATCCTACGTACTACCAGACTGAGATGCCATACCTTGCGGCTTGCTCCAATGGACGTAATTTTTTTTCAAGAGACAGTATACAAAATGCTTTCAAACAGTTTGTCGCATCTAGATCCCGAGAGTTCTATCGCAAAAGCATAAATAACCTTCCGATTAGATGGAAACAATGTATAGATAATGATGGTAAATATTTGGATTTAATAAGTTACATTTTAGAAAAAAAAAGGAATTTTAATTTTTCTGTTCAAATCAGCAAATTCATACTTTAACCGCTTTTTTTATTGTTTTGGGGTGAAAATCCTCATGGATATCCTCCGCCCTGGCGGGCGAAGGGGTCTGATTCTCGGATTCTTACTGACTAAAACCACCCCGTGTTCTCTCGTACACATGTGCCGGGGGCTGCGGGAACACATAATTATGTATTCTTCAACGCGGCCCCTTAGTGTAACTTTGTCATTTATACAAACGTTATAAATACAACGATATTTTTCGGTAATCTATACTTGGTACTAAGAAACCAATGAAACCCTTCATGGGCTAGTCCGACTCGCACTTAGCCACTTTGTTTTATTGACTTTTCAGTTTCTTCTTATTGACACTACTGTTGTGATACATGTTAAATTAATTTATGTGAAAAAATTAATTTCGTACTTTAAGAGTGGACGCAACTTTGATAAGCGATCATCATTTCTACCACTGGGGGCCCTGGAAAATATCTCTAGAAGTCTAGATACGTGAATGGATAACGGCTTAAAACGCTTAATAATGTCGTTTTCCTCAATACTGAGGGTAGTGATTCCCTATTTGCGAAAACATTTTCTGCCGGATTTAATAATATAATAGCTTCGACCATAATACCATCCTTTATAAAACAATACCTATAGATACAATTAAATTACGACATAAGAAATCGATTGTACCCAATTTACTGTCTTACCGCCTAGAGCAGTAAGTACGCATGGCGTATCTTGGCCGGTTGGTTTCGTTACCCAATGGTAGTTTCACGCTGGCTGACCGCTATTTGACTTTATCCGGTTCATTGATATCTTTGGCTTTTGAAACAATGCATCGATGTGGCAGGCTTTGTGTGCAACATTTTGAAATTTATAAAGTGAACTACTAGCCATGTGGGTATAATTCACATTAGCAATCTTGTTAACCCCTCAAACTAAATTAAACATGCTTGTGTCTGGAGTGGGTTTACGGCAATAGTGTAATGGGTGGGGTTCGAACCTGCGACCTCTCGATCACAAGTTCGACACCTTAGCCATTAAGCTATTGACTCTTGATGTACTAAAATCTATGGCTGGCCTTGTTAGAATACGAAGTTGGTAATTTAATACGTAAATAACATTATTTTTCTATGTAATTTTTTATGTTCTGCAATTTGTGTCGTGGCATTTAAGTTCAAAGAGAAATCGCAGATAGTTATTTGTACAATACAAAAAATACTATATGAAGACCTTCAGAACAATGTTAGTGTAAGTATGTAACTGAAATAGTAACACATTTTGAACATTAATAACAAACTTGTCATTGTAGTTAGTCACTTAATAGTGTTATGTTCATTTGTTTATACAATTGTTCGTGTACTGTTCACTGTATACTGGCCACTGTTCAAGACGTTCAGAATCTGCGCAGTTATCAAACCTAAATGAGTGTAGATTGCTTATATTTGAATAATATCTAAATAATTGTTTTCGCTGAGTGACACAAATGTTTTTAAAACACAAAGATGGAAGTTTCCTGTGAATTATAAAAACGAAATTGCATTCGAAGTACGGATTATAAACAAGTTAAAGCAAATGACCGCACATGCACGAACTAATTACTTACGGTAATAGTATCTACTACTTATATTGTTTGAGCGAGTACGACTGTACAACGGTCTACCGGAGGATTTGAAGCGAACGGATAGTGGCAATAGTTTTTAAAATGAACGGCTTTAACATCCTCCCAGAGGTGAATCCTACTTCTTGTTATTTAATTTTATATTTTGTTGTATCTCATTTTAAGTGAACCATAATGTTCTCATGAGAAATAAATGTGTTTAAACCTAAGTACCTACAAACGTTAGTGTAATGAATTAACAATACCAGAAAGGTCCGCTAGGACATTGCGAAACATCGAAAATGTTCCATTCTCTATTAACCATAAAAATCGCAAGGTTTTTAAAAGGCTTTATGTTTTAGCGCAAAGTGAACCGAATCTTGAAATAAAACGTCACACGATAATGTTATTCGGTAACCAGATAATATCTATAGATACTAATCATCAATGAATATTGTGTAGCTATGCAGATTTGTCGATAAATAGATAAAAATGGCAGTATTTTCACAGCAATTATTATTTCTTGGAAGTCTCTAGATCATATCGAACTCCTAAAACGTGAGGTTGTAATCGTTATCCATTTCAAATTTATCGATATAGATTTCGAACCATCGCCTAATCAGTCGAAAATTTAAGAAATAAAGGAACATCGCTTTTTTACAGAGGCAGCTATTCACTTGAAACTGACATCTATTTATTTCTATGCATGTCATAGAAATGTACACACATTTCATGTCACAGAGAAATGAAACTCTGAAACCATTGTGCACGGCCGCATTATTTTTTATCGATTTCATGTGACCAATTGTTGTCGATAACTTAATCGATGCCGCTGTATGCTTTCACTTCGTCTATTTCTTGCGCCAATACGATGTGTCGAAGTATGCGGATAAAAACTGACTAATTACGGTTAAATATTAATAAGCTGATCGTAATTGGTAATGAGGTTTTATTACATATTGTTACTTACCTAATTACTTTTAAGGTTAAATTGGGAGATTTATGGTGATTGATACTAAAGCTGTTGGTGAATAAACAGCTTTAGTACACGATTAATGTTAATAGCATGTTATCGCCCCATGCCTCTAACTTGATATAATCGTACAGGACCAGTTTTTCAACGGTATGCCGATATCAACAACAACATTGTGTTTGACATCACACATGCCTACTCAACATCTCACCATACTAAGTAAACTCGAACAAATAATGTCAACACAATCGAGACGAAGAATTACGAATACCGACTATCTGGACAAGTATTCTAAAAACGATCAAGGCACAATTTGTCACGATCCGAGTTTCAAAATAGCCAAAATGCCAGTCAACCAATGAAAGGTCAAGTAATATAACTCTATTGTAATATTGTAAACAGGCATACCAACCAACCAGTATTGTCGTGATCACGGCACCAAGACGAGGAATGAGTACGGGCTATGAAGTAACGCGACGCATCAGCGTGCGCAAGCGTTTAGCACAATGCCGCTTTGCTTGCCTAAGGTTTCATGCATACTTATACAACAGGAAGGAATTTTTCTAAAGAAAATTGTCGGGAAATTACACAGGGGTGGTCATGGACCGTGTTCCACTATTCACGGCAATAACACTGGCTGTTTTGCTATGTTTTTGTAAACTGATTGATTGATACGTTCCCGTTCGTTTATCTTCTAGAGCTCTTCTTTTGTTATGTATTAACTAGAATTACAGTGATTAGTGACACATTAATCACTAATTTATAAAATAATAAATACTACATTGTTCTGTAAGGAAAAATAGATTGACGCGAGGCCAACCGGTTTGCAAGTCCAAATGATGCAAGACTCCGGATGAGTTCATTCTAAGACAATAAAGCTGGTTCCTTCAGAGAACTAACTAAGTTTCTTCAAATAACTTCCACAACATCGATTAATAACATTGAAATTTATTTGACTCTAAAGTATTCATCACCAAATAAATTGTTCTGTATTTTTGTGACAGCTCCTAAATTCGTTTGGGGGCCTCGGGTCACCTTAATCGCGATTAGTTCAAGTTTACTCGTTGAAACCGATTTATTTTATAATTTAGATATTCCCAGAACTTGCACGACCTCATACAAATAACATTTTTTGAAACTTAACTAGCCATATCATAAATAAATGCTTAACAACGAACATCTAAAAGTTTAACTACTGGCCCGGAAATCGAAGAATTATACCTACCAGTTTATATTATGGAAATAACTTTCAATAAATGCAATTTTAAATTACTGCTTGATTTGAATTTACAAATTCTTGATAGAAGAAAATCAATTTGAATGTTACGGCAGTATGTGTTACAAGAAATCGGCACGTTGTGTTTTCTATTTCGTTACTAAATCTGGAGGTGTTATTAAACATTACATTACCTATTGCAATGAACTAGACTTACTTTCATATAACTATGCAGTTCTTACAGCTGTACATAGTTCGAATACGTCGCAACAATGTACAAGTATGCATGGTCATACAAATGTCGAGTGCATGTTAATTGTTGAAAAAGTCGGTGTTGACTTGCAGGTTACGACACATGTTTACACCACCCACGCGTCGCACTATCTGAGAGCAATCAGAGATAGTGGCTGTCGCAACTTTCTGTTCAACCACACTCAGAGTCACTTGACGTCAGTTTAACAAACACCGATAAATTAAAGATCTTCTGTTTTTTTAATTATACTAATGTTTTTGTAATTAAAGATGAGACTAAAATGGTATATACCAGTGGCGAAGGCTCCATACAACTCGATTCCTACCGGCTTCCCTTTTGAAATATGGCAAATATTAGTCTATTATTTTATATATGGATATATAAATAGTAATCTATTATTTTCAATTAAACAAATAATTATTTACGAAGTTACAAGATTTCGAAGTCAGCCACAGGGCCACAGTTACCGGAATTCACACATCACACTTGAACAAGGTAAGCATTTTTTGGTCCGGCTTCCCTTTTATGAAAATTCACCCTTCGCCACTGGTATATACTAAGCCAATAAATTTACGCCCACGTACTATGAGCCAGTTCAAGACCGAAATAAACGATTAGGAAGGAAATCGTTCATCGTTCACCGAAATGATCCTGAAATGTTCATTTCCTAAGGCTTTAATTAGAATAAAAGCAAACTCAAATCATATTACTTAACAAAGAATTAATGTATTGGTTTAACATAATGTATTTTCTATTGCAAAACCTTTAAAATGCCAATTTTATTTCTGATTTTAAAGCTACCTGTCGACTGTCAAATAGGCTCCAACAAAATGAGCTTTGTGTCATATCTGGCAGCAGCTGCAACACGTAGGTAGTGCTTTCTTATAATATGTTGCTCAAATTTTTAACCTTTGCTGTAGTACGTATAATGCCTTTAGTATTTTTCTTAAATTGAGGTCGGTGGTATTTTATTAACTTTAATTGGTATTTCTATTTATATACTAAATTGAAATTTCTACGCATATCTATAAAACGTATGTTCATAATCAATTAAGCAAAAGCTATTAAAATAATTACATACATTCATAATTTCTTGATTACCTTTCTATCGCCGTCAATCTAAAATGATTTTAGAAAACATGCAATTTTATTTCTCATAGGAAAAGTATATACGTCATGGTACAGATGGATAAAATAATAATAAAAATTACACGTTATAAGAAGATGATTTCATCGCCAAAATTGAGAGAGGTATCATCAATAATATTACGTGAATCATAACAGTAGACTGTTACTTTCTTAGCAGTAACTATGAATAATAATGAGTGTTGGTAACTACCAACATAATTTTTGTAACAGCCGACGTTGATGGATGTCGGCAAAGGTTTGTTGTGAGACCACTTTCTCGCCATGGGAAAACTACATTCATCCATGTTTACGTCTCAGTTACTTTCTATCTGATGCTGGGTACTTGTTGTTAAAGCGTAGGTATCTACGTTTAAATTAAAGGTGTCAACTTGTGTTATGGCAGCCGGTGAAATAATGGCCAGTTACGTTTTAAAGTTGCATGCAACTCATATTGCATTTACAATAGTTGGTGGAGCAATCGGGCGGCAAGAATACAGTATGTTAACTAACAGAGTGCGTTCCCGTTAACCCGCAATAGTATAGCATTCATACATGCTAAAAAAATATAACCATTCGAAAACAAAATGTTTTATTTTTTGAATATTAAAATATTCACAAAAAATGTTAAATTGATTCGTAAAAGAAACACTCTGTACACGCGTAGGTACTTGAAGGACGGCAACGTCGCAATTTACTTATGAATGCGTACACGTGTACAGAGTGTTTCTTTCTTCTTCTTTTTTCTTTCTTAATCTTTATTAGTGAATATTTTAATATTAAAAAATATATATTTTGTTTTCAAATGTAATATCGATGGCCTAGAAGACAAATGTGCTTATTACAAAATTTTTGATGATGTAATATTTTAATGCCAAAAGTATTAATTGAGCATTTTAATACTTTTGGCATTAAAATCTCACATTATCAAAATTTTGTAATTAGCACATTTGTCTTCTAGGCCATCGATATTTTTTTTAGCATGTATGGATGCTATACTATTGTGGGTTAACGGGAACGCCCTCTGTTAGTTAACATACTGTATAAAATGTGCATTTTAAATAGTAAGAAAGGTTTATTGTATTTTAATAAAGTATAATAAATATCAATTTATTAATCATAGCTTATGAACTAATTAGAAAATCTTTATCACACTCATGAATCGAAAACTTCTATGAACAACTTCTGACGTACATCTTCTTACAAAAGACTTCAACGAGACACAATAGACTTTATAAACTATTTTATTACATCTCCCAATTTATTTTGTTTATTGTAGGATTACTTTTTACCGCAATGACTACTTCATTTAAAAATGACATAACTTTATTCTTTAAAAAAAAAATCTGCTATGATTAAATAAACACAACAGAGAAATTTCTTTTTGAACTAATTCATGACTCAGTTCCTTCGATTGTAGCTTTGTTTTATTTTTAACGCTCGTCAACAAGTTAGTTTTGTTTTCTCCATGCTTCGTGGATTAAAAACTGTACTCTGATTCAGTTTCGCTAACTGTACTTTTGCGAATAATTTGTAGACATCATTTCGAGGTCATTCCCTTCCTGGTGTTTTATTAATTAATTAATACATTACAATTAATGTAGATTTAGTTTATAAAAAAATTAACAAGAATCACTTGAAACAAAGAACTTACTACAGTTGTAAAGTTTGCTATTTGCATATTAATAAGAACTTACAAACAATGGACTTGAAAAAAAGGTGTCTTATCTGAAACTTACCAGGTAACGCAACATTTTACTAGAAAACTAAAAGGGATCCGTTTTTTGCCATTCGGCTACGGAACCCTAAAAACCGACCTAACAACAATCAGTCTGGCGGTTTAAGAATAAAACGGCAGTCATATAGCAGCTAATCTTACTCCCTACTTTAAAACATTGTTTACTTATTGTACATATTATTTACGTTATAGATGTAAAGGATTTTGACGATAAATATAGGCTGCTTGAAGCCAAGACCAAAATTTTTGTGGACCTTGCAGAACTATACTTACAACTAGAACATTCAAACTGAGCGCACGACCTAGCATTAAACCAAATTACACCTTGACAAGAATCTAGAAAACTTTAAAGAAGAATGCAATTCAATGCGTTACTAAATGAATCTCCGTGTTAGATTACTTTGGAGATCTTAAAAGATTTCGTTAACTGTAAATCGTGAGTACCCTATTCTATATAAAAGTAAAAAAAAATATTGCAGCTACTGTGCAATTGACGTAAGTTTTTATGGCACGAAACGTTTACTGGCTTATTCATAAAAAGTCAACCCACATGCGGCTCAAACAGATTCTAGATTCAACATTTTCCTTAGAAAATTTGCATTGTGATCCTGCTTATCAATATTTAAACGATTGACTATTTTTATTTCTGATAAATAAACTTATTATTATTATATGTACATATGGTTGAAAAGTCTGCTTTTTAACCGAAGAAGGAGGGTTATGTTTTTATCGTCCACGGAGCGAAGCCCCGCACGTCTGCCGGTCTGCTACTTATTTTATGTGTCGATCGCCGCAGTAACTGTGAATATATTTAGGTAATTATTATTTGGAAAGATTCCACTAAGCATTATAATAACCAATTAGACACAAAACGTAAAAATTAAGGAAATGCAATCACTTGTTATCAACTAATTACATTAATTCATATTAGGATAAACCAAACCAAACTCTTCCTTCGCTCAGTAGTTTTGAAGGGTTATTGCATCAGGAAATGGTGAAATCAAAAACTGCATAACTATCCATGTATACTTACCCTTTTCTTTTTTTTTTTTTTTTTAACGTGGTAAAATTATCAAATAAGTCCTCCCACTCCGGGCAGGGTGGGAGGGACTGTCAGACTTTTACTGACTAAAATCCACGGTGTTCCTTCAATAACCCTTTACATACCGGGGCCACGGTAACGGGATGAGTCCCACGACCCCGGCGGGCTTCGGCCCTCTGCAGAGGGGGCCTCGTCATGTTGCTGACGCTCTTTGAGGCGCGCGTTTGTGGCCGGAGATCGTCGGCCGACGTCCGACGCCGTGGGCGTCTACCACTGCGGCTGGGCTGGAGGGAGGACGCCATCCTCTCCCTCACGCGGCCCGCCTCCTCCTTCGAAAGCATGACTGCTTCGCAGAAGGAGGCGACCGCTTCCCACTCCCTCTCGCCCCGCAGCATGGCCCCGACCAAGGCCGGGCGCGAGAGGTCTCCGCCTATCGCCGCCGTGAGGACACGTCGGTGCTCTGCCCAGGCGGGGCAGTCTTGCACCGTGTGCTCTACGGTGTCCTCAGGGCGACCCTCGCAGTGGTGACACCCAGGCGTTTCCTTCTTTCCCATCAGACACAGGTACCTCCCGAAACTTCCGTGTCCGGTGAGGATCTGCGTCATGTATACTTACCCTAGTATTGATAGTAATGGATTAATCAATCATTCAACAAACAGACTCACACCACCTAACACAAGCAGTTCATCCATTTATCTCACAGAAGTTTCATAGCTCCATTGTTCGTTTGCATTGTCACAGTGTATTTACTAACAGCCCAGCTAAGAAAAGAGAAACTGCTTCTGTTCAGAATGCACACCTTCTCTAGCAAACATACGTCATATAATCGTATCTAATGTAGAAATATGGGCATTAAAATGCACGTACTTATATAGCATGCGTTCCGGTCTCTCTCTCTCTCTTGTAGAAACGTACACTTCCACATTTAGTTCCGTCATAGATTTGTCGTAGTTGTTAAATTATTTTATATGTAGATATATCGAAGTGAAGTTAATATCAGATATAATATCAAGTATATAATATCTAATAGCAAAATATATAATATCAAATATAGTACTTAATATGTAATATTAATATCAAGTTAGTTCTTAAACTAACTTGTTAGTCTATGTCGCATATTTCAGCGATTTTATATGGGAATCCAAACCTGTAGGCTAGGCTAGGCTATAGGGTACTTCACGTTGACCTCTTCTTCTTCTACGCATGCTTCCTTTACTTGCGTTCGGCTCTAATCGTCCTAGGTCGTCTATGCTTTCAGTTGAGCTCGTTCCATATCCTTGGTAGCGGTTGTCCACCACATATGTAGGCCACACACATATGTAGTTACTCGAATAGTAACTACATATTTGTGTGTGGCCTATTTACTTAAATAAGTTTATAAGGGACCCTCGGTGCGCGACCCAACCCGCATTTGGCCGTTTTTTTTTGTATCATTTTTTTGCCTTTGATAATGCCAATCGGGACTTAATTTCCTTTGGCAATACGAAACATTTTACTGTGTTATTTGAAGCTCCGTCGTATTATTTAAATGCATTTATGTAGTTGTACCACCTATTCACTCTTGATTTAAGGACCCCCAGGTCATAGCTATCAGGAAACATAGACTCTGGAACGGAATTCTACTCCTTTGCTGTACGCATAATGAAAATATTCCCAAAACGTTTTGTGTCTATGGGTGGGATGTTCACTCTGTAACAATGGAGTGTCGGCGTTCGTCTTGTTGTCTAATGATGGAACTATGAATCTATGCTATTCATATCGTATTATAAGAGCACAAGAGGTTCTGTTTCTAGATAATCATAAATAAAAAATATACCAGTTGACAAAATATGCAACACAGAGGAATAGCACTGGTTTTTAGCGATAGACAGCGCTAACTGGTTGACGTCGACTGAAAAAACACAAGCACTGGTTAGAAAAACAAAATACAGTCATAATAAACTAAATAAATATAAAATGTTTGGATACAATAGTGTTAATAAAAATATTTTGATTTCATCATTGACATTTGACATTAGGAACACATGCCTATGAAGTCCTCCAGAAGCTAGTCGTGACTGTTATTACGGCTACTTCCTCTAGTTAAATGAAGAATACACAATTCTTCATGCATCTCAGGCACATGGCAACTGGTTCACGTGAGTACTTGAGCTGACGCCACTAACGAGTTGGACGTCGTACATACGTTCAAGACATGCTCCACGCATTTCGATAACGTCAGACATATTAGATTGGAACACCACCATAACTTCACACATAGCTTCGTACGTTATAGCAGTAAGTTCTGTTTGAAATAACAAAGGTAATGTAAATCAATAAGACAATACATGTTTTAACAGAGGTAAATGTTATTAATGTACCATTGATAAAACAATAATAGCTAAATCGCAAACGTTAAATAAATAAAATTGATAACTTCATATGTAGGTAATATCAGTAACATTATCCTTTAGATATCTTAATTCGTTTTTTGCTTTATCGCACAGTCTGTGTCAGAACGTTAGTACATTCAAACATCGTTAGTTAAATTGTGTATTAAAATATAAAAGGAATTTTGTACCGGTAAACTTGTTTTGGTAAGTCAGCGTAAATCACTGGAGCCGAGTTTTTACACCTCGTTCCAGGCTAGTGAACATTCGCCATCCTGAATCGGGTAGTTTCTCTGAGACTTCAGACAACGCTTAGTGTGTACTACAGGTCTACGATAATTATAGTATACCATACTTACTACTGGGATGTTGATTCCCTGAATGCCAATCTTCATCTAAATGCACTCAGCCTTTTTTAAATCTTTATTTTTATTCATAGGAGGTTAGAAATACCTCCAATAACGAAAACGTCGCCCTCATTATTTAGTACCAACGAAATACAATACACTTAACATTTTGTTATAAATTCGTAAACAAACGTAACCTGTTTTATCTTCGACCACATCATCGCTTCCTACATCAGTGTGGTGAAATGGTGGTGAAACGCGAGCCTATTAAAAATTTAGAAAAAATAACCATCTTCTACGAATATTTGATTCGCCTGATCTGAAATTAAGAGCAAACATTGAAATGTGTGATTCATGATTCAGATTTATCCGACGCAACTAAGAATAATAAAACACCTATTGAATCAATTATTTATAAAATGATAAATACAAAGGTTAGGTGATCCTCCCGGAGATGATAAAGCTTTTGTATGATGTCATAGTACCAAATTTGGAACCCCATCAAATTTATATTACCTAGCAAGGTAAAGCAAAAAACTAATTCCATTCACGATTAACAATATACTATATGTTGTGAATCGTGAATGGAATTAGTTTTAGCCTACCATTGAAGGTAAAATTAGAGTAGTTAGCAAAATACATAATACTTATCTAAAAATGGTATTTCATGAAACAATATCTACCAAAAATTATATCGTTACCATCTCCTATACCTATGTAGTTTTGTTGATTAATTTATTTGACCCATATTAATATAATATAATATATGTTTATTTCTCTCCACAATATTAACAATACATCATTCAGATTTGTATATTAATAGCTTTATTATTGTGGGAGACTGGTGCCTAAACTAAGCTATAAGCCTGTATTTCAGGACACCAGGACTCCACCTTTTAACATTAAGTATTGAATATTGCGTAACTCTTCCATAGCCTTTCTAATCAAATTATGTTTATCTCCTGTTCATAAGCAGCTTAAGGTGCTACAATTGTGTTTGAAGTAATTACGTCTAGTCAAGGTCAATAACGATTTCAGGCCATGGCCACAGCAGCAGTAACAGTTGTTTAAACAACACATTAACATTTTGCGTGGCGATAGCTGATGAAATTACATTCGTTTACAGTTACAAAAATCTCATGCACAGAGTCGTTGAAACACTTACTGATATATTTGTAAGTGTTTGATTTGTTAGCTAATATTTGTCAACTAAGCGGGCTTTGGTGTCGGCCTTGTGATCGAGAGTTTGATCCCACTTATTACACTTGCTATGAACCTACTCAAGACACAAGCATATTTAGCTTAGTTGGAGGGGTTAACTGTAACAAGATTGCTATTAATGTGAAATGTACCCACATTGCTAGTTCTCTTTAAAAAAATGTTTTAGCAATATTGTGTGTTTAATTTTTTTGTGTACGATATATTATATTCTATCTATATATCTTAACATACTGAAAGCTTCCTGCTTTCATTCTTTATTTAATAAGGGGTTAATGTCGCTCATTTAGTCACAGATAGCTAGAGCTTTATTATTATTATATTCACATTTTACATAATACTTAACGAGTCATTATTTTATATTCATGTGATTGATATCACAGTAGTAATGGCATTTGTCCACTCACAAACAGTAAGCGGCAAATTTCTAATTCTTTTAGCGGATCTACTAGATCTATAGCGTTGATATTGAAACAAAAGAATTTGCTGAGACGCCTTCTTCTTTGATTAGTTCGGCATAGGGTGTAATTTCCTTTAAGCTTTGTTATAGTGTTTTGTAATGAAAAATAATGAACTTCGAAACTCTTATCGCTGTATCCATGCCCCAAGTTTGCACAAATACTGTGATTTTGCATATCGCCATCATAATAGCACGGTTTATTTCTCGCTTACTACTTACTGTTGTAATGGAATAATGGAAAGTGAATATACTCGGTTACCTTCTCATGAGAAACAAACACATTATGCCAACGTAGATCGTGTTTAAATTTCACACGTATTGCAATTTTTTCTACTTCGTTAGTAACGCATAGTGTTGTTGGCAGCCGTTTTCTTTTATTTCAAGTTTGTGTTAGTAATTAAATATCGTCTATGTCAAAGAATTTTAGGCCAATCGTGTAAATTAATATTAACCAGGTAGATAATTGGTTTTGTGATTAATACTAGTGGAGCAACGGTGAAGCCATCAAATATTTGTCATTTTATCTGTGTCAGGCATTTTAGATTGACCACACTATTATTGCTATGCCTACTTCAAAAGTAAACCTAATTACAAGACATGCAACAAGCAGTAAGTCAATCTCAGTACTTTAGGTACGTAATGATGTTGTCTTCTGATGACAGTACACAATATTACGGTCAGATTGGGTCAGATCTATACTTACAGTTAGTGTGTGACCCACATTATTTCTATCCTACATTCTCGTACATTATTAAGTTACGAAACAAACAAGTTGTATTGCTGAATACTTAATGCGGTAATGAAATCTTGATTGATGAGTTGGTACGCGTAACAAACATGATTAGAAAGGTAACATGACTGTCAGAGAGAGCAAAACACTGTAAAGTAACAATGACATGGTTTTAGACCTACAGCACGCTGCTGTGGACATTATGCGAATAGAATAGCTATGTTCACACAAATTCATGACATGGTATTTGTTTTGATCTCCTTCCTACATCACTCAAAAGTCAACCTTAACTCTTCTCTAATTGAACTCAATCTGGCAATCAAAACGAAGCTTTAAACCGATATAGAAAAACTAATTCATTCATTACAAAGGAAACTTGAATGAAAGCGAAGATTGCAGCTGCGTTTTCTATCAGAGTGTGCCGGTGAAGTGAAATCAAATTTAAAACAATCACCTAATATAATAACTTAATTTAATATAATAATTGTATACAGGCTAGACGAAATCATTATAATATGTATTTTTAAATTCTAAACAGTTCTTTGTGAAATACTGTTTGAATGTCTGATTGTGCCAATCACATCAATTGATGAAAAGTGCAGTAAATTTTTATTAATACTTGTGTTGCAGTGTTTATTTAACAAAAAAAAATTAAATCATTTGTACTTCGCCTGCTACTTCGTCTGCGTGGACTTAAAAATAATATCTGACTACCAATGAAACATTATTTTTAAAAATTTTACCTATGAATGAATCAAAATTTTTGTCCGATTCATTTATTTGAATTAAAAACAAACAAGTGGTTCAATAAATAGGCCAATTTAAATTGGATTCGTTATGAGAACACCACCTAGATATTATACTTTACTAATTAATGTAAATGAATATATTATGTACAATATCTTAAAAGCCAACCTCCAAAATAGCAAACAATAATTGTTTTTTCTATAAAGACGATGTAAACACATACCTATGACTAAGTAGATACTCACGGATGTTTTAATCAGGAATTTAACCTGTCCCATTTATCGTTATAATATAAAACAAAAACATAAATAGGGCAATCATTCTGCCTACTTTTTGTAATTATGCAAATAAGTCTGATAAATTGAATTAATTTGGTAGAAATAAACTTGTTGTAATCCTTTATGTATGTAGAAACAAAAATCGTTACTATAGCCATGGCACAGATTTCTGTTTTTATTTTTTAGAGATTTTTATTTAATATTAAAAAATCAAAAACCCACATCGTTTTCAATAAAATTCTGTAGATAGACCTGTAGTAGGTGTATCTGTAATTGTATATAATTGAAAACTTACATTTATTCAATGAAAAATACTACTACGTTGTACAAATCGAGCTTGGGACTAATTTGTATGAACCGTGACCTCGCGTCAACAACAATTAGCGGTCTGTCGGGTGTCCATCAAACCGGTATAGCTACTTTTGAGTTTTGCTTTACTCTTTGAACTTGTTGTTTTGACTTTTTTAACAGTTTATAACATTAGAACTAAATATCAAATATATCTTATTTCTTCCTTATCATTACGAATACATTATGCCTAAGGCTGTCGTTACGTTATTACATAACATTTCAAAACTGGTCGGAATATTCTTCGAGAACGTTGTTCTAAATATAGTTGCGCAATATTTTTATAACTTGAATATATAAAAATAATTAGTATACATTATGGAACAACCTAACGATCAGGTTATTTAAGCATTCGACACCTTTGACAAGGTTTAGTCAAGCTTATGTTCCTCGAGGGTTAATACTTGTTCTACATTTTATATTGTGTAATACTAGTGCGAATTAAAATGATTGAGAACAGTGTTAGTAATCAAATTGTGAAAAAAAAAAATGTGGAAGTGTCGTGTTGGAACTGTTTTAATGTGGAAAATGAAGATAAAGATCAAGAAGATAGTGAAATAGAAGTTCCGTTATCAAAAGTTCGGAAAGAAAATAGGGGAAAGTTTAAGTTATATTCTATTTTGGCTTCAGAAGTGTCGATGCCTAAAACAGTGCCATTAAAACAGAAAGTGCGCGAAAATTATATTGTGGGCAAGAAAATAGAAAGAAAACTTGTCAAAGAATCTAAAAAAAAGAAAAACGTGTGTATTCAGGTTGACGAAGAGCAAATTATGGCTAACGAAGCTGCAAATATTGATTTGCCTTCATCTTCAGATGACGAAGATAATTTGAAAAACGTAAAGAGTGAATCTACTCAGACTCTTTCTGAAGAAAATACCTTGCCGTCTCTTGAAACTTCAAATATTAAATCGCTTGTTGACGGACAAGAATGCTCCTGCGAAATCAAAAAGGAGTCTAAAGTGTGTCTGGAATCCTCAAACATATTTTCAAAACCAAAGAGTTCTCCCATAGTAAAGCAACAAAACTTGTGTAATGAATCTCTAAAAAGTACATTAACTGAACAGAGTAAGGAGAACTTGGAAAAACCAAAATTAATATCAAATTATGAAATAAATAAAGAATTTAATGTATCTTTGGAATCTTCAAATACTTCTCCAAGAACGAAATACTCCCCAATATCAAAACAACATAACCTTTCTTATGAATCTCCTAAAATTACATTGCCTGAACAAGTTAAGACAGAGTCGGAAAAATCAAAAAGTAATATTCAAATTAATAAGGAATCGGATAGGTCTTCCAAATATTCAAGCATTTCTTCACAAAGTACATGTGATCCAATAATAAAACATAACCTATCTTATGAATCTCCTAAAATTACATTGTCTGAACAAGTTAAGAAAGAAGAGTCGGAAAAATCGACCATCAATATTCAAATTAATAAAGAATCAGATGGATCTTCCGAATATTCAAGCATCTCGTCACAAAGTAAATATACTCCAACAATAAAGAAACAAAACCTATCTTATGAATCTCCTAAAATTACATTGTCTGAACAAGTTAAGAAAGAGTCGGAAAAATCGAAAGAAAATATTCAAATTAATAAGAAATCAGATGGATCTTCTGAATATTTAAGCATTTCGTCACAAAGTAAATATGCTCCAACAATAGAGAAACAAAACCTATCTTATGAATCTCCTAAAATTACATTGTCTGAACAAGTTAAGAAAGAGTCGGAAAAATCTAAAAGCAATATTCAAATGAATAAGAAATCAGATGGATCTTCCGAATATTTAAGCATTTTGTCACAAAGTAAATACGCTCCAACAATAAAGCAACATAACTTATCTTATGAGTCTCCTAAAATTACCTTGCCTCAACAAGTTAAGAAGCACTCTGTAAACTTACAATCAAAAGACACTATACTTATCAGTAAGGACTCTGATGTATCATCTGAATATTCAAGCATTTCGTCACAAAGTAAACGTGTTCCAGTAATAAAGCAACATAACCTGCCTTATGAATCTCCTAAAATTACATTGCCTGAACAAGTTACGAAAGCGTCGGAAAAATCGAAAAGCAATATTCAAATCAATAAGGAATCAGATGGATCTTCCCAATATTCAAGCATTTCGTCACAAAGTAAATGTGCTGCAACAATAAAGCAACATAGCCAATCTTATGAATCTCCTACAATCATTTTGCCTGAACAAGTTAAGGAGGATTCTGAAAACTTCAAATCAATACGCAATGAAGAATCGAATGTATCCTATGAAAATTCAAACATTTCATCACAAATGAAATATCCTCCATTAACAAAGCATCATAGCTTATCCTTGGAGTCTCCTAAAGTTACCTTACCTGAACAGCAACACAACCTACCTTATGAATCTCCTAAAGTTACCTTACCAAAACAAGTTAAGAAAGAGTCGGATAACTCAAAATCAAAAAGATTACCAATCAATACAGAATCGACGGTATCGGCAATAATAAAGCCACATAATCTATCTTATGAATCTCCTGAAGTAACCTTGCGTGAACAACTTATTGAGAACTCTGAAAAATCAATAAACAATAAGCAAATCGATAAGGAACCAAACGTATCTTCGCTATATTCAAAAATATCTCCAAAAACTACAAATGCGCCTAAAATAAAGAACCAAACGCCTCATGTATCTTCGAAAATTACATTGCCCGAAGTAATTAAGGATGAAAAGAAAAACTCCAAAGCACAAAAGGAATCCAATGTATCTACCGACCGTTCAAGCATCTCTACAAAGGCAAAGTTAGCTCCAGTAATAAAGAACCGTTTCTTATACCAAAATATGTCTTATGAATCTCCGAAAAGTTCATTAACAGAACAAAGTAAGGAGGACCCGGAAACATTAAATAACGATTCTACTTTAAGTGATAATAATTTCAGTGCGCCTTTAGTAGCTTCAAATACTCCCTTACCAGAAGATGATCAAGAAAATTTGCAGACTTCAAGTAAATGCTCTGAAAAAGAAAATGAGCATAATATGTCTTTTGAATCTCCTAGTACTCCAACACATGATCGAACTGACGACAAAGATGACTCCGAAATAAAATATAAGGTTCACAT
The DNA here is from genome assembly GCA_943138885.2 of Tholera decimalis. Taxonomy (NCBI): domain Eukaryota; kingdom Metazoa; phylum Arthropoda; class Insecta; order Lepidoptera; family Noctuidae; genus Tholera; species Tholera decimalis. The sequence goes on from OW964561.2 coordinate 16,735,590, forward strand.
AGAAACTTCAACACCTAAAACATATATTGACATAAAAGATGGTCAGGTCTCTGGTATAAATACGCCAGACGAACAAAAAAATAAAGAATATGATATAAGAAAAATAATAGGAGGAATTCAAAATATGACTATCACTGAAAGGGAAGAAAGTGTGACGGAAAGTGAGAGAACTGATGTCGCTAGTTCCAATAATTCAGAATCAGGCTATGAGGGATTTTCCATTCGAGATTTAAATGATATCGATTCATTAAATAAAAACCTGACATATGCTACAAAACATTCAGCAAGTAGTAAATCTTTAGTTTCGACCCCTTTTACGCAAGCGGAAAATTCTCGAGAAGATTTCAAATCTTCTTTACCGGTGCTAAATTTGACACAGAGAAGAAACATTTTGAAGTCTACTAAATCTTTAAGTGGAGATACCAGTGATACAGAGCATAAACCTGTAAAATCTTTACGTTGGAGTACACTTGAATTGCCACATAGGTCTTCACGTCTTGATGGTATGTACTAAAAATAGGTATACGTATTTATTCGGTTAGGTATATTGTTACTATATGTATACTTAAGTTATAATTATCTATCTCTGGGTCTTTGTTACCTCAGAATTAAAGTGCTTATTATTAATTATTCCTATTTCAGTAGTATTGTTTCATATTTTAATAATCCACTTAAGTAATCTCTTCGTTATTTAACAGGACAACACAAAATTACTTAGTTATTTCACAAAATATTAGCAGTGACATTTTGATTACTAGCAGTGTTTCAGAAAATATAATTTGAATGAACAAACTAATGATCGCTAATGCCAGTATTATCAATGTTCGTAATCATTCGTAATGTATAACTTATTTTTGTTAACTGGTAATTTTTTTTTAGTTAGTTCTGAAATACAAATAAGTAGGAATGAATATTATGTATTTTATTTCTAGTGGCGTTCCAGTATGGAACTTCCATACTTCATTGCTATTAATAGTCACATACAATTATTCAATAAGGAGGAAAAATAATATAAATGTTGCGACCCGTTCATATCCATAATTAAGTTTTGCTATGTACACAGTGTCCCGTCAGACCTTTTGGACACACCCAGAGGTCCACGGATTGATTCAATCCTACGCACTGTGAACAACGTGAACAATTTACAACAGTTTTTTGCAACGCGTTCTATCTCTGTTGGTATCGCTATGCCAGCATACATAAACTATTTATGTATACTAAAACAACAGGAAACGACCATGACATGTAGGATACGATAAAATGCGGATTTTATGTGGAATTAAAGTCGTGATTTAGTTCAGTGACATGCAGTCGTGTTGCGCGTTGACATAGACTGTTTTTGTCATAATGGTTTATTCAGTTAATTATAAATCAGAGCCAAATTATTCGTCAATACAAAATAAAAGTAATAACCCTAACGAAATAAATGCGAGCACATATGAGCAAGTGGATATATACCGAAGGACAGTTGTTAAAAGTGATAAAAAAATGACACTCGGTTCGTTTTTAAGTCGGTGTTTGTGTTGTAAAGGATCTTCTGATGAAGAACTGGAAGCGCCCGTAGATAATAATTATAATCCATCATCAGCTCTTGTTGGACCAACTGGAAGGAGTTACACTCTGACCGACGACACAGTAAAACCTAGCGTGGTACAGCAAGACACAAGTATCCCTTCGTTAATTGTCACTAGGCCACTTGATGACGAGTTTTCTACTTCTACTACGACGCTTTTGCTCGCCTCGGAAAGAAATGCAAGTGAAATCAATTTAGGCGCGCAAAACTATTCCTTCAAAAAAATGGTAGCTCCATGTGAGTCCTTTCAGGACTCAAACAGCAACAGTCGCTGCAGTACTTTAAAATCGGGTGAGAAAGTCTCATTCATTCGGGAGGTTCTGTCGTGTCGAGACTCTTTCTTAAAGTCTTTGGAGTGGTGTGATAATTCTTTGACGAGAAGCAAAAGGTGTCGATTTGTCAAACCCGACGAATGGCTAGAACTGAAGAACGATGGTACCGAAATTAGATTCGACTTCTTACGGCACGCCTAGTTTCTCTGACACAAATAATTATTGCACTACTAACTGCACATCTTTAATGCGCATGAACAAGCACTAATTATGCAGAGTTTATTACAAAATTTTTGATAGGTATAAAATTTATCCTCTGTAGCGATATCAAATATAACATCAGGTTCTTATCCTTATATCATCTGTATCAAACTTTCGTTTTAATAGAATATAAAATAATTATTTAACATGGGTTTTTAGCTAGAAATAGCATAACTCTCTTTAACTGAATCAGAGTCACCATTGCCAATGCCAATAATTGCGCGTATTTTTATCAACATTAACTACATAAATATTAAATTAATTATGCTCGTCGGTTTTACGTCTGTTTCAATTATACAGTACTCAACTATGTTTATTTTCGTACTCTGTTGTGTGTAGCCATGATGATAACGGTTATTTTGTATTGTTTTCAGATGAGGTGTACATGTCTGAATCAGTATCGCCCAACCATGCAACGTTGCCGAGGCGATCGAACTCACCACATCACGAAAGAGATATGCTCGACAGGGATAGGTTCTCTCTCAACAGGAGTGGACTGCAGGTTAACATAATTTTTTATCTATTTTATCATACCCCGGTACCTCAGTCTCTTAGCTTGCTGACGACCGTCATGGCTAAGCTGCTACGCACTAACCAACGAATCGTATGTGCGCTGCGTCACGAAATCGATTAACATTCCTACGAAGTATGTAGTACGTTAATTCAATCTAGTTAGTTTAATGTATGTGACGTTTTATCTAACCTTAACTAGAAGTGTTTTGATTGTAGATACGCTTCTCGTTTGGAATGCTTTATTAGTACATACTGTCTTTATATTTTCAATACGTTCATTTATACACAACAATAGGTCAAACAAATCAATATTTTGGTCCAACTGTCACCATGAATCACCTACTTTTACAACGACCGTGTCGCATAAATGTTTCCACGTCTCTGTGGTTCTAGAAACACTTTTGCAAGCAAAAAGCAACCTTTCGGAACAAGCTTTAGGGCCTTTATTTATTGTAGGTGCAGTAAGTGTAGGGGTATTGTCTCGATGACTGCGTTGGCCATTGTATTATATTACTTCGTCTTGCAACACGGTCCGCGAGCAACGAGGCTTTGCAAAACGTTTACTTGAACGAATACCTGAATATATACTCGGCAGAGTGAACTAGACAAAGAGTTTAGATGTACCTAATGTAGCTTTTGTAACTAGTTCTTTTACAAGTGTTCATAGCTCTTGTTTTAATTAGGTTAGTATGCCATTTCAAGATGCAACGCCCGATAAAGGGGTTCGGGCTTATAAACTGGTAGCTTTAGCTTCATGAGAGTCGGAAGTAGATTTAGAATATACATCAACACGGCAATGATGGAGTTTTAGAATTATGGAAAGAGTAGATGTTATGCATATAATGATGTGGTCATAAAGAAGAAATTAAGTTGAAAGCTATGAAGTGTGGCAAGGTATTCATTATCTAAGGAAGTTGAAATCCCTATTAAGCCCAAATACAAACTGTACATTTATGAAACTTTCACAAAACCATTGCAATGAGAGAATATCACAGCAATTGACAATTTACTGTATATTTCAAATAAAATGAGTTCGCACTGGGCTTGGCCTATCGTAGTTTACTCTTGAAATGTTGTAATATTAATCCCTTATAAAGTGTCGTAGTGTGGGTAGATACGATAAAACGTTATTACTCACGGCCATATGCGGTCGTTTGGCCCGTTTCACATGCACTCATACGTAGGTACTTTACATTGTGTAACATAAGTAAATACTTACCTTATCAAATAAACATAAGTCCAATAAATCTATATAAGTAATCCGTATTTTCTGATCTAGGTTTTCGAAAGAAATATGAAAAAGAACTAATAATGACTTTTCTATAAGCTTATTACAAGGACAATCTGAGTTACGCCATTCTGGTTCACACATATATAAAATAACGGGTACGGTACGGCTAGTAAATAAGCTTGTTACGTACTTTGATAGAACTATAACCATTTTTTGTGTTTACACCAAACTCAATGCTTTATTAATTGGCATGAATACTAAAGAAATTACTATTTCGCTTACCTGCTGTGACAACAAACACACATTAGTCAATAAAAGATTGATATTTCGAAAACGACCATGATTTAAATACACTATTGTGTTGTAAATAAATAAGAAAAATATATAGATTATGCACACCTGTATATTGTGTCCGTTTCTTTTATTGATTTTTATGAGACACGTTTAAAACGATCTTTATCTAAATTAGATCAGTGACATTCAAATGATATCTATGCAGGATATTAAAAATAGAGCTGGACTGGTTAGTAAATTACAAACAGATAAACATCAAAATTAATTAAAAACTTGAAAAATAAAAAAAACTGTTCCAATTCCTAGTTGTAGTGCATTCAGACGTGTTCTCGAGCTACAAAAACATACTTCCTTAAACTATTTCATACTTAGTAAACTAACCATAAACACATCGACACGACCTATTTAATGAACGAATAGCTCTGGTTATCCTCAACTTGTCCGATACAGTTCGTTCCTAGCTCAGCGACAACGCCCTTAGGCTGAGATTCAGAGACAAGAACATAAGACGGGCGAAGACCGCTCTAAGCGTGGCTAAGCGCATCTTAGAAATTCGTATTCAGAGACACAGTCCCTGTCAAACTTACGTCGGTCTTAGCAAGGTCTTAGCTAAGCTTACACTCTCTTCTCTATGGCCATTTTTAAAAGCAAAATGTTCATCGGTGAGTTTACAATCGTAATTTTACAATCTAAAAGAGAAAAGAATACCACGCACTCGAATAAATGTCAACTTTTTCATTGTCGAAATTAGTTACACCTTAGCCCACTTGGTGGCGCTAGTTCCGTCTTAAGTAGTCGATATTGACTACTTGGCTTATCTTAGTTCACGCTAAGTTTAAGACGTGTTCCGAACGTCTCTGAATACAAATTTAAGGGTAAGTCGTTGATTTAGGCAGATGGAAGTGTAAGCTTCAAGCTTAGACTCGTCTCTGAATCTCAGCCTAAGCCTAGATCCGTACCACACATGGGGTGCCCCTAGCGTGTACTCGCTTAGTTTGTATGTTTTTTAACAACCCTGGCTGAAGATTTAATTATTATATTATTTAAAGCCACCACAGTCACGACCTGCGAATGCTACTAAAGGTTTTCCTCATAAAACATACCATACATAAAGACGCCTCTTCACACAGTTAAGTCATATAATAAATAACAAAAACCCAACATTAACAACATAATATATCGATGCAGATTAAATGATCTGTTACACAATAAATGGATTTCCTGATCTCATTAAGGTAACTTGACATAAATGCCTGCTGCTGTATAGGGCATAAAAATGAGCCTGCGCCCACTCAAGACAGGTTCTCAAGACTTGCGTGGGCTCAAGTAGACTACATTTTTTTTGTCTATTGTTTCGAATAAGGGAATAGAATTAAACTTAATTGTTATAAAACACAGGGATAGGAGATAGTATCTTTATTTATAATGATTAATGATACAATCCTTTTGTTTGTATATTTTGTTGGCGTGTTGCGTTTGTTGATAAAGTTATGAGTTGTTTTATACAGATTTATGTATGCTTTATGAATAAAATTTACATTTTCTTAGGATGTTGTTTTGTTTTAAAGATGTCTATTTAAGTCTCAAGCTCGTGTACCTAAGTTGGTTAATAGAAAAATATGTATCTTGTAATGACTTCTTAAGACACAAACAGCATAAAAACCTATTAAAAAAAATACACGTAAAACAAATCCCTCATGCACAAGTATTCACGCAGAAATGGGAGTATCGGGTGACAGAATTATAATGCAAGCAAACAAAAACATGCCGTTTGGTTGGTTCACCGTATTGTAGCTCAGTAGTGATCGCGGTATCATAGCAAAATGTGCAATGTGTTCTCTCATTACTTTATTTATAGATAGTAGTAGACCTAATTCCGTGTGATTAGCCGCGTCCACTTTTTAGTAGCGGAACAGAATTTGGTTCGGTTCTCATTTTTGAACATTGAAAATGTCCGTTAGAATTAATAATTTTGGTGAATGTAAGACTTTGGTAAGAATTTATTTCAGAGATCTTGAAAGCTTTTGTCTCCTATTTTTATTAATTCATGTTTGTTTTTGTTTCATATACTTCCAACAAATCTGTATATATTAGATCTTCTGATAATGTATTACATTGCCATATTATTAGTTATTATCTCATTAGTGAAACTATCCTTATATCATATAAATACTTTCCATCCACTGTTTCTTAAATCTTTAATCGCCTATTAATCAGTCCCAATGTATTTCATTTATTTATTTTTTATTAATCCTTTCGCCTCTACCTACCTCCTACTAATATACATTTTCGCCTCATTCCAGGGCCGCTCCGAGTCCATGGCATCGGTGTATTCCGGAGCCGGTGAGGGCACGCGGGCTAACGTGACGATACGAGGAGAGGTGCAGATCTCGCTGTTGTACAACTACAGGCTCGGAGCCCTAGAGGTGGGCGTGAAGCGATGCCGTGACCTAGCGCCCGTGGACGTCAAGAAAAACAGATCCGATCCTTATGTTAAGGTGAGTAATGTAACTTTTATAAGCGTCAACAGTCTAAGGTGTTGGTGGACTTGTGATTGGTCGCGGGTTCGAACGACACCCATTACACTATTGGCGTGAACCCATTCCAGACACAATCATAAATTTAGCTTAGTTGGAGGGGTTGACAAGATTGATAGTAATGTGAATTCTACCCACATTGCTAGTTCTCTTTATAAAAAAAGCAAAAAGACTATCAAGAAACTTGCATGGAAAAATCACCAGGAACCACCCATTGCTGTGGTATAATAATAATATTTTTTTAAGTTAATTTCACACATTAAATTATAGCAATATGTATTATAGCCCGATAGCAATATGTTACTATATGATAATAATACAATATGTAAATAAAGTAACATAATGTTATCACATTTGGCAACCTACCTTTCAGACGCTTAAAGAAAGAGGCAGAAATACCATTTCAGAAATACTTACCTCCATAACCTCTTATGAAAGTGGGAGAACTGTAGGTTGTTATATAGATTATAGATTTTTTGATTGCTTGGCAATTTGACATTAAGCTATACGATTACTGACAAATGCTTGCATAGTCTGGACAGGTCCACTCAAATCTTCTATTTACAAAAGATCACCTCACGACATTAACTTACACGATTCTCATATGATTTGACCAATACGGATTATAAGGACTTTAAAAAAAGGAAAAATTACGTGTAGAATTGTTATTTAGTAACGGAAAAGAAGTATAATTTACAAGTGAAAAGTTTTTAGAAATGATACTTATATAGATCTATTTCGAGGAACTATGATTAGGCCTTTAATCTAGAAATTTATTTACTCAGCACATAAAATGACCCTCTCTTTTGAATGCATAATAAGAAAAACCGCAATCTATTAATTTTAATGTAGTTCCAGATACTTATCATATTATTTATAGCTATTACTTTATCGTCTGCTCTATCCATCTGCTATAATCCTACCATGGGATATTACCATAAACGGTATATCCTGAACTGAATTTTAAATACCTACCAATTTCGTCGAAAAAGATACAAATTATCTTAGCAAGTGACAGGTCCACTATTAAATGTCAAAGAATAATATTTTACAATTCAATAAACACAAAGTCAGGTGCTAAATATTAATGGCTTACTATAAACCTGTCTAAATATAATCGAGTTTACCAATCCCATGGCCACGGCCGGGTCACCGGCACAGTTGATTAACATACACAACGAGAATATTAATATGAATTATATAGCACAAGTACCTATTAAATAGGTAGCAACTAGCACCAGTTATTGTTAACAGTCGTTACGTAATAATTTAATATGTAACTACATACATAGAAGCTTAGTCATAACAAAACATTGAAAATTCTAAAACATTTTAAGTCACACACATTTCTGATGTCTTGTTAGTGCGCACTTCCATCAGAAACTCGTGCACGGTTCGAATTGGTTGGTTCCTATAGACAAAACCGGCAAGAAACTCCACTATCTGCATTATTGATTACGATGGAATGTTATATAACTAGTTAACTACAATATCAGAGTTTTCCTGAGTTTTATGAGTTAATTTTCATAACAAGAAAAAAAAACACAGTTTTATGAAAAATGTCTTCTCAGTGGTTATTATCTCCTCATGACAAGAAATTTACTACTACAGGCTATCAAGTTACTTCTTCACATTCCTTCTCACCGCACCGACTACCTAATTCTTACGCTATTTCTACCATTAAACTCTAGAACTTGATACCTTGATACATCAAGAAGGCTGAGTCAAAATTTTCTTTTAAGCGTAAAATTAAAAACCACTACTTAAAGGGCTGTTATTCTTAGTTTGGTCTTCGTCATAAGTATTATGAGCTCTCTTAATCAGAAAGATTATTATAAACCACCGTATTTATTAGTTTGTTATTTTAACATATATATGTATATTATTAGTATTATATAGGTACAGTGGTGGTCATATAATTAAGAACGATATATAGTACCAGACATTAAAAAAAAAAAACATTATTGACATATTTACTTTTATGTTCCTTCTCAAAAGTAATTAATTATGTTATGAAATAGCTTCATGGATAGAGTAAACGGGATCAAGAGTAAATTTAATTTATTATCGACAGTTACAATTTCAAATAGTAATAAAGCTGGATAAATAATTAAGAACGATTCTTAAGAGGGTGTCGAGCCTACGAGACGCGCGGAAAATAGGTATTTACTGCAGCGGGCTAGTCGTGTGCGTTGTCACACACACAATGACAAGTTCGCTCGAGGCCCGCTTGCCGTTGCACGACGAAGTTTGCTATCTTTGCATTTTTTAATTTTTTGTCGTTATGTTGAATAAACTTGAAAAACGAATATTAATTATTTAGATGGTTTTATTTATCACGCTAATATTATAAAGGCGAAAGTTTGTGAATGAATGTGTCTGTTTGCATGTTTGTTACTTCTTCACGCTCAAACGGCTGGATGGATCTAAATGAAGCAAGTAGGTACGTAAATAAATCACAAAAATAAATTTAATAAATTATACCTATTATATAAAAATTAACGTTTGTTTTTACATTATCCGTTCCCTCACTATTCATCCTATTGCAATAAAACTTTGATTTTATATATTAAACTCCTCAGATTTTTTTTTAAAGACTAGCATTCTTTAAAAAAAATCTGAGGAGTGTGGGTACATTTCACATTACTAGCAATCTTGTTAACCCCTCCAACTAAGCTAAATATACTTGTGTCTGGAGTGGGTTCACGTCAATAGTGTAATGGGTGGGGTTCGAACCTGCGACCTCTCGATCACAAGTCCGACACCTTATCCATTAGGCTATTGACGCTTCGAAACTGGGTAAGTAGCAAGTTAGGGTAGATGGGTATGCAGTACTTATTTGAATAATAAAACCAGTATGAAATAAAAAAAAATATTATGTAATGTCATAATAAAACCAGACTGAAATAAGTTTTGTTTATTAAAATTTCATTTAGTGCTTGTTTAAATTCTGATGTACAGTCATATTTTTAATAACATTCGGTACTTTATTATATATACGTGGGGCCATACCAAAAAAACATTTTTTCATTAATGCTGTCTAGCGAACTTACTTCGCAGAAAATATAAGCGTAATTTATTTCATAACAATATATGTATCAAGTGTAACTTAATTTAAAAGAAAAAAAAAATAAAAGAAGTCTATAAATCTAATGTTATATTGCTTATTATAACATTTTACAAAAATTGGCCAAGTGCGAGTCAGACTCGCCCATAAAGGGTTCCGTAGTAACTATAATAATATAATATAATATGTATATTTACTTGACAAAAAACTAAAACTTACAAATTTCTTAAAACTAGCTTATTTACATTTTTTGCAACTACGCCAAATAACTTTGTTTTTCATAGTATTTGTATTTGTATATGCTGTATCTCAAAAACTGCTGACTCGATCTCTTTAAAACCAATTTTGATTGAAAGTTTACATTAAGATCTATAGATATATATATATATATATACAACGTGTAATTTAAAGGGTATATACATACCAAGTGCATGGCTTCTTTGGATGATAACAAACGATATTGCAAGGGTTTTGTAATCCTAAGTCTACATGTGTAGAACTTATTACAAATTCCAGTACACTGATACCAGAGACCGAATTTTTCAAATTAAGAAGAACGAAAAGAATTATCTTGTTATTGGCAAGTGACGTGGAAAGTTATTGACCCTCGTAGTGCTGTGACACGTTTGTTATGATTGGTATTCAAAAAATATGTGAAACCAATAATTTGGTATCAATTCTTTAAGTCAGTTATTTTGTGCTGAAACTGTGCATAGAGACTCCATACCAAATGTTGTCTTCAGCCCTTTTGGTTAGATATGGGGTTTCCGTTACACGTTGTATATATATATTTATATTTTTCACTCCACTATTATAGAAGTTAGAGGGAGGGATACACATTTGACCACTTTGGAAGCTTATATCTTTTAAACGATTGACTTTATGAAAAAGTGGTTTCAGAAACCCCCATGTCATTCTTAAAGACCTGTCTATAAATACCACACACGCATAGGTTTCATGAAAAAAAAAATATTTTCAGTTTTAGTTCCATGTATGGAACATACTACTACCGTAGTATGTTCCTTTATTTTAAATGATTTTTAATTTTTTTCTCAATATCGGAAAGCGTTTCATAGAATACATCTACTTACCAAGTTTCACATGTATAGTCTTAATAGTTTTGGAATAAAATAGCTGTGACATACGGACGGACGGACAGACAGACAGACAGACAGTCAGACAGACGGACAGACATGACGAAACTATAAGGGTTCCGTTTTTTGCCATTCGGCAAATGAACTCTAAAAAACGAGTAATTTTTTTAAATATATATTTTTAATTTTGGTACACTATACATATCACAGTATAGTAAGAAAAGAAAAAATGACAAAAAGATACTATACTTTGTAAGAAATAAAAAGACAATAAAACTTATTTCGAATTTTGAAAATACAATCGTAGAAATATCAATGCATCCAAGGTTTGACTTCCAAGCCTGCTTCGTTTATTACCAACATAAGCAGCAGCTGGAAACGCTCGTTTAGGTTTTACACTGGTTGGAGGAATAGACAATAGATACTTATATGCTGTTTCTAAGTGATATCCACTAATTCCTCCATTTTCAAACAGGATTATTTCACGTCTATTTTGCCAACCCCGATTAATTTTGTATTTGTACTTCACGATCTGGGGATTTCATACTCTTATCAATTTCCAGCTATAACTTTTCCTTTAGTGTCAATTGGGGTTGGGATTGGGAGGTTTGTGGCATTAACTCATCATCTGTTTGTGATCCTGATCTTCCTTCTTCTTCTTCCGTGTCATCTCGACTTTTAAGTTTTTTAACAATATATTTTTTAACAATAATGTAACAGACTCTGTTACATTGTTCTGAAATCTCAACTACAGTTTAATAAATAGCAATAGGATAATCGCTAATTGCAAGACTCTTGCGAGACTCTCGTTTGGGCAACACTATATGGTTTATTGGATGTTGAAGTCCACTTGTCGAAAGAAAGACTAAATCTTTCACCTGCACTTTTCAAATGTTTCAATTCTGCAGTTATTTGCTTTCTGATTTTTTCACTGTAATTCATGACACGTTTTTGAATGGTGACGGCTGACTTTGGTAAATCCGTGTATTTTGCAAAGACAAATTTTCTCGAATCATCTGAAGTTATGAATATACTGAATGGAAATCCATCTAATGCAATCATTCTTGCCAAAACATCATCGAGGCTATCGTCGGCACTTTTAGTAAAATAATCATTTAACTTTCGCTTGGCTGGCGGCGGTGCTGTGTTCAGATTATCAGAATCTAGACTTGTTGAAGCTGATATAAGCTTGATGTTATGTTTTGATGACGAATGTGTATGTAATCCCTTAGTCGATCCATCCAAAGTCTTGAGAATGGCTGAGCATCGGTTACATTTGGCACTATTCCTATCCTTCGCAACTAAAAAATAGCTCCACATTGACGTCGTATCACTGTGTTTTTTATGTTTAACAAAATCTCCCGCCATTTGAAATACTTAATTTCAGATAATTGACTTTTAAATTTAAATGACGTAGGTCGTGGATTTAAATTTAGAAAATATCTTGTAATGACCAAAGTTTTAAATATAATTAAGCATATCTTAAAACTGGAAACATATCTTACATCTATACAATAATATAGGTTATCCATCAGAATTCAGACAGGCTTTAATGTCCTCTCATAGGTATAATACAGGTTAATTAGGTAATTAACCTGTATTATAGATACATTGTAAGAATGATATTTTAAAAGAGTAACTGTGGAGTTTCTTGCCGGATCTTCTCCATAGAAAACGACCAATTTCGAACCGTGCCCTGCGCCAAACTGCTGACGTTTTATAAGTGCCCATGTAGGCCTATGTGAAATAAAACATTTTGAGTTTGAAAAAATCACAAGAAACAGTAGTACTGTACTGTACGGTACTGTTTCTTGTGATTTTTTTTTTATTTTTGGCTCGCGTTTGAATTTTAAGAAAAAAATTAATTCATTTCAAATTAATTCAATTAAATTAATTTTTAAACTGGCATGATTGCTCTATGTTATCGCTTAAAAAATAGTCTTTTTAAGAGATAACATAGAGCAATCATGCCAGTAGCGTGCAACCAGCGCACCACGCACCATGAGACCATAAGTCTAGTTTAAGCATATACTAACGGGAACCCGTGTGAAATTAGTACTTCCCACAATATGATTATAAATTAAAGCCTGTCTGAATTCTGATGGATAACCTATATTATTATATAGTTGTAAGATATGTTTCCAGTTCTAAGATATGCTTAATTATATTTAAAACTTTGGTCTATACTGTCGTATAGACCAATTAATACAGCACAATGGAATTACAAATAAAAAATATCCGATAAGTTGGTCATCATGTATGTCATTGATATACACTATAAAAAGGAAAGAGCCAAGAATTGAACCTTGCGGAGCACTCATCTTGGCTAGGGATCCTGCAGATGTCGCTCCATTAACAATAACTTTTTGTTGCCTGTTTGATAAATATGAAAGAACAAGGTCAGCAGAACACGAATCCACGAACTCCATAATGGTGTAATTTACAGATCAGTTTTTTGTGGTCAACGCAATCAAAAGCTTTGGAGAGGTCACAAAATATGCCAATTGCATCCTGAGATTTCTCCCAAGATTCCAGAATGTGACGGATGAGCGCTACTCCTGCGTCTGTTGTTGACCTACCTTTCGTGAAACCAAACTGCCGACTATGCAGAATTCCATTTGAGTTAAAATATGATAGCATCTGGTCCAGCATGATTTTTTCGTATATTTTGCTTAATGCTGGAAGCACATATATCGGTCTATAGTTAGAGGGATCACTCTTACAACCCGACTTAAAAATTAGTACTACTTTACTATGTTTCATTAAATCGGGAAAATTACCGCTGTCTATACATTAATTAAATGTGCCTGTTAGGATAGCAGCAATTGAGTCAATAATATTACCAAGAACCCTAACAGATGCACTCCATAAGTCATCAGTGTTTGTTATGTTAAGACTTTGGAATGCTTTTTAATTACATCAATAGAAATGAACTTAAATGAAAATGTTGGTATATCCTTATTGAAGTTTTCCTTTAAAAAAGATTCTGCTGATAATGGCGAAGAATATAGAGATTTAGTAACCTCTACTGGAATATTGGTAAAGTAATTTTCCAACTTCTCAGCCACTTTTGACTTATCTGAGATGACCTGATCATCGATGTTCAAAGTCAAATCATTCTAACCCTGTTGGTTTGTGTTTCCAGTTTCTTTGTTTATCACCTTCAACACAGTTTTTATTTTATTGTTAGAAATGCTAATTTTATTACTTTCTGATTTAGATTTAGCTTAGGGCGCATACTCTTTTAAATATCTTTGAGTAGTTTCTTACATAATTATGGAAGGCTTCATCGAAAGTCAATGATTTTTCATGGTATAAGTTGTATAAATTGGCTCAGCTTATTCTTATTCCAGCAGTGGCCCATTCATTAAATTTAGATTTATTACTCATTTGAAATTTTTTAACTGGACATGCCGTACTAAATTCGTGGCATGGTGAAGAAAAAATATCCTGTAATTTTCATTGGGGTCATGGGAGTCAAAATTGGCCATTGAAAGATTACTTTACATGTTATCATTAAAAACATTAATTTCTTTTTAGTTAGTGGCCTAAACTTAATAGTCTTATTTAATTGCCGCTTTTTAACCAACTCAAAGGATACTAGTTGACCTGTATGGTCAGACCTAACTCCACTAATTTGAGACGAGTATTTTATGGCACAATTAGTATAAATATTATCTATGCATTGAGCTGATGTTGCTGTTATTCTTGTTGCTTCCTTGTATGTGCATTTTAAGTTAAATGAACCAAACAATGAAGTAAGCTTGCAGTGTTCAGGTGAATTTACTAACAAATCAATATTTAGGTGACCACAAACGAAAACTAATTTATTATCTCTTATAAGCTTAGGTACTTAAAATTTCTCCCATTATCATTAAGAATGATGACAAGTTTGATGCTGGTGGTCTATAAACACTTAAGAAAGTTTGGCCTTCAACTTCTGTACATGCTACCTCACACAAGCAATCAACAGAGCAAGCGGTGATATATTTTTGTTCCTTATATCTAAGAGAATTATTACGTAATATTAAAGTACCACCTCCTACTGAGGACCTGTTGTATGCACTAGTAACAGAAAAATATTCATTTTAAACAACATTCTATCTGGTTTTAGCCAGGTTTCACAAAAACATAAGATATCTATATCATATTTATCTATTAACATTTCCTCATCTAATATTTAGCCGGAGAAACGATTTATATTCTGATGATATAGTAAAATTGTGTTATTATAACTCTCCTTTGTCACATCTAAGGGTTTAAACAATTAATTTCAGTATTATTAGATACCCTAGATAATACTGAATAGTCACTTAACCTAGGATCAGTTAAATTGTCAATAACCCAGTGTAAATTGTAAGCTAACAAAGTAGCCAATGAACTTTCGTCGTAAATTCTAAAATGAATGTAAGGATTGCAATCGGTATGCCCAAAAACCTATTACACGATGTTTGATGCAATATTTTGCAATCGACCACGTTTGCTGAGCAAGCGATATAATGCGGTCGCACTAAGTTCGCCGCGAGCTTAGTGTATTTCGAACAGCAACCGGGTGCATTCATTTTCATCATTTAGCTATAATTTTAGCCCTTACGTTACTTTGTTAATTATACTTAGCAATAAACCCTTGAAGGTTATCAGTGTATTTAACTTAGTAGACACACACGATATCCATATTGAATGTTGGAGAAAAAGTTGCATCCACCAAGGATGCAACTTTTTCTCCAACATTCAATATGGATATCGTATGTGTTTTAAATTGGATTTCAAAATGAAAGCCAGATTTGCAATCACCACCCCCAAAAACCCATTATACGATACCCATATCGAATGTGTGAGAAAAAGTTGCATCCGCCATCTTGGATTTTAAAATGAATGCCAGATTTGCAATCACCACCCCCAAAAACCCATTACACGATACCTATATCGAATGTGTGAGAAAAGGTTGCATCCGCCATCTTGGATTTTAAAATGAATGCCAGATTTGCAATCACCACCCCCAAAAACCCATTACACGATACCTATATCAAATGTTTGAGAAAAAGTTGCATCCGCCATCTTGGATTTTAAAATGAATGCTAGATTTGCAATCACCACCCCCAAAAACCCATTACACGGTACCCATATCGAATGTTTGAGAAAAAGTTGCATCCGCCATCTTGGATTTTAAAATGAATGCCAGATTTGCAATCACCACCCCCAAAAACCCATTACACGATACCCATATCGAATGTTTGAGAAAAAGTTGCATCCGCCATCTTGGATTTTAAAATGAATGCCAGATTTGCAATCACCACCCCCAAAAACCCATTACGCGGTACCCATATCAAATGTTTGAGAAAAAGTTGCATCCGCCATCTTGGATTTTAAAATGAATGCCAGATTTGCAATCACCACCCCCAAAAACCCATTACACGATACCTATATCGAATGTTTGAGAAAAAGTTGCATCCGCCATCTTGGATTTTAAAATGAATGCCAGATTTGCAATCACCACCCCCAAAAACCCATTACACGATACCTATATCGAATGTTTGAGAAAAAGTTGCATCCGCCATCTTGGATTTAAAAATGAATGCCAGATTTGCAATTACCACCCCCAAAAACCCATTATACGATACCCATATCGAATGTTTGAGAAAAAGTTGCATCCGCCATCTTGGATTTTAAAATGAATGTCAGATTTGCAATCACCACCCCCAAAAAACCCATTACACGGTACCCATATCGAATGTTTGAGAAAAAGTTGCATCCGCCATCTTGGATTTTAAAATGAATGCCAGATTTGCAATTACCACCCCCAAAAACCCATTACACGATACCCATATCGAATGTTTGAAAAAGTCTTCATCATCACTTTCACTTCCTCAAATGGTGCTTTTCGGGAGCAACTGCACAAGGTACTATTAGAAATACCCAAAACGCTATAGGTGTGCCTATAATATTTAAAGAGTTCCCTCGCTTTCTCCAGGATTACATCATCAGATCCTGATTTCATAACAATGGAACCAACTAGAAAGTATACCCTTTCAAACGAAAAAAAAATTCCA
This sequence comes from Tholera decimalis, assembly GCA_943138885.2. Classification (NCBI taxonomy): domain Eukaryota; kingdom Metazoa; phylum Arthropoda; class Insecta; order Lepidoptera; family Noctuidae; genus Tholera; species Tholera decimalis. Next base: position 16,752,482 of record OW964561.2, read on the forward strand.
AATCGGTCCAGCCGTCTTCGAGTTTGAGGTTACATACATAAAAAAAAGTTTAAGACGAACTGAGAACCTTCTCCTTTTTTTTGAAGTTGGTTAAAAAGCAATAATAACATCACAAAATAGAAATACGTACTTTTTATGAGAATGGCGTTTTTTTTCGAAAATTTGCGCCAACTTTTCCCATAATAAAACAAATATTGAAAAAAAAATGTTAAAGAAATATATATTGAACAATAAAAAGTAATTGTTGGGTATGCATAATAAATCGTACTCAAAAAACAAAAAATTAGACTTATGTTATTCAACGGATTGCTGCAATACATACGTACACAATAGATCGCGAATTATCGTTACCGGCGAAACGCTCCACGATGAGACGTGACCCCTCTCTGAGCTCCCGTGGACGACTGAATTTTCGACCGGTGTACGTTGCGTATGGTTCAAAATAGAGCGCAAATTAGAAGAAAAAATTAAAATTAAAACAACCAAGCGACATTTTTGAAATGTTAAAGCTGTAAATGATAGTATGATAATTAGAGAATAATATGAATTGAAGTTTATGAAAAAACTCAACAGTTTACTATCAAAATTCAGCGACGCACGAGCATGTTTTGTAAGGATTTTTGTCCAACTTTATGTATTTTTGTTTAATAAACTATAAAATATTTTTAAATTTTGCCAACTATGTTTGCTAACACATTTATTCTAGTGTTCATTACATATTTTTGTATGGTAATTAAAGTACTATTATAGGTTATATTCCTTTAGTAGTGAAGACCGTTTTGAGTTATTTTACTCGGCGCAGCCTTAAAATGCTCGAAAGTTGTTTCAGTAGATACTTAGATTTTTAAAATCTCATTAAATAAGACGGATATAAAGTTAAAAATTGCAATTTAATACATTTTATTCTAAGTTAATAGTTTGTAGCGTGTCCACGGCTTTTGATGACTGCCTTACACTGGCGAGGCATTGACTCTATCAATTTTTGACATTTTCAAGAGAAATAGAGCGCCATTCATCTAAAAAAAGACGTAGTATAACTCACTTAGGTTAACACACCGTCGATTTGAAACCTTTTTCTTATCTTCGCACCGAAGATGCTCTATGGAATTTAAATCTGGACTGTTTGGTGGTCATTGTAAGAAAGAAACTGGTTAAGATGTGAGGAATTCTTTAACCGTGCGTGCAGTGTGCTTGGGATCATTGGTCATGTTGAAATGTCCAAATAATCGGAAGCACGTCTTCAGCATATGGTAACATTGTCTCTTCCAGTATATTTTTTGTATTGAAATTGATCCATGTTTCCTCCTATCAATCTTACAGGTCCAACATCACCAGAGAAGCACCGCCAAATTTTCTCATTTCCACCATCATGCTTTAATGTCACTTTTGTATACTTGGGGTCGAATGCTGTATTGGGAGGGCGTCGAACATATCGTTTCCCATCAGAACATACTCTGTTAATTTTTGTCGTGTCAGAGAAAAGAACATTTTTCCACTGTCTCACTGTCCAGCTTTCATACCCCATAGCAAATGCAAGCCGGGCTTGCCTATGACACCGTTTCAACATGGGGTACCTTTCTTGCTATCCTTCTGTTCAACTTATCGTAGTAGTAGCCTTCGGATAGTGCGCGCTGAGAACGCTGAAGAGTTGTTTTCACCAAAATATTATTTTCTCAACTTGTTAGACCGGGTAAAAGGGTATTGTTTTGCCAAACGCACGATATTTCTGTCATCCCGCCGAGATGAATTTCTCTGTTTAGTTACAGGAGTTGTTTGATACGTGTTAAAACGCTTCACAGCGTAGAATATCGTCGTTTTTGAGCCAGCTTTTTATAGGACCAATTCTTATCGCGAAGTTTTATTAACCACTTCCCTTGTAGATTCATCGCAACTTTTATTTTTCCCCATTGTTTTTATGTGAAATAATCAACTTCTTGACTTTTACAGCGCTAAATGGCGCCAAAATTATGCGAATGATGGCTTAGTTATAGTGTTCTCAATCAAAATTTGAAAAAGAAAAACTATCCAGCGTTCTTAATTAGGATGTGGCCAGCCAGTGAGTTTGCAATAATATGTTAAGGTTGAATGTAAAACGTTTATCTGTATATTATTGAATTAATCATGTTATAACTGTGTGCTACGAAAATTTTGAACAATTTTGCGATACCGACAGAGATACAAAGTCATGCAAAATGTGTAATTCTCGTAAGTTTGAAAAAAAGCTTGTTTTTAAATAGTCGTTCTTAATTATATGACCACAACTGTATATATTATTTCATTCCATTTTCTCGTACACCTACCACAATGTATTTTTTAAACCCAAAGGTTGACTGGTAGAGAACGCCTTGCTGCATTAAGTCCGCCCATGTACAGTAGGCTTCAGAGAAAAGGAACCCCTTCGTGACGCGCCCGTCGTCGCTCGGGCGATATTCTTTAAGTCTTTAGGGGGTTCCTTTTCTCTGACGCTGACTGTACATAAAGTTTAAATAAATAAACACAAATCTAACCTTAAATTCCCATGGTTTCCAGGTGTACTTGTTACCGGACAAGTCCAAAGCTGGCAAGAGGAAGACGAAGGTTAAGAAGAACACCCTGAGCCCGGTGTTCGAGGAGAGCCTAAGCTTCATCCAGCCGCTGGCCTCGCTGTCCTCCAGGACACTGTGGCTCAGCGTGTGGCATGCGGACATGTTCGGGCGGAACGACTTCCTCGGAGAGGTCACGCTGCCGCTGGCCGACGTCGTGTTCGACGACCCCGCGCCCATGTGGTACAAGTTGCATGAAAGAGTGAGTACTCCACAAGATACACATACCCTACCCACACACAAAACACACAGACACTAACATAACACACACACTCAAGTACAATGATATAGAATTATAGACATTTTTTCTCCACTCATACTTATTTTTTTATTATTTAATTTTATTTATGTTCTAAAAATGTATACTACCCACTGCTATACGGAGGAACACTGACTCCTATGACATAGATAACTCTAGCTTGGTAGTCAGCAGACTCAACTTTTTGTATATCTTCTGCTTCCAATAATTATATTCAACACATTTGCAAGGATAATAATTACAAATATAATAAGCTGTATACTCTAAACCTGCAAATCAGATTCCTTCATTTCTCAGACGGTTCAATTCGATAATACTTAAAGCAAGACCCCACTTACGTTCACGTTTTAATTAATAATAACAAATTAAAAACAAAAACAAATTATTATTCCAATTTATCAATTGATGAAGGATTTTCGAGAAAATGAAGGCCACTTTGGCTATTTTGGCAAGGGTACTTTGGCTAACTAGTGGTCGAAATTCGACCATAATATACATAAAATATTTCAAATGCATTGTCAACTATCTTTCTTACTTACTTATACTTAATACTTACTTAATACTTCCTACTTCCTACTTCCTTCTTACTAATATTATAAATGCGAAAGTTTGTGAGGATGGATGGATGTTTGTTACTCTTTCAAGCAAAAACTACTGAAGGGATCTGAATGAAATTTGGCAAGTAAATAGTTGACATCCTGGAATAACACATAGGCTAAATTTTTTATCCCGGAATTCCCACGGGATCGGGATTTACGCGGGAAAAACCTCCCACGCGGAACGAAGTCGCGGGCAAAAGCTAGTATAAAATATTTGCTCTCTTCCCACTTTCTCCATATAAACTTTACTTACTGTGCCAAATCTCATACTCTGCTATCTCGGTAATTTTCGTTAAAAATTACAAAGTTTTTGCTCCACGTAGTACCTATTATAGATCTAATTGCAGATATAATAAGCTGTATTCTTTACAGCCGGGAAATCAAAGGATTTATCTATAATATACGTCATTCTTCAATGATCTCTGTTGAATGGCCCAGTTTGCAATAATACTTATGTTCCATAACCCTAACGAAATTCCCTCAATTTTCAGACGGAACAATTTGACGAACAGCAAGGCAGTCGCGGAGACTTAATTATCGGACTCAAGTTAGAGCTCACAGAGGGAGCGCGTGGGAAGGGAACCCTACATGTCCTCGTTAAGGAAGCCAAAAACCTCGTCGCTACCAAGCCTAACGGACTCGCTGATGTGTTTTGCAAGAGGTAACTTTTATTTAATACCTAGCTATGAATTAGTCAACGGTAAAATAGAAAGGATCCAAGTCTATGTCGTGCAATTTGAAGAAACGAGCTAGTTATACAGGGTTACAGGTTAAGTCGACCTAGATCCGTTAAGGGCGTGTAGTTTCTGTCGATTCTGACTGATTTGACTATGAAACACCCTACATTAAACGAAACCGTATTCAAGATAATCGATTTTTATAAAAAAAAAACGTTTTTTTGGCTATGAGATTAGATATTTTGAAATGTGTTAGACTACATGTAGAATATGATGCTTTATAATCTCAATAACCAAAATTGTAAATAGATCGTTGTAGAGGATTAAAACAAAAAAATACTCGCCTATACTATGAAGGGTTCCGTAGTAACTACGCCAAATAACTTTGTTTTTTTATACTTAGTATTTGTATGAATTACAAAGTTATATTTGCGGTTTTAGAAAATATGCTATATCTCAAAAACTACTGACCCAATCTCGTACAAAACAATTTTGGTTGAAAGTTTACATTAGGATTTTTCCCTCCATTATTATAGAAGTTAGAGGGGGGGACGCATTTTACCACTTTTGAAGCGTATATCTTTTAAACGATTGACTTTATGAAAAAGTGGTTTAGGAAACCTCAATATATTTTTTAAAGACCTTTCTATAGATACCACTCACGCATAGGTTTCATGAAAAAAAAAATATTTTCATTTTCAGTTCCATGTATGAGGAGCCCCCCTTAATTTTAAATATTTTTTTATTTTTTTCTTAAAATCGGAAAGTGGTTCACAAAATACATCATCCTATCAAGTTTCATGTGTATAGTCCTAATAGTTTCGGATATAAAATGGCTGTGACATACGGATGGATGGACAGATGTCAGTCTGTCCATCCATCCCAACAGACAGACAGACATGACATGACGAAACTATAAGGGTTCCGTTTTTGGCCATTCGGCTACGGAACCCTAAAAACGTTAATAAAAATGTAGAAAAAATATATTTTCTTTTCAAAAATATTATGGCACTTGTTTTGCAGATGTGGCTAAAAATATCTACGTTTCATCAGCTATCCTTCAAAGTATAAAAATCTAAGGTTTTATTAAAAAGAAACATGGAAAAAGTCTTACTTGTTAGCCCCCAAGTAGCAGTTGTAACGGTCGCTCGCCTATTATCCTTCAAGTTAAGGCGGTGCGTGCGAGTGAAAAATAATGTAGTTTAGGGTAGGGTGTTACATTGTCAAATCAGACAGAAACGATGGAAATGATAGGTAACGCCAAATAACTTGGCAAGAGTCGTTCAATGCGCAGAAGTCGATTTTTAGGTGTTAGCGGTTGTCAGCGGGACGCGGGGTATGACGTAGCGCCGCTCCGGGCGCGCGATTGGTGCGTCAGAGGTTCTCGTTCAATTTGCTCCCGAATACACTTGCGTACACGAAAGTTGTACCCTTTGTTTTTGTTACGAGTTGTTGTTTTAAATTTATTTTTTGTTACCTTGATTACAATGCCTGGACCAAATACCGTTTTACGCAGACTATTAAAACGTCAGAAAGAACAGTTAGACACTATAGTTAAGGAAGGTTGAAATTCCGAATTCGTCACTGTCTTTAGGACACCGGGAAAAAAGAAGAATAAAAGGGGTAGCAGTTTTATTAACTAGTTGTGACGCCGAGAACATATTATTTTTAATGTTTTTTTTTAAACATATTTTTCACTTTTAAATGTATTTATGTATGGTATCTATTTTATTTATAATACCGAATTAACGAATGAATTCCTCTTCTTTCTTAAACATTCTTCTGAACAGATATGATTAAAACAATATTAATATTGACATAGAATAATGGCAAGCAGTAAAAGTGACCACTTTTTTCTTCCACTAAGTGCACGATGCGCGAACTTACCCCCACTACGCCAAAACCTTGCCAAGTTATTTGGCGTCATCTATACACGCCTTTAAAGGAGCTAGGTCGACTTAACCTGTAACCCTGTATAAATTGGATAGATACACAGCACTTTCCCAAGTCTTATGTCTACGTTTTATGGTGTCATATAAAATTAATTGTGATGTCATAAATTCTTTAACCGCCACACAATCATGATGCTTTAAACGACACATAATTTGTCATATTGTGATAAGAAGTTTTAAAATGACAAAGGAACGCATAAAGAAACGTATGGGTTATTAAAATTGTAATCTCCATTTGATGTCGCCATAACTAGATACAGTATAGTCACCTACTTCAGTGAGCAAACCCAGAAAAGTTTGCAAAGTCACAATCTCATAGCTCTTTTAAGTTGATGTTCCGACTCTTGTCACACTGTTTTCTTTTTCAGTTGTGTTTCCAAGTGACACGAATACAATGCGTCGCACTGTCCAAGTATGAGCGTGTGTGTTGATTGATTTATCTAGACTGGTGTAACTAGCTTCATAGTTATCTGAATTCCTAGACAAAGTCACATTTGATTGTGATCACAAAGTCCGCATGAGTTACCTAAATCCACAGTCAACCCGCTAAACTAGTTTATTTTCTTTAGTTTACTTCACATATTTTAGGTATTAAAAACCTGGCCGACGTACGCAAGTTGAGCCAGTGTTCAATAAGTCGATAAATCTATTTTATACAGTTATACTATACCTGTTCGGAAAGTGCCTTATTACTTTTTAAAAAGTTTGACAGAAAGGACGTCATCACTGTAGTACAATGTGCGAGTCGCAAAAGTGTATGAGAATTCATTACTAACGTGCTGGAGACACTGGAGAGGGAGGGAAAAGTGTATGAAAATCCATTACTAACGCGCTGTTCTTTTTTTTTAATTTAGACTAATTCAGTAGCTAACTTAAAAGGACTTATAATGCCAAAAGACAGATTATTATTATTCTTTCCTATTTTCCTCGTAGGTATAGTATAAAGCACTATTACTTAATTATTACTAAGAAAGTATGATTCCCAAATCGTGTGTATTAAGGCCCTCAGCTGCGCTTCGGGCCTCAAACTACACCCTCGTTGGTAATCGGTCACTTTCTCCCCTCGATGAACAATGTACTATTATCATTCAAAGTATTGGTTTCAAGTTTGTAGTTGCAATCATACTCATATATTATAAATGCGAAAGTTTCTGAGAATGTGTGTATGTTTGAACAGATCAGAATAAAATTTGGTTAGTAGATAGTTGTCATTCTGGAATAGTATATAGGCTACTTTTATCCCGAAATTCGCCCGGGATCGGGTTTACGCGGGAAAACCATCCCACGCCAACAAAGTCGCGGGCAGAAGCTAGTACTTAAATAAATAAAAATGATGTACAAAATGTGGTGTTCAATCGTTATCACTGAAATAATGTGACTTTGTCCGGACTTTTTAGTTTTTGGTAATAGTTATCGTTGATAGAATGACAGTTTTTCTACACACTCTGGAGCTTATAAGAGCTAGAAATTGTAAAGGCCAGGCATAACCAACAAACTTGTGAAAAATTGAAACATAGATGAAATTCGTGTGTGTGTGTCCAGCTACCTGCTACCGGAGCGCGGGCGGCTGGCGAAGCAGAAGACGAGCGTGTGCCGGCGCACGCTGGCGCCGCGCTGGGAGCACACGTTCACGTACCGCGGCGTGGCGCTGCACGAGCTGGCGGCGCGCGCGCTGGAGCTGTCGCTGTGGGACCGCGACCGCCTCGCCTCCAACGACTTCATGGGCGGCGTGCGCCTCTCGCTTGGATCAGGTAACTGCTGCTTACTGTAGCTACCTGCTGGCGCCGCGCTGGGAGCACACGTTCACGTACCGCGGCGTGGCGCTGCACGAGCTGGCGGCGCGCGCGCTGGAGCTGTCGCTGTGGGACCGCGACCGCCTCGCCTCCAACGACTTCATGGGCGGCGTGCGCCTCTCGCTTGGATCAGGTAACTGCTGCTTACTGTAGCTACCTGCTGGCGCCGCGCTGGGAGCACACGTTCACGTACCGCGGCGTGGCGCTGCACGAGCTGGCGGCGCGCGCGCTGGAGCTGTCGCTGTGGGACCGCGACCGCCTCGCCTCCAACGACTTCATGGGCGGCGTGCGCCTCTCGCTTGGATCAGGTAACTGCTGCTTACTGTAGCTACCTGCTGGCGCCGCGCTGGGAGCACACGTTCACGTACCGCGGCGTGGCGCTGCACGAGCTGGCGGCGCGCGCGCTGGAGCTGTCGCTGTGGGACCGCGACCGCCTCGCCTCCAACGACTTCATGGGCGGCGTGCGCCTCTCGCTTGGATCAGGTAACTGCTGCTTACTGTAGCTACCTGCTGGCGCCGCGCTGGGAGCACACGTTCACGTACCGCGGCGTGGCGCTGCACGAGCTGGCGGCGCGCGCGCTGGAGCTGTCGCTGTGGGACCGCGACCGCCTCGCCTCCAACGACTTCATGGGCGGCGTGCGCCTCTCGCTTGGATCAGGTAACTGCTGCTTACTGTAGCTACCTGCTGGCGCCGCGCTGGGAGCACACGTTCACGTACCGCGGCGTGGCGCTGCACGAGCTGGCGGCGCGCGCGCTGGAGCTGTCGCTGTGGGACCGCGACCGCCTCGCCTCCAACGACTTCATGGGCGGCGTGCGCCTCTCGCTTGGATCAGGTAACTGCTGCTTACTGTAGCTACCTGCTGGCGCCGCGCTGGGAGCACACGTTCACGTACCGCGGCGTGGCGCTGCACGAGCTGGCGGCGCGCGCGCTGGAGCTGTCGCTGTGGGACCGCGACCGCCTCGCCTCCAACGACTTCATGGGCGGCGTGCGCCTCTCGCTTGGATCAGGTAACTGCTGCTTACTGTAGCTACCTGCTGGCGCCGCGCTGGGAGCACACGTTCACGTACCGCGGCGTGGCGCTGCACGAGCTGGCGGCGCGCGCGCTGGAGCTGTCGCTGTGGGACCGCGACCGCCTCGCCTCCAACGACTTCATGGGCGGCGTGCGCCTCTCGCTTGGATCAGGTAACTGCTGCTTACTGTAGCTACCTGCTGGCGCCGCGCTGGGAGCACACGTTCACGTACCGCGGCGTGGCGCTGCACGAGCTGGCGGCGCGCGCGCTGGAGCTGTCGCTGTGGGACCGCGACCGCCTCGCCTCCAACGACTTCATGGGCGGCGTGCGCCTCTCGCTTGGATCAGGTAACTGCTGCTTACTGTAGCTACCTGCTGGCGCCGCGCTGGGAGCACACGTTCACGTACCGCGGCGTGGCGCTGCACGAGCTGGCGGCGCGCGCGCTGGAGCTGTCGCTGTGGGACCGCGACCGCCTCGCCTCCAACGACTTCATGGGCGGCGTGCGCCTCTCGCTTGGATCAGGTAACTGCTGCTTACTGTAGCTACCTGCTGGCGCCGCGCTGGGAGCACACGTTCACGTACCGCGGCGTGGCGCTGCACGAGCTGGCGGCGCGCGCGCTGGAGCTGTCGCTGTGGGACCGCGACCGCCTCGCCTCCAACGACTTCATGGGCGGCGTGCGCCTCTCGCTTGGATCAGGTAACTGCTGCTTACTGTAGCTACCTGCTGGCGCCGCGCTGGGAGCACACGTTCACGTACCGCGGCGTGGCGCTGCACGAGCTGGCGGCGCGCGCGCTGGAGCTGTCGCTGTGGGACCGCGACCGCCTCGCCTCCAACGACTTCATGGGCGGCGTGCGCCTCTCGCTTGGATCAGGTAACTGCTGCTTACTGTAGCTACCTGCTGGCGCCGCGCTGGGAGCACACGTTCACGTACCGCGGCGTGGCGCTGCACGAGCTGGCGGCGCGCGCGCTGGAGCTGTCGCTGTGGGACCGCGACCGCCTCGCCTCCAACGACTTCATGGGCGGCGTGCGCCTCTCGCTTGGATCAGGTAACTGCTGCTTACTGTAGCTACCTGCTGGCGCCGCGCTGGGAGCACACGTTCACGTACCGCGGCGTGGCGCTGCACGAGCTGGCGGCGCGCGCGCTGGAGCTGTCGCTGTGGGACCGCGACCGCCTCGCCTCCAACGACTTCATGGGCGGCGTGCGCCTCTCGCTTGGATCAGGTAACTGCTGCTTACTGTAGCTACCTGCTGGCGCCGCGCTGGGAGCACACGTTCACGTACCGCGGCGTGGCGCTGCACGAGCTGGCGGCGCGCGCGCTGGAGCTGTCGCTGTGGGACCGCGACCGCCTCGCCTCCAACGACTTCATGGGCGGCGTGCGCCTCTCGCTTGGATCAGGTAACTGCTGCTTACTGTAGCTACCTGCTGGCGCCGCGCTGGGAGCACACGTTCACGTACCGCGGCGTGGCGCTGCACGAGCTGGCGGCGCGCGCGCTGGAGCTATCGCTGTGGGACCGCGACCGCCTCGCCTCCAACGACTTCATGGGCGGCGTGCGCCTCTCGCTTGGATCAGGTAACTGCTGCTTACTGTAGCTACCTGCTGGCGCCGCGCTGGGAGCACACGTTCACGTACCGCGGCGTGGCGCTGCACGAGCTGGCGGCGCGCGCGCTGGAGCTGTCGCTGTGGGACCGCGACCGCCTCGCCTCCAACGACTTCATGGGCGGCGTGCGCCTCTCGCTTGGATCAGGTAACTGCTGCTTACTGTAGCTACCTGCTGGCGCCGCGCTGGGAGCACACGTTCACGTACCGCGGCGTGGTGCTGCACGAGCTGGCGGCGCGCGCGCTGGAGCTGTCGCTGTGGGACCGCGACCGCCTCGCCTCCAACGACTTCATGGGCGGCGTGCGCCTCTCGCTTGGATCAGGTAACTGCTGCTTACTGTAGCTACCTGCTGGCGCCGCGCTGGGAGCACACGTTCACGTACCGCGGCGTGGCGCTGCACGAGCTGGCGGCGCGCGCGCTGGAGCTGTCGCTGTGGGACCGCGACCGCCTCGCCTCCAACGACTTCATGGGCGGCGTGCGCCTCTCGCTTGGATCAGGTAACTGCTGCTTACTGTAGCTACCTGCTGGCGCCGCGCTGGGAGCACACGTTCACGTACCGCGGCGTGGCGCTGCACGAGCTGGCGGCGCGCGCGCTGGAGCTGTCGCTGTGGGACCGCGACCGCCTCGCCTCCAACGACTTCATGGGCGGCGTGCGCCTCTCGCTTGGATCAGGTAACTGCTGCTTACTGTAGCTACCTGCTGGCGCCGCGCTGGGAGCACACGTTCACGTACCGCGGCGTGGCGCTGCACGAGCTGGCGGCGCGCGCGCTGGAGCTGTCGCTGTGGGACCGCGACCGCCTCGCCTCCAACGACTTCATGGGCGGCGTGCGCCTCTCGCTTGGATCAGGTAACTGCTGCTTACTGTAGCTACCTGCTGGCGCCGCGCTGGGAGCACACGTTCACGTACCGCGGCGTGGCGCTGCACGAGCTGGCGGCGCGCGCGCTGGAGCTGTCGCTGTGGGACCGCGACCGCCTCGCCTCCAACGACTTCATGGGCGGCGTGCGCCTCTCGCTTGGATCAGGTAACTGCTGCTTACTGTAGCTACCTGCTGGCGCCGCGCTGGGAGCACACGTTCACGTACCGCGGCGTGGCGCTGCACGAGCTGGCGGCGCGCGCGCTGGAGCTGTCGCTGTGGGACCGCGACCGCCTCGCCTCCAACGACTTCATGGGCGGCGTGCGCCTCTCGCTTGGATCAGGTAACTGCTGCTTACTGTAGCTACCTGCTGGCGCCGCGCTGGGAGCACACGTTCACGTACCGCGGCGTGGCGCTGCACGAGCTGGCGGCGCGCGCGCTGGAGCTGTCGCTGTGGGACCGCGACCGCCTCGCCTCCAACGACTTCATGGGCGGCGTGCGCCTCTCGCTTGGATCAGGTAACTGCTGCTTACTGTAGCTACCTGCTGGCGCCGCGCTGGGAGCACACGTTCACGTACCGCGGCGTGGCGCTGCACGAGCTGGCGGCGCGCGCGCTGGAGCTGTCGCTGTGGGACCGCGACCGCCTCGCCTCCAACGACTTCATGGGCGGCGTGCGCCTCTCGCTTGGATCAGGTAACTGCTGCTTACTGTAGCTACCTGCTGGCGCCGCGCTGGGAGCACACGTTCACGTACCGCGGCGTGGCGCTGCACGAGCTGGCGGCGCGCGCGCTGGAGCTGTCGCTGTGGGACCGCGACCGCCTCGCCTCCAACGACTTCATGGGCGGCGTGCGCCTCTCGCTTGGATCAGGTAACTGCTGCTTACTGTAGCTACCTGCTGGCGCCGCGCTGGGAGCACACGTTCACGTACCGCGGCGTGGCGCTGCACGAGCTGGCGGCGCGCGCGCTGGAGCTGTCGCTGTGGGACCGCGACCGCCTCGCCTCCAACGACTTCATGGGCGGCGTGCGCCTCTCGCTTGGATCAGGTAACTGCTGCTTACTGTAGCTACCTGCTGGCGCCGCGCTGGGAGCACACGTTCACGTACCGCGGCGTGGCGCTGCACGAGCTGGCGGCGCGCGCGCTGGAGCTGTCGCTGTGGGACCGCGACCGCCTCGCCTCCAACGACTTCATGGGCGGCGTGCGCCTCTCGCTTGGATCAGGTAACTGCTGCTTACTGTAGCTACCTGCTGGCGCCGCGCTGGGAGCACACGTTCACGTACCGCGGCGTGGCGCTGCACGAGCTGGCGGCGCGCGCGCTGGAGCTGTCGCTGTGGGACCGCGACCGCCTCGCCTCCAACGACTTCATGGGCGGCGTGCGCCTCTCGCTTGGATCAGGTAACTGCTGCTTACTGTAGCTACCTGCTGGCGCCGCGCTGGGAGCACACGTTCACGTACCGCGGCGTGGCGCTGCACGAGCTGGCGGCGCGCGCGCTGGAGCTGTCGCTGTGGGACCGCGACCGCCTCGCCTCCAACGACTTCATGGGCGGCGTGCGCCTCTCGCTTGGATCAGGTAACTGCTGCTTACTGTAGCTACCTGCTGGCGCCGCGCTGGGAGCACACGTTCACGTACCGCGGCGTGGCGCTGCACGAGCTGGCGGCGCGCGCGCTGGAGCTGTCGCTGTGGGACCGCGACCGCCTCGCCTCCAACGACTTCATGGGCGGCGTGCGCCTCTCGCTTGGATCAGGTAACTGCTGCTTACTGTAGCTACCTGCTGGCGCCGCGCTGGGAGCACACGTTCACGTACCGCGGCGTGGCGCTGCACGAGCTGGCGGCGCGCGCGCTGGAGCTGTCGCTGTGGGACCGCGACCGCCTCGCCTCCAACGACTTCATGGGCGGCGTGCGCCTCTCGCTTGGATCAGGTAACTGCTGCTTACTGTAGCTACCTGCTGGCGCCGCGCTGGGAGCACACGTTCACGTACCGCGGCGTGGCGCTGCACGAGCTGGCGGCGCGCGCGCTGGAGCTGTCGCTGTGGGACCGCGACCGCCTCGCCTCCAACGACTTCATGGGCGGCGTGCGCCTCTCGCTTGGATCAGGTAACTGCTGCTTACTGTAGCTACCTGCTGGCGCCGCGCTGGGAGCACACGTTCACGTACCGCGGCGTGGCGCTGCACGAGCTGGCGGCGCGCGCGCTGGAGCTGTCGCTGTGGGACCGCGACCGCCTCGCCTCCAACGACTTCATGGGCGGCGTGCGCCTCTCGCTTGGATCAGGTAACTGCTGCTTACTGTAGCTACCTGCTGGCGCCGCGCTGGGAGCACACGTTCACGTACCGCGGCGTGGCGCTGCACGAGCTGGCGGCGCGCGCGCTGGAGCTGTCGCTGTGGGACCGCGACCGCCTCGCCTCCAACGACTTCATGGGCGGCGTGCGCCTCTCGCTTGGATCAGGTAACTGCTGCTTACTGTAGCTACCTGCTGGCGCCGCGCTGGGAGCACACGTTCACGTACCGCGGCGTGGCGCTGCACGAGCTGGCGGCGCGCGCGCTGGAGCTGTCGCTGTGGGACCGCGACCGCCTCGCCTCCAACGACTTCATGGGCGGCGTGCGCCTCTCGCTTGGATCAGGTAACTGCTGCTTACTGTAGCTACCTGCTGGCGCCGCGCTGGGAGCACACGTTCACGTACCGCGGCGTGGCGCTGCACGAGCTGGCGGTGCGCGCGCTGGAGCTGTCGCTGTGGGACCGCGACCGCCTCGCCTCCAACGACTTCATGGGCGGCGTGCGCCTCTCGCTTGGATCAGGTAACTGCTGCTTACTCTCTCTCTTTTCCCTCTCTCTCTCACTCTGTCTCCGTCCATCTCTCCCCTCTTTATCTCTCTCCACTCTTTGTCTCTCTCTCCTCTCTTTCTCTCTCTCCTCTCTCTTTATCTCTCCTCTCTTTCTCTCCCTCTCCTCTCTTTCTCTCTCCTCTCTTTCTCTCTCCTCTCTCTCTCTTTTTCCCTCTCTCTCTTTCTCCCTCTTTCTCTCTCTCTCTCTCTCCCCCTCCCCGCAATCCCGGCAGATCTCAACCAAATCTTCGTTATACACACAAACGCAGCAGCTATATAGTACCTGGTTTCATCGATCGGGCCGTGTTAAGTCCGTTGAGAATGTCAGAGTAACACCCCGGAGGGGTGAGCATGTATGAAGAAGCACGTATAGCTACTGCTCCTGCGCCTGATCTCTCTCCAGTAGTTTCAATTTGCTGGATATCCTGTTACAACTGAGGATATGCAACAAAACAATATAATCAGAACTGGTCAACTGGGGCAATCACTAAGCACCTAAGCAGCGCATAAATGAGAATTCTTGTCATTCGACGCGACTAAACCTGAAATTATTTATATACATACACAACTAACTTACATTCCATACATTACTTACATTACTGATTGTACAATTTTCTTCTCCTTACAGGAACTTACATGGGTGCCAACGTCAACTGGATGGACAGCGTGGGCAAAGAGGTGACGCTGTGGCAGACCATGATGCAGCGACCCAACTTCTGGGTAGAAGGCTCCTTACCGCTCAGGCCTAACCTCAGCAACTGAACTAATACGTCACAGGGCAGTTCTATAGAAAAACTGTTGCTAGATAGCGCCACTTACACGTAAGATTACTACGTAATGTTAATATACGTGAAATATGATATCGTGCCAATATTGTGTAAGCATTTTTTACTCGTAAAACAGTAATAATCGAATATCTTAATTTTCGACAGTTTTCACACGTACTTGTGGCGCTATCTACAAATATTTATTTATGATGGTAACCCTAACTACCGTACCTTGGTGTTTGTTTTTATATTTTTCTATTTTATCCATTGGCAGTGACTCACTTTTGGGTTCCACAGTTACTTCGATTCGAATGACTGTATTTATTCAATTGAGGTGACGGTAACGAATAGTTTAATTATTTTATAGAATTGCCCACCTTTTTTCGTCTTGTTGTGTCCGTAATTTTAAATAATAAATAATAGGGAAATAACTGAATATATCATTACGTATGTATTGATTACATGACATCGAAATCTATACAAAGTAATCGTATCGGCGTTTGTATACTATATTCTTTACTTTATTTTATAAAACTTTTTTCTTATACTTTGATACTCTTTAATACTTATATACTGTACTTCTGTACCCCATCCTTTTTTGTGGTTATAAGTGCCAATAAATTACTCAAGAAATCTATATGTACCTACCTATTTTATACTTAATTATGTCATAAAAAGTATTACATCAAACAAAATATTTACTTGTTCGATATTTAGATGCCTAATTTTGATATGTAACACATTCCATGATGAATATAATATTAAAATAATAGCTTTAAGTATCTAATGACAATAATATTTTCAATTTTCAAACTGCCTTTAGTTAGACATAAAGTAAGTTATGCATTTAAAATAGAATTATAATGTACAAATTAAGTCTACATGAGTTAAGGTACAGCTCATGCATATTGTGATTATTACGTCTAGGTGTCTTAATAAAAATTGAAGAATGAATGTTTGTAGAAGATGTCTGTGTATAATAATTGGAATGCAAGTTAATGTTTATAATATAACGACTCTAAGACGTCCGTAGTTTGTATAATATTATATTAGACATACCTTAACAGGAATGAGAACGATTCATAGGTCTATTCATTTATTATTATATAAACTTAAATATTTTTTATATAAACTTATTGTGAATTAAAAACAATCTGGAAATAAATATTCTGAATAAGTCTTAGTTATTGTTTTTTTTCTATATGCAACTTACTACTGAAATAATTTTTGTTATTCCTACTACTCCCTCTTCTGTTAATTTTTTGTTTGTTTAATAAAGAGAAATAACAATGTTCATAGCATTCACATTACTAGCAATCTTGTTAACCCCTCTAAATATGCTTGTCTGTAATGGGTTCACGGCAATGGTGATATGGGTGAGATTCGAAGCCGCGACCTGTTTTGTTATGTGATCGGAATCCCCTCGAGGCGTGTGGCCGATCCATTTCCACTTGCGACGCTTGATCTGGCGGTCGATCGGGCTCTCGTGGCATCTTCTTAGCAGTTCCTTTTGGAAATGGTCTCGGGCCAGTATATTCTGAGAATGCGACGGAGACAGTGGTTGACGAAGACTGGAAGTTAGCATGAGATGTCCATTGTTACCTCACACTTGTTTTTATTTTCAGATTTTTAGTTACTTGTTTTTTTTTTCAAAAATCGTAAAACTTTTCACAGAACTAATAGTCTCGGAATTAGATGGCTGTGACTTACGGATGAACAGACATGACGAATGTAAAAAGCTTGCGTTTTTAGCCAGTTGACTACGGAACCCTAAAAAGGTGTCTGCAATTTTGAAAAAGCTCGCTTTTCAAAGCTGGATATTAAACGCCGCATCCGCAAGAACTGACCTAAACCTTCCTACAACTACACCTTCAACAACGAGGACCAACTGTTCTGTCCTACTTGTAACTGGTTTTATATTATATAGTATTTTACATCAAATAAATATAGCTTGCTGATGAACAAAACTGCTTCCCCCAATGGCACCGATAAATTATATTGTAGACGTAGTTCAAAACAAAGCGATATAGCCCTTAGTAAAGAGAACAAAATTGGGCCAAGTGCGAGTCGGACTCGCCCATGAAGGGTTCCGTAGTAACTATAATAAATATAACATACTTATATTTATTTGAAAAAAAAAAACAAAAAACCTTAAATATTTCTTAAAACTAGCTTATTTACAATTTTTACAACTACGCCAAATAACTTTGTTTTTCATAGTATTTTGTAGCGTGATAGTCGATTAAACTAAAATCGAATTACCACGCTCATCCCTAATGTCTATGGTTTCACGGAGTGACAACACTTATGCGGTGACCGGCTATAAATTCTAACCTTCGGTTCGCTGAGTTCTATTTCACCGCCTACAGTTGCAAGTAACTAATATAGAAACCCATCTGTGCCCAAGGGTAAGTGCTCGTCGTATCTGCCATTTTCTCTCCATCTTGCCAAATCGTAATCCGCTTATTTCACTATAATCTGCAGCGTTTGTAAATTAATATAATTGCCCGGTTGTCAAGATGGCTTCCGTCTGGAACATAACTGTGTTATTTCATTGTCATCTGTTTTCCACTAGTGTTGCTAAATTTGTGAAGCGTAAGCAGGCCGCAGCATCCCTTTCCTGCTGTGTCATAGCAGCTACGAGCTTAAACGCTTTGTCACGCGGTTACCTTCTATATCGTTGCACGCGGCATGCTTGCGCTTACCTATAACCTTTGTGAACCGCCGCGATGGTGAGTTTCCCCATTCGTTTCCCGGGTACTGTTCTTTGGGTTCACGGCTGGGAGACGCACGCATCGCTGGCGCTCACGATTCCTGGCACCACGCTTACGGAAGCACCCTTCGTGTGATTCCAGGTTTTTTCTTCTTCGTTTTTCTTTACTGCCTTCGGTCTCGAATTTCAACTACCTCAACGTCTGCCACGCGACGGGTGTCACCGCTGCCTCCGCGTACTACTGCCGGAGAGACGCGCTGTCGCGTGGTCTACCTGCCAACCTCTGCGCCTGCCACGTGCGAGTTGGGTGAGGAGGAGAGACCTCCTCTCCCGTGGCCTGCCCTGCCTATCCTCTGCTTCGGACACGTGGTCGCTGCCGGCTTCGGGATCGGCCCGCCGGTCTGCGTGCGTCGCGGCCTGAGCTCAGGGCAGTACCATCCAATACCTTCGACCAGTGAAGGAACCCCCTGTGAACTGAACCCACCCCCCTTCGAAAATAAATGCTGTAAACCTGTGGCTTATATCTTTTATTCAACTCCACCTAAACCACAACGCCACAATTTGTATGAATTACAAAGTTATATTTGCGGTTTTCGAAAATATACTGTATCTCAAAAACTGCTGACTCGATCTCGTTCAAACCAATTTTGGTTGAAAGTTTCCATTAAGATCTACAACATATGGTTTTCTTAGATTTTTCACTTCATTATTTTAGAAGTTAGAGGGGGGGGGACATACACATTTTACCACTTTGGAAGCGTATATCTTTTAAACGATTAACTTTATGAAAAAGTCATTTTAGAAACCATAATGTCATTTTTAAGACCTGTCTATAGATACCATACACGCATTGATTTAAATAGTAAAGATACGGTCGTCAGAACATTTGACGGACGCGGTCGCCCTACAAAACACACTAGCGCCATCTATTACAACTAAGATGTCAATCGGCGTGGTCTACTCTTAGACGTAGCCTTGTAAGAGCGGGGTGTAGTATTTTTATAGGTACAAAGAAATAAAAAAAAAACCTTTTAGTTTTTGAATTTTATATTTGTTGTACATAAAAATACATTTTAATTTGCTTTTAATAAACAATAAAAATTAATTTTGTACATAATTTATTCTTATAGTAATATTATTAAATCTTTTTATTTCATCGGCTGCAACGCGCGCCGCTGCAAAGTTATGTCGCACTTTTACGAGGCTTCGCGTTGTCTATGCTAAAGGTTGAGACAAACAAGAAAGAAAATTGTTTTAAATAATGTTAGAAGTTGATTTAATGACATATTTTTAACTTACCGGTGATATGAAATGTTATATTTTTTTTTATTGTGCCTTATGTCGTAGTTCACGCAACCCTTCACGATCACGACACAATTTGGCATTTTTGCTTGTAAAACTGACGACCCCTCCCGAAGATAGCCGAACGCGTTCAAGTTCACTTCGATAAAGGTAATACCACTTTGGGACCAAGTTCGAGGCGTCATTATAACATGCGGTCCACCCAGTCCTTACGCAGTAATATATATGTCAATGCACACACGTATAGGTTTCATGAAAAAAATATATTTTCAGTTTCAGTTCCATGTATGGGGAGCCCCCTTTATTTTAAATATTTTTTAAATTTTCTCTTAAAATCGGAAAGCGGTTCACTGAATACATCTACCTACCAAAATTTTCAACTTTCCTTACTATTATCGACGCTAATTTAACATATAATAGTAAAGAAACGGTCGTCAGAACATTTGACGGACGCGGTCGCCCTACAAAACACTACGATATACGATATAATAACTAAGATGTCAATCGGCGTGGTGGTTCGAGGTACAAAGAAATAAAAGAAATCCTTTTACTTTTCGAAATTTATATTTGTTGTACATAAAAATACATTTTAATTTGCTTTTAACAAACAACAAAAATTAATTTTGTACATAATTTAATCTTACAGTAATATTATTAAATCTTTTCATTTCATTGGCGCTGCAAAGTTACGTCGCACTTTTATGCGGCTTCGCGTCGTCTTCTTGGCCAAAGGCTGAGACAAATAAGAAAGAAAATTGTTTTAAATAATGTTAGAAGTTGATTTAATGAAATATTTAGAACTTATACCTGTCGCCAAATAACTTGGCAAGGTTTTGGCGTAGTGGGGGTAACGCGCATCGTGCACTTAGTGGAAGAAAAAAGTGGTCACTTTTACGGCTTGCCATTATTCTATGGTTATTGTCATCATTTATTTTTAATCATATCTGTTCAGAAGAATGTTAAAGAAAGAAGAGGAATTCATTCGTTAATTCGGTATTACAAATAAAATAGAAATAATACATAAATACATTTAAAAGTGTAAAAAAATGTATTTAAAAAGACATTAAAAATAATATGTTCTCGGCGTCACAATTAGTTAATAAAACTGCTACCCCTTTTAATCTTCTTTTTTCCCGGTGTCCTAAAGACACTGACGAATTCGGAATTTCAACCTTCCTTAACTATAGTGTCTAACTGTTCTTTCTGACATTTTAATAGTCTGCGTAAAACGGTATTTGGTCCTGGCATTGTAATCAACGTAACAAAAACTAAATTTAAAACAACAACTCGTAACAAAAACAAAGGGTACAACTTTCGTGTACGCAAGTGTATTCGGGAGCAAATTGAACGAGAACTACTGACGCACTAATCGCGCGCTCGTAGCGGCGGCGCTACGTCATACCCCGCGTCCCGCTGACAACCGCTGACACCTAAAAATCGACTTCTGCGCATTGAACGACTCTTGCCAAGTTATTTGGCGACAGCTATACCGGTGATATGAAATGTTATCATTTTTAACACGCTTTTATTAGGTCGACCTGTATGTAACTAACTATGTAATGAAATCTAAGGTAACTAATTTAACCATCTTCCAAGGGTCGTAGCGTAATGAAAATTGGCAGCTGTATGTAGTTCTGATGACAATACAATAATATGGTACTGTTGAACTGATCTGATGATGGAGCCGGAAGATATGAACAAGAACTTCATGATGGAAAATCGTATCGTAGCAGTTTTGAATTTCTTAGAAAAGTCTTGTAATTAACTTTGACCACAATTAGGTTTCAAGGTCTGATGATGAAGCCGGAAGATAGGAACTGGCATTCCATGATGGAATATCGTATCATAGTCGTGTTTGCACTGGTGAGAAAGGCCACGTAATGGACCTTTACCACGATCAGGTTTCAAGGTTATAACAAACCTAAAGAAAATCCGTTATCGGTTTTCTTAACCTTTTTGAAGTACCGCGTAATCCATAGATTTATTATTAGGTCGATCTGTAACGAACTAAATATGCAATAAAATCTAAGAATCTGAATTAAACGTACTTCTAATTAATTGTATCATCATGAAACTTGGCAATTATATGTAGATTAGACGACATTACAATATTATGGTACCATCAAGCTAGTCTGACGATGGAATTGGAAGGTGGCTGATGGAACGTTGGATTGCCTACTAGTAAACATTTCTAAGTTCTGCTCATTACATTAGTCTTAAAAGCGTGTTTTTGGTTTTTTAAACTATTAAATTATTATTGTGCTTTTTGTCATATTTCACGCAACTCTTCACGACTCAAATTTTTGCTTGTAAAACTTACGACCGTTCCCGAAGATAGCCGATCGCGTTCAAACTTCAAAGAGTAAAAGTAACTATAGGGAGGAAGAGTGACAACTCTGTAGTCAGATGTCGCTGTCGTCTATTGAAATTGATAACAGTGCAGTATTGATAAGTGTGCCCGTTCTAGTTCACTTCGATAAAGTGAAGACCACTTTGGAACCAAGTTCGAGGCGTCATTATAACATGCGGTCCGCCCAGTCCTTACGCAGTAATATTGCATATAATTGGGTTTAATTTAATTACAAACGTAACTAAATTAAACGAATATCTAATATATAAAATTCTCGTGTCAAAATGTTAGTTTACGCGGGAAATCCTCCCACGCGAACGAAGTTGCGGGCAGCAGCTAGTTTTAATATAAGATGCATTTATTCTCTTAAAACAGTACACCCTAAATCAATATCTGAATCAGTTTCTGAATCGCTAGAACAATCTTGTAAATTTATTATAAACTCTTGTTCGCAACTATTATCAAATCGGACGTCCCGCTCCCAATCTTCTTCCATTACTTTTCTGCATTTCGTTACCACCTTCTTCAAGTCTTCGGCAGATACATTGTCGATCGCACTTTTTAATCTAAACTGCAACATTTTATTTGCAGTGAAAGGCGGTGTTGTGTTATGTCTGGCAGAAACCTTAAAAGAAAACATATTTTTACTAAGATTAATTATACAGTAGTTAATACTTAACGTACCTATCTAACTGAAATTCAAGCAAACCTTTGACTTGGGCCCAGATACGTTCGATCGGATGATACTGGCAGTGGTACGGGGATAGTCTTATGATGGTATGACCCTTTTCGTGGTGATCTAATACGTCATAAAATATAGCTTGATCTCTGCGACATATCGCACGCTTAAGGGGACTACAAGAGCTAAACGCGAGATTTATAATGCTTTAAAGTATATGATTCACTGCAGTTAACACAATCAGAAAAATATATGATATATTTTTATCCAATACTGTCAGTATCCAAAATTTTGCCAAATCCACTTTTTAATGCTATCTGTTGGGAAACGTAGAACTACGCGTAATTGCGCTTACACTAGTCTAAAAGTAACAGAAATAACCGCTATACGGGCAGTAGTCCGCTTCGTCACTAAAAAAAAAAATAAACAAAAATGTTCCCATTCTCATTCCATTTTTTGCCTCTCCTGAAAAGTTGACTTTTTGGGATAGTGACAGTATTGGAATAAGTGTGCGATATGTCAAACTGACATTCCTAGGTTTGTCAGAATATAAAAAATTGTTGATAGACGTTTCTTACTATTATCGATGCTAATCATGAAGGTATAGATAAAAATGGAGGCCACACTTGGAACAACAGCTTGAGTCAAATACCTACGTATCTCTATCTCACTCTCTGTGGTCTGACCTCTCTTTTTAGTGTGGACCATGGTATTGCTATCTCGTTATTAAAATCTCCTAATACATTTTTTTTTAAAGTCACCACACATACCCAATCAGAAGTTAAATACTGTCAAATAATGTGCCAATAAATAAAAAGCTATGCTAAGAATACTGAAATTAAAAATTCAAAAATTCTGTGTCACGAATGCTTATAAAGTTTAGCAAATCAATGAATTATTATCCCATTTCCTAAGGATTTGGTAATGTGGCAACATTAGCCCCACATGTCAACATAAATCTTGCCAATATGGCGGTTGTTTACTTTGCAGTCCACAGTTTCGTTTGAGATATTTGTCTGTAATCAATGTTATAATTGAAGAAATGGTGCAAACTTGTGTAGTGCGTGGTTGTGGTAGTACGTGGTGTCCAGGAGGTGATATAAGATTTCACGCGTAAGTGTTTAAATCGTGATTTAAACATATTTCTTTGTATTTTCAGTTAATTACGTCATAAAACGCTTGACCAATGATTTTAACATATTAGTTAATGATAACTTAGATAACTTTGTAAAGACCAAATAGTTTTACATTGAATTTCATGGCCTTAGTGCAAATTTATTTATTTTTGTTTATTAGAAGTCATACTGAAGTAGTGTGACCATATTGAGAATATATCTGGGACTTTCCGTGGGCATAATTATACAGCCATTATCATACTCACAGACTTTTTCCTTTGGTATTTAGTTTTTGTTTCTCATTATTTACAACATGAATGTATAATAATTATAATATTTTTTTGTTTTATTTCTTAAAATTAGTGCTCAGAGGAAATTGTGGTTATCCATTGTACCACTGAAAATGAAGGTTTATGAAAGTGCAAGGATTTGCAATTTGCATTGAATCAAATTATGATTCAACAAGTCGCTTAAAACAAACAGCAGTTCCTCCTAAAATAATAAATCAAGAAGTAGTATCATCTTGCAAGGTAAAAATTTGATTATCTATATTACGTGTTATTATGTTTTTAGAAACTTTTACAAATATGATAAAAGGCAATATTTTGTAAAATATATAACAATTTTCAGAGAGCGAGTTCATTACATGAAGAGTCTATGGTACAAATAGGTGCTCTGGCTGTACCAAGTACTAGTTGTGGCACTTATGAAAGTTATTCTTTTCTTAGGGAAACGGGAGTGAAACGTGCTGGTTGCAATGTTGAAGATCAGTAAAAAACAATGTCGAAAAATTCTTGAAAATAAATAAGCAATCTTAACAAGTTACCTGTAAGTTTCCCTTTTACTGTAATTAATAAGAAGTATATACCCTTTTGCATTTTTCTTAACCCACTTTAGGAAAGCTATATTACATCACGCTACGATGAGTGGAGGAATGTGGGTGAAATCACGGGGCATAACTAGTATTATAACTATTTGAATAATACAGTCAAACGAATTAATAAAATATTTTTTTGTTCTGATTTCACACTTCTTGTTTCAGGTCAACAGTGAAGACCACGTCCCTACGAAGATTGATAGGGGCGTGCAGGTGAAAACAAAATCAACTCAAGAAAAAATACTGCAGAAGAAATCTAAGGTTAGAGACACTCATTAAAAAATAGCACATTCATTTTTTAACATGCGTGTGCATTAGGGCTTTCAGTCTCGATGCATTACTGAGTCCCGGGAAAAAAAAACGAGACTAGGTGTGGTCTCGAAATTCCCGAGAAAAACGAGACTTTCGAGACTATTTCAAAATTAGGTTTCTTATTTATAAGCTATGCAATTAGAGAGCCAAATCAAGATATTTTAATCAAGTAGGTCTTTCATAAACAAATGCAAATTAAAAAAACCATTTGTTACAGCTTTTTTTTTCATTTTTGTAGTGGGCACGTAAAAAACAAAGGGCATTTAACCCTAATTTTGTTACAAAAGTAACCCGCATTAGAAAAAGCTCTTTCTGCTTGTACGCTAGAGGGATACTACTTAGTACCACTTCGCGCTTTCACAATGAAAGGGGATAGAACCTATCTGGCGTATCGACGTCACCATTTTGTTTTTTTTTTTAATCGCTGTGCATGATGAAAGTGTGTTATGCATGGCTAGAGGTACAAAAAATGTCCAGTAACACGGTACCCCAAAGTGTCACGTAAACGTTTGAAGGTAAACATCGACATATAACTTCAACGAAAATCATTAAAAATAGACTCATTACGCGTCCATAAGCTTATTAGTATTTAGCTTATTAGTCTAGCAGTACGACAAAACCGCTACTATAATTAATTATTTGCCTACTAAATCGCATCGCAATAAAACGCATGTCAAAGAATTCCACACGCGCGTGTTGGCTGTCATCCCACCGTATTATAAAATAAACAATAAGTGTTTTGGTACATGTCTTTCTTTGGTACATGGATTAGGCTTGGCATTAATAACCCCTATCCGACCTCCTGCTGAATTTATGGATTATGTAGTATAGTAGTATTTATAATAGGGTAGAACAAGGTGTAACTGGCCTCTTGTAGAAACTGGCCACATTAAATTTCATCGAGTCGTAATAAGAGTTGTATGAAAGCTACGACATCTGTGAGCAGTTTGTCGTATTGTTTGGATAAGTAGTTTGCATTTTAGTTTCATTTTTTTCCGCCATAGAAAGTAGCGACAACTCAGGCGGTTATTTTTTGACACTTGGCGAACAGATTTTCTTATGATCGGTCACCTGTTGTTAAAATGTTTAGGAGCCTGCCTTTTTTGAGCTGAAATATTTAGTGTTAAAAAGTGACGTCTACTTGTTTCTCTCTTGTTCATTGGATACTATCAATGGTAAGTATTGATAATTTTATGTAGTTTTCAGTTAGAATACAACAATAGCGAGGATAGACCGGGTGGCCAGTTATTGGTTTTGGCTAACGTATTTTTTCACTAACTGGCCATGGTATGCCAATAACTACATTTTTACCTAACTTTTGATTTTTTGAGAAATTCGACCGTATTTATAAAGTTCATAAGATTTACTATCGTTCATATAAAGGAATTTTGTTTTTGACGTTATTTTTCAGTAACTGGCATACCCGGCCAATTTCTGTGGCCAGTTACTAAAATTATCTATTTAATTTGCAGGATCAAGGATAGAAGACCACAAAATGGGTAAAAAACGACAGTACACCAAAGAAGCTATGGATAATGCTATAAAATTTGTCACAGATGGAGGTTCCATTCGTCAGGCATCAAAAAAGTTCAACGTTCCCAGGAGCAGCATTCAATTTAAATTGTTAAACCCGTTGACAAAATTTAAATCTGGACCCGATCCAGTCTTAACTGAAGCAGAAGAAACCACGTTGTGCAACCATATTCTTAAACAAGCTAAACGTGGATTTCCTATGAATAAAGAAGACGTGAAATCAGAAGTCCGAGAATTCCTCAGAAAGAACCCAAGACCAAACCCATTTAAAGACAACAAACCAGGAGATGCATGGTTTCAAGCATTTTTGAAACGGTTTCCTGTTATTTCTATCCGGACATCTGAAGGAGTTACTAATTCTAGCTCATGTGTATCCGAACAAGATATACGAAAATGGTTTCAAGAAATTCGAGACTACTTACAAGAAGAAAAACTTGAAAATGTCATTGCAGATCCAACGCGAGTATACAACGCTGACGAAACAGGCTTTAATCTTTGCCCTAAAACAGGTAAAGTCTTAGCAGAGAAAGGCAGCAAAAACGTTTATCAAATAGAAAAAGGCTTGGCAAAGGAAAACATAACCGTTTTGTTCACTTTTTCTGCTGCTGGTTTCACCTGTAGCCCTTTGATTATTTATCCATATAAGAGAATCCCTGATAAAGTAACACTGAGTGTGCCAAGTGGGTGGGGAATTGGACGAAGTGACTCAGGTTGGATGACGGCTGTCGTCTTTTGCGATTACATAGCCAACTGCTTCTATCCAGAGCTGTTGGCCAAGAATACTACCTTCCCAGTGATATTGTTTGTTGATGGTCATAAGACCCATGTGACTATCCAGGTGTCAGAACTCTGCCGATCTTTGAAAATACACCTGATAGCACTGTACCCAAACGCAACACGCATATTGCAACCAGCTGACGTAGCGGCATTCCGTCCAATCAAATTAGCGTGGAAAAAGGGACTGAGTGAATGGTATGCGAAGAAAAACTATGAACAAAATTTAACCAAAGAGGCTTTTGCTCCGTTACTCAAATCTGTAGTAGAGACAAGTATTAAAGAGAGCACTTTGGTAAACGGTTTTCGAGTGACTGGTTTATTTCCATTCAACGAAAATAACGTGGATTATAGCAAGTGTATCCCCAACAATAAAACATCAACAACGCAGCAACAAAATGAGACAGCAGACCAAAATATGGCAAGTTCTTTATCATATCGAGAATTTTGTGATATTGTTGGCGAAGAAATCATTGAACAATGTCAAAAAGTAACAAGATTAGACTGCATAGATCAAAATTTTCTTGCAATCTACAAGGTGTGGAAGAGATTCAACGAAATGAAGAAAATGCCTCATTTGGAAACAGAATCTGAGCGTTTGGTATCCGAAACTATTGAGGAGGCTTCAGAGTCTGATTGCATACTTGATGAGCGCACTGGTTGCTTTTCAATAAAAAAGGATCCAAAAAAACATGACATTTCACCCACAGCAGCTTCGACATGTGAAACAGAGGAAGAAATGGAACTAGAACTAGCACTTACGAATGAAAAAGATAGTCAAAGTACTGACTTGACGCATGATGTAGGTGCTGGCAGAGATATTAAAATGAATAAAGACATAGAGAGTCAACATGAAAAATCTAAGTATTCAAACAAAGTGGAAGAGGAAGTGGTTACTGTGATACAGTTGGAAGAAGTAGATAGACGAGCAGAACTACATAGTATCAATATATATGATCCTGGCCCATCAACCTCCACTAGCTGTGATAAAAAAATAACAATATTTTCAAACGAATCTCTTGAAGAATATTTACAAAGGAAACCTTGTCCAGTCTCACCAAAACGAAAAGGTAAGAACCAAACGAAAAGAGTACCTTTTGCATTGACTTCAGATGGCTTTTTACAACTGATGAAAGCAAAGAATTTAAAAAAGCAAGAAGAAGAAGTAGCGAAAGAAAATAGGAAGAGAATACATGAGGAGAAAAAGAAACAAAAAGAAAATAATATGCCTAAAAAGAAACCAAAGAAGATTTTAGCTGCCCAAGATTCGAAAAGCGAAATGAATATAATGGAGACTGTTGATGCTCAAAATGTATCACCAATAAATGTAAAATCCAAAAAGCACTTAGCAGTGGTATGCTGTGACGCTTGTCTGAATCCTATAACAAAGAGGATTATTCAGTGCAGTCAATGTAACCAACAGTTTCATCAAAACTGTGTACCATCTTTTCACAGCATGCATATTCCTGAAGATGATGAAGATTCATTTCTATGTCATCAGTGTTTCCACTGTAGTAATACTGATTCATCTGAGGGTGATGAATTGTTCGAAGCTGTATTGGAAGAGTCCAGAAAACAAGGCTTTTAAGTTTATTACATAACAAACTATAGATAAGATTAGATACCACCATTAGAAAAAATATTGATCTCATTTTAGTAACGTTTAAAATATTAATGTTTAAGTGTTTAAATAATAAATATATGTAATAGAGTTTTAGTGTTAAATGTATACTTTATGATTACAACTTATTTAGATTACTAAGTGTTCAAATACACAAGATTGATCTCATATGGCCAGTTACTGATTGAAAAATGGCCAATAACTAAACTTTTACGGCCAGTTTTTGCGTAAAACAGACTTTTATTTTCTTATTTAAAATAAATGTATAAAACCTACTTTTCTTTTTCTTTTTCACCACAAATTTACAAAGTAGATTGTATGGTCTGTCCGTAGATAGTTTTAGATTCAATATTGTTGGAGTACATTCTGAAATATCATCGGTTTAACCTGGCCGAGTCGCTTAATTGGCCAGTTACTACCCGTTTTACCCTACGTGTTAGATAAATTATAAATCTTTTAAAATGTCACATCTTAGTATTAATATTCACTTATGTATCAAACATAAGTGAATATTAACCATACTTACAGTTAAAATAAATGTTAACGTAAATGACAGACCTTTTACCTTTTGTTTAACTACTGCTTAAAAACGTTTTCAAGCTGAGTAACATGTCACATGATCCGCCACGCGATAGTGACATGTCGACTGCGTTTCATTGCGATGCGATTTAGTGGATAAATAATTATTTGTAGTAGTATTCTCGTGCTCGTAGTAGCGTGTAATGTACCTACTCTCTTTCAATAAACATTAGTAATCATAATCAACCTGGGAACGATTACTTAGATACAATCTGATGCTTATAGACACGTGATAAGTCTACTTTTAATGATTGTCGTTGTAGTCATATGTCGATGTTTACCTTCAAATATCTCGGTAATGTGACATTTTGGGGTAGCATGTTACTGATATTTTTTGTTACATACATGCCACTTTAAGTATGCGCCACGATTTCTATAAAAAAAAAACAAAATAGCGGTGGGTCAACATGCCATTCTTCATACAAAACAGTTTCGAACCCCTTTCAATTTAATTAGAATAGTTCCATAATTCAATCTTTATTACAATCATAATTGTGTGTTAACAAGATCTTAATATAAGTAGTAGCTCACATGGACCCTTTCAGGCACAGCAATTTACATTTATAATATGTAGACAAAATCTATGTTACTTGTCAATAAGGTTATTCAGCCTCCACAGATACTAAGCTTTACTATACGCTCGACCGTGCTGCTATTGCCATATCCTTACTAATATTATAAATGCGAAAGTAACTCTGTCTTTCTGTGTGTTACTCAATCACGCCTAAACTACTGAACCGATTTAAATGAAATTTGGTACGGACTTAGTCTAGAGCCTGAGAAAGGATATAGACTTTTTAATGCGAAGAACGGACTGTAAGGGGTTGAAATAAAGTTTGTATGGAAATTACGTCATTTTTAAAGCTAGAAGCTCGAAACTTATTTTTTAGACTTTAAATAAGCTATAAGCAGTAAAATATTGTAAATAGGTTATTTATGTATGAGTTTTATTTTCAAAATAATTAGTCTAAAAAATTAAAAATGCTGCCGAAAGTCACTATTCCGCGCGGACGAAGTCGCGGGCACAGCTAGTCCATAATAAAAATTGACTGTTGATTTAATAAATTATTTAATACAGTTTTTATGTTACTGAAGTCTCAAAAGTCTCGTTATTCCCGTGACCGAAGATGTTAGTCTCGAGTCTCGAAAATACTAAAAAATCGTCGAGACTCTCGAAATTTTCGAGACCGAGATTCCCGGGATGAAAGCCCTAGTGTGCATGTCTTTAAGTGAGCACGTAGCTCACTTAAAGACTCATACAGAAAATATACTCAGTGATTTACGAGGTAAAAGACAGAAACTACACAGAGCAATGATATTTAATCATGTATAATAGAAAAGTTAATAAATGATTTTAATTTAGAAAGTGTATTTGTTTTATTTTTATTTTTTTCAGGTTTTATACATATTACCGTTCTTATTATCCCGCCCCGTATAACATATTTAGATGAAAATACATAATATAAAAATTTTCGCAGTGGTAAAAAACCTTAACGGTGACTTACTCAGAAATCTATAATAAAAACATCTTATGTATCATTTTCATTATATTTCATTTTTGCGATTTCATGGTTGTTCCCGTAGTAAGAGTTAATGTTAATAAAATTATGAGTACAACGACCCGAAAGGACTGGCCTACTCTAGCAAAAGACAGAATTGTGTGGAAGAGGGAGAGCGAGGCTTTTTCCCAGCAGTGGGACAAAATAGGCTAGTTGGATTGGTCAACAACCCCTTTTCGATTTTACGCTACATACACAACAAGTTAGTTTCCAACCTCCCGCACATATATTTTTTTACTAGCCAGCGCTGTCACACTGCTGTGCAAAGGCCTCCTCCAATCCCTTCCAGAAATCCAGATATACTGAGCAACCTCAAACCAGCCCTTGCGGTAGGTGTACAGGTCGTCTTCCCACCTCTTCCTGGGTCGGTCTTGGCGGCATCATTATTGTCTATCATTAATTTCATATTGCTACAAGAACTAAACTTTTGTACTGGTCATGGTCTATACTCATTTCCATGCAAAATTATATACATAAGTACACGACCTAGGACTTTTTGCGTGATTGAAAATGACAAACAGCCAAATTTAAAAAATCAGGAACTTTTACACTGCAACAAAGAGTTTCTTTCGTAATTTATTATACGCATCTTTCATAAATTTTTAAAAGAGCTAAGTCTAGAAGAGAACAGAGATGTGGATATACTAATTAAATAAAACGTAATGTCCTAGATGAAATAAAATAAAGGTTACCCTACTTAGAAAGAGAGGGTCTGACCACAGTGAGCGAGATAGCGATACATAAGTTGTGCTTCAAGTAGCTATTCGAAGAGTGGTCTCCATATTTATCTATACCTTCATCATGCTAATGTAACATGTACTTAGGTTTAATTTAATTACAAATGTTACTAAATCAAACGAATATTTTAATATAAAATGCATTTATTCTTTTATAGGAGTACACCCCAAATCCATATCTGAATCAGTTTCTGAATCGCTAGAAATTGGATTTTATTTACTCACTATTATTTTAGATAAAGTATGTAGAGCCTCTGACTTATTTAAAGTTATCTGTGATGTAGTACATGTATAAATGTAAATAATGTTATCATATTAAAATATACAATAAAATTAAAACATAAATTAATTTTAAATTAAGTTTTATTTAAAATATCGATAGTTTAGTCTGTGGTTGTGATGAATCATCGCACATCACTTATTAGGTCGGTATGCCCTTATGGGTACTATAGACAGTACCTATCAATGTCATATGAAGGCGTGATTCTACTGACAGCTGTCGCAGAGATCAAGCTATGTTTTAGTGTTTATTGATAGCCGATAGAGTGATAGCCGTTTGTTTCCATAGAGATATAAGAATAGAGTGCAGAAGTGTTACACTAGCCTGTAAGTGGAAACGATAGAAGCGAGGAGAGAGACAGACGCCGACTATTCATCCA
This sequence comes from Tholera decimalis, assembly GCA_943138885.2. Classification (NCBI taxonomy): domain Eukaryota; kingdom Metazoa; phylum Arthropoda; class Insecta; order Lepidoptera; family Noctuidae; genus Tholera; species Tholera decimalis. The sequence goes on from OW964561.2 coordinate 16,784,206, forward strand.
TCTCTCTCTTGCAGAGCGTTGGGATTGGCCCTACTGAAGATGGTGAAGTAGGAGTTTTCCGACACTCTCCCACTCATTTTTTCACCTTTGTTATCGGCACTGAATTCAAATAATACTTACATGATTTTTAAATATCCTACAAACGAAAGAATCAGTCAAAATGAAAACAAAAAGGTCTACGTAGTAGTATCTACTACTACTCAATACGGTATACGATACGTATGTATACACGATTTTCATACAACTCCGCGTCTGCTATTCTCAATATATAAGCGATTTAGCGATATGATTTTGCTAGCAAACACTGCTCATTAGCCAATCACAATACTCTGCAAGAGAGAGACAGATGAATAGTCAGCATCTGTCTCTCTCTTCACCTCTATTGTTACTCTATTCTTATATCTATGTTTATTTCGGCTACATTTATTTTTTTACTTGGCAACATTACTCTTAAGTCAACTAAGAATTGCGTTCCAGTTTTTAATACTGGATTTTAAAGCATTATATGATGTGCGATCTTTATCTCGCAAGACATGATTTGCCGGATTTTGTTTTATCATGTTTGTTTTTATGCTTAAAAATTAACCATCGCAACAATTAAAAAAAAAACTGTTTGACAAATCGTCGTTACAACTAGGGATGTGACATTGTACATAAAAAATCGATTTTTAATTAATCGATTATTTATTTCGCTTGTAAAATCGATTAATAAATAATCGATTTTTCTCAAGAAAATAATCGATTTTGATATATTAATCGATTTTTTCCTAATTTATCAATTAATTTCAAAATAAACGCCATAAATATTATACCAATAGATTTATTAATTTTTTTAAAGGTCTAAAAAACCCGACTGCTCAACTGAAATGCAAGATACAAGCACATTTTTATTTTAAAAAGTGACAAGCAGGCGAGACCCAATTGATTTTCGAGCAGTCGGGTTCATTAGATTTTTTAAATAACTTTTTTTTTTAAACTTTTTAGTTAAAATATTAATTAACATTTTTATAATTTTCCCGGTCGTATCACAATGGCACCCCACCGGATTCAGAAAGTGAAAGAGCTAAGTCCCTATTTTTAAACTTTCTATTTGTATTATTTTTGCTAGTATTACACTAATGATACACATGATGTACTTTTTTGAAATCCCTTTAATTTGATACCTATATTGCAGTATCCGAAAAAAAAATTTTTTTTTTCATTATGTATAATGACTTCGCACAGCCGCCATCTTTGATTTTTCAAATGTCACCTATTTAAGAACACTTGGGCTGCTAAGACAAATCTAACGATACCTCAATTATGTGAATCCGTTCACCGATTCTGGATATATGAGGTAATAAAGAATATTACAAACACATACATACAAGATACGCGCGAAAAACAACCCTGCCTTTGCAGTCGGGTAAAAATAAACAACAGAAATAGTACGTTTTTCAAGTCGACGCGTATATTTTTCTTTATGTATGATCACCGATTACTCGAAGACGGCTCAACCGATTTGAAAAATTCTTTTTGTGTTTGAAAGGGTATATACTTCAATCAAAGTTGGTCGCATTGTCACCAAATCAGGATATGATGATGGGATTTTGGAGAAATCAAAGGAACTCTCCGAATATTATAAGCACACCTAATTTGAGTATTTTTTTATATGTAGTAACTTGTGTAGTTTCATTCGAAAAGTACTGAAACTACTCAATAATAAGTAGGAATAATAAGTATTTCATGGGTTCCGCTTCTATTACTTGAATATGGTTATTAGGCACAATATGCTCGTCACAATGCATATGGTGAAGTGAGCTGATGATGAAGTACCAGTAGAACTCCTCAACAATTAACGGCCCAGCATTGGGAAAAGCAATATTTTGTAAAAGGTTATAAGTAGTTGACATTTAGACTTTTGTAACGAGGTAAATTATAAATCGACCAACCAAAAAGAGTGAAAAAACGAAAATACAAAACTAAAGACCTACCGAAATTAAAGTTATTTTTCACTTTGCTGTGTTTTTTGGAAGTCGGTTTAATGTTTTTTGGTAAAAAGTTTTTATTTATATAATGTAGCACAAATTAAAGTTGTATAACAATCAAATTATAAAAGTTTCAATTAAAATTTTTTCACACAAACACAACAAAATTAAATTATTCAAATAAAAAAACAAGAAATCCGTAGGTAACCAGTTCAGGAATAACAGCTTAGGTAAGCATTTGGATAATATTCGGCTCCGGTCTTTGTATATGGCGCCAGCTTTCGAGAACAATCTCTCTGCTGGAGCCGAAGCAGCCGAAAAAACGAGACATTTAATAACACTAAACACTTTTTGTCACGAAAAACTTTCGAAATTGTCATTTGAACAATGAAGTTTCACCAACGAATTATGAATGACATAATTATATGTCGGTAAAATAGAACAGTTCGTTGACTAACTCCATTTAGTGAATGTTTGATTAATTGGATCAACTAAACTGTTTCAAAAGCACAGAAGGAATGCCATCATAGATGCACAGATAGCGTTAATGTAGTATTATGGAGATAGTATTCTTTGGTAGTTCGAGTTCCGGGCTCCGGGCCAGAAGACCAAACTTAATGGGTTGCAGATGAAAAATCGATAATAATTAATTGAATGATTATAAAAATCGATTATTAATCGATTATTCATAAAAATAAAATCATGTATAAAAATCGATTTTTCTTTTGATAAAAATCGATTTTTAATCGATTATTTCCATAATCGATTATTTTTTCACATCCCTAGTTACAACAATAGCGCGTTGATTGTTAGCTTGGGTTTTTATTGATTTTCTATTATTTTCTATATGTATATGCAGTAATATATGAATAAAAACCTTTAATAACAATGATAAGCATACAAGAGAAAATATTTCTATACCTTTGCGTATCTTTTGCTACTTATAAAACAGGTAAGAGTTTTAGGGCGTTGTTTCTTGTTATTATTTCTACTTTTGTTTCTTATTTTGGTTTTTTACTTTCCTTTTTATTTTTAGTTTATTCCATAAACTGCTACCAGTGTTCAGGAACGGACTCAAATGATCCATTTCAATGTAATGAGTTTTTAGAGAATGATGTTGATTTGTTACCCATTGACTGTGCGACGATACACAATGCTCAGTACTGTATTAAGCACGTCGGGAGATACGAAGGTGAGAGTTCGGAGATAAAAAGCATGATCCTCACTAATGGGTATTTTGTTAATGTAGAAATAACAAGAGAATAACATAAAAATACTTGATGAAACTATTTCCCTGGGTCGGGTAACCTGCTTATAATACACAAGTCGCTTAGGTGAAAGTTATCTTTTAACCATTTCACTTATGATTTAAGATACTATTGATGATAATAACAGCAAACTCAGTTTAACACCAGGCTACCTTAAAGTTACTTTTATGTTTTCACTTCTATGATTCTATTTTAAAGCAACTAACACTGGATCTAGGTGTAGCATTAGAGTGTTATCAGTGCAACTCTTCCTCGTCCATGGAGTGTGGTGATGGGCTGATGGCCTTAGATGGTGGGATACTGAAGCCTTTATCTTGCGACCATGTCTTCAACGCTCAATACTGCATTAAACTTACAGGTTCTATTAACAAACAATATGGTGCTTCGCTTGTTAACTTGTGTACAGACAGCTTCATCACTTAGGTGCCCCTCAAACATTTAAATACCTATATAGTAAAGGTAAACATAAAAATACTAAACTAGATCATGAATTGTTGGCATAAAACTTGCATTATTAATATGTGACTGCCGTGTTCACAAAACACTCAAAATATGATATGACTAACTAGCTTTTGCCAATGACTCTGTTTGAATTGGAGGGTTTTCCCGCGTAAATCCTTATCCTGTAGGAATTCTGGGATAAAAATAGCCTATGTATTATTCCAGGATGTCAACTATCTACCTTCCAAATTTCATTCAGATCCGTTCAGTAGTTAATGCATGAAAGAGAAACAAACATCTATACATCCATCCTCACAAACTTGACATTACAATACCTTAGAAAAGAGGTCACTAGTTGATGATGCTGTTTCTAAATAATGTATCTAAAATAATGCTTTATTTAACAAATTCAACAATAATGCTTAGTTTTGAAACACTGCACACATTCATAAAAAATCTTACCATATTATGTATTAAATACATTTCAAAAACATCTATGGAGAATTTGATATTATTGAATCTGGTAATCAGTAATTGGCCTGATTATATTTATATCAAGCTATATGTATTATTTATTTATTCTTTGATTTTTAATTTTATGTGTTTAAATTTATTATGAATGATTAAATAATTTATGTAGTTTAAAAAGACACTAATTTATGCACTGAATTACTGAGTTTTGCAGCACTAGGCATATTATGGTTCACTCACTTGACGGTGATGGGCACCTTTAATTAGGTGAGTACTGCACTTCTTCACGCTTTATTTCCTGAGGACCACAGTTCTATGTATACCTTAAATTAGAATTAGTTGATATACAGTATCAAGTTATTATGCAGTATGCTACTACTGTTAATCCCCGTGATTTCAGGACTTAGATGAAGTATAATATTTTTTCTAAATTTTCTCTGGGTCTGCTCATTTACTCGCAAATTTCTTCATTTATATACAGTAAGTTACACCTTAATTTTTAATGGGAAACTGTCTAAATATGAATATTAGGGAACAAAAAAATTATATTTTCCATAAAGTTATAATAACATTTTTGTCCATAAACCAATTCACCTAATAATACAGCCATTTATGTTTCAGGGGGCATTAGCACGAAGAGATATTGTTCATCGTTAGATTTAGGCAACTACTGCAACTATGTACAGCAACCTGGAGATAAACTGGAATACAGGACTTGTATTTTTACCTGTAATTCAGATGGATGTAATTCTGCAACAAGTCTAAAGACATCAGTATTGTCTGTAATGTTACTCTTCATCTTTAAGTGTTTTGTGTTTTAAGATTGTAATTTTCTCTAAAAATACCACAGTATCATTGTTAGCCTTTTCCTAACTATTTTGGGGTTGGCTTCCAGCCTAAACAACTATATAGAATAGTTTTAATTTATGTACATTTCAAGTGACATCAACATTTCAGCATTGTATAAATACAGCAGAGCATAGATGTATGTGATAGGTAAGCCCAAAATATCTAGTGCCTAATAGAATTAATATCACAAAAATAGTAATAACGTTATGTACATATTTTATACAAACTTGACAGCTATTATGTTATTTGTAAGTGCAATGTTTTGCATGTAAGAATATTAAAAGTCCGTCCAACATTACATTCCATTTTTTTTAAGTGTAAGAAAAGCAAATTATATTTATATTTACTTTTTTTTTAATGAAATATATGTATTGTATATCCCTTATTTACCTCTATAATAATATTATAGTTACATGAATCTCATTTCAGTATAATTATATTAGTTTTTGTTATACATTGACTGACTAGATGATATTATGTCTTTGTAATGTGTACAATAAACTTTTAAAATAAATGTGTTGGTTTCATTACCTTCGCCCGACGCCTTTATTCCCCTCTGGCTCCCTTTCCATATTTCCAATTTGACAAGTAATTTCATACTGTGGATGATATAAACTTCATTAGAGTTGATCGACACTAGGTAGTGCTGCCTATTAATGTCTTCTAGCTTCTGTCCGCGACATCGTTCGCTTGGCAGGGTTTTCCCGCGTAAATCCCAATACCGTGAGAATTCCGGAAAAAAAGTAGGTAGGCTATGTGTTGTTTCAGGATGTCGACTATCTACTTATCAAATTCCATTCAGATCCGTTCAGTAGTTATAACGTGAAAGAGTAACAAACATGAAAACATCCTCACAAACTTTCTCATTTATAATATTAGTAAGAGTTACATTCAGTTTGGGGTTTGTGTGTAATTTATTAACCTAAACCATATAAAAAATACAAACTTAATTTTAAACGCCTGCAGATTTGAATAAGACGCGGTAGTAAAAAAAAGTTGACTTTCCAAATTATTAGCCACTTCTTCATAATTATAAATTTTAATAAATGCTATATTGGTTTATCTAATGTATAGGTATGTACGAAGCTCAAACCTAAATTCGTGAAAGTTGCAATTAGTAAACAATCATTGACGCAACAAACTTATAGAAATTCTGCGCCCTTCATACTAATACGCACGGAGACCACCATCCATCCTGACGTCTCTGGCTGGTCAAAACAATATTCATATTTCTCTGAATGTATCATAGTTTGATACCTAGCAATTCTTGAATATACTTTCAGAGCAGCTTGCATTGGTAATCACCCATTCTAGTTAAGCTAAGACTACTACAGGGCTTCGCTCGCTTGGACATAAGTCTTCTTTTTTGCAATCGGGCCTGCCTCAACCTTCAAGCTACTTCAAAACCAAATTTCATCTAAATTTACCCTGTAGTCTCGAAGATAAACGACAAACAAACTTAGTTAACGTTATACTATTAGTATAGATGTGACATCTGATAATATAATATAAATTGATATACCTATAAAAAACCGCCAAGTGCGAGTCGGACTCGCGCACGAAGGGTTCCGTACCATTTTCTAAAAAAACGGCAATAAATCATGTCTGTTGTATGGGAGCCCCTCTTAAATATTTATTTTGTTTTTAGTATTTGTTGTAACAGCGGCAACAGAAATACATAATTTGTGAAAATTTCAACTGTCTAGCCATCGCGGTTCTTGAGATACAGCCTGGTGACAGACAGACGGACGGACAGACAGCGAAGTCTTAGTAATCAGGGGAGGATCCAGCCCTCCAAAAAGGTTGTGGGCACAACCACCCGAAAATCGGCCAAGTGCGAGTCGGAGTACAAACTCGTTCGACTCAACTTTTGAATTTGTTTATTTCCTTTTTTATGCGCATCAGGACTTTGGCCTTAGGTATGGAAATAATCATTAGAGGAAGTCAGACACGATTTCGTCCAATTAGTCAGACAGTTTCGATTTCGAACCAATTTTAATCATAAATAATTATTTTTTCATCCCCCCATCTCGGAAAGAGTATTTTTGCTCTTCGATATCTGAGTGCAAAAGCCGTTTTTATCCGCTAGAGGATAAAAGTTTGTGAATTCAAAACATCATTCAACCTATTTACTTCTACCTCCATGGGGCCGAATTTATCATACAACTTTTATTAAAAACTCAGACTCTGGAACCTTCTTGGTGTACTTACTTTTTTTTAATTTGCTTTGCGCGCCATTTTTTTTTGCCCACCTCAGCGAGGAAATGACTATTTAGTCATTTCCTCGCTGAGGTGTGGTATGAAAGTTAAAAAGTGGTATGAAAAGTTACGTGTTGCACTCGAGTGCAAAGATTTTTCACCTCGTGCTCTTTTGATTCCCTCGCTAACGCTCAGAATTCTAATGTTTGAATCACTCGCTGCACTCGTGATTCAATTTTAGAATACTTCGCTTGCTCGGTCATCAAAATTGAGCACGCGGTTAAAAAGCAACTTTGCAATCTTGTATAACAGAGAACTATTTCTTCCTAACGAAATGAAAAAGCTCAAAGTCGAAAGATCCATGGAATATAACCAGGTTATCTACTACGGCACAGACAATAAAAGAAATGGGGTGGCAATACTCTTAGACAACAACATTAAGTCTCGCATGAGTCGCATCATAAATATGACACGGAAAAGTGACCGTTTATTTTCGTTAAACATGCTCTCGATGATCTACAACTAACCAACATCATATCAGCCTATAGACCTCAAAGAGCATGCACAGAAATAAAAAAGGCACAATTCTGGCAAGACATGGGCGACCTCATCCAGAGCATTCCAGCAAACGAATACAAGATTATAGGGGGGGGACCTGAATGGACACATGGGAATACCAGGGATGTCACAGAATATAATGTACATGGTGAGTTTGGGATAGGCAAGTTAAACAAACAACGAGAAGAAATACCTACTAGAATTTGCAGAAAGACGCACTTACACTAATAAAGACGAATTTTAAAATAAAACCAGAACACTTAATCACGTCACTTATAAATGTGATCTTACATTACAGTATCGCAAACTCGTGTCTTTGTACGAGCTGACAAAACCTATAAAAATTATAGTAGATAGAACACCAAAAACTAAGTGGAGACAGCTGGATGGTCCAGGGGAGACACTAATGAGCGTGATAAAATTTGGAAGTAAGTCATGACAACGCAAATGATATCTGGTCTAAGTTTGGTACAGGACAAAAGCGGCAGGGATCTTAGGAGTCTCCAAATGTCAGAATCAAAGAGACCCTAGCGAATAAAAAGATCTAAACTAGCGAAACATAAGGGCCGATATAAAGTGCCGAAGCAGGATACTACTAAGTGTATAGCACAAGAGGTCACCAAATGTAATCAAACGATCTATGAAGGTCTGGAGAATGCTCAAAATGTGGACGAAGTACCTACTGAAATTAGCAAAACGCAAACATAGAGCATCCATGAACATAAAAGTAAACTGAAGAGAGATGGTTGATTAGGGTTCCTTCTATTTGGCAGAATCTTGATACTCCGACATTTATTTGGCATAATATTCTTTAATCGAATATTTTTAAGGCATAAAAATTATTTAGCGTAACTATTGTATGGCAGAATGTTTACGTGTCCGAATTTATAACGGCATACTTTTAACATGGCAGAATTTTATTTGGCATAATTACCATTACCATATTTAATATTACGTATAGTTTTGTTTAGCATAATATTTATTTAGAGAAACGATTATTTGGGGAACCGATCACTTTTCCGATGTTTTTTGTTAGAATTTAATTTCTAGTGTGTCACACACTCAAAATATGGGAACGAATCATCAACAACCGTCACAACAAAATCTGTGTAATGTTCCCAAACCAGTTTGACTTCACAGCATCTAAGTCAACCACGGATGCTATACACTATACAGCAGGGGTGTGCATAGGATTATGACAGGGCATGCGGCGGAGTAAAAACACACAAAAACTTCTTCTTTTATAGATTTTTAGCATAGCCACAGCCACGCATCGTAGCATGGTGGCGATGCGTGGCTGTGGCTATGCTAAAAATCTATAAAAGAAGAAGTTTTTGTGTGTTTTTACTCCGCCGCATGCCCTGTCATAATCCTATGCACGCGCCTGCTATACAGATGGAAAAGTACGGCCTGAGAGTTAGCAGGAGTAAAACGGAGTATCTAAAATATCCTTTCAGCGGAAACACTACTCCAGAGACTATTCTCATTGATACGATACCCATACTCACAGTAAACCAATTTAAATGTCTAGGCTTTATGTTAACGAGAGATGCAACGTGGACGCTGACGTCACTCACACAGTCAGCGCCGCATGGCTGAAGTGGTGCTTACTAACCAGCGTGCTTTGTGATTCACGTATCCCAATAAAAACCAAGGGGAATGTTTACATACCGGCAATGCGCCCGGTGTTACTCTACGGTACCCAGTGCTAGACAGTCAAAAAGACACAAAAATAAAAAGTACATACCAACGAAATGAAGATGCTCAGGTGCGCGAGAAGTGTGACTAGACACGATACGTCAAACGAGTATATACGAGGCAGTTTCAAAGTCGCACCAATCGCTGACAAAATTACCGAGAATCGCCTACGCTGATATGGTCACATCAAAAGACGCCAAGAGGACCACGTTGTAAATATTGCCCTAAAACTTCTGGAACAAAAACGTTGCCGCCCGCCATTGACCTAGTGGTCACAGATAAGAGAAGACCTCGAGAAAGCCCAATTGCCTGAAACAACAACCTACAGACTGTCCTGGTGCAGGAAAGTGAGGAGACCCGACCCCCAAATGAACTGGGAATAGGGACGAATATAGATATTGTTTTTCTTCTTTTCTAGTTGCCAGTAAGCCAATATAGGTGCACTAGAGTAGTAAATAGATACCTATCTTGACGTTGTCGCAGGAGTCGTAACTATGACAAGCAAGTGAGAAGTACCAGGCGAGACTTAATTCGCTAATAGACTCACATTGGCGTTGTAGTAAACTACGGAACCTTACACTGCGCATAAGCCGATACGCGCATAGCCGGTTTTTTTTAAGGCTTGTCATCAGCCTATGAATCTCAATAGACCGTGAAAGTGTGACGTCAGTCTATTAGGCTTGTGGGTATTCCCATGATGCCCACAACGGTGGATCCGACCTTGTTAGTAATAGGGTCCCGTTTTTACCCTCTGGGTACAGAACCCTAATGACCAAGACATTTCCGTACACTAAACGTAGGATCATAATTGTCGCTCTACCTGCCGGGAGAAATAGGCAGCAATCTACCCCATTAAGTCCGCCTATGTAACTACTACTACCATTGATATGCAACGTTTGAATAAATAACATGGTTATGTGAACTTCAACTAAGGAAAATACAACCAGTTCTGGAATGGACGAGCCTGTTAATTTTTTAGACCTGCAGCTTATTCGCGGCATTATTAGATAGATATGCTCTTTATTGTACACCATAACAGAAACAAATAAAAGGCCTTAACGAAAAAGGGTGATGCAATGGGCGGTCTTACCGCTAATACGTCACAGGGTCATAATCAAAATTAAATCCAAACAAAATACTATCCAAACATTTATTGAAAATTTGTGCTACACAAGCATGATATAAAAATACGTAATAATAAATATTAACACCGACTTAGCCAAGTAAATAATCCAGCTAATGCACAATAATACTTTCATTTTCACTTACCACACTAACATTATGCGTTTTATACTGAACATGGAATGTAATGATTAATAATATTCAATATATTGAATTTTAAACATGTCACTAAGTAAATAAGTTTTTAGGCTCCATGTGGCATCATTCCAATTCATACATAACTAATGCATATAATTATTAAAGCCATTATATTATAATGAATTAATTTTATCATGATACTAAATTTAAGCTTAAAATTGTGCAAATCAAAACAGCTCGAGTCTTTTGAAAACACTAGCACCTATAATAATATTTCTCTGATGCTAGCTCGGAAATTTAGTCTGATTATATATGTACAGAAAAAAGTTCAGGAACTTTTTGTACAATTTCATTCGCAACATAGGAATCACTATATATGAATACACCTAGCGTTAATATAAGTAATGAAAGTAAATGCTTGACCGTCGTAAAATGGTATCAAACAATAATGCAGTCAAAATGTACATAGGAAATACAAAACACAATTAAAATAACAGGTAACACTATTACACAAATCAGACTATTAACACATTCACTAACAAACAAGATGTCAACTTAACTATAAACTGGAAATAACATGTATGCTGTGCTACATAAAAAAGTGCCTTTCACGAGATCAGCTGCCTAATATTAATTTGTATCAAGATTACTTTACAATAGACATTACATTTCGATCTCAATCAATGAAGATCATTCAAACTGTATTTATGCTTGAATAAATTAGGCAAGTTGATCATTGATCACAGTATCACATCACGTCAAACTCGAAACCAAAACCCTGATATTGATTGCATACATAATTGTATAGAAAATAAGTAAATCACATACACAAAGTAATAATACAATAAAAACAATAGTTTGTGACATGAACATTTATGTAGAATGTCATGGTTGTATCACATTAAAATTCCTAAAACAAAGCACTATACGACTTTTGTTCATTAGAAAATTCATAGGCCTTAAATAAACATACTTTCAAATAAATCACAAATACGCCAAACTTAGCTGCCGAATAAGCCCATAAATTTTTGGAATGATAATTTAATTTTGATCCCTTATTCATGAAATATATTGTAACTGCAAACAAAGGAATTTTTTTTACTTAACGTGTTTGATGGTGGACATATTTACGTGGCAATTTGTTTCTGAGTTGTTCGTCGGGAAGACGAAAAAGACGTTCATCGAATTCACGTCAAAAAGAACCACAAAATGTGTAGGTATAAATAAACACTAAAATGGGTATGTCAAACAGTTATAAGGCGTAGCTATATATATTATCACTGATCTGTGAATATCTGAAGAGTAACGGCACAACAGGTTTTAGTATTCAATACCACAATGATAAAATCCTGCTTTCTCTTCCACTTTTTATCTTTACATCACTTGCGTATCAACGCATTCCTTATACATACTCTTATATTATGTTCAACATTAGTACATTAACTTGTGACGACATAAAGACGTGGTTTAGACTAGGGAATGACAACTAAACCTTAAAAATAATAGAATAGAAGGCTAAGAAGAGATCAAGTACTTAAAGCTTGATCGCCGTTTTTACAAGCATTTATAACGAACATTCGGTCACCTCGTGCTCGCGGATAACAGAGGTCTCAATCACAGGTCGCATATACTCGTGTGACATGGACCCTATATTCTCGATTTTTCATTGCGCTTTTCTCCGTCCCTACCCGCTTATATTATTAGTGTGGCACAAAATATATGAAAGGCCAAGCCTCAAGCGATAAGTGGTCTGAACTTTCGGTATCGCGCGAGGTTCCTTTAATTCTGAAGCATTTATTCGCTCGATTAGACATCAGGCTTGTAGGCATGGTTCTTATGAGCCGTCGCGCTGAAGCCTGGCTTGAAGCGCGGCGACCAACTGTTCCAGTTCGCGAACTCGCTGTTGGCTGTTTTGTAGCTGCCTCTTCACGATACGTAGTTCCTCGCCTTGGCGGTTGAATGCGAGGCGTAACTGGAAAATATAAAAATGTAAGATTAACTGTTGAAAACAAATGTTGCGTTTTGTTTTAAAAACATGTAATAGATTAATTTTTTATTTGTTTTACACTAGAAATGCGGGCAGGGGTCATTCCTAATGCAGGGGGGCAGGGGGTTATGGCATTATGGAAAATGACTTGAGTGAGGAGTCATTAGATGACGACCATGCCTGATGACTTCTTGTTAGAATATGATGAGCAATTAAATACAAGCATAAATGATTATTTGCGTCGTCAAATAGTTGCATATATTTCTGGGTTTGTAGTCAATTATTTATATTCCAAAATGAAATGTGAGAGCTGCCGTCATGAATTATATGCTGATAATTTAGATGACCTTTATTTGATAAAAACTAAAAATAAAGGTGGTCTTACTTTCCCATCTAAAGATGTCGTAAGTATATGTATACAAACAGAATGCAGAATCCGTTGTATTAAATCGGAATCTTTAAATTCGTCTTATTTCCGTAAAGAAAGAATTATATCGAATACATTAAAGTCTCTTTGGACAGGATTATTTCAAACTATCGATGAATTATATGTTTGACCAATCACCGACTGATAACCATATTATTCTTTTAATTAAATGTATAGCTGAAAAATATATAGATATTCGTTTTAAGCATTTTGCAAATTTAGCCAACATTAGGACAACTAACCGACAACACCTGACCAAAACTACTAATTTTGCAGGAAATAGATTTTTTTCAATAAAGTTATTTCATTACCATGTGTCTATTATTTGTTCTATACTCGAAAGGTTTAGGTAATTAAAAAAGGGTAAACAAATCGTAAAAAGGGTTGTTTATACTTGACACTTTCTTCGTTAAAAATACGTTCTGACAAAATTAAATTTATTTTCGATTACACGATAGTTTTCTCTTTTGTTATAGTATGTTCAAATTTATCATTTATTCTTAAACTACTCTTCGTAGATTTAACTGCTTGGGCACAATTTTTTAGTTTGGTTTATAAAATAATATAATATTTTGTATTCTGTCCATCATAAAGAGCCTAAAAAGACGGGCTCCCCAAACCTTTTAGAAAATACAACGAATTAGATAGCGTTGCTAAATTAAAGAGTACAATAGTGACGTAGTCTGGCAACTGAAGTGGCAGGTATTACGTTCAGTCGGTTAGCCAGACGCCATTGTTGACAAACGCTCTCGACATTTATCGTACGTGTTTTTGTTGAATTGTGATATTATTAGCTTGTTTCTTTGTTTTGTTTTTGTTATTTAGTTATTGTTAAGGTTTGTTATTAATTGTTATTCGTTTTTAAATCCGTATCGTGGAAAAATTAGTGAACCCGAGGCTGGTACTAGCCAGACCAACTTCGTACACACATTTCCATCACCAAAGAAGAAACGCCTCAAAACCGGACCTCTTTCATCATCTGAGAAACAGACATTGATAAATGTATTTAAATACGTAGAAGAAACATGGCCCAAAGAGTATTTTCCGTCAAAAACAGACATAGTGCAAAAAACTGGTAAAATAATGGGTATCTCTGTACCAACTGTGTACAAGGTCATTAACCAGTACAAAACATCACATAGAGTGAAGTCTCCTCCTCCACCGGCAACAAAACCAAGCAAAATTGACAGTTTCGATGATATGGATTTAGCCGCAGTGAGGAGAAAAGTACATATGTTTTTTTTTTGCAAATGAAATGCCAACTATTGAAACAATAACAAGTATTGGAAAGTGTCAGTAATGATGACAGTCTACCTAATATAAAAAGAGATGTAATGTATAAGTTGATGAAGAAATTAGGCTTTAAATACTCCAAACGCAGTCGCAAGAGTATGCTTATTGACAAACCAGACATTGCAATATGGCGTGTAAAGTATTTAAATGAGATTGCAAAATATAGAAGAGACGGGAAGAAAATATATTATTTGGATGAAACATGGGTCAATGAAGGTATGATAACAATGTTAATATGTTTTTAAAATAAATATTGTGCACTGTTACCTTTGTAAATATCTTGTAAACTCATAAATATTGTTTTTGCAGGACACACTAAATCTTCAACATGGCAAGACACTACCATAACATCCTGTAAGGAGGCTCACAGGCAGGGTTTGTCTACAGGATTAAAGAATCCCAGCGGGAAAGGAAAACGCCTTATTTTAGGCCACGTTGGTAAGAATATTACTTAAATAGCCTTTAATAGAAATGCCAAGATGATAATTTTATTTTATAAGCTTGTGAAAAGCATCATATATAATAAACTTAATAAATCACTGCTTTGTTTCTCCGATGGGTTGGGCAGAGGTGCACCTATAGTACACCCACATTTCACCAGTTATGATTAAGGTACACGTAATAGGGGCGAGCCTATTGCCATTAACCGGGCACAACTCCCGAGTCGAGGCTGCTACTGAAAATTCCAGATAGAAAAGCCAGTAACACTAACTGACCTGGGAATCGAACTGTGAACTTCATGGTCAGCTATAGTGCTCGCGACCACTAGACCAATGAGGCAGTCAATATATAATAAATTCACAATTTAAGTCAAGTACATATGAGATGCTCATATTACAAGAAAACATAATTATTCATCAGTTGTTGAATTTATTTTAAACTATGTTTCAGGTTCATCAAGTGGTTTTGTTGAAGGAGGTTAATTAATATTTCAAGCCACTAAGGGTGATGGTGATTACCATTCAGAAATGGATGCACATAATTTTGAGAAATGGATCACCACAATTTTCACCAAACTGGAAAAAGACTCAATTTTGGTGATGGATAATGCACACAACCGCATCAAGAAAGGCTGATATTTAGAAGTGGTTAAATGAAAAAAATATTGCTTTTGAAGAAGCAGAATTAAAAGCAAAATTATTAATAAAAGTTAAATATGAAAAAGACAAATACCAATCCTATGTTGTGGATGAATTAACTAAGGAAAATGGTGTTACAGTATTGCGCCTGCCGGCATATCACTGTGAGCTCAATCCAATTGAATTAATATGGGCTCAAGTTAAGGGGTTTGTAGCTGAGAAAAATAAAACTTTTAAAATGGCTGACCTAAAAATTCTTTTGCCAGAGGCTTTAGCTAGTGTAACTGCAGAGAATTGGAAACAATGCGAAGGCCATGTTATAAAAGAGGAACAGAAAATGTTTAAATTAGACAAAATAATGGATGATACCACTGATCGTTTTATTATTAATGTGACAGATAGTTCATCAGATTCAGAGTCAGAATAGAGGCTATTAATATGTGATTATAAATAATATGATTTTAATCTTTGAAATAAAAGGTTTTGCATCTATGAGTCACGTGGTTTTTTTTGTTTACCCTTTTTTAACTACCTAAACCTATGGAGTATAGCTCTAAAATTAGTATTACGTACTTCACCATTTTAGGCATAAGAGAAGTTCCTGCCGGGGTTGCGAGAATGTTCTAACGAGATACCGCAGCCCTGGACCGCAAGGGCAACTAAAGAACCAGGGTGGATTTTTAGTCATTAGAAGTCTGACGCTCCTTCCCGCTCTACCCACAGCGGGAGGGGAGCCATTTGATGATTTTCCTATCCAGTAAAAAAAATCAGGCTTAAGAGAAGTTACGGATAACAGTATTGTTTAATTACATTAAAAATGGAAATATAGAAAAAACTTTTAAACTAACAGATAGTGGGACCGACTAAAAAGCTAAATATTATAATTATTGAATGTTTTATTTCATTTATAATGAGGGCTTGGTAAGTTGGTACCTACTCACCTGGTAAAAGTCGGTGCCAAGCCAAACGTATAGGTTTATACATATAGGCTATGTATGGTATTCATTCCCACCATTCCCGGGCATACGCAAGGTGATCAAACCTATTCATTTGGCTTGGCACCAACTTCTGCCAGGTGAGTAGGTACCTAGCCTTATATAAATGTAATCAGCAGTGATCAGAATAGGCTGAGCATATTTACCTAAAGTTTAAAGAACAGAGACGGAAATCGGAGACTTCCTTATGACAATATTTTTTTTACCGGTAAATTTGCTGGAACCTTAACTATGTACATTTTTTACATAAAATTATTACAATTAAAGCTTCTATTAGCTAAACATTCTTCCTTAGAACATTTTGCACATTTTATTTAAATTTTCAACTCAATTAAAAATACACATAATATGTTGCATCATTTCTCAGGTAACGATTTCGACGATTCTTTTAAACTTTTTGTTTCATAGTATAGAACATAGTCAATAGCTATAGATCATAGACATAATCAGACATACAATGATTATTTTTATCATTTTATCAGTTGTGTTTTTGTTTGATATATAATATCATTAAAAAATAAGACAAAAATAATCATTTAAAAATATATGTACATTTTTTACATAAAATTATTACAATTAAAGCTTCTATTAGCTAAACATTCTTCCTTAGAACATTTTGCACATTTTATTTAAATTTTCAACTCAATTAAAAATACACATAATATGTTGCATCATTTCTCAGGTAACGATTTCGACGATTCTTTTAAACTTTTTGTTTCATAGTATAGAACATAGTCAATAGCTATAGATCATAGACATAATCAGACATACAATGATTATTTTTATCATTTTATCAGTTGTGTTTTTGTTTGATATATAATATCATTAAAAAATAAGACAAAAATAATCATTTAAAAATATCCCAACTTCTGCCAGGTGAGTAGGTACCTAGCCTTATATAAATGTAATCAGCAGTGATCAGAATAGGCTGAGCATATTTACCTAAAGTTTAAAGAACAGAGACGGAAATCGGAGACTTCCTTATGACAATATTTTTTTTACCGGTAAATTTGCTGGAACCTTAACTATGTACATTTTTTACATAAAATTATTACAATTAAAGCTTCTATTAGCTAAACATTCTTCCTTAGAACATTTTGCACATTTTATTTAAATTTTCAACTCAATTAAACATACACATAATATGTTGCATCATTTCTCAGGTAACGATTTCGACGATTCTTTTAAACTTTTTGTTTCATAGTATAGAACATAGTCAATAGCTATAGATCATAGACATAATCAGACATACAATGATTATTTTTATCATTTTATCAGTTGTGTTTTTGTTTGATATATAATATCATAAAAAAATAAGACAAAAATAATCATTTAAAAATATCACTATTTTAATAATAAGATTATCAAGATGTTTAACAAAATTAATTCTTAAAAAACAGACAAATTATACCCAAAATTCTGAGTACGTCCCTGTAACATTCTACATAGTGACATCTAGTGTGAGGTACCTATGTTATTATAAAGAAATATCGACATAATTGATATCCTAGTTTTGCTATTGACCGATAGATGGAAATTAAAGATGTGGGCGGGATATAACACCCCCTCACCCGCAAATTGTCACGCTTATTTTCATAGGGAAATCTTCTTACAAAATCTCTTTGTATTTACTCCGTGATATCGACACAGCAAGCCTATTGATTTTCTATCGGTTACTTGACCCTGACTGCTATGCGCAAGGTCGTGGGTTCGATTCCCACCTAGGACAAATGTTTGTGTGATGAGCACGATCATTTGTTCTTTGTCTGGGTGTAATTTATCTATAATATGTATGTATTTAGAAATATATATGTATGTTTATCAGTTGTCTAGTACTCATAACACAAGCTCTGCTTAGTTTGGGACTAGATGGCGTTGTGTGAAAGTTGTGGAATATTATTATTATTATTATTATTAATCGGCACGCTCCGCGCTCCTCCATTGGACGGCAGCTGCCGCCATGTTAGCGCAACACGTGACGCGTGAGTAATACTGAGACGGAACTAACAGCTATAGTGTGTAATGAACCTTATAGTAGTGATCCAAGGATGATTTTAAGTCATCTTCGAGCACATCATCCCTTACCATCAGGCGAGATAGTGTTCCATTTAAAAAATAAATAAAAGATTGAATGTAAATACCTCATGTTCAGTACTAAACACGTCGCCCTGGTTGATCTGCTTGTACAGCGGCACGGGCTCGGCGTCGCCCGTCTGTTTGCCGAACATGCGCTGCAGCTGGTGGAACTTTGTGTTTTGATTGGCGCTCGTCTTCTGAGATTTCTCGTTAACTTGCACCTGGAAATTACAGTTGTTATATAAGTTGGTATTTTTGCACAGCATATTTGGTTTATAATCTATACTAATATTGAAAAGCGTTTGTTTTTTTAAAACACGCAGTCTTCATAATTACTGCGTGCTTTAGGAAGAAATACTACTTTCTTCTTCTTAAAAAAGAAAAAACAATTTGGTATGGAAATAGCTTAAAGTTTGACGAAGGTTATAGGCTACTGTTTACCTAATCTAATGTATAAAAATCTCGTGTCACGTGTTAATTATTGAAACACGCAGAAGCGACTTGACTGACTTAGCATTTTATGTCTAATTTGGTAGGTCTGAGAATAGGTTGTAAGGCTATTTCCTTTTTTTCACTGAAAATAATTAATATGGGAAAAAAATGTTTGCCGGGTCAGTCGTCTTAAAAAACAAGCACAGTCATTTGGAAAAAACACAAATTGTTTCATTGTTAGTCAGCCAAAACGAAGCCACCTTTCGTATGGGGTCCTCTTTGGACTTTTATTTCGGACAGTATGCAATGTCGACTAATTAAAAATACATATTTTTTCTACAAGCTTTTCTGGCTTCAGTTTCGTCCTTCCCATAATAATTGATTTTTTTTTGCAGTATACAATTAGGTAGCTGTGTGTGTGTGTGAACTGTAAAATTGTTTGACTTTATTTTGGTATTGAAAAACTTGTTCTGGTACAGAGATAGATTAGACTTTGGAAAAGGTCATAGGCTACTTTTTTTTTTGATAAAAAAAGAAAGCTATTCATGTGAGCTAACACGCGGGCAGAAGCTAGTAGTTGAAAAAACTTGATTTATTATCTCACATTTCGAGATTGACTCTTATGTCGGCTTAATTGTCTTCATAGATTTCAACTCTATTATAGTTTATACAGTTTTATTCTGAAAGCCATTTTAACAGAAACTCTTCAGAATGGAATAATTATATTAATTGATAATTTTATTATTTAAATAACACGCGCAACATAGCCTAAGAAGCTGTATGTGTGCTTTTGCTGCTATGTATGAAACTAAGGCGATTCACTTTACTACTTTAGAATGAAAGAAATATACTTTATTTGGTACACAGAACAGAGGGCACACAATAATTAAATGTAGCATTCTTTCAGGAAAAAATTACGGAAAAATATGTGATTTTTTTTTCTTCCTTATGTGTTCTGTTGAGTCGTTACATACGATACGGTTTACTCATTCTTAGGCAAAGAAAATAATTCCATCCTTGGAACGAAAATACTCACCAGAACCACCAGAGATATTGAAAACTAAAGTAAACTATCTTAACATTATTATGTTACTTAACTTATTTATGTTATTGTAATTGGTTTTTTGTAAGCCGTTATAACATAAATAAATAACATTTCTTGTAATTTAACCAAAACATTCAGGAAACGCATTATGTTTGCGCAAATTGATTTAAATTTAATGTTACTATGCCAAGTAGAGTCCGACCGAAACTGGTTTTCCGGCCGAAACCGAAACCGAAACCGAAATTTCGGCCGCGGCTTCAGTTTCGGCCGAAACCGAAACCGAAACCGAAACTCACGTGGTCAAGTATAAAATTCCTTAAAATACTGAAATTTGGTGCATTTTACCCATTATTCTGCATTAATTAGAACATGAAATGGAAACACAGTATATTAATTTTGTTGTAATCATTTATTTACTTAATACAATATAAAAAATACGAGACTTAGGGGTAGTCTTCTATCAGGAACTAACCTTCCGTGAGCATATCAATAAGATATGTAAGAAGGCATACAGAAACCTAGGTTTCGTACTCAGGCAGTCCCAAGGATTTACCAACATCACGACACTACGGGTACTATATGACGCATTAGTCAGAAGTCACCTCGAACATAGCTCATTCATTTGGGCTCCTCATGAGGCAAAATATAGTGTTATGTTGGAACGTATCCAAAATAAGTTCACGAGACACTTGTATTACAAGCTGTATGGGGTATATCCATTATACCCATTGATGTACCCTACACTATTTGTTCTGGGTATGGTAGGGTATAACACTCTAAGAGTACGACGGGAGTTTTCGCTCGTAGCGTATGTAGTGAAACTACTACGTGGCATGGCGCATAACCCGGGAGTGCTGCGACACCTACAGCTGTGTGTGCCCGACCGGTACGTGTGGAGGCGGCACCGCCCGCCCCTGCTCGCTGTGCCTGCAGCCAGGACCAAACTACTGGCGAGAACTCCTCTCACTAGAGCCATACGCGTGGTGAATGAGGTTCATGGGAGGGTTGATGTATTGTGGTGCAACTTGAGTGAACTCGCAAAAGTTACACTATATGTAATAAGTTATTCAGATTAAGATATTTTTCAACTAGGTATAAGGTGTAGATTTAGGATTTAGTTAGTAAGGCCACTCTGTCGCGTTGGATCATAGATCTGTAATGATAGTGTAGGTAAGAATGTTATAAATAAATAAATAAATAAATAAATAAATAAACAAATAATATTTTTATTATTTTTTCAAATTAAGTTCTCATAGCAAAATGTTTATCAGTTATCAATAATCAAATCACTAATTGTTACTGTTTCATTTAATACTAAGTATTGGTATTTTGAAATCTTATTACAATCTTATAATCTCTTTTTTACATGTGACTTGATTTGTTAATAACAGCAAAACAAAGTTACTGACTCAATATTTAACTATATAAATCATTCAAGCACAGAAACGAAACAAAAACTTACATGTAAACAGTTCCATCAAAACATAACCTCTAAAGTATGTTTGCGTCGGGCGCACTGACTAAGTTGTGTTGCTAGAGAGCTATCCGAACGGTGCACGACGATTCCCGAACAGGGGCCGCCAGCGTCCACCAAAGCGTTGCCGCGAGAAACAAAGTTAGGCGAGCGTGCACGACAACTTCCGAAATCAGTTTCGGTTTCGGCAAAAGTTTCGGCCAATTTTGGCCGAAACCGAAACTGCCGCCGAAACTTGATTTTTGGCCGAAACTTGGCCGAAACCGAAACCGAAACCGAACTTTCGGTCGGACACTAATGCCAAGACTCCGACACGTTTTTAGTTCAGAGCCTTTCTCCGAAGAGACACACAGTTTAAACAATATCAAATTAGAATAATAACAAAAATAATCCAGCTATAACCAGAACAAAAACAGCAATTGAAAATTATGAAAGTATAATACAGCAATCAATGTTAAGATTGTTTAGTAGTTTTCAATATTGGTCCTAGTGTTTTGTTCCCAAGGAAAGGATTTTTATTGGCTAATTAATGAATGAGTAAATTTTATGGTATGTAACTGATGGCATTAATTTTATATTAATACTAGCTGTCCCGGCAGACCTTGTTCTACCCTATTTGTCTAAAACAAAGTAACATTGATTTTTTATGTTAAAAGTTGCCCCGACAGATTTCATTCTGTCAAAAGTTATTGACCTGTTGCAGTCTAATAGAAATAAAATAACATTTAAAGACTTTAGTACCCAACGAGCACATTAGTGGAAATAGCAGCCTATTTTGTTACTTTGGACTGTAAAATAGCGCTTTAAGGGTTCAAAAAGCAGTTCAGAGTTGCATATCTGCATCCGTAAACGTCTATAGTTATAAAAGTTACTTAAGGTGTTATAAGCTGAATCAAATACTACCCTAGCCTTCACAGTAGTCCACGGTAGAACTCATTTACCACTTACACCTTTATATGAGAGTTACGAAGGTCATTCTGCCACTCACAGCTGCATAGTAGTTTCCATTGTAACTTGTATAGGTTATAGTTATAGTAACCACTATTTTACTACTATAAGTTTCATTATAGAAATAATAGAAACTCTTATGCATACTATAGTTACAAAAAAATCATCAGTGTAACTAAAGCCTTTAGTAGCAATAGTCATTCCTTGCAGGCTCAATCCATTCGCCATTTTACAGCCACTTTTGTAACTATTATAAAACATTTAATAAAATGGATGCTAAACGAATAAGTACGTAACTAGATCTTATTTATTTATTATATACTTCATTGTACACCTTACAATACACTTAAGGATACAAATAATTAATCTTATAACCTCAAAAACAGGAAAATAAGAGCTTTTTGTGGCTGTGAGTTGCACTAGGGGAACAAAAATCACTGGACGCGTTAGAAGGGTGAAAATTAGCACTATGATTCTCAAAAGGGAGTTATTAGAGCTCAAACTGCAGGTTATGACTACAGTACAATGACGCCATGATTTTTTAAGAAAACTTATAATTCACTTGCAAAATTGAGTTGATATACATGGTTTTTCAGTTAAATGTGCATTAAATGTACCGGTAAACAATCGGCCACTTGCGAATAGTAAATTATCGACACGTAAAAATACGGAAATAAAATTTATTCTGTATAACAAATAAAAAATATCACATATCTTTTGTTAATTTTTTAAATATCATAAAAGCGCGTTAAAATTACTAGAAAATTATCTTATATATCTACAGTAAACTGGACAGCGTTTTAAGTATCTTTATATATCTTGCTAATACAGAATACAAACATTTACTTCTTTATGTTTTATTTTCATGATGGCGACGAAAACACTTTACCAAAATATTACAAACAATGTCAACTGAAGATATACAATAAAGAACTATAATCAATTCATTCGTTCAAAGTAGTTCAAAATCATTCAAAAGTAGCGCTACGAGAGCTTTAGTATAGCGTTAATAAATCGTTATAGCTATTAAGGAACCTTTATGCAACCGTTGTGCAGGTTAAATGGAACTTTAGGTTGCATAAAATGGCGCCCAAATAGCGCTAAAGCGGCTGCTTTAAGTCTGCAGTAGACGCTCTAGCGCTTACGTCTATTACCATAAGTAATAATCGGATACGCTCCAAAGCTCTAATGCAGCCCATTTGTGCTAGTTGGGTAATATCTAATGTGATGATATTTTTACAGAAATTGCTGCACCCGCGTCTTATAGGCGGCATGGGTCTAAATGTAAACGCACTCAACAAATAAACACACAATTGGTTTTCGAAAGAAGAGAAAATTTTATAACAACCAAGAAAATGCTACGCACCGAGGAAGCAATGAAGCGTACGTCAGTTATATTTTTCTTGTTAAATTTATTTTAAAAGATAGTCCATGCTGTCTCTTTCCATCCAAAATACTGCACCAACACTTAAAAGGGAAACTCATGCAACCTCTAATCAACTTAAAGGCCATACCAAAGTTAATCCTAACGCGCCATTGCTTTGTTTTGATTGACGTCAAATGTTTGACAGCTGGGGACAGAATGGCTGGAAAGGGAAAAGATAATTGATGTTTTTACTATTTTTCTCATTTTTTTTCCTTTTTTTTTTTCTCCATAAAAACCTTCCTCAGACTTCATCAAACACAACAAAAAAAGAAATCAGCCAAATCAGTTCCACCATTCTCAAGTTTTACGCTTAACAATACATTTAGCGATTCATTTTTATTTATAGACTAGTATTTGCGTGTTGCGCGAGGTGCAAGCACCTCGCGTGCTTGTGAAAACAAAGTGGGGGGGGGGGTTGATGGGGGGAGATGGGGGGGGGGGTTAGTATTTGCGTGTTGCGCGAGGTGCAAGCACCTCGCGTGCTTGTGAAAAAAAAAAAAAAAAGGGGGTGGGGTGATGGGGGGGTTTAGTAATTGCGTGTTGCGCGAGGTGCAAGCACCTCGCGTGCTTGTGAAAGAAAAAAAAAGGGGGTGGGGGGGAGATGGGGAGTTTTAGTATTTGCGTGTTGCGCGAGGTGCAAGCACCTCGCGTGCTTGTGAAAAAAAAAATGGGGGGGTGATGGGGGGGTTTAGTATTTGCGTGTTGCGCGAGGTGCAAGCACCTCGCGTGCTTGTGAAAAAAAAAAAAAAAAGGGGGGGATAGCAGAAGTATTTTGACTAAAGCATTGCCCCTCTAATCTGAAAAAAAAAATGTTCCAAGTCTCTTAGATTCCGAGATCCGCCTAAAGGGGGGGAGAAGGGGGCGGGGGGGGGGGGGGACTTTGAAAAATGGTTTTTACTTTACCGAGCTTCCTCTATACGAATCCGTAAAAAGAAAAAAATACGGGTCTCGTAGTTTCCGAGATACGATAGGGGGGGGGGGAGAAGGGGGGGGAAAAGGGGGGTTTGGCACTTTTCCCGTAGGTTTGAGAGTTACTTGTTTACGAATCTGTCAAAATATACCCACCTCCCCATCCACCATCTGGGAGAACAATTCTGTCAATGAGTGAGTGAGTCAGTCAGTCAGTCAGTGAGTGGTAATCTAGCTTTATATAGTATAACTAGTATTTGCGTGTTGCGCGAGGTGCAAGCACCTCGCGTGCTTGTGAAAAAAAAAAGAAAAATGGGGGTGATGGGGGGGTTTAGTATTTGCGTGTTGCGCGAGGTGCAAGCACCTCGCGTGCTTGTGAAAAAAAAAAGGGGGGGGGGTGGTGATGGGGGGAGATGGGGGGGTTTAGTATTTGACTGTTGCGCGAGGTGCAAGCACACAGTGTATTATGAACATTATAGTAGTGATCCAAGGTTGATTGTAAGTTTGAAGCATTCTTTCGTTAATCTTCTTTCTTTTCTGTGCAAACAAAGATGAAAGATTCACGACGCGCCTTGTCAGTTGGATACCACTGTATAAGTAGCGGCACGTAAGCGCTAGCACTAGCGCTGAACGATACGCGGAGGGGATTGCTGCGCATAGGTACTGTCGCGCACGCAATACAATTATTAGCTAAATAACGTTAATGACATTATTTTAATGTAATATCAAATAGTAGGTCTAGCGCTGAGCGAAATGTATAGGATAGCTGCGCATGAGTACTGTCGCGCATGCAAATAATATTACCTATACTTTAATAAATAGTTTATCTCCAATGCCAATGTCCAAGGACTTATAGTAGGTACCTATGATATACGAGGCGCGTTTTTTAAGTAAGTACCGCTTTGAAATAAAAAAATAACGGGCAGAGATACTTGAATAATTTTATTTTCTCATGAAAGATTATACTTTAAACTACTTTTCTACATAATTTCCGCCATTATTGAGGCACTTATCGTATCGTCCAATTAGCTTTTGAATTCCGTCGTCATAGAATTCTGCCGCCTGTCTTGACAGCCACTCAAACACAGCCGTTTTGACTTCGTCATCGTCGTCGTGGCGTACGCCGCCCAGGTGTTTCTTCAAATGAAGGAACATGTGGTAATCGTAATTGTTGGTCAACTTTTCCCACCAAATCGTCAGTAATGACCGAAGGGCGGCCACTGCGTTCTTCATTGTGAACGTTGGAGCGGCCATCTTTAAATGACCTAACCCACTTTCGGACCATTCCTTCACTCATTATGTTTTCTCCATACACTGCACAAATCTCACAATGAATATCGATTGCTTTTACCCGTTTGGCACAAAGAAAACGGATAACAGACCGCACTTCGCAGTCGGCGGGATTTTCAATAGGCGGAGGCATTTTAAACAGTCACTGACAACCTTACGGATCGGCGAAAAATGCCGTAATGGCGTCTGTGCGTACCTGACAGATGCAGGAACACAACACAGCGCGCATGCGCGGAACTCCGACCGTAGCGCTGCAGCGGCGCAATTAGAAAACGGTACTTACTTAAAAAACGCGCCTCGTATTTTTTAACAAGTTTTGTGGGGTGTGTAAAAATAAAACATTATTTGTTAATTTGAAATTTTTTATTTAGATTTAAGTCTAATCTGAATCAGAGAATCTACAGTGAATCTGAATATACAGAGAACCATTCTCAACTTTACTGTGATGCTGTCCGAATGACTGAGTAAAGTATTTGTAGCTTCGTCAATCTCACTTTTAATTTGTTTCAAAGAACCAATTAATTCGTTAGATTCCCTTTTTAAAAAGCAATTCACGTCATAAACCATTTTCCTTGCCTGTCTTTACAACACAGTATTTCTTCTAGATATATTCACTTTAAAGTCACAAACAAACTAAAAAACTAAATTTAACAAACAAATTCAAACTGAACAAAAACAACAAAAATTAACATCAATAACAATACAATTAATGACGCGACTGTATACGGGATGTGCGCGGAGCGTCGTATCGGCGCGGGGAACATAATGCGGCTGGAGAGCCAATCGGCGCTACGCACAACCGCCCTTCATTCCGCTAGCCCCCCTCAAGTACCTAAATTTTTACTTCTGCGTAATAACGGTCAGCGCTAAAGTTTCGTGCCGGGTACTATAACAGGGTGTGTACGTACGTCTGCCTGGTCGATGTCGTTGTTGTGTATCTCGTTGGGCTGCCAGGTCCCGAGCGGCCGGTAGTCGGGCGTGGTCTCCCGCGACAGGAACGCGAACTTCTTCCTGTTGTTGGCGTCTTGGGGCTGCATCGCCGGCGCGTTGTTGCTCGTGCGGGGCTTGTGCGTTGTTATTGTTACTCCTAAAACAAATTGGCAGTATTATTGAGGGGCAAGATAGTACACAGATATTTTTCTTGTTGATAGGCTTGCGTTTGATCATAATCTCACTCGATGATGTGGTCGCATATGAAGCACGCTTGTCTAGAAGTAGCCAACTCACTCTCGAGTTAAAAACCACTAGGTTATAGCTATCAGTAAACACAGATTCCGGCAGAGAATTCCACTTCTTAGCTGTACGCCCAATGTAATTATTTCCATAACAATTGTGTGTATGGTCATCGCCGTTCTTCTTTTAATCCGATTATGTAACGGGCTTAGCGGAATTATCGGAATTGTCCAAGAATTGCTTGGTTAGTCCAAGCAAACCTGGCAAATAGTATAATCGCTGGTAGCAATAGCGATAACCAGCCATGATTTAGTACCGAGACAATGAGTGGTCTTTAAATATCGTGCTTTTCCCTAGTCCTACTGCTGTGCAAAGGCTTCCCCCAATTCCTTCCATGATTTTTTTTCACACATATCATTATGTTGATTGATTTAGCCCATAACATTCGCATTGCTGGCACACAGCCTTGTCTCTAAGACAGAGAATGGGCCGTAATCCACCACGCAGTGCGGGTTGCTGGATATCACGCCTTCGGTTTTTTCGGTACTAGGAAAGTTTTCCTTCAAACTCACGACCTGCACCTCGTAAGTTGGTCCGTAACCACCGGGCTACCATTGCCATCACTATCTCATTATGTGGGATACATAAAGCGTTTAATCCAGAAACTCAAATTATTATGACGTGCATGGAGATCAACAGTCTCAATGAAATAAAAAGTAAAAGTAATGTGTAAACAGTGTAATAGTCGTACCAGTTTTCATACTGATGAGCAGTGGAGGCGTGTTCATGCCGCTGAGCCAGTCCTTCGCCGACAGCGCGGGAAGCGGGGCCGCTGTGTCAGGGTATAGGTCCTCCTGCAACACAAACAGTAAGTAATTACAATCATGCTTAACACTTATATAGATCACAATCTTCAGATCGTTTCATAGTATCGATAGTAAGTAGAGAGTAAGTATATGAAAAACTTAATCGGTAAATCTGACTGAAATTTATATCAACGACCTCTTCCTAATTCCTCGTAATTCCATCATGTAAGTTGGTAGGTAATCAATATCTGCCTATTCTTAAATATGGCGCAATTTGTATTGAAGTAACAAAGCCATAAAATTCAAATACGGTTCGCATCCCATTGTATTTTTACGCTAATGAATCAGTACATTAGGAAAATAATGCAGATAAATAAATTTAAAAAAGACATGACATGATCATTATACCTCTAGTAGGTAGCAGTAGTTTGGTTGTTAGTTCGGTTGACCGAACTACTGAAACTTTCAGTTGTGATAGTTTGGTTCTAACGAAGCACCGAACTACTGAAACTTAAATAAGCAACAAATTATTGAAACTTAAATATGTACCCCTTTAGTTCGGCAAATAAACTAGGCATAATTATAATGTAAACAAACTATATCTTAATTTTATTTTTAACACGTAAAAAGAGCGACTTTGTGTATAAATAGTTTGTACATACGAGTATTATACAGTTTATTTGCCGAACTGTTGCTATAGGTACAGGTATTGATACACAGTCGCTCTTTTTACGTGTTAAAATAAAATTAAGATATAGTTCGTTTACATTGTATGCCTAGTTTATTTGCCGAACTAAAGGGGTACATATTTAAGTTTCAGTAGTTCGGTCAACCGGACCAAGAACCGAACTACTGCTCCTAGAGGGATCATTATCAATTTAATTAAATATCGTTTTAAAACGATGTAATCGACATTAGATATTTTGAAATACAATGATTGGAACATGAAAAACATTGTTAATTCTATAATGTTTATGGGTATCAATTTGGTTTCAATACTTTTTGTCTTGCAATCACACAACATCACCTTTGTGCTAAGAAGGAAGTTTTTGATGTGTGTTTTTATGGCATGTTCCAAATAATTTATTTTTGTTTGTTTCAAGTTGAAAGCATCCGAATTCCAGCTGTTTACTGTTCTCAAGAATTAATAAATGTTACAATAGGACAACGAAAATGTCACCATATCGTTGACCAACCATAGTGGATGCACCTTAAAATCTATAGAGTTCTTTTTCCAACGCATCGGCGGCATTGGATGGAACAATCGGATGCAGCTGAGTAACAATAGTTACATGGAGCAACTGCCACAACCCAGCAGCTGGGTTAGTTCATAACAAATCAATAATTAACCCAAAACGTTCCCACTAGTGATGCAACGAATACGAATATTCGTATTCGCCGAATAGTAGACGTTTACCGAATATTCGTATTCGGCGAATACTAATATACGAATATTTAAAAACTAATATTTTTGTACGCATCTCTATTTACTGCAGATTCTCGCTCAAAAATATTTTTCACTGAAGCCATGTACAGTCACCTCGGAAAGACTTTTTTCAACGGCTGGGAACTCCCAGACTGAAAAAAGAAATCGCCTAAAACCAAAAAATCTACAAATTTTATGTTTTTTAAATAAAAATTTGCCTGTTGTAAATTTTAATTATTATAGAATAATAGAATAGAATATTTATTTGTTAGAATATTGTACAAAGTTGTTAAGTGCATTATTAATTAAGATCAGAATATTCTACCGTTTCCGGTGTACAAATATGTAAACTTATGGTTCAAATCTTTAAATTACAATCAAATTAAATAAAATTAGAATGGAGTTTACAAATACATAAAATTAATGGTGCAACAGTTGTTAATGATAATAAAATTATATAAGTCAGATTTAATAGGCATCAATGTCAAATATTTTGGTGAATTTTTCATTCATATAATTGTCAGTCGAGTAATAACATTTACTCAAAAGAAAGTTAAATAATTTAAGTTTAAATGTTCTGAGGTTAAGAGTTTTGAAGTCATCAGGTAATTTGTTATAAACAGTAATGGACATGCAGTATACATTATTTGAATACAGTTTAATTCTACGCCTAGGAACATTAAGCATATGTACTTTTCAACTAGGTCTGGATACAACATCATTATGCAAGTCAAACTCTTGTCTATTATGGTGTACAAAAACACAAATTTCAAAAATATACAGTGCTGGAAGAGGTAAGATTTTTAGTTTTTTAAATAGTGGAACACAACTGTCCAGTGGGTGCGCTCCACAAATTGAGCGCACACATTTTTTCTGAGCTCTAAACACTCTTTCAAGTTCTACCGAATTACCCCATATTATAATGCCATAGCGCAAAATTGATGAGACGTAGCCATGGTATGCACATAATGCCGCATTAACACCAGCCACACGTGTTAGTCTATATAAGACAAATACAAATCTATCTAATTTCTTACATAGGTAATCAATATGAGATTTCCAGTTACAGTTTTTGTCAACTATTATCCCCAAGAACTTTGCGTTATCGACCTCTTCTATCGTCTCATTTCCGTATTGTATTTTAAGCCGTGGACGCGTACTATTATATGTCTGGAACTGTATCATTTTTTGTATGTTGTTTTATTAATATTTATATGAAGATTATTCCATTCAAGCCATGTGATAATTTTATTTAATGTCATGCTTATTTCATTTTGGTACTCAACAATGTCGTCATTTTCGTTTATAATACTGAGGGTTGTATCGTCAGCGTATAGAATGCAATTGTGGGAAGTTACTTTAGTCAAGTCATTAACATATAGCAAGAATAAAGGGGGACCTAGTATGGTCCCTTGGGGTACACCACAGTTGTTTTCACGAAATTGAGACCTATATGCGAGTTTCTGATTACCCGTTTGTCCCGAAATCTCAACACATTGCTGTCGATGTGTAAGATAGCTTTCGAACCCTTTCAACGCGTTTCCCCTTATGCCATATCGCTCTAATTTATAAATTAACAGTCTATGATTCACGAAATCAAAAGCCTTGGACATATCTAGAAAGATCGAGACAATTGGTAGTTTATCATTAAGGCTTTTCGTTATTAATTTAAAAAGAGTAAAACAAGCTTTTGTGGTCGATTTATTTTTCCGGAAACCAAATTGATCTTCACTAAGGATTTTGTATTTGGCTAAAAATCCGGAAAGTTTTTCATGCATGACCTTTTCAAAGATCTTTGATAATATTGGTATGAGTGTTATGGGGCGGTAGTTATTCATATCACTTTTATCTCCTTTTTTGTGAATCGGTTTAACAATTGAAAATTTTAATCGTGAAGGAAATAAACCTTGCATAAATGACAAATTAATAATATGGCTAATATGAGTTGATAAAAATTTTGAGCATAATTTCAGGATTTTTGTATTAATGTCATCATAACCCGTAGAATTGGTTGATTTTAACGAGTTTATGATTTTATATACAGTGGTGTCATTGGTTGGAGTCAAATACATAGTATTTGAATGGTAAGTCATTGGTGGTGTATAGTCAATAGAAGGGTCAATGGTGTCATTCGTCATATCAATAAAAAAATTGTTAAAAATGTCAGCTATCTTTTCAGGTTGAGTAACAGTTTCTTCGTCTAATTGAATTTGATTTATGTCATAATTATTTTGTTTTTCACTGGTATTACTTTTTATTACATTCCAGGCAGCCTTACATTTGTTGCTGGAATGAGACAAATAGCGCGTGTTTTCGCCTTTTTGTGCCTGTAACATGCATCTTTTTAGAATAGCAGTATATTTTCTATAGATATTTTTATGACGTTGTTTATTCGCAGTTGTGAGACGATATTTTAAATATAGACGTCTTTTGTTTATACAACATTTTTTAATACCTTTTGTCATCCAATTATGTTTTAGGGGCTTAATAGTTATATTAAACTTGATTTTGGGGAAACATAAATTATAACATAATATTAGAATGTCATGGAAATAATTAAATGCAATGTCAGTATCTTCAGTCTGGTAAATATCTATGAAAGACAATGATGATAGACAGTTTACAAACTTATCTATATTATCTTGACTGAAATCACGTCTTTCTTCAAAATAAAATGATCTTTTAATATTCGCGGTGTCTAGCGTTGCGTTAAAACATATAGATTGTCCGGTTTCATGATCAGATAGAGCTAGGTAGTGTATTTGGGGCTTAACATTTGGTATATTACTCGCAATCAGATCAATACAAGAGAGTTTTCTTGTTGGTTTGGTAATATGATTGTTTATGTTATAGTTTTTTAAAATAGATTCTAGTTCCTTGAAATATTTATCTGCTTTTATAGCGTCTATGTTCCAGTCACCACATAATATGATGCTTTTATTATTTCTTTTCGTAAGTTGACTTAAGAGGAGGTT
This sequence comes from Tholera decimalis, assembly GCA_943138885.2. Lineage (NCBI taxonomy): Eukaryota > Metazoa > Arthropoda > Insecta > Lepidoptera > Noctuidae > Tholera > Tholera decimalis. The sequence continues at coordinate 16,816,678 of OW964561.2, forward strand.
TAAATTTTCTAAAAATAATTTAATATCTGAATTTGGTGTACGGTAAATACAGATAACATAAAGTTTTAAGGCTGTTATTTCAATTGCACAGTATTCGAAATAATATAACTTGGGCTCAATTACATTACACAAGGGTTTGCAGTCAAGGTCTTTTTTTGTCAATATACAAGTGCCACCTCTACGTTGATGCGGCCTTGAAAAGGCTGACACTACTTTATATCTTTTCATAGTAAGATTGGATTCTGCCCCTTGTCGTATAAATGTTGCACTGAGACAAACAATATCAATATTCATATTAATTTTTTCTAGTTCCGTTATTGATACCTCAAGAAGGTCTTTTTTACTCAAAACACCAGCTATATTTTGATGTAGAAGAGAAAATTCGCGTCCACCCTCGAAAAAACATCGGTTGGCTAGTGTTTACACTGTTACATATGGGTTTAATAGTAAGATTAGTTGTATTTAGCTGCTTTTTAAAATAATATGGGATAGTTCCTTTTTTGTACATTTTTGTTCCTGTAACATTATTATTATATTTATGCAAATCTTTGTTGGCTGTTCTTGATTTCAGGTGTGAAGTTATTAATTTCTGGTAGCTTACGTTGTCGATTTCTATATTTATTTTAAAACACATAAAGCGTTTAGATACAAAATTATAATTATAAGTCCTTACCATAACATCAGATGTATCAATGAATTGGCAGTTTGGATAGTTTTTCACAATCAGTTTTATATGGTTATTTAACAGGTTAGTATTTAAATAGCAATTATTTAAAACATTTAAAATGAATACCTTATTATTTTTTACTTTGTGAAGTGAATAACATAACTCGGTTAACAATAAGTAGGGATTTTTATCGTTACTTCCAATACCCAATACGATAATATCGTCACATTTTAGTCCTTCTGATAATTTGTCAAAGTTGCACAGGACTTGTGAACTTGTTGCATTTGGTTTTGAGATGCCTGATACGGAGTATATGTTGTTCCATTTATTGTTATTTCTTTGCGTTGTTATTTCTTGAGCAAATCCCCGTACTTGTTGTTCACCTAAAACTAATATCCTTGGAGAAGATATGTTGTGGCTCAGTTCTTCAACTTTCTCTGAATTTGTGGAAGAATGTATTAGGTCTTCATGTCGAGTATCTTGAGTCCATTTGGTTTGAGTCCGTTTAGTCTGAGTCAGTTTGGTTTGAGTTGGTCTGGGTGAGTACTTTTTAGGTGCGTTTGGTGTCTTATTTTGATCCATAGATGTCACTCCGTGTCTTCTTGTGTTGTTTATGATGTCACGCGTTAGTGGAGGTTGAGGAGGATTAGAAGAGTAAACATTCATCAAATAAATAAGTCTTTTATTACCATGGCGAGATATTCGTATTCGTATTCGCCGAATAGTAGGTTTGATATAAGAAGGTATGGGCCGTTATCTACCACGCGGGCACAGTGCGGTTTGGTGGATACTTCTTCTTATCGTGTGGGTAGTAAGGTCTAAACGACCGCAAACACTCTAGTGTCAGAGTTTCTAGACCACCTCAAGGGCCTCTGACGTGATATTTTTTGACGACCGCCATTTGGTGACCGAGACCACCGGCTTATACGTGCCTTCCGAAGCACGGAACCATCTTTTTATCAGACAATGAGGTGATTCAGGCCTGCAATGTCCTAGCCAAACTGGAAACAACTTTATATGCTTCTTGCGGGAATCGAACCCACGACCACCGGGTCACAAGGCAAACGCCTAAACCATACGACCACTACTGGATACTGGTGGATACTTATCTATACTAATAAGTGGAAAAGTTTGTTAGTTTGTTTGAACGCGCTAATCTTCGAAAATACGGGGTGGAATTGGATGAAATTTGGTATGGAAGTAGCTTGACGATAGGAGGTTATAGGCCTTCTTACTTTACGTAATAAAAGAGGGTTGTTTTTAACGTGATCGTAACGTGAACGTGTCTACGGGAGTGAAGCCCAACGTGATTTCTAGTTTAATGTTTAACTAAATAAATATTTCACCTGGAAGCAGTCGGATTTGCGTGGCACAATCATAGAAATAGGCTCGCATAGTCCTCGCGACGTGTGGAGCTTGTAGAAACGGAACACCTCACACGCCGCCGTGCTCACGCCGCGCTTAGGCATGAAGCCTAGCCCTCGCTGTAAATTAAACATAATTTAGCCAATAAAATAACTAAATCTTTAGCTTTAAGTATTTTCCTGCTCCTGTAATTCTCCTGTTTGGAATGCTATTATCGTTTTCGGAAACTATTCGCTAGTTTCTTTCACACTATCTATGTCTGTTGCATGTGAAAGAAACAACGCGATAGTTTTCGAAAACGACAAAAGTATTTCAAACTCATACTAAGCTCACAGGAGACTCGCAACACAGTTTACTTAGTACGGACTTCTGTGTTTTGGATTCTTACTAATGTGAGAGAAAATAAATGATTGATTGAAAATAAACATAATGCAGCAAAAGCTTTTAATGTACCTGATAAAATAAAATTTGTTTAATTCAGAGTTCACAGTCTATAATTCGAATTCGTTAGTAATACTAATGAGACACGAACATGACACAAACACAAACATAACATTACGTACGCAACTCGTAAAATTCAAATTGTATTTGAACGGCGGAAATTTTATTTTATTTTAATAGGGACAACAAACAGCAGTATATTAAGTAGTAGACACAATATAAACATGTGCCTGAGGGTGTTGTTCGATTTTTTTTCAAATCGATTGAAATCAAATCACAAAAATATATTTATTTTTAATGTTATATTGAGGTTTTATATTGAAATTTTCTCAAACAGTCGTTACTCAAGTAGTCGTTAATAGATAATTGATATTCAAGTAAATCATGACTTTCAATTGAGAAAATACTTTATTTTAGTTTTTTTCTATTAATGTCGAAATCTCGTTAATTAACGACAAAATTCACTATATTAGTAAATCTTATTTCGTTTAATATATTATATAAACAAAAATTAATAAATTCTAATTAAAACTATCGATTGTGATATTTGATCAATTAAAGGGTCGATTGTATTTACATAAGGTCAATCTCTAGCCTAGATCACTGCCCCCCGCACGTCGCCATTTGGTTCCTAAAAAGAGTTATTGCGCATCTTTCTGCGCGAAGTTCGGACTCGCAAGTTACGTCGGCCGTATTGTAGGTATTTACGTTGGACCAACTCATGATCTCAACATACTTTTTATAGTGAGGATTCCAGATGGGTACTGCGTATTCCAATTGTGGTCGTATTAAAGATTTATATAGGTGCAAATAGGTAGCAGGACGATAGAATTCTCTAGACGCTCTCATTACGAAGCCAAACATTTTATAAGCCTTATTGACTATGTTCTCTACATGGGTATCAAGGTGCAGCTTTGAATTCAGATTTACGCCCAGGTCACGGAGGGATGAAACCTTGTTCACAGTAGTATTTCCAAGAGAGTGTGAATGAAATTAGTCATTTTTTTTTTTCTTAGTAAACGTAATGCTGTAACATTTAGAGACACTAAGCTGGATCAACAGTATTCCATAAAGCAGTCAAGGTCTTTCTGAAAATCTAAGGGAGTCCTAAAATTGAGCCTTGGGGGACTCCTGAAGTGACATTTACAGTATTTGACTCATACCCATTGATGACGACCTTCTGGGTCCTATTAGTAATATACGACACGAACCAACGCAGTAGATCGCCTCTAATGCCATTGAATGATATTTTGTTCAGTAATATTTCATGACCTTATGGAACGCCTTTTGGAAGTCTATATAAACAGCATCAATTTGCTGCCTCTTGTCTATGCCTTCAAACAGGTGTGATGTGAAAATACGGAGATTACTTATATATGACCTACCTCTGACTATTCCGTGTTGTTCTTTTAATAAATATTATATGTTGAATGATAGGGTATATCTCAATATGTATCAATTTTTCAGAGTTTTGAAAGCCCCGACTGTTGTCTATTGTGTGTGATTGGACGATAATTATGTAGAAACATCACTCTTAGAACCGCATTTATGGATTGGAACAATGTTAGCTCGTTTCCAGACATCCGGGAATACACAACCGGCAAGGCATTTATTGTATAATATAAACAACGGAGAGCACAATTTGTCACAAGTATTTTTTTAAGAGATAGATGGAATACCATCTGGCCCTGCACCCTTAGAAGCATCCAATGACTTTAATTCTTTATGAATTTTGTTTACAGAAAAGTGAAAATTACAAAGGTTAATATCGGTATTCGGATTAGCGGGGGAGGGCACCCATGAATAATAATATGGAAACAAATGCGGAAATATTATCTAGTAAATCAAATTAATAACAACTTGATTAGTTTGCGTGGTACATTTTGCTGTAAAATTATGAATGCGTACTCACATAATAAATACATCGCTCAGATTACATGAACGTACCGTAAAAATGATACAACGTACCGTAAGTCCGTAACAAAATATATAATTTTAAATCAAGGATTGTTATTGTTACGCCAGACGCTTAGCGAAGTACGTCGAGAAACTTCGACAGAAATCTAGGCCTAGAATGAAATCTAAAGTAAGCCGAGCTAATGGGACATGGTTCAACTACATTAAAATATTAATGCCGCAGGTGTTTTACCTTATGTATGCCTTTTCTGAAAAATACAATTATGACAAAACCATAAAAGAAGATTTTTCAAACAGAGAACACTGCCTCTCAAGGTCAACCATAAATGATTGGTTTAATTATTGTCGAGAGGCAGTTGTTGTATATCAAAAAAATAAGCAGAAATTAATTGGAAAGATTGGAGGTCCTGGCAAAATAGTTCAGATAGATGAAAGCGAATTTGGCAAAATAAAATACAACAAAGGACGTCGAATTGAAGGACACTGGGTTCTTGGAATGATCGAGGATGGGAGTGAGGATCTACGTCTGGATGTCTGCCCAGACAATGTCCGGTCTGCTGATGTTTTGGTGCCCTTGATTAAGAAACATGTGGCTGAGGGCACTACCATACACACGGATTTCTGGCGGGCCTATGATTGTCTGGGGGACCATGGATACATCCACAAAAAAGTGAATCACAGTGATGCAGGTAACCCATTTGTGGCCGAAGATGGCACCCATACGCAAAGGATTGAATCACAGTGGCGTGTCATCAAACATCTAAATATATATAACTCAAAGGTGACTGACTGACTGACATACTGATCTATCAATCCACAGCCCAAACCACTGGAAGGAGCGGGCTGAAATTTGGCATGCAGGTAGATGTTATGACGTAGGCATCCGCTAAGAAAGGATTTTGCGAAATTCCCACGGGATCGGGATTTACAAGGGAAAAACTTCCCACGCGGGCGAAGCCGCTGGCACAAGCTAGTTTTTTTTATAAAGCCAATTACAATAATCGAGTAAACATCAATGATTCAATTTATGAATATCTCTGGAGAAGAGACATTGAAAGACATAAAATAGATCCATTTGAGGAACTAATTAAAGTAATAAATTATAGTTTCAATAAATAGATGGAGAGATTGTTGTTTTATTTGTTTTTATATCATGCCAAAATTCCTGTTCAGAAGAAAGCTCCCTGATTGTATGTGTGTACCAGAGCAAGTTTACTACTGTTTCTAGGAGGACTTAGGATGCAAGAGCGAGCAAAGCGAGCTCGGGACTCGGGGCACCCCGACTCGGACAGTTTAGGTTAGAAGGGAATGGCGGGGAATGCCCCCCTCCCCCTCCTCCTGCAGCCGATTACTAGATTTTTACCTTAATTTTTATTTTTGTTTATTTAAAGTGTTAATTTTGGTTTAATTGGTGTAAATTATTTCTATCCCGAACCCCAGCTCCTAACATTATTCTTTGTATTGTATTTGTTGTTTTTTTTTTTTTTTATATAAAACTGTTCAAAAATAGCAGGAACGGAAAATTAGCTATTTATTTTAACCTTTTGAACGCCATTGTCACATATATGTGAAAAACGAAATCTTACCCTGAACGCCAACGTCACAAATATATGACAAAATACATGTTGCGTCCCAAATGTATTTTTGAACGATCTTTGGTGTGGCAACATTCTATTGTCTTTTTGATGTTGACACTTGACATAACTTTTTCACTTGACAGATAGACTTTGCTTCCTTGGAAAAAATGTCCGCGTCGGACCTGTTGAGTTAATTATAATTGGTAAAATATCGTTTGCCGAAAAAAACCGATAATTGGGTCGCGAGTTAACTATTGTTTGAAGTTGTAATACCCATTTGACGAAAACCCCGGGATATTTTTGGATTTATCGCCGGGTTGTTGCCACCTCGTGGCACGCGCATTTGTTGGAAATAAGTAGTGATAAATAGCTTCAATCCGGTGTAAATTGGGTGTGATGCTGATCTGGACCGCGCCATTTGGAGATTGGCGCCTTGTGAACGTTCTAGAACACGTGACTTACATCACACTTTTCAATTACTCACCTCATATTACATACATACCACACTTGGGCGTGGCCTAGGAAGGGCGAAGTTGGTGTACCCAGTGCAGAAGGTAAGTGGTTAGAACTGTTATTTGAATATATTGGGTTGTGGGCCGAAGAGCCTGTAGTTTTGTTCATTGTTTGAAGAGCAACGTTAAGCTCCACGTACCGTGGACAGTTTCGGACACACCAGTATCGTTGCACTGGCCAATTGTAGTTCTGAACATTTTGGTAGCAGAAGCGTGGTCTTATAAGATCCACTGATTTAATTGGAAGTTTTGAAAATAACTTTAGTTTAATTACTTAACATAACTTATAACTTAATAAGTTTGAATATATTGCTTTGTCAGCCGGGCTCAAATAGTACTTGTAGTTTGTACTGTAATTTGTAGTGCTAGCCCCTTGGTATTGAATTGACAAGTAAGATTTATTTGTGAAATTAGGAATATTGGTTGTATTTGGTACATAATTTGGTATATTGTTGTAAAAGTTGTTTGGTATTTGTTGCAATTAATAATTGAATGTCACTAATCTGAATTTAAAAGGTTATCTAAATAATAATTACACATAGTCTAACATAATAGGACTTGAATTGTGTGTATTGGTTATTGCATTTGTGGTACTTATTGGACTGTGTTGATAGAGATTCTCCGGCTCAATATTATACAGTCAATTGTTGTGTTTATTGATGTTTATTGGAGTTGATCCTGCACAATATATACATTGAATTGTTATTTATTTTGTAACTAGCCATCTGTACCAAGCAAGATTCATACTTGGAATAAGTACAGGGTCGGATTTGGACTTGAAATAATTGAATTTGAGTTTTTATTTGGTGAAATTATTTGGTCGGCTAACAAGTCATTGTTGTTTGTTTAGTTAATTTAGCCTGTTGTATTAATATTTGATTGTTGCAATGGCCTCATTAAGGGCAGTCAGGGAGGCTGCTGCCGGATTGACCTCACAGTTGAGATGGTTCACATCGGCAGCTGCAACGGTTGAGCGTGTAGATTTGGAAGAGCTCACCCTTGCTCGGTACGGGCAAGTGATTGAGAGGATCAAGTCAGCTGATGCTGCGCTCACACGCTTCAACGAGTACATCATGGACGTGGATTTGGGAGTGATGGATCAGACAGCCCGCGATAAGATTTTGGGTGACTATGACCAGATTGTCCACCTGGGGGATGTCATATGTCTACGAGCGCGGGAAATTTTGAAGAGTCGGGTGCCTGATGCGGCCAAGCCGCAGACCCCCGTTGTTGCAGGCCCTGGACTATTGAGTAGGCTGCCCACCCTGGAGCTGCCACATTTTGACGGTCGCTTGGACCACTGGCTGGGCTTCCTAAATCTCTTTAAGAGTCTTGTCGATGCACGCTCGGACCTCGGACCTGCCCAGAAGCTGGCCTATTTATTGTCTGTCCTGGAGGGCGAAGCCAAAGCCTTGGTGCAGCACTTGCCGGTGACGGATTCCTCCTACCCGACCGCTCTGGAGCTTCTCTCCCGACGGTATCAGAACAAGCGCTGCCTGGCTGATGTGCACATCGACCAGATTTTGGGGCTACCGGCCATTGTCAGCACGTCGACGTTGCGCACTGACTTGCTGAACCCGTTGGTCTCAGCGACCAACGCCTTGAGACGCTTGGAGTTACCGGTGGAACATTGGTCCTACTTGTTGGTGCACATAGTGCTGCAGTTGCTCCCCGCGGAGTTGAGGTCACGTTTTGAGCAGAAGTATGGTGGGGATAGTGCCACCCATCTTCCCCCCTTTGACGACCTCCTCAAAATTTTGGAAGACGAGTGTCGGTTTTCGGATAACACTCGTGGCGCCATGGGGTCACCCCCACTACCTTCTCAGCCTAGAGACCAGGGACGGACTAGGGCTCGGGGGCCTGTTGATGTTGCCCCCGCCCCCCGTTTTGCTGGCGCCCGGAGTCCTCGGGCTAGGGGGCCTGTTGATGATCGCCCCGCCCCCCGTTTTGCTGGCGCCCGGAGTCCTCGGGCTAGGGGGCCTGTTGATGATCGGCCCGCCCCCCGTTTTGCTGGCGCCCGGAGTCCTCGGGCTAGGGGGCCTGTTGATGTTCGCCCCGCCCCCCGTTTTGCTGGTGCCCGGAGTCCTCATCATTGTGACTTTTGTAAGGCAACGGGGCATGTCATGGCGCGTTGCCCGGACTTTTTGAATTTGCACGTAAGTGCCCGCCGCCGTATTGTCAACGCACGCCGTTTGTGCTTTTCGTGCTTGGAGGCCCACTTCCATCGGGACTGCCCCGACCCCCGCCCGTGTAGAATTTGTGAAGGGTCCCACTTGGAGATTTTGTGCGCCAACGCGAACCGCTCCAGCAGACCAGCTTCTGAGGGGGGTTCGCGCAAGGGGGGGGTACCCCGGAGACGAGCACCGGGCTGAGACCCGCAATTCTGTACGCCGCACTCCACCCCCCGCGCAAGTTGAACGGGAGCCCCGCGAGCGCCATTTGGTCTCCCCTCGTCAGGGAGAACGCGCATTGGCTGCTAGGCAGCAGTGGCCGGGTCGGCGCCGCTGCCTTTCCCCTCCTTTGGCGGAACGTCCCCGGCTGGAGTCGCGCCCTCCGCCATTCGGGCATCCGGTGGGATATGCCCCTCCAGTGATGGCGAGCGGCTCGGGACACCGCGCAGACGAATATTTTGATTGTTGGCCTCGTCGTGAACGAAGGCAGCCTGGATGCGGCGATCGGTCGCCGCCCAGGCATCACTAAGAGATTGACGCCTGCCCCGCTAAAGGACCCCCCCGATCAAGACGGTTTTGTTGCCAACGGCCTCGGTCAAGGTCTGGGGACCCTTGGGTGACTCGATTGTGGTCTGTGCCATTTTGGACACGGGAGTCCAGGGTTGCCTTTTGTCGTCTTGGTTAGCGGGACAGGTTGGCCTGAAGGTGAATGACCTTTCAGGCAAGATTTGGGGAATTGGCGAACCGGCTGACACCACTGTTGAGGGAAGGACCTGGTTTGAAATCACCCTTGTGAGTTGTCCGTACCCTAAAATTGGTGCTCCTGCCCTTGTTATAACTGAACTTGGTTGGGACGAGCCACTTCGGGAAACCCTGTTGGAGGACGGTTGAGGCACTCTAGCCTTCCTTATGGGGCCCGTCACCCCCTTTTGTTGCCCAAGGAGGGCCGCTTGGTTCAATTGTTGGTGACTGATCGTCACACTAAGAACTCGCATGCCGGTTGCAGTGCGCTGTTGGCCATTCTGCAGCGAGAAATTTGGATTTTGTCGGCTGATCGCGTCAATGAGGCGAGGCCCTTTGCTGGCGTCGTAACGGACTTGTTGGTCCCCTTTTGTTGAAGACGTCCACCCTTCGTAATAGTAAGATTGTTAAGGCTTATTTGTGTGTTTGTCTGCCTGTCAACCGGGGCAGTACATTTGGAGCTGGTAACCTCCCTCTCGACAGAGGTATTTGAGGCGACTTTGGAAAGATTTGTGTCTCGCCGTGGGTTACCTTCTTTGATTAGGTCTGATTGCGGTACGAATTGCAAGGGTGCAGGTGACTATTTGAAGGAGGTATACGCCTTCCTTAATGAGAGCCGGGTTGACATTGGTAATAGTTTGGCCCGCCGAGGGGTCACTTGGTTGTTTGACCCGCCAGCCTGCCCCCATTGGGGGGGTATTTTTGGGGCCGCGGTGAAAGCGGCAAAGGGACGCTGGCGGAGATTGTTGGGAGACGCCGTTCTCACCTTTGAGGAACTAGCTGCGGTATTTGGCCGCATTGAAGCTGTGTTAAATTCGCAACCTGGTCAAGACTTCCAATTGATTAGCGGACGGGTGGGCCCGTCCGGGGGGGGGTAGATGTTGCGTCCCAAATGTATTTTTGAACGATCTTTGGTGTGGCAACATTCTATTGTCTTTTTGATGTTGACACTTGACATAACTTTTTCACTTGACAGATAGACTTTGCTTCCTTGGAAAAAATGTCCGCGTCGGACCTATTGAGTTAATTATAATTGGTAAAATATCGTTTGGAATCGCGTGTTGAAACCGATAATTGGGTCGCGAGTTAACTATTGTTTGAAGTTGTAATCCCCATTTGACGAAAACCCCGGGATATTTTTGGATTTATCGCCGGGTTGTTGCCACCTCGTGGCACGCGCATTTGTTGGAAATAAGTAGTGATAAATAGCTTCAATCCGGTGTGAATTGGGTGTGATGCTGATCTGGACCGCGCCATTTGGAGATTGGCGCCTTGTGAACGTTCTAGAACACGTGACTTACATCACACTTTTCAATTACTCACCTCATATTACATACCACACTTGGGCGTGGCCTAGGAAGGGCGAAGTTGGTGTACCCAGTGCAGAAGGTAAGTGGTTAGAACTGTTATTTGAATATATTGGGTTGTGGGCCGAAGAGCCTGTAGTTTTGTTCATTGTTTGAAGAGCAACGTTAAGCTCCACGTACCGTGGACAGTTTCGGACACCCCAGTTATCGTTGCACTGGGCTCCTTGTAGTCCTGACCAATACACGTCGCACCATATTATGAAATAAACAATTTAACCATTACTTTTGTGTGTTTTTATTTATATAATTTAAAAGTTTAAGCTTCCGTCTATATTGTATTGCATGAAACTAATATAAATAAACCACCAATATCGAGAAATTTGTTGTTTTAAAAGTAGATGTTAAACGCGTATAAAAGGAGTGTCTCACACGCCGTAGTCTGCTATATGTGACAGCTAGTGTTGTGACGCATGGTTGTAAAATCAATAAAAATTTAAGAAGATGAATATGAAATTTTAGTCCAGAGTATATAATATTATTTGTGTCCACATCCTCTTTTTTACTTTTAAGATATGATTTGCTAATGTGTGATATACTTTTATTGTTCCTATTTTAGAGATTTATGACATTCCATTGTTTGTAAGTTGGTAACATTGTTGATTTTACATATCTTTTCCTAACCTTTTTGCTAATAATATTTTTTGTTGAAAGCTTGTGATATTATCCTTATTATAATCCTTTTGTTACTTCTATTCCTGTTATTCCTGATGTTTTGTTTATATATACTAAACTGATGTTCTTCCATAATAATTATTAATAATAATAATAATTAATATATATATATTAATAATAATAATTGATTAATATATTATTAGGTACATTTTGTTAAAGATTTACGATATTGTAAGACTGATTCGTAATAATAATTATTAGGTATATGTAACTTGATTTTTAAATTATTTCTGCGTATTTTTTATACGTAAAAGAAACAATAATTAAAATACTGATTTCAATTTCTTTTTATTACTACATTAAAATCCTTGCGTATTTTTAGATATGGATAGGTATCATGTTCAATGCATGATGTGGTCTCCTATAATTGAAGAAGCACAATGTTATAAAAATCTGTATATTTATTGTTTTAGCTTGTAAGGTGTATTCTTTGTTGGAGATCCAAATTAAATAAATAAATAAATAATATTATTATTTTATTTTTTTATGTACATAGTTAAGTTTAGTATATATGTATATATATGGCGGGTTTGTTACTAGTTTAATTAAATAAAGAAGGGCTGTCTTCTAATTTATAACACAAAAAAAAAAAAATATTATATTAGATAAGAATACTTATTAGAATCGATAACCAACGTGTACACTGCTACATCCCTTATTCAGATGCGAGAATGTCATAAAATTAACTGGCAAGCAACGCCATTGTCACAATACCAAGACAAGTCATGTTGAATAGTGTTGTAACCATATTGTAATAAATATATTTTTCTAGTTTTCTAATATCTGCTTTTTCATTGATAAAGTCTGTGTTAAATGCTGTGTATAGATTACTATATTGAAATATAGTGGCAGGTTAAATAAAATTTCAGTGTCGTGAGTACGGTTTATTAGAAAATTAAAGACGAAAATAAAAACTCAGTTGTATATCGATATAAGTTTTGGAATCCCTATTTTTATGAAGGTCATTTGACAGAAAAAGTGGCTGGCGTCAGGAGTACGGCGATACGTTTATACTCTGGCGTTCAAAAGGTTAAACTGAATCACATATTAGTCCTGTAGCAGCTACTGGGAAAATATTTATTGAACAATGTACAAATTTCGTATTTAATGGGTATACCAACAGCAATACATTATAATGCAAACTAAATGAACTAGTGACTATTATAGTGTGTTATATGCGACTTACTTGTGGATTACCAGACAGGAACTGATTGAGGAAATGCACGTAAGGTGCCTCGTCCACCACTTCATAGTATCGGATATTACCGTCACCCTTGCCAGCCAGGTACACCTGAATGGAAAACAAAACATAATTAGTTTAATATTTTCAGAACTATACAGATCACCTGCTGGGGTTGAGGAAATGTTCGAACGAGATTCCGCGGCCCCAGACCGCAACAGCAATTGATGAGAAACTGAGGGAATAGATCCCACTCTACTCAGAGCAGTCAATTTGATGTTTTTGTAACATTTACAAACTTAACGGAACCGACTCACTGATTCGAATCATTGAAGTGATTCAAAAGATTAGTTCAGTAACAACGTTTCAAATGCATCATTTGAATCTGAAACATTGCTTTGGCTCATTTCGCGCGACGCGTCGCTCGTGTGGCGACTGAGCAGTGTGCGAGCGAGAGAGAGAGAACGAGACACACTGAGTTACTTTAACTATTGACTCTTGTATCCTATGCACGAAGATCGACTTTATTTATAATCTCACGTAATACAATAAATATGCAGACATAAAACATTCAGTATTGATGCTTCAAAAAATTTCTATGTCTCAATAGTAAACGCCCGCAACGAAACGTAAGAATGTTACGTTTCTATACATGACGTCGCGTCGCGGGCGTTTACTGAGTTTTTTGAGTCGATGAACCAAATGAGCCAAATGAAACATATCAGTGTTCCGGATCATTTCAGTGATCGAGATACAATGTTCCAATATCAAAACTTTGCCCATACCATCAGCAGAATACCAACGCGTGTGGCTGTTATTATTTAACCACAAGCTCCTCTTTTACATACTTGAACAGCAAACAATAAAAACGTTGTACTGGCCGCCCATTAAAGGTTGGACAACGTCCCGAGGGTATCGTTTGGCGAATATAAAATAGTTTTCATCAAATAGATGGCATCTATTTAATGGTTCCATACAACCATGAACTTGTTTTAATTGCAAAAAGAGGGTTAATTAGCAGTTATAGATGACGCCAAATAACTTGGCAAGGTTTTGGCATAGTGGGGATAAGTTCGCGCATCGTGCACTTAGTGGAAGAAAAAAGTGGTCACTTTTACTGCTTGCCATTATTCTATGGTTATTTCCATCATTTATTTTTAATCATATCTGTTCAGAAGAATGTTAAAGAAAGAAGAGGAATTCATTCGTTAATTCGGTATTATAAATAAAATAGATATAATACATAAATACATTTAAAAGTGAAAAAATGTATTAAAAAAAACATTAAAAATAATATGTTCTCGTCGTCACAATTAGTTAATAAAACTGCTACCCCTTTTATTCTTCTTTTTTCCCGGTGTCCTAAAGACAGTGACGAATTCGGAATTTCAACCTTCCTTAACTATAGTGTCTAACTGTTCTTTCTGACGTTTTAATAGTCTGCATAAAACGATATTTGGTCCTGGCATTGTGATCAAGGCAACAAAAAATAAATTTAAAACAACAACTCGTAACAAAAACAAAGGGTACAACTTTGGTGTACGCAAGTGTATTCGGGAGCAAATTGAACGAGAACCTCTGACGCACCAATCGCGCGCTCGGAGCGGCGCTACGTCATACCCCGCGTCCCGCTGACAACCGCTGACACCTAAAAATCGACTTCTGCGCATTGAACTCTTTGACTTGACGACTCATTGACTCTTGCCAAGTTATTTGGCGTTACCTATACTAACGTAGGTTACTTTACTTCCTATTATAATTCACATGGAGTGAATGAACCTATAGATATTTCGTAAAGTTATCGTAATGTTTTTAGTTTCTACTTATAACTGAGAATACCTATTTATTTCGAGCAACAATAAATTATTTATATAGATCAGCGAGTGTAGCTTAAAGGAGCCATCCACAAGAGAAATAATGACCCAGGCAGTCTGCCATCTAGCCTTTGTCTGGAAAAGAATGTGCTATAGGGCCGACAGGCAGATACATAATACATAAAATTTATAAGATTTAAAAAATATTACTGCCGAAAAACGTATTCTTTAAGCTGTTATCATTTTAAACAGCTTCTAATAACCACAACTCTAAATTATCTGTAAATTACGAATAAATAAATAAAATAAAATTCATTTATTGCAGGCACGCAGGCCCACATAATCTATACTAATATTATAAATCGGAAAAGTTTGTTTGAAAGCGCTTATCTTCGAAAGTACTGGATGGATTTGGATGAAATTTTGTACGGAAGTAGCTTGAAGCTTGAGGAAGGTTATATAGTACTTTGTTTTTAAAAGTCCACGGGAGCGAAGCCCCGCGCGAATAAGAAAGAAATAAAATTAAATTCAAATTATATAAATTCCAAATTATATTGCGAAATCTAATAAATTAGCACGTTCGCTGACAGTACGTCGTTAGGCGGGAAAATAAAATAGTGCGTTATGACAGTACGTCGAGGGACAGGCCACTTATTATTAAGAGTACGTCGTGGAAAATTCTACTGTCGTAATATGGTGTCAGGGTAAGTGCTTACTGTCAGCGAACGTATTAGCTTATTAACAGGATCATATATGGCTCTCAATATTCCATTGTTGAACACGGCTCAGTATACATTTTAGTTAGTCCCATTGTCATCAAGTCAAGATCTGATGATGGAATCATGGAGAAATCGAGGGAACTCTTCAAATATTATAGTGACACACATAGCGATTCGGGTAATTTTTGTATACCAGGCCTTTTAATTCGATGCAGTAGACTGACACTTTCCGAGACGTCAGATAATGACGACTACGAAATTGTGATGTAAATAAATTAATCGATTCAGGAATAAAACGAATAACGACGTAAACGTTTTTTTTTTATATTGTGTGAAAATATCAAAAAATAAAATGTGATTATATAGGGGCGTAAAAAATAAAACTATATAATATTTTTTATTTCTTTGCAACAGGCCCTTGTACCCATTCCAACGGGATTAAGGTCGCAGTGCTGTGGGGGCAGTCTTTTTAATAATAATCTCGCGAAACGTATTAAAATATTCATCACATGAAAGAATTTGCACAAGAGTGTCTTTTAACATGTCTGCGGGCCTAGACAAAATCCATTTTCTGTAAGCGTTAACGCCAACGGAAAAATTAAATTGTATGGAGTTGACATTTGCTAACCACATGTCACGTGATTGCTACTTATAAGAATATTTTAAATAAAATAGATTTATTTATAATAGAATTACTACTTAAAAATAAATCATAATAGTATAAATTTCGTCATTTACTTATATTTATAACGATTAAAAATCGCTCATTTATTAATTTATTATTTGATTGATTGAATCCGTCACTATTAGGTTAAATAGGGTATAATTATTTCAGTAAGTGACATTAGCTTAAGTCAGCTTACTGCATCGAATTAAAAGTCCTGGTATAGTAACTTGTGCAGTAAGCTCTCGAAAAGTACCATTTGGTGAAGTGGAACCAGACACTATGAAAACTTACCATATTAGTATCATAGTCATAATACGGGAACACAACTCCAGAGGAGCTATCGATGGTCTCACAAACCAGCGGCTTGTCCAAGTCGTGTTGGTCCCACACCGCGTACTGCCGGTCGCTGTAGCGAGAGAACCCGGTCGTCAGCACTTTGCCTTGACTGCCCAGGAACGTACATTTGGAGGCTTTGGTGCCCAGGTGGCAGGGACCTTCCTGGAAACGGAGAGTAAGAGAATAAGTAAAATGTCTGAGAGAGTATTTTAAGAAAAAAAAAAAACGTTTAATTAACTCTCCAATGTAACCTCGTAAATAGTTACAATACTGTATATTTATATATATTTTATAATTTTACTGAGATTATAAATGCGAAAGTTTGTGTGGATGGATGTATAGATATATGGATGTTTGTTACTCATTCACGCAAAAACTATTGAACGGATCTGAATGAGATTTAGTAAGTAGATAGTTGACATCCTGGAATAACACGTACGTTTTTTATCCCGGAATTCCTACGGGATCGGGATTTAAGCGGGAAAACCACGCAACGAAGTCGCGGGCAGAATACACAACCTATGTGTCGTTCCAGGATGTCAACTATCTACTTACCTACCAAATTTCATTAAAATCAGATTAGCGTGTACAGACAGCCTTTTTTTATTTTTTTTGGTGTCGTGTTACCGTTTCTTAACCCATCTCAAATATTATTTTTGTATAAAATTTAAATGTACAGACACACTTTCTTTACTGTTTTATTATATGTATAGATAATAGATGTAACAAAACTTACAGAAAGTACGATGCCTCTCCTCGGCTCGATGACGCGTAACTTCTTGTCCTTACTGGTGGTGGCTAGTAGCGACCCGTCGCGGTTGAACGACATGCAGTAGATCACGTCAGTGTGGCAGTCTATTACCTTCACTGCCTCGCCTTTGCCTACATCCCATACGAAGATCTGCAATAGAAAGAATAGCTTATTAGAATTAGATTTTTTTAAGTAGTAGGAACTTCCTACTCCTGATAGTCTGGCGAAGATTAACGAGGCGAGCCAAACCCAGAATAGTTCCAATAAGTAATGTGTTTGTTGTTCAGACCTGAACATATGAACAAATGATCTTCGTATAATATACATTTATCTATATATGTCATGCTGAAATTAAATTAAAATATGCTTAGTAACCTCACCGGTGACTACATTTTAGAGCCGTTTGAGGTCGAAAATGTAAAAACGTAGGGCCGTTATACTCACAGCCTTTTTATGGATTTTTCGAAAGACACATATAGTACAG
Source organism: Tholera decimalis (assembly GCA_943138885.2). NCBI lineage: Eukaryota > Metazoa > Arthropoda > Insecta > Lepidoptera > Noctuidae > Tholera > Tholera decimalis. The sequence goes on from OW964561.2 coordinate 16,834,059, forward strand.
CGATGAGGACGAATTTATTGATTCTATATTGTTTATAAGAGCTGTGGTAGCCCAGTAGTTACAGGCACGAAATACAAGTTGTGTGTCGTGGGTTTGAACACAAGCGGGCATATAACTTTGTATTATTTATATGTATGTGGGTGGATACCAATCTACAGTGGACTCGCGTGGTAGATAACGCCCTATTCCCTCTCATACAGAGGAGGCCTGTGTCCAGAGAGTATATAACCACTAGAGAGCATAGACCAATTTCTTTGAAGAACACGACTCACTATTACGGGCCGGGGGACGATGAAGAAATGCAGAGCGGCAATTAGTCATTTCAAGGTCAAATTGCGTAGATATGCCTGGTTAGGGATTGGTCTACTTGATTAAAGGAAAGTAGCCGATATCGATAAAATTGATTTTAACATTGTAAAAATACTGAGTAAAAATCACATAATAAAAATATTTTAATTAAGGCCCAAATTAATTAGTATTAGAGTCCGTCATACTATTTGAAACCTAGAAAGATTGAATATAGGTATCTTATATTCACGATATGACTTTTCTCAACATTATATCCATAAAAATAAAACTACAAACCAATATTCCCTATTAACCTTATCTATCCACAGTTCTTTAAATTCTGGAATATGTATTCGGAAATCTAAAATGAAAACATGCATGTCACACAGAAGAAAAAACATTGGAACTACCTCCTTTTTTAAAGTCGGTTAAAAGTAGGTAGATAGGTATTTTATGACAGTATCTGAATTGAATTTAAAATAAGTTTTATTTTATAATTATCGATATCGTATTCAGCCGTTAAAGGTTACAGCACAGATTTTTACGATAAAAATACAAAAGGAAAGAAAGAGATAAAAGAATTATATTTCTTAATGAAAGAGACTTTTCCCAAAGATATCAACTCGCGACTCATCCGTGTCCTTGTTCACCCAAACCACCATTTTAAATAGACCCCTGAGGTGGCTTATAATCTGATTAAATAAAAAATATTTTTTGTAGTATTTCATTTCTGATGAATATTTATGTCATCCACTTAGTACCTGTCTAGATGTCTGGGAATATTTTCCACACCACTTCAAAGCGCATGAAGGCATTTTTATGCGTTATAAATTACATACAAAATTTTAAAATTTGTAATTGTTTGGCATGCACACAGGTCTAACACTTTGTCACAACTAAAATGGTTCGTGTACCGTAGTCAATATAATATAGGCGAGAAAACACAAATAGTTTTCGAGCGACGAGGCACTGTATGCGCGGTCATGTGGTTTTAGTTGGTTTTAGTCTTTGCCTGTGTACTATCACGCTTAGGGTTACCATATGTAAATGGAGGGATGCCTGTCTATGGTACCTAAAATGCCTGAATTTTCAGAAAAATGCCTGTCTAAAGCAAAACGCTGTAGGTAATAAGTAAAAGCCAACAGATAATAATGAAGAAGGATACTTATTACTGATATTTGTCAGAGGACATTATTTTTTTAAATAGTTTTATAGTTAGCGGGCGCGAAATATAAAAAATTGGCCAAGTGCGAGTCGGACTCGCCCATGAAGGGTTCCGTGGTTACTATAATAAATATAATATACTTAATATATTTAATTGCAAATAAAAAAAAAAACAAAAAACCTTAAAAATTTCTTAAAACTAGCTTATTTACAATTTATATAACTACGCCAAATAACTTTGTTTTTCATAGTATTTGTATGAATTACAAAGTTATATTTGCGGTTTTAGAAAATATACTGTATCTCAAAAACTGCCGACTCGATCTCGTTCGAACTAATTTTGGTTGAAAGTTTACATTAAGATCTACAACATATGATTTTTTTAGATTTTTCACTTCATTATTATAGAAGTTAGAGGGGGGGGACACATTTTACCACTTTGAAAGCGTATATCTTTTAAACGATTAACTTAATGAAAAAGTCATTTTTGAAACCTTAATGTCATTTTTAAAGACCTGTCTATAGATACCACACACGTATAGGTTTCATGAAAAAAAATATTTTCAGTTTCAGTTCCATGTATGGGGAGCCCCCTTTATTTTAATTTTTTTCTTAAAATCGGAAAGCGGTTCACAGAATACATCTATCTACCAAGTTTTATATGTATAGTCCTAATACTTTCGGAATAAAATGGCTGTGACATACGGACGGACGGACAGACAGACAGACGGACAGACATGTCGAAACTATAAGGGTTCCGTTTTTTGCCATTCGGCTACGGAACCCTAAAAATGCCTGTCTCAGACCAATGCCGACCGCACGCCTGTCTCTACCTTAAAATGCCTGTCAAATGCGGCAAACGCCTGTCATATGGTAACCCTAATCACGCTACACCTTACAACGTTATAAAATAATTTGTATTAAAGTTTGTTTTGATAAGTAAAGCTAAGACAAATGTCAATGCTAAATATAAACAAATATATATTATTTCAGTCATCATCACATCTCGTCACAAGTCTGCTAAGAATAGAAGTAGGTAACTTATTACAGTATTTACAAAAGTAATTAACTCTGTCAGTCAATCACTATGAATCATTTACCTTGAGTAAGAGCGGGCCGTGCTCACAGTGATGATAATGCAAGAATACAAGATCAAGGTGCCGATAAGAATAAAGTCTAATTTAACAGATTGCACGCGGCACAACAATATTGTTGATCGTTAAGATTGGAGGTCCTTTTGTATTGTAGTTTATGTTAACTAGTTTGAGTGTGTGAAATAGAATTTTATTTTTAATCAGTTCAGTCAACGTATGCCCCGTTATAAATAATAACGATATTTTGATTGAGCAAATCACTTGATTTGCTTGCCGACATAAATGAACAATGTTGAGTACGTGTTGCTAATAAATAACACTAAACCAAAAGAAAAAATCTAAGCTCATGCAAGCTTATTTATAGCTTTTTTAGCCATATTTAGTTAATTCTATATTCAAACTATGCGTAAAAAAATTGCGTTAAGAATCGATTAATCCTTATTTAAACTAAGAATGATGATGAAGATGATAATCTACGATGGAACGCGCGAGCCCAGAAGACGCCTTTCCACGCTTGGTTTAAAGGCTACGGGTCAATATGTGGTATGGAACACAGAAGCCGGCCGGTGTTTATATTTCGTTCTTTCACTTCGAAATAGAGAACTGGATTGCTGTGTTTTTAGCATAAAGATAGCCGAACCGCTAGCATACGTTAACTTTATGTCTTTAAAAAAATAGTACAACATTAACAGTTCTCAGACCGGTACATCAAAGAAAAAGTAATAGCAACAACAGTTATACATTTTAAGACATCGCTTCTCTTTAGTCATATAAATAACTGTTATGCAAACGGTCCCTCAATATTCGGGGTATTATTTTGAAAGCAAAGCGGCACGCGAAACTTAAGATACGTTCATTGAAGGTCGCGTGACAATCGGAAGTAATATCAAGTTCTGGCCAGTAACGACTAACGACAACCAAAGAATAGTACTGGAAGTCTGCCATGAGATACCGATCGGATAGCTGTGAGCTTTGAAATACTTTTGTCGTTTTTTAAAATCGCTTTGTTTCTTTCACATGCACCAGACTTGTATATGAGTGTGAAAGAGACAAAACGATAGTTTTCGAAACCAATAATGGGCAGTATTATTGTTGCTAAGCCGAAGGGCGCTATCTCTGAGATACGCCCGTTTAGTTTTTTTATACCATTCATTAGCTAGTCAAATTTCGCATCTAATGGTCAAATAGCGCTATCCAACTTAAAACATTTGAAAAAACCACTAAGAAGTTTTTTTTATATCTCAATTTTTCCTTAAATTACTAAGAGACTTGACGGCATGTCGGTTTTAGAAGTGTGGGTAAAGCCAAATAGCGCTATCGAACTTAAAACATTTTGAAAAAACCACTAAGAAGTTTTTTTATATCTCAATTTTTCCTTAAATTACTAAGAGACTTGACGGCATGTCGGTTTTATGAAGCCAAACAGCCGTATATTGACATGGGCTAGAAACGCTTAAAAAAAGCAATAAGCGGTAAGTTCACAATCTTAAGTTTCGTGCCTACTGGAGCTAGGAAAGGTTTAAAAGAATCCAGTATCTATCCTTTACGCATGAAGCCATTGTCTGGACGATCTAAAGATGAGATTATAAACGCGTATTATCATTTTTTAATATTCTATCGGGATATGAAAAATATTGTACTTTGGGTGGATAATAAATTGTTCTGCTCAAAATAAAAAGTGGACGTTTTTTTCGTTTCTAATCTATATTATAAATACGGATCAGAACAATGCACAGATTATTGTTAAATACTTTGAAGCCGGACACACGTTTATGTAGAGTTTGGCAAACGAAAGTAGACACTCGAATTATTTGCAAACCTTTTATATGGCAATGCTATACTAATGTCAAACTCAATTTTCCAAAAAAGATGGCGTGTTGTTGGTGATTTGTTGTGATCTTATTAATAGCGTTTATTCAGCGAAAAATGAACAAAACTATTAAAAGTGGAGTACAGGAGATGTTGTTTCGCATGATGTCTAAATATCAAGAAAAACAACAGGAGAAGGACGCCGAATTCAAACAAAAATAAGATTGTTTACGTGTGGTGTTCGATACTAACTTATGAAAAGTTAGTATGACGTTACTAAGTTGATACTTAGTCGTAATTCATAATTTATATTTATCTTTTAGCGAGGAAAAATATTTATTTATTTTGATTCACATTCATTTTATAGTATGTTAAACATCTTCATAATAATGCATTATCGTTATTAAACATACTATTAAATGTTGCATGGTTTTTAACAATTTTTTTTTTCATTTATAGAAAATCTGGTGGTTGTAGCAGGGGTCGATGAGATAGTGAAAACTATTGAAAAACTTACGGATTTAGAGCAGAAAGATATGATATGAATTGAATACATGATTTGCAGAACCTAATCATTCGGTTTTACCATTCTTTACAGAAGTGAGCATTACTACATTAAAAAGAATTAAAAAGGAAGGTGCGCGTAAAGGCCATATAAACCCACAGTGTCCGACTTAGATAGTTTCGACATAGATGCTATTCGTAACAAAATTAACGAATTTTATATCGTTAGAAAACAAGTTTAAAACGAAACACACCAGAGCCAGTATATGAAGCTGATGAAATTCTGAAGCAGAATGGGCACGTGGTATAGCGACTTCCCCCCTACCACTGTGATCTAAATTCCATTGAGTTAGTATGGAGTTTGGCTAAACGTAAAGTGGCAAGTAAAAATATTGCTCTGCCTGCAGTGGAGTTAGAGAAAGTTATAAAATAGTCGTTTGAAAATATAACTCCCGAGGAGTGAAAGAAAATGACTAATCATGTCATCCATGTTGAAAATAAATATAAAGAAAGGGACAGAATTACAGAAAATAATTTAGAAAGTTAGTTAGTATAATTAACGTAGGAAACAATGATTCCAGTAAATCTAATGAAACTTTCCACATGGAAGTCTTACATTCAGATTTTGATTATGGGTAAGGCCGTCTAATTTTGTACATAGTAACTCTTAAGACATTAATAAATTAGTAACACACGGTAACGCAGTAACGCTCGCGACCCATCTAAAGCTAGGTCTACAATATAATAAACTAATTCAGCAATCAACCTAGGTTAGTTGTTGGATTCGTTTTTATTTTATGATACAATTGTCGATAACTTAAAATGTCAATTTTCGTTTTCATGCCGTTTAATAATACCATTTGTCCTAAAATTATAGGTATTAAAACAATTTTCAATAAGCCATGCTCTCAGATGCTTTTGAAATAAGCTGGTTCACAGTTCTCTAATAACTTTTGGTATATTATATTAATAAACTTTTTTTTTATGACACGATTTGACACGTTCTTCACTGGTTACTAAAGTAGAATATTAATTTCGATGGTAATTTAAAAATAATAAAAAGACATGTTTAAAAACAATTTAATTTATTACTAGTAATGTTTTTTTAAGTATGGCAGTTTTTCAGTCTCATCGAGCTTTCAAATCACAACAATTTCCTAAACAAAGTAAACTCTATGACAACTTTCATTTTTTAAGAAGTACTCTTTGGAACTAAATATTAACTCAACTTTCTTAACAACATTTGATGTAGGTACTATATATCTCTGTTGACTTTTATTGGTTTTACAAATTTTAAAGGATTAATAACAGTTTAAAAAAAAATTATACAATAAAATGTCTCAACCTCTTCATTTGCAACGTTTTCAATAAAACCCACATAGAACCTCCAAGATATTTTTTCGTCCACCTTCCTTTATTTCAATATATTTTGTTTCTTTTTCTCTAAAGATTCGTGCTTCTTTTTGTCCTCCAGTTTGAATATTGTTACATTTCTTATTTTCTTCTTCTCTTTGTACTCTCTTTGTGATTCCCATAATCCTGTTTTCTTCTTTAACTTTCTTTCTTTCTTTAATAAAAAGGAAAAACAATTAACGGTTCCTATTTTTTTTGTGATAAATAAACAACAAACGAAAAACGGTTGACAAACAGAGAATAAATAGGTGCTGAACTCTTTTGTTTTTGCCTATTTAGATTAGGTACATATAAATTAAAATAAGCATATTTTTATGAGCTTGTGTCTTTTTCGTTCAGTTAAAAACCTCTAGCAGGTGAAATTAATCATTTATTATGAAGAAAAAACCATGTATATAATAAGCAAAAAGTTGGTTAATTCGAAAAATCTCTCGTGAATAATTCTTCCCTGAATGTAAACTCTGCCTTATTATGTCCCGAGTGTTACGTAACTCTCCTAGTAACGTTCGGTATCACTCGCGACAGAAAAATGTTGCGAAGCTAACTTAAAAATCTAGTATCTCTTATAAAAAAGCAGATTATTACCACAGCCCAAGCTATTTCTTTAAAGTAATAATGTAGCTATGAGTAATAATATTGTAGTTATTTTTTACATTCTGACATAATGAGCATCAGTACTGCCGCGCTAAGGAATCTTATTCGGCTTTGGATACACACATATTAAGCCAGTATTTAGTAACTCTCTTAGCGTAACGCTTGCGACATGAAATTCCGGGACACATATTTATGTTCACATAAAATTTTATAGAAACATAGTTAAATTAACAAAATACGAGAGGAAAATTAGTAATAAATTCATTAAAAGCTATTTCTTAGCGCTAGAAGTTATTTTTTTCAAAATATTTTATACATAATACCCAAGAGATGTATTTTGGACATTGATTTTTTGTATGGGAAGAAAAAGTTACAACTTTTAAAAATACAAAAAGAAATAGTAAATTGCATGGTATGATAAATTTAACGATGATCACTATTAATTCATGATTCATATAATCAGTTGCCACAATATTATCGATGTCAGCACAGTATTTAATGAGCTATTACACATACTTCTTCGGACAAAAAAAACAAACGAAATGTACAATTTTACACGGCCATACCCTTATAGTGAATAAATTAGAACCATTTTAGAATACTGTTGTTTTATTTTAATTCGAATTAAGACACAATATCTAAACTATAACCTACCTAAAATACCTCTTGTATTTCTATTCCGATGAAATAAAATAGATAATTCTAAAGTATCAAATAGGGTTATTCCAGGTATTTCATAGTAGTTTTGGGGTTGCTATGCTGATATTTTTTAAATTTGCCGCGCTTTTTCAGTCTCTACTTTCGTTTGCCAGACTCTAGTTCATGCAGACTCTTTTCACCATAGGAATTGGCGATTTAGCGAATGAAAAAAAAAATAAATTATATGACTTTGATGACCTTTGCGAAGCTTAGCAATGCTGGAAAAAAAGTAAACACTAAAAAATTGGCAATACATGATTTTTTATGAGTGGCAAGATACCCAATACAAACTATCATTGATACAAACTTTCCCGGCTGTCACCACGACCTTACATCAGTGACATTGTTGAAGTGGAAGTAAGGAGAGGCAGTTTTGATATAAGGTACAGAACTGGTTTTGATAATGGACCCATTACGGCTAGCATTATAGGTACAAAGTTCGTAAAATTAGACAAACTTCCATCCTCAACTAAAAAACAGTACCAGCAGAAATATCTCAAATAAAAAAATATATTTTAAATCTCTTTCCAGGTTAATACCTGCTAATAGGATGTCTTTTTCTCGGGAACTGCCAACGTTTGATTAATTTTATTTCATAGAAAGTCAATAATTGCTTTAATTTTTTTTTTATAATTTGCTGTTACGGTTAATAAAGATGTAAAAAAAAATTAAATGAAGTTTTATTACAAATTTATTAGGTATTTGTATCCAATATGTGTAAAATTTGTCATTTTGTATGGAACGTTCTATGAGCAGATTAAGGCTTCAAAAACTGACATACTGCTTTTAAGCAGTATGTCAGTTTTTGAAGCCTTTCTTTTTTAATCAAAATAGCGCTATCTCACAGAATAGGTATAAAGGTGCAATTTATGGATAATTTGGGTATGTCAATAATATCTATGGTCAAAAATACATGTTGAGGGATATTTTGTACAAAGTTCTTGTTTGTTCTTTTTTTTACTCAAAAAATACTGGCCAGTTTTAAATTATTTTGAAGAAAGTTAATTTTGTTTGGTCTAGTGGTCAGTGGCCCTGACTGCTATGCTCAAGGTCGTGGGTTCGATTCCCACCCAGGACAAATGTTTGTGTGATGAGCACGATCATTTGTTCTTTGTCTGGGTGTAATTTATCTATAATATGTATGTATTTAGAAATATATATGTATGTTTATCAGCTGTCTAGTACTCATACTACAAGCTCTGCTTAGTTTGGGACAGATGGCGTTGTGTGAAAAGTTGTGGAATATTATTATTATTATAATTTCGAATTAATGTTCTTGTGCATCATGCAGTGGCGGCATTTAACGAGAGAGGAAATGTTAAGGGCAGTAGGCATGCTCCAAGCTTGGCAACGGAGTATTGCTGAGGAGATTGGAACAACACAAAACGTGATATCCAGGTTATGGTCACGTAATCGTGCTACTGGTGAAGTGGCTGAAAGACACTTAGGCGGGAAGCGCATAACAACTCAACCACAAGACTGATTTTTGCAAGTTGCCGCGAGAAGACAACCATACGTTACGGCCATGGAGTTGGTTCAGAGGCTCCAGTCAGAGCACCAGTTGCTTGTGAGTGACCAAACTGTGAGAAGGCTACATGAAGTTAACCTTCATGCTCGCAGACCGCTTCGTACTCCAGCACTATGCCGAGGAAATCGTGGACGACGACTAGAGTGGGCTCGTGAACATTTGCTCTGGGAAGATAACCAGTGGTCTGTAGTGTTGTTTACCGATGAGTCCCGGTTCGGTTTCCATCCCGATACACGTAGAGTACGTGTTTGGCGAGTTCCTGATCTTGAGAGCCGTCTGCAACATCCTCAGGAAGTCCATTCTTGCCAAGGCGGGACAATTATGGTTTCGGCGGGAATTCGAATGGAAAAGCAGACCTCGTTTGGATCAGAAACACCATGACGGCTGAAAAATGCCGTAACGAGGTGCTAGTACCAATAATCTACCCCCATCGACTACAAATGGGCCAAGAATACACGCTCATGCACTATAACGCCCGTCCGCACACAGCGAGAGTGGTGACGAGCTGGCCCGCTCAATCGCCTGACCTAAACCCCATAGAACACGCGTGGGACATGCTCCAAAGGGCTTTGAGGAATTTCCCTGCAAACATTGCGACGGAAGAGCAACTTTTTTGCATCTTAGCCGGACCTGGGACAATATACCGCAGCAAGACTTGGATAACGTAATCCAAAGCATGAAAAACCGTTGCAGGACCGTTGTTAACGTCATGGGTGGTTTTACTGACTACTGATTTTTCACATAACTGTTAAAACAGATTAATTTTTCCTTATTTTTCACTTTTTCTTGAGAAACACATTCATTGTTGGTTTTACCATTATTTCACGATTTTTCTTTATTTGAATAACAATTTGTTTACGCAAAAATATAGTTTTCTTTTATTCTGGAGTGTAGTCTGATAAATGGGCTTTATAAAAATATATGCATGTTGTATGTTATTTTTAATACATTTTGAGTAAATTGAATAAATCCAAAATATCCCTAGACAGTGTTGATGTGTGTATATATGAGTTTTTAACCGACTTCAAAAAAAGGAGGAGGTTCTCAATTCATCTTGAACTTTTTTTTTAATGTTTGTTACCTCATAACTCGCAGATGGCTGGACCGATTTGGAAAATTCTTTTTTTGTTTGAAAGGGTATACTTTCTAGTTGGTCCCATTGTCGTCACGTTTGGATCTGATCATGGAATCATGGAGAAATCGAGGAAACTCTTCAAATATTATAGGCACACCTATAGCGTTTTGGGTATTTCTTATAACACCTTGTGCAGTTGCTCTTGAAAAGCACCATTTGAGGAAGTGGAACTGATAATGGAGACCCCAGATGGCCCCCGAAACTACTCAATAATAAGTATATCGTCGATTACGATTACATTACTTGAATATAGATATTAAGCACTTTATGCTTGTCTCAATGCATATGGTGAAGTAGAGCTGATGGTAATGTACCAGAAGAACTCCTCAAAAACCACTTTTTAGGGTTCTAGTAGCTAGACCCGTTCCCGTCCACTTTTTTGACGCAAAATGTGTACTTCGCAAATGTGCATTTCTCAGAACAACACTTCTCAAAATGAGTGTGAATTTTATCACAACGGGACAAAATAAAAACCGTTTACTTACAATTTTTTTTTATTATTTTGCAGGATTTTTAGACCGACTGCTACCAAACGCTTCCAAAGCGTTCGGTAACGGCAAAGTAAAAGATCGGGTTAACGTGGCCCGAGGTTAAGCGCGTAGCCCAAAACAGTACGCCGTGATACTAAAATATCAAAAGGTTGGAAGTTTTGGATCAATTGGTACAAAATATACTAATCAAAAACCCAATTGTCATTAATTACATTTTGAAATGATTACAAAATTCGACTTTTTAGTAAATTATCACATCATGTAACATTTAACTATTTTTTTTCAGTTTCTTTGCCAAATGTGCTTGGCATTCGATTTCCCAAAATGCAGCCGACGCGGCTGCCACGTTGTTCAATCGATCGAATTGATTTTTAATAAATTATTTTCAATTTCTTTTTTTTTGGGACATATTGTTGTTTTTCGCGACTTTGGACATCATACGCAATGTCTGGTTTGGGTTTCGAATTGCGGTCTGGATGACGTCTATATGAGAGAGTGAGATGCAGAATGGCGTTACACTATACATATACGCCTCTGCTCCATCTAGGGGACTTAAAACATTAAGTCAAGTAAGTCAACGCAGCACGCAAAACTAAAGAGACGTAACAACGCCCGTGTACATTGAAACTCGCGTGACGATCGGATATAATATCAAGTTCTCCATGTATCGGCAACCGCGAGTATGAAAGTGTTCACGAAACAGAACTAAACATTGAGTGAAGATTTGAGTTTCATGTTAGTCTGGCATTCAATTAGTATTATCAAGTGCATGCTTTACATTTTCAGTCCAAGTTCAAATAAGTCATAAAAATAATAAACGTTTACTTTTATAAGTGCCCGCGAATTTGTTCGTATGGGTCGTTTTTACTTCTTAATTCCCGATCCTGCGGGAATACCGGGATAACATCTTCTATCTTCCAGTGTAAGTACTAAATAAAATCGGTTCAGACGTTCCAGAGATTAACCCGGACAAACAGACGGACAGACAAAAATTTAAATGTATTTTAGTTATTGTATCAAAGTAAGCACTTGAGAAAACTCAGTTATTTAGATATCACAAATACACTCCATATTTAATTTATCTGTATTAGTATTGAATCAATATTGTTTAACTAAAGACAATGGGTGGAGTCGGCTATAGCTTTTTTAATGCCAAAAGTTTCTTAATTTGTTTCATAACCAATAATAAAACAAAGATGCAGTATTGCCTTTTTAGGGTTCCATCTATGGATAGATAAGTCATGTCCGTCTGTATGTCACAGCCACTTTATTTCGAAAATTTTTGGTTGAAAAGGTTGGTAGTAAATATATTCTGTGAACCAGTCTTTCATACACACACTGATCCACAAAGTTATTTCTCGCTAATCTTGGCTAGCGACTACAGAACCCTTTACAGGCGAGTCTGAATCGCACTAGGCCGGTTTTTTTTCTCTCACTATTGTTACATACTAAATTAGTTACCGCTGTATAAATGAAAAGTACAACAAATAACAGCTACTGACCAAATAAACTTAATTATGGCCCCTATATAAATCTAAAGTACAACATCTACTGACCAAATAATCAAAGCCAGCGCTGAGCAGTATATTCTCAGCCGTAGGATGCCATTCGATGTAGGCGACGCGTCGCTTGTGCCCGTGTAGTTCCACCAACCAGTCCGTCAGGTGCATAGACAGACCGCCGTCCGGAATGTGCCATAGTTTTACCTGTATATAAAAACAATTGAGACCCTTTGGTTAATGCTTAAATGTTACCGGCTGATATAAGATCATTGAGGAAAATAGGTTTTGCTAGCCACTCGGTTTTTTAAAACTATATCTTTAAGTGAATATGGGTAGAATTCACATTACTAGCAATCTCGTTAACCCCTCCAACTAGGCTAAATATGCTTGTGTTTGGAGTGGGTTCACAGCAATTGTAATGGGTGGGGTTCGAACCGGCGAACTCTCCGCCACGAGGCTGTTTTATAAAAATACATGTTTTATTTTTAATAGAACAGAATAGAGAATTGAGAAAGTGGACAGCCATCGTCTGAGCTTGCTAGTTCCATCGTAGACCTCATCTCTTGCTTACCATCAGGCATTATCGAACGGGTTCAATCGGAATAATAAAAAATGATTACAAACCCCAAGCGTTTTTTTTTAATGAACCGGAAAAAATATATCAGATAATTTTAAGTAGAGCAACCAATTAAGCAGTAAATTGGTGTCAAATTCATAAACAACAATTTTTAGATTCTCAAACAAATCAATAGTAATATTTGTTTTCACGTAGTTGGCTAATGATAGGCCATTATTGTCTCAAGGATTTCAAATGGAATTTTATGGAATGCAAAGTGATCGCACCAAATGCACACATTATGATAACAAATGCATAATCTCGCAGTTATTCAAATTATATCACCTATTTACAGGACACCAGACAAATGAGAACAACATTTATGTACATAATTGAGACAATTGCTTCTTATGATAAGATAAAACAATCAATACTCGTTAGCCGTAATAATATAGTAACATGTAATAATATAATTGTTGACAACCAGGCTACACGCTTTCCTACCAACAAAAAGTGAGAAATTGTTCAAACGGAACACACATCCCCGAGTAATAGGCATCAATTACCATGAACAAATTGCGGAAATAAAAAGAAAAAAAAATTGGCACAAACGAAATTACCGTGCAGTCATCGGAACACGACGCTATGATGTTATCGTTAAAAGGATTCCATTTGATGTCGAGCACGGGGCCTTTGTGGCCTGTCACTCGACTTGCGTTGAAGTCCAACCGGCCAGTCTGGAAAAGAAACAGAAACCTTAAATTTCGAATATTTTTATTTTTATCCTCGATCTCGCCTGATGGTAAGCGATAGATGAGGTCTACGATGGAGCGGTGCGAGCCCAGAAGCTTTAAAGGCTGATAGGTCAGTGGCAAGGAAAACAGAAGCCGGGCATAATAAATGTGGAAGAGAAGCGTTTGGTACGACAAGACGGTATATCAACAAGTGTAGGTAGGTACCCAGCAGTACATCTGGTAGACCGTTAGTGAAAGGGAGATGAGATATGAAAATATCCCTAAAGTATCCCTAAAGTACCAACTTGGCCCATATTCTAGCTACAATTTACCCGATTTAATCCGTCAGTTTTGATATTAATCTCAATTGTCTAGTTTTAAATGGAGATGTATGTCTGTTTTGTTTCAAAATACGAGCCTTATGGTATTTAACAATAAATGCTTAAGTAACATAATAGGTTTCGCTTTATAAACATATAATTTTACATCAGACAAAGTTACATTGCAAGCACTTGCGCCAGACGTGCGAAACTGGAGGATATTTTGAAACGTTGCAGTTTTGTTACGAATGCATCAAAAATTGGCCAAGTGCGAGTCAGACTCGCCCATGAAGGGTTCCGTAGTAACTATAATAATATAATATAATATGTATATTTATTTGACGAATAAAAAAAACCTTAAAAATTTTTTAAAACTAGCTTATTTACATTTTTACAACTACGCTAAATAACTTAGTTTTTCATAGTGTTTGTATGAATTACAAAGTTATATTTGCGGTTTTAAAAAACTGCTGACCCGATTTCGTTCAAACCAATTTTGGTTGAAAGTTTACATTAAGATCCACAGACATATATTTTTTTTAGATTTTTCACTCAATTATTATAGAAGTTAGGGGGGGACACATTTTATCACTTTGGAAGCTTATATCTTTTAAACGATTGACTTTATGAAAAAGTGGTTTTAGAAATCCTTATATCATTTTTAAAGACCTGTCTATAGATACCACACACGCATAGGTTTCATGAAAAAAAAAATATTTTCAGTTCTAGTTCCATGTATACATACATGGAACTAGAACTGAAAATATTTTTTTTAATATTTTTCCTTAAAATCGGAAAGCGGTTCACAGAATACATCTACCTACTAAGTTTCACATGTATAGTCTTAATAGTTTCGGAATAAAATGGCTGTGACATACGTACGGACGGACGGACGGACGGACGGACGGACGGACGGACGGACGGACGGACGGACGGACGGACGGACAGACAGACAGACAGACAGACAGACAGACAGACAGACAGACAGACAGACAGACGGACAGACATATCGAAACTATAAGGGTTCCGTTTTTTGCCATTCGGCTACGGAACCCTAAAAATGCACATTTCTCTCGCTATTAGCAATCTCAGCTCATTTTCAATTGTATGGCCACGATTTGATTACGCAGCGGATGTTTCAATAACGCAGGTACTGTTGAACGCAATGAGATAGCGCATGGGCTGATACTGAACAGTAGTAAATTATTCATGTGGCATGGTAAAGAGCATTATTTAAACAAGTTTTTTAAAGGTGACTAAACTGATTCGAGCGAATGCATTTGAGTACATTTCAGAGAGGACTTTCAGCTACATTTTAATGTAAACTATTAAAATTAATAAAGGCTATTAAAATTAACGTTTGAATAAAATGGTGTGACATCTGGTGCATTGACAGGTGGAGGAAAGGTTTATCGTCTAAATTCTCCCAGTATTTTAATTACATATATATATAGATCTGACTATCTGAGTCTGATAAGTAATCAAGTCGATTAATCTTGCTTGAAGAATACACCATGCACAAACACGATGTGGGTACACAAAGCTGCGGACACAAACTAGGGCGCTCCAGACACATAGCTAGTAAAAAGAAACGCAAATATTTGTGTTTGGCAAACCGATGACGTCTAACAGGGGTAACAACGTACTATTACTGAAGGCTACGGTTTCTGTGTTTAGGTAAAATTTCCTAAATCTTCAGCTTAGTCTAATCCATGACTACACAAGGAACTACACTTGGTAATGTAGTGGATAGTAATTGATATGTCCTTAATACCAATTTTAAAGGTTATTCATTCAAGTTTTACTATAAGACTAACTGATTGAGTCAACGGCAATTTATTGCTTTATATCAGTTATTAGCATAGTAAAAGTTCTCACCGTTTTGACAGCGGTGGTGATGATGAATACTACACAGAGAAATGTGTCTGCCTGTTTTCTAAGTTCGAATCAACGACCTACAACTAGTAATTATTGGCTGTAATCGCTGGGCCACCACTGTAGTAAATCTAGTAAATAATTATTTTCGTTCAATCTAGCAAATTTGCATCTTGTTGGCGTTAATCTTATAAATAAGTCCGTATTGCCCTTTTTATGCAATTAAAGTTTTGCGTTGTCACTGCGTAGACATAATAATCGGTATTCAATAAGCTTAGAAAGTTAGGATTTCGTTATTGTACTCAACAAGCCCTGTGTTTATAAAAGAACGGATTACCTAAACGACAATAACTGTCAATAATAAACAGTGAGCAATGCATAATACTGCCGTGATTCTTTAAAAGGCAGTCTGACAATTTACCGATTTTGAGTTAAACATTGAGCTACATCAGGAAAAAAGGCATGTCGACCTACCTAACCCCTTTTTCTGAAACTTTTTGCTTTTGAGATACTTTTTTCATAAAAAGCTGTGAAGTGGTTTTGATACCAGTGCCAAATTTATAAAAACTCAAAATCGGTAAATTATCAGATGACTGCCTTTTAAAGAATCACGGCAGAATACGACAATAGAAGAACTAAACAAATGGCTATTCTTTTTGATGATAAGGAGCATTTATTGCATTCTCGTGCTTTACTTCCATAACTCTAATTCAAATTTTTTATTTTATTATTAATAAAGGAAATTGATTGTGTTACTAGGCATGACTTTTAAGTTCTGTCGTTTCTATATCTCCCGGCAACTTTGAATTTGGAACTGTTCTATGTACGAATGAATGTTAAATTTTGAATCTCAAAACGGTTGAAAGTACATTTAGGATTAATGCTATTGTTTAGTCACAGCGTCGATTGGAATCTGTCAGGTTACGTACGAAAATGAAATTTTCTAAGGAAAATGTTCGTGCAATAATTTTCTACAACTTTAGAAGAGGCCTGACACGGCTTCAGTGTTTTGAAGAGCTAACATCTGTGTTCAGTAATGAAGCCCCATGTCTGCGAACTGTGGAACGCTGGTATTTGGAATTCCAGCGTGGACATACTATTGTTAGTGACAAATCTCGCGAAGGACGCCCAAAATCCGCCTTCACTGAAGATAACATCATTGCTGTGAGACAACTAATTCTCGAAGATCGTCATGTGATGTATCGAGTGATAGAGGCTCTATTAGGCATCTCAGGGACAACCATTCAGAAGATCTTGCATGAAGCGCTTGGTGTGAGAAAGCTAGTTTGCCGTTGGATACCGCATCTGCTTTCCGACGATCACAAGGCGGCCCGCGTCAGATGGTGTAAGAAAACTCTGCAAAGGTTCAACCGAGGAGAGTCAAATCACGTCTACGACATCATCAGTGGTGACGAATCTTGGATCTATGCCTACGATCCTGATTCCAAACAACAATCTACAATCTGGGTCTTTCAAGACGAGCCAAAGCCGACTAAAGTTGTTCGTTCTCGAAGCACTTCAAAGATGGTGGCCACGTTCGTTGGAAAAACCGGCCATGTTGAGACTATTGCACTTGAAGTTCGTAGAACGCTTAATGTAGAGTGGTATACCACAGTTTGTTTACCACAAGTCATCGCCGAACTTCGAAAATCTAACTCAAAGCGACGCATCATCCTGCACCACGACAACGCAAGCTCACACAGCGCTCGTCCAACGATTGAGTATTTGAAGCAGGAAAAAGTACCTAGAAATTCTTGACCATCCTCCATACAGTCCTCCTGACCTAAGCCCTAACGATTTCTTTACATTTCCTAAAATTAACAAAAGTCTTCGTGATCAAAGGTTCCAGTCCGGTGAAGAAGCAGTCGACGCTTTCAAGTCAGCCATTTTGAACACCCGCACTTTAGAGTGGAATAAATGTTATAATAACTGGTTTGAGCCAATGGAAAACTGTATTAAGTTACGTGGTGAATACTTTGAAAAAAAACAATAAAAGTTACTATAAGGTTCTAGTTGTGTTTTTTTCTTCAGCCGACAAAACTTAAAAGGCATGCCTCGTACGAATGAATATCTACCAGAGGTGAATGCTATTTATATTCTAATGTTATTTATTAATCATTAGGGTTCCGTAACCGAATGGCAAAACACGGAACCCTTATAGTTTCGTCATGTCTGTCTGTCTGTCCGTCCGTATATCACAGCCATTTTATTCCGAAACTATTAGGACTACACATGTGAAACTTGGTATAAAATTAACGGGGGCTCCCCATACATAGAACTGAAACTAAAAATATTTTTTTTCATCAAACCTATACGAGTGTGGTATCTATAGACAGGTCTTTTAAAATGACATTAATGTTTCCAAAACCAATCTTTTTCTTAAAGTCAATCGTTTACAAGATATACGCTTCCAAAGTGGTAAAATGTCCCACCCCCCTCTATCTTCTATAATAATAGAGTGAAAAAACTAAAAAAATTATATGCTGTAGACTGTAGATCTTAATAAAAACTTTCAACGAAAATTGGTTTGAACGAGATAGTCAGTAGTTTTTGAGATATAGCACATTTTCTAAAACCGCAAATATAACTTTGTATTTCATACAAACACTATGAAAAACAAAGCTATTGGGCGTAGTTACTACGGAACCCTTCATGGGCGAGTCAGACTCGCACTTGGCCAATTTTTTTTTTATTACGATCCTTTAGTCGCAAATTTGGCAACCACCAGTACGCGGACTATTGGTCCTCTAAACGTAAAATATGGTCCGCAAAAGGTAAAAACATTGTCCGCGAAAGATTTAAATATCAAAACTATTAACTGTAAAGTCACATTGACTTCAGTACTTCTGGCCCTTTCCATCAATATGGAAACCAAATTGGTTCTACATTAAATAAAGGTTAGAAACCACTGATATCGGTGGTTGAGGGTAATTAAAAATGCACCTTACATCCGTTCAAAGGGCAAAACCTTACTTATTACTATTTTTTTCAATACTTACATTATCCAAAGGCACCGTTCAAAGGGCAAAACCTTACTTATTACTATTTTTTTCAATACTTACATTATCCAAAGGCAGAACGAGGAAGGCTCCTCCACCGGCCACCTCGGTTACTATGGCAACGAACTTAGGGTTGACGGCACAGAAATTAGAATCGTGCGCATTCCTAGTGATCTTTATGTTGTCATAGCAACGCTCCCTTTTGAAAGGAACGCCGTACACATGACGGAATTTGGAGCTTCTCACGCCTCGGAACCATACCTGAAAAACGTTTTCCAGTGTGAGCTGTAGAAAAATAAGAAAGCAAGAATCATTGCAAATCAAAGCATATTAGGATATATTACATACTAGTACTCTCGCGGGGCTTCGCTCCCGTGGATTCTATCACGGTAAAAACATAACTCTCCTTTTTTGCAGTCGGGTAAAAAGTAGCCTATAACCTTCCTCAAGCTTCAAGCTACTTCCATACCAAATTTCATCCAAATCCACCCAGTACTTTCGAAGATTAGCGCGTTCAAGCAAACAAACAAACAAACAAACTAACAAACTTTTCCGCTTTATAATATTAGTATAGATTTTTCTACTAAATACATTTTCATACACATAAATAGTACATACGAGGAAGTTAACTAATCTATACTAATACAAAGACGTAAAATTTTTTTGTATGTGATTATTTAGGAGGTAATCTCCGGAATTAATGATCCAATTCTGAACATTTTTTCATTGTTTGTAGCCTATAAATTATTTCGAAATCCACGAGGACGACGTCGCGGGCGAAGTGCTACTTGCCTAATAACTTAACTAGCTGCCTTAGTTGGCATAACTGTATTTCGCGTGACGGGTTATGAAATAATTTGCTAGTACTTTACCATTGTTTTAATTTCAGAAACAAGAGAGCTCTTTCCAATTGCAAGATAAATACAGACAGAGGAGTGTTTGACGGAAACATTTATTCCACTTTAAAGTTTTTGCATGTACATAATAAAGATATATCAAGAATGCAGTGAGAACACCTACTTAGAGCACTCATGAATGATTTCGTCATACAATGAGAGTAACAAACAACATCATTATCTGCTTGTTATTTACGCGTCCCATGACTGTACGTATATGAACGGCCATTATTATCACATAAAGAAAGCATTCAAAACGATTGGTTTTATTTTTTTTCAATTGTTATATTTTTTTTAATATCATCATTTAAAACTCTTTAGAAAATCTAATAACAAAGTACATGGGTATCTTTTTAAATTAAGAAGTTTTGATATAAGCTCTTTCTGTTTTTTACTTTAGGCGAACTATAATTAAAACTGTTTGCATTTATATGTCAGAGCTCATTTCAAGAATATTACAGACAAAACGCGAAACAGTTAACGTTAGTTAAAAGTGATTAACTTTTAGCAAAACACTTTAGCTGAACAAAGGAAAGTGACAGTTTTTTTTTATTAAGTTTGGCACTTACATTTACACACTTACTAATTGTTGCCATTACAGATAGACAGACATTAGCATCGCACGCAATGAGAGAAAATATGAACTACAATTAAAACTCATGAATTATTCAAATAGCATTTGATTTTTATCATTGTGATAAAAATGTAAATTAAAACACTTTTATTTTTTTTAAGTTACTAAGAGAGTGTCTTGTAATAAATACTAGGAAGGAATACATTTTCCACTACAAGTGCTGCAAGTGCAAAAAATGTGTATGTAATGAACTAATGACAGAAAAAATAATAAGTAATTAAAAAAATAGCTTTCACTCAGTCTATGACAGATATACCTATGTATACGATTTAAAAACCCATTAACAACTTATAATGCATCAATTTCTCTCATTATACTACGACTTTTATAGTCGATTGTTTTGTTAACCATTTATAGTTCAAAAAAATATGCTTAGTTTTCACAAGAAATGTAATAGAAATTAAAAGACTATAGTGGATATAGTGGCCTTTTATTTCCCAGATTGTGTGGTTACCGTTCCAGAGTTTAATTTTAATTTAAGTAAAGCGATGCGCAGTGAAAACGGTTTTATTAAAATTGCCTGTGAACTGACTTTTTAATTGTCTTTTTAATTAACTGAATTAAGAGCAATAACCATAATTGCGTAACGGATTATTAATATCAAGTGTCTTTGTACACACGCTCCATATCCATAAGTAGAGCGAAGAACTTAAACTTTATTCTCGTAGGTCTATGATTTATCACTAAGCGATAGCTTCGCGCGGTCAAGTTATATGATTAAAATAATGAACTGCAAATTACTGCAAAAATATTTGACATTCAACATGTTATTTGAAAACAATTTTGTCAGCTAATATTTTAACAGCCTTATTTATAAAAAAAATATGTTTGGTTTGAATACTGATTAGCAGATTCTACATTCGAATTTTCATAAAATATGAATAAAAAAATCAATAATAAACTTTAAGCAATAGTTTAAAATTATTATATGAATAGAAATGGATGTCACCACACCACTTTAACTTCTATTTATATAACAAAGCTTAACTTTGAGAAATAAATAACAGATTATGTCTCAATTTAAACTTATGCTTTTATGTTGGCAATATTTTACATAGAAAGACGTAGTTATGTACTTTTAATATGTTTATTATTTTGGGAAATAAATTATTTTGCATTTATTTATCATGTCAATCATTTTATTAGAGAATTGTGCATAAATTTAATTCCTATTGACTGAGTGACAAGGTAATAATAATCCGTTGTGTCAAATATGTTTGCATAATGATGTATGTACTTCAGTGTAATATATTGCGCACATGGACATATAAGTATCTTATATTGGCTTACTCATTCACGTATACAAACATCAACCCAAGGTCAAAGGGCGTATCTAAGTATGTAGTTAGATTTGTGGAGGCGGGAATAAACGGCTGGAAGCCTGTTCCAGCATTGTTGACCTAATAACGGACACCTGACAATCCCATCGCTATCAGAAGCACAAAGGTCGATTAAGAGCTGATTCCATGTTGCAATCTATTTCCCATAGTCAAGTTTCACGATTCGCACTACTTTTTATTACAAACACAGCAAAAAAAAGCATTCCATGTATGTCTAAATACATGGTCTAACAAACAATAAAAATGTGCAATGAAAAAAACAATACCTGTGAATTAGTCATGATGTCTCCGCGCTACTGGTGCAACACCAATACATGCACTACATAGAGGCACACTCCAAAACTAAACAGTTCTGTGCATTTTACATACAATAATCGTATACACAAATAACATAAATATCAGCTGCCCACAACATGATGCACTGTACTTTAACACTGAAAGTTTGAAAGAAACAAAAAGGATGCATTAAAACATAATACAAAATAAACAAATTGTGCAATAGAATAAATACTGAGATGCGATGGTATGTTCTGTGTAGTCGTGCAGACCTGCTACTGCTAGGTCGCTACCAAATGCTACTCTGAGTACGAAGTTAACGGCAGAAGCGCGTGTCTCGAATGACGCCAGGAAAAAAAGTGAAAAGACACTCGTTACAAAGTCGTCGTCGATCCTAGAGATTTCAAATACAGTAAAGTCGATAGAACATCAATTATTAAATAATATGACGGTTGATGCAACAATGTTACATAATACTGGTGTATGTCAATTTAGGGAAATGTTAAATATAATTCATCGCTAAACTCGGCCTCTAGTAGAACCGAATGTGTATGTGGTCATTTAACTAACATACAAAACACTACGTTTACGAAATTCACCTGTCATGCCGTTTCTTGTCTATTTAGAAACATAATTAAACGATTAAATTGATAATAAAGCCTTACGAAGTCAAACACACTAAGTGGTACAGTTAATCAGTATGTACTCAAATAAAATATTTAGCAATAATGTAACACTTTCGACTGGGTACATTCGAAAGATAAGGATGTTACATGATATGCAGCGAAGCGCAACATAAAGAATGACTACAGTGAACTAACCACCGCAATAGAAGTGGCCAGTGGCCTACCTGACCACTTATGTCATGGTTGGAATTGAAGTGTGATTTTATGACGTAACCTGTAAACATGTAGGTATTACCGTAAGGATGTTTTCTTTGTACTGCTTCCTTGCGTACATATAAATAAAGTTTGGTAATCTGCGCAACATATTGAATGTCTTCGGTAATTTAACCACCACAACAGAAGTGGCCAGTAGCCCTCTGGGCTACTTATAGCATGGTTTGAATTGAAGTGTGATTTTATTGCCCCACTAGTAATTTCTTCTGTTTCATGGGATATTTATTAGTGAAGGGATGTATTGTTTCATTACGATATCATTAAATTTTTCAAGTGAGTTGTGTACTTTTCGGATCTGTATTGTGTTACACGCGTGGACACCACTTTCCTGATTTTTTACTGAGATAAAATGACTGATTGTTTTGTAGGGTTCCGTAGCCGAATGGCAAAAAACGGAAACCTTATATGTTTGCCTGTCTATCTGTCCGTCCGTCCGTATGTCACAGCCATTTTATGGCGAAACTATTAGGTCTACACAAGTGAAACTTGGTAGGTACGTGTATTCTATGAACCGCTTTCCGATTTCTAGACAAAATTAAAAAATAAATAAAATTAAGGGGGCTGCCCATACATAGAACTGGAACTAATTTTTTTTTTCATCAAACCTGTGCGTGTGTGTATCTATAGACAGGTCTTTCAAAATGACATAAGTAGAGGTTTCTAAAAACACTTTTTCTTAAAGTCAATCATTTAAAAGATATCCGCTTTCAAAGTGGTAAAATGTGTCCCCCCTCTAACTTCTGTAATAATGGAGTGTAAAATCTAAAAAAAAATATATACTTAAAACTTTCAAGGAAAATTGGTTTGAACGAGATCGGGTCAGCAGTTTTCGAGATAGCACATTTTCTAAAACCGCAAATATAAATTGGTATTTCATACAAATACTATAAAAAACAAAGTTATTTTGTGTAGTTACTACGGAACACTGCATGGGCGAGGCCGACTCGCACTTGGCCAATTTTTACTGAGTTAATTGACTGAGCTGATTGATTTGACTTATTACACAAAAATAAAGAGTTTCTAAAAAAATATATCTAGGCTTTACTTTCCTGATAAATTTTGAAAAAATAAAAAACATAACTATGTGAACAGCATGAGTTTGTTAATGACTGTATAATAAAATACAAGTACCTAGTTGACGACTTCTTCCAATCTCTGTTACTCCCTAAGTAAAACTCTTCCACTGTTAAATGAGTATAGAAAGTTAATTACTTTCTGTTATAGCTATGTTTAACCAAACACTTGATGGTGGGAATGGTGTCTACATAATTTAAAAATTGTTTCATAAAAATAACTGTTAATTGTTATCACTAAAGTACTATGCATTCACATGGGAAAGTTGCATATATTGCCTTGTCACGGATTAGCATAAAAGCATTTTATCTGATTAATGAAACCACTATTAGATAAGTTGTTGAGTCAAACGTTATTACGGACTTACCGACATTTTCAAATAATATATTTCAACTAGTATTTGCGTGTTGCGCGAGGTGCAAGCACCTCGCGTGCTTGTGAAAAAAAAAAAAAAAATAAGGGGGGGTGATGGGGTTGCAGAAGTATTTTGACTAAAAGGAAAAGGGGGGGATAAGGGGATGTTTGGGACTTTTCCCGTAGGTTTGAGAGTTACTTGTTTACGAATCTGTCAAAATATACCCACCTCCCCATCCACCATCTGGGAGAACAATTATGTCAGTGAGTGAGTGGTAATCTAGCTTTATATAGTATAACTAGTATTTGCGTGTTGCGCGAGGTGCAAGCACCTCGCGTGCTTGTGAAAAAAAAAGGGGGGGGGGGTGATGGGGGAGATGGGGGGGTTTAGTATTTGCGTGTTGCGCGAGGTGCAAGCACCTCGCGTGCTTGTGAAAAAAGAAATTGGTATTTGCGTGTTGCGCGAGGTGCAAGCACCTCGCGAGCTTGTGAAAAAAAAAAAAAAAAAAAAAGAGGGGGGGGGTGATGGGGGGGGGGTTGCACAAGTATTTCGACTAAAGCATTGCCCCTCTAAATGAATCTGAAAAAAAAAATGTTCCAAGTCTCTTAGATTCCGAGATCCGCCTAAAGGGGGGAGAAGGGGGGCGGGGGGGGGGACTTTGAAAAATGGTTTTTACTTTACCGAGCCTCCTCTATACGAATCCGTAAAAAGAAAAAAATACGGGTCTCGTAGTTTCCGAGATACGATAGGGGGGGGGGAGAAGGGGGGGGAAAATGGGGGGTTTGGCACTTTTCCCGTAGGTTTGAGAGTTACTTGTTTACGAATCTGTCAAAATATACCCACCTCCCCATCCACCATCTGGGAGAACAATTATGTCAATGAGTGAGTCAGTGAGTGGTAATCTAGCTTTATATAATATAACTAGTATTTGCGTGTTGCGCGAGGTGCAAGCACCTCGCGTGCTTGTGAAAAAAAAAAAAAAAAGGGGGTGGGTGATGGAGGGGGTTAGTATTTGCGTGTTGCGCGAGGTGCAAGCACCTCGCGTGCTTGTGAAGAAAACTAAAGCATTGCCCCTCTAAATCAAGTATTTGCGTGTTGCGCGAGGTGCAAGCACCTCGCGTGTTTTCTTTAAAAATGGGGGGGGGTGATGGGGGGGGTTTAGAATTTGCGTGTTGCGCGAGGTGCAAGCACGTCGCGTGCATGTGAAAAAAAAAAAAAAAAAATGGGGTGGGTTGATAGGGGGGGGGGTGATAGGGGGGGGGGTTGCACAAGTATTTCGACTAAAGCATTGCCCCTCTAAATGAATCTGAAAAAAAAAAATGTTCCAAGTCTCTTAGATTCCGAGATCCGCCTAAAGGGGGGGAGAAGGGGGGCGAGGGGGGGGACTTTGAAAAATGGTTTTTACTTTACCGAGCCTCCTCTATCCGAATCCGTAAAAAGAAAAAAATACGGGTCTCGTAGTTTCCGAGATACGATAGGGGGGGGGGAGAAGGGGGGGGAAAAGGGGAGGTTTGGCACTTTTCCCGTAGGTTTGAGAGTTACTTGTTTACGAATCTGTCAAAATATACCCACCTCCCCATCCACCATCTGGGAGAACAATTATGTCAATGAGTGAGTCAGTGAGTGGTAATCTAGCTTTATATAATATAACTAGTATTTGCGTGTTGCGCGAGGTGCAAGCACCTCGCGTGCTTGTGAAAAAAAAAAAATTGGGGCGGGGTGATGGGGGGGTTTAGTATTTGCGTGTTGCGCGAGGTGCAAGCACCTCGCGTGCTTGTGAAAAAGAAAAAAGGGAGGGGGAGATGGGGGGGTTTAGTATTTGCGTGTTGCGCGAGGTGCAAGCACCTCGCGTGCTTGTGAACAAAAAAAAAGGGGGGGGGTGGTGGGGGGGAGATGGAGGGGGTGGGTTGCACAAGTATTTCGACTAAAGCATTGCCCCTCTAGATGAATCTGAAAAAAAAAATGTTCCAAGTCTCTTAATTTCCGAGATCCGCCTAAAGGTGGGGAGAAGGGGGGCGGGGAGGGGGGACTTTGAAAAATGGTTTTTACTTTACCGAGCCTCCTCTATACGAATCCGTAAAAAGAAAAAATACGGGTCTCGTAGTTTCCGAGATACGATAGGGGGGGGGGGGGGAGAAGGGGGGGGAAAAGGGGGGGTTTGGCACTTTTCCCGTAGGTTTGAGAGTTACTTGTTTACGAATCTGTCAAAATATACCCACCTCCCCATCCACCATCTGGGAGAACAATTCTGTCAGTGAGTCAGTGAGTGGTAATTTAGCTTTATATAGTATAATATAACTAGTATTTGCGTGTTGCGCGAGGTGCAAGCACCTCGCGAGCTTGTGAAAAAAAAAAAAAAAAAGGGGGGGGGGTGATGGGGGGGGGGGGGGGGGTTGCACAAGTATTTCGACTAAAGCATTGCCCCTCTAAATGAATCTGAAAAAAAAATGTTCCAAGTCTCTTAGATTCCGAGATCCGCCTAAAGGGGGGGAGAAGGGGGGCGGGGGGGGGGGGGGACTTTGAAAAATGGTTTTTACTTTACCGAGCCTCCTCTATACGAATCCGTAAAAAACAAAAAATACGGGTCTCGTAGTTTCCGAGATACGATAGGGAGGGGGGAGAAGGGGGGTGAAAAGGGGAGGTTTGGCACTTTTCCCGTAGGTTTGAGAGTTACTTGTTTACGAATCTGTCAAAATATACCCACCTCCCCATCCACCATCTGGGAGAACAATTATGTCAATGAGTGAGTCAGTCAGTCAGTCAGTCAGTGAGTGGTAATTTAGCTTTATATAATATAACTAGTATTTGCGTGTTGCGCGAGGTGCAAACACCTCGCGTGCTTGTGAAAAAAAAAAAAGTGGGGGGGCGGGGGTGATGGGGGGGGGGTTTAGCATTTGCGTGTTGCGCGAGGTGCAAGCGCCTCGCGTGCTTGCGAAAAAAAAAAAAAAAGAGCGGGGGGGTGATTGGGGGGGGGTTGCACAAGTATTTCGACTAAAGCATTGCCCCTCTAAATGAATCTGAAAAAAAAATGTTCCAAGTCTCTTAGATTCCGAGATCCGCCTAAAGGGGGGGAGAAGGGGGGCGGGGGGGGGGACTTTGAAAAATGGTTTTTACTTTACCGAGCCTCCTCTATACGAATCCGTAAAAAACAAAAAATACGGGTCTCGTAGTTTCCGAGATACGATAGGGAGGGGGGAGAAGGGGGGGAAAAGGGAAGGTTTGGCACTTTTCCCGTAGGTTTGAGAGTTACTTGTTTACGAATCTGTCAAAATATACCCACCTCCCCATCCACCATCTGGGAGAACAATTATGTCAATGAGTGAGTGAGTCAGTCAGTCAGTCAGTGGTAATTTAGCTTTATATAGTATAATAACTAGTATTTGCGTGTTGCGCGAGGTGCAAGCACCTCGCGTGCTTGTGAAAAGAAAAAAAAGGGGGGGGTGATGGGGGGGGTTTAGTATTTGCGTGTTGCGCGAGGTGCAAGCACCTCGCGTGCTTGTGAAAAAAAAAAAAAAAAAGAGGGGGGGGGTGATGGGGGGGGGGATTGCACAAGTATTTCGACTAAAGCATTGCCCCTCTAAATGAATCTGAAAAAAAAAATGTTCCAAGTCTCTTAGATTCGTAGATCCGCCTAAAGGGGGGGAGAAGGGGGGCGGGGGGGGGACTTTGAAAAATGGTTTTTACTTTACCGAGCCTCCTCTATACGAATCCGTAAAAAGAAAAAAATACGGGTCTCGTAGTTTCCGAGATACGATAGGGGGGGGGGAGAAGGGGGGGGAAAATGGGGGGTTTGGCACTTTTCCCGTAGGTTTGAGAGTTACTTGTTTACGAATCTGTCAAAATATACCCACCTCCCCATCCACCATCTGGGAGAACAATTATGTCAATGAGTGAGTCAGTGAGTGGTAATCTAGCTTTATATAATATAACTAGTATTTGCGTGTTGCGCGAGGTGCAAGCACCTCGCGTGCTTGTGAAAAAAGAAATTGGTATTTGCGTGTTGCGCGAGGTGCAAGCACCTCGCGAGCTTGTGAAAAAAAAAAAAAAAAAAAAAAAAGAGAGGGGGGGGGTGATGGGGGGGGGGGTTGCACAAGTATTTCGACTAAAGCATTGCCCCTCTAAATGAATCTGAAAAAAAAAATGTTCCAAGTCTCTTAGATTCCGAGATCCGCCTAAAGGGGGGGAGAAGGGGGGCGGGGGGGGGGACTTTGAAAAATGGTTTTTACTTTACCGAGCCTCCTCTATACGAATCCGTAAAAAACAAAAAATACGGTTCTCGTAGTTTCCGAGATACGATAGAGGGGGGGGAGAAGGGGGGGGAAAAGGGGAGGTTTGGCACTTTTCCCGTAGGTTTGAGAGTTACTTGTTTACGAATCTGTCAAAATATACCCACCTCCCCATCCACCATCTGGGAGAACAATTATGTCAATGAGTGAGTCAGTGAGTGGTAATCTAGCTTTATATAATATAACTAGTATTTGCGTGTTGCGCGAGGTGCAAGCACCTCGCGTGCTTGTGAAAAAAACTAAAGCATTGCCCCTCTAAATCAAGTATTTGCGTGTTGCACGAGGTGCAAGCACCTCGCGTGCTTGTGAAAAAAACTAAAGCATTGCCCCTCTAAATCAAGTATTTGCGTGTTGTGCGAGGTGCAAGCACATCGCGTGCTTGTGAAAAAAAAAAAAAAAAGGGGGGGGGGGGTGATGGGGGGGTTTAGTATTTGCGTGTTGCGCGAGGTGCAAGCACCTCGCGTGCTTGTGAAAAAAAAAAAAAAAGAGGGGGGGGTGATGGGGGGGGGGGTTGCACAAGTATTTCGACTAAAGCATTGCCCCTCTAAATGAATATGAAAAAAAAAATGTTCCAAGTCTCTTAGATTCCGAGATCCGCCTAAAGGGGGGGAGAAGGGGGGCGGGGGGGGGACTTTGAAAAATGGTTTTTACTTTACCGAGCCTCCTCTATACGAATCCGTAAAAAACAAAAAATACGGGTCTCGTAGTTTCCGAGATACGATAGGGAGGGGGGAGAAGGGGGGGAAAAGGGGAGGTTTGGCACTTTTCCCGTAGGTTTGAGAGTTACTTGTTTACGAATCTGTCAAAATATACCCACCTCCCCATCCACCATCTGGGAGAACAATTATGTCAATGAGTGAGTCAGTCAGTCAGTGGTAATTGAGCTTTATATAGTATAACTAGTATTTGCGTGTTGCGCGAGGTGCAAGCACCTCGCGTGCTTGTGAAAAAAACTAAAGCATTGCCCCTCTAAATCAAGTATTTGCGTGTTGCGCGAGGTGCAAGCACCTCGCGTGCTTGTGAAAAAAAAAAAAAAAGAGGGGGGGGGTGATGGGGGGGGGGGTTGCACAAGTATTTCGACTAAAGCATTGCCCCTCTAAATGAATCTGAAAAAAAAATGTTCCAAGTCTCTTAGATTCCGAGATCCGCCTAAAGGGGGGTAGAAGGGGGGCGGGGGGGGGGACTTTGAAAAATGGTTTTTACTTTACCGAGCCTCCTCTATACGAATCCGTAAAAAACAAAAAATACGGGTCTCGTAGTTTCCGAGATACGATAGGGAGGGGGGAGAAGGGGGGTGAAAAGGGGAGGTTTGGCACTTTTCCCGTAGGTTTGAGAGTTACTTGTTTACGAATCTGTCAAAATATACCCACCTCCCCATCCACCATCTGGGAGAACAATTATGTCAATGAGTGAGTCAGTCAGTCAGTGAGTGGTAATTTAGCTTTATATAATATAACTAGTATTTGTGTGTTGCGCGAGGTGCAAGCACCTCGCGTGCTTGTGAAAGAAAAAAATGGGGGGGGTGATGGGGGGTTTAGTATTTGTGTGTTGCGCGAGGTGCAAGCACCTCGCGTGCTTGTGAAGAAAACTAAAGCATTGCCCCTCTAAATCAAGTATTTGCGTGTTGCGCGAGGTGCAAGCACCTCGCGTGCTAGTGTAAAAAAAAAAAAAAGGGGGGGGTGATGGGGGGGGGTTGCACAAGTATTTCGACTAAAGCATTGCCCCTCTAAATGAATCTGAAAAAAAAAATGTTCCAAGTCTCTTAGATTCCGAGATCCGCCTAAAGGGGGGGAGAAGGGGTGCGGGGGGGGGGACTTTGAAAAATGGTTTTTACTTTCGTGCTTGTGAAGAAAACTAAAGCATTGCCCCTCTAAATCAAGTATTTGCGTGTTGCGCGAGGTGCAAGAACCTCGCGTGCTTGTGAAAAAAAAAAAACAAAAGGCGGGGGTTGATGGAGGGGTTTAGTATTTGCGTGTTGCGCGAGGTGCAAGCACCTCGCGAGCTTGTGAAAAAAAAATAAAAAAAAAAAGAGGGGGGGGGGGGTGATGGGGGGGGGTTGCACAAGTATTTCGACTTAAGCATTGCCCCTCTAAATGAATCTGAAAAAAAAAATGTTCCAAGTCTCTTAGATTCCGAGATCCGCCTAAAGGGGGGGAGAAGGGGGGCGGGGAGGGGGGACTTTGAAAAATGGTTTTTACTTTACCGAGCCTCCTCTATACGAATCCGTAAAAAGAAAAAATACGGGTCTCGTAGTTTCCGAGATACGATAGGGGGGGGGAGAAGGGGGGGGAAAAGTGGGGGTTTGGCACTTTTCCCGTAGGTTTGAGAGTTACTTGTTTACGAATCTGTCAAAATATACCCACCTCCCCATCCACCATCTGGGAGAACAATTCTGTCAGTGAGTCAGTGAGTGGTAATTTAGCTTTATATAGTATAACTAGTATTTGCGTGTTGCGCGAGGTGCAAGCACCTCGCGTGCTTGTGAAAAAAAAAAAAGGGGGCGGTGGTGATGGGGGAGATGGGGGGGGGGCTTAGTATTTGCGTGTTGCGCGAGGTGCAAGCACCTCGCGTGCTTGTGAAAAAAAAAAAAAAAATGGGGGGGTTTAGTATTTGCGTGTTGCGCGAGGTGCAAGCACCTCGCGTGCTTGTGAAAAAAGAAATTGGTATTTGCGTGTTGCGCGAGGTGCAAGCACCTCGCGAGCTTGTGAAAAAAAAAAAAAAAAAAAAAAAGAGGGGGGGGGTGATGGGGGGGGGGGGTTGCACAAGTATTTCGACTAAAGCATTGCCCCTCTAAATGAATCTGAAAAAAAAAATGTTCCAAGTCTCTTAGATTCCGAGATCCGCCTAAAGGGGGGGAGAAGGGGGGCGGGGGGGGGGGGACTTTGAAAAATGGTTTTTACTTTACCGAGCCTCCTCTATACGAATCCGTAAAAAACAAAAAATACGGGTCACGTAGTTTCCGAGATACGATAGGGAGGGGGGAGAAGGGGGGTGAAAAGGGGAGGTTTGGCACTTTTCCCGTAGGTTTGAGAGTTACTTGTTTACGAATCTGTCAAAATATACCCACCTCCCCATCCACCATCTGGGAGAACAATTATGTCAATGAGTGAGTCAGTCAGTCAGTGAGTGGTAATTTAGCTTTATATAATATAATATGAATACTGAGTTTAATATAAAATGTGATAAACACTTTGTTGTCTGTTTGTCATACCTATTTTCTCCGTAAATGCGAAGTATCAAGTTGCAATTAATCTATACTAATATTATAAAGCTGAAGAGTTTGTTTGTTTGTTTGCTTGAACGCGCTAATCTCAGGAACTACGGTTTCATTTGAAAAATTCTTTCAGTGTTAGATAGCCCATTTATCGAGGAAGGCCATAGGCTATATATCATCACGCTAAGACCAATAGGAGCGGAGCACTAATGAAGAATGTTTCAAAATCGGGGGATTTTTTTTCCACGCGGACGAAGTCGCGTGCGGAAGCTAGTATCAAATAATGTTGATCTAAGTTACCTTGGAACTTCAAAAATATAAAGCTTCTAAGTCAACGTAATCGACAATACCGCTATTTATTATTAGAACTTATTTAAATACTTCGCTTAGAGCCATTGCGCCGGTTATGCGACCACTTCCGGAGAGTTCTCTTCTCTCACTAATAAAGTTCGAAAACTGCGATGGTAGTTTGCGACCACTGGATTTCGTACGAGAAATATACTAGATATACTGTTAAAAATTGACAAAGAACCTATTAAAGGCGATCATCATCATCACTTCAGCCGATATCGTCACTACTGGACAATAGCCAGTGAAGGCGGAAAAGGAGTTAGGAATTCACCAGATCGCCAGTCTTACTGTCTGAATCAGGCATATACAATCTTTGTTGTTCTAAGGATACTAGCAGTTACGCGAGACTTCGCTTCCGTGGAATTTATCACGATAAATACATAACCTTCTTCTTTTGCAGTCAGGTAAAAAGCCTTTAACCTTTCTCAAGCTTTAAGCTACTTCCATACCAAATTTCATCTAAATTCACCAAGTACTTTCGAAGATTAGCACGTTCAAACAAACAAACGTTATCGCTTTATAATATTAGTATAGACAACTGATTTAAACGCGAGCAAACTCCTAGGAAGAGTATAGCCCTTTCCATTGCCCTTTTGGTGACTTTGACTTCTGATGAGACCAAGTGGGCGACCACGTTATAATTCTCTATCACTAGCAACATGCACTAGACTGTGTGTTCTAGGCAGTTAACAACCTCAAGTCTCCGATCTGGATTTATAGATGTTACACAAGTATTTAGCAGCACCTTTGCTTTGATCATATTATTTTTTTAAGATCCACTCCTTTGGGAGTTCTACTGAGATTTACAATATTTTAATTAGTTTTTCCGTTTTGATGAGTATTTGTGGTATACTAATTTAGCCCTCCCCATGTCAATTAAAGCTTGTAAAGTCCTTCCAAAGGTTGTCTGGATGATATCTCAGCGAAAAGACCGTCATTGTAACCAAAGTTTTATCCATATTGTAATTTAAGTGTGTTTCAATTTCTGGTGTAAAGTTTATTATATCTATCTATTGAACTTAGGGCGTCCATAGACCCAGCTATGACAACCATGTTAAATCGGATGTCGCAGTAAATCGGACACGAGTTCAGTATTAACATTCAATGCCTTGCCCTCTCTAGTCTCATGTTCAGACAAATACCGTCTTCCAGCCTCTTATCCTGCTGCAGGGGAGGCTATGGGTGTCTGGTGCTCAAGTCGGACTTACTTGGTGACGAGCTTGTACTTACAGTTTGAAAGAATTAATACTGCAATGCAAGAAAAGTCGCGAGGGACATACTATTTCTGTCTATCATTAAAAATATATTTAAAAATTTCGAAGCGTCAATAGGCTATGGGTAAATTGTCGGACTTGTGATCGAGAGGTCGCAAGTTCTAACCCCACCCATTACACTATTGCCGTGAACCCACTCCAGACACAAGCATATTTAACTTAGTTTGAGGGGTTAACAGGATTGCTAGTAATGTGAATTCTAACCATATTGCTAGTAAACATTAAAAAAAATTGCTAAATTTAGTGGTTATCTTCAATGATGTTTATCACCTCAAATATATATGTACAGTGGTTGTCATATCTGTAGGTGAAAGCTAAATGACCTTAAGTCCATTTTTTGACATTTTTATATTTTAAATGATACTTATTCAGAATACCCCAATTGACCAAATGGTAAAAGCCATAAATTCCTACAGCCGCTAATTTCGCAGATGTAAAATTATAAATAACATTAAGTCCCTAGACGTGAAAAAGTGAATGATCGTATGGTTAACAATAATGTTTACTATTTAAACAATAAATATAGATAAATGTTAAATGATTGTATGTGGGACTTACTGCTCTTTACCATTACGCTCGCGGGTTAGATTTGCGCGGGTGCATCGTACCTACGATTCCCGCCGCGCCCCCGGCCATGCTTTCCCTCAGTTTAGTTTGATTTGTGTTTCGTGCAATACTAGACGTACTCGAAGACGTACTCGCGGCTGCAATCCCTCTCTCTCAAAGTGCACCTCAGCAATATCCAGGGTCTGCAAATCTCGTTGCAGTCCACCACCTCCTCGAGACGGAAAAACCTGCACTTTTGTTTCTTTCGGAGACGCAGATCAGAAGTCCGTCAGACGTGTCGTATCTTTCATACCCAGGGTTCACCTTGGAGCACAATTTCAAACCACGTGCGGGTGTATGCATGTACGCCCGCGACGACATCTGCTATCGGCGTCTCCGTAACCTTGAGGACTCCAGGTTCTCGACGCTTTGGGCTCTGGTGGACATGGGCATGGACAAAATTATTTATGCCTGTGTCTACCGCTCGCACAGTGGAGATCAGGAGACAACCAGGCTCACACAGTACATCAGTGAGGCGGCAGATGCGGCCCAGCAGCGGTACCCTTCAGCTCAGTTCGTGTTACTGGGGGACTTTAATGCCCATCACCAGGAGTGGCTCTTCCCGTACCAGTGCACGGGTAATGCTGGGCGAGAGATGCACAATCTCGCGCTTGCATTAAATCTCACTCAGCTGGTCCAGGGAGCAACGAGAGTACTGGATGTTGAGTCGCACACATCCAATTGCTTGGACCTTCTGCTGACTACAGATCCAGACCGCTACTCGGTAACGACATCTTCAACGTTAGGTAGTTCCGACCACTGTCTGGTGAAGTCTGTATCCGTCTACTACCCGCCCGATCCCAGCCTTAATGGCAAACGGCGGATATGGCGATACAAGTCAGCGGATTGGGATGGCATGCGATCTTTCTTTGCATGTTATCTTTGGCAGCCTACTTGCTTCTCTTCAAATGATTCATCGTCGTGCGCAGCCGCCATGGCGAATGTTTTGCGACAGAGAATGAAGTACTACATTCCGTCTCGAGTCATCGAATCGGGAACAAACTTGCTTCATACCAGCTGGCAGCAAAGCTTTTTGGTCTCCGGCAAAGTCGGTCGAATCGAACTTCTGTCGCCCCTCACTACCACCACTGCTTAAACCTGACGGGTTTCTGGCCCACTCCGCTGAGGAAAAAGCAAACTTGTTTGCCGCTCTTTTTGCGGAGTCTTCACGTCTAGATAGTAGTGGCGCTCACCCTCCTGTTGCTCCTATTGGATGCGGGACGTGTATGTCGGACATTCGCATCCATCAGAAGGACGTCCGTAGAGTGCTGCGTAATCTTGACGTGAATAAAGTTAGTGGCCCCGACGGGATACCAGCAATTGTTGTTAGAACTTGTGCGCCTAAACTGTCGCTAATTTTGACGCGCTTGTTTCGCCTTTCGCTTGAGACTGGAAAGGTGCCGAAAGCATGGAAGCTGGCTAACGTGCAGCCTGTGCCCAAAAAGGGCAGTTGTGCTGACCCGGCCAACTACAGACCTATTTCAGTCACGTCCATACTCTGTAAGAGTATGGAGCGTGTACTCAATAGAAAGCTCCTGGCATACCTAAAAGCCAACGACATCCTCAGTGACCGACAATACGGCTTTCGAAAAAACCGGTCTACTGGGGATCTTCTAGCGTATGCTATTCATATCTGGAGTAAGGCCATCGAGAAGCACGGGGAAGCACTTGCTGTCTCCCTTGACATCTCTAAGGCCTTTGACAGGGTCTGACACGATAGCCTTATTGCTAAGCTACCTTCTTTCGGTTTACCCACCCAACTTTGCGTTTGGATTGAAGACTTCCTGAGAGATTGGTCCATTCGAGTGGTCATTGATGGCTGCTCATCTGGCCAATTGGAAATTAATGCCGGGGTCCCTCAGTGGTCGGTTCTCTCAGCAACTTTATTCTTAATAAGAAATAGAAGGAGATCCCTAGAAGACTTTGCCATGCCTATATTGCAGCCTATTCGATTAGGCCACAAACTTATAAGCACTAAAAAATTACAGGATTCACAGAAAGCTCTGCAATGGATTCCACCCAT
Source organism: Tholera decimalis (assembly GCA_943138885.2). Lineage (NCBI taxonomy): Eukaryota > Metazoa > Arthropoda > Insecta > Lepidoptera > Noctuidae > Tholera > Tholera decimalis. The sequence continues at coordinate 16,869,992 of OW964561.2, forward strand.
TTTTCATAATTTTTATAATACATTAGCCCACGAGGGTACAGCATGTGACTTACCAGAATAACATTAAGTGTTTTGTTTAATTTTATTTATTATATTAAAGATTTTAAAATACAAAGATTTTTTATTTTTATTAAATAAAACGTATTATGAATAATGTTATTTCATTTTTAATGTCATTAAAACTTTTTAATATATATTTCTATGATGTTGTATCGTACCTAACTTATAAAATAATAAAATTTACTATACATTATTGATACAGGAGAGACGTAAGTACCGTCATACTATAAGATATCTAGTAAAGCTTCAAAGTTAAAGAACCGTAAGTCCGATAATACAGCCTTAAGGAACTATATTTGTTAAAAAAATATCTCAATATAATAGCTTAAGTACCCATCATAATCATACTTTTTATTCGACAATGATACGATAATTACTTTTTATACTCTGTCGATTTTAATGTCAAATTTCGGGTATGGACATCTTTAATGAGCTCTACTGAATACTAGTGTTGCAAAAAACTCGAGTCTTCGAGTCCTGTATAAACGGACTCGGATGATGAATTACAAGACTCGACTCATTACAACAGGACTCCAAGGCTAAAGAACTAAGTTCTCTACGAGCCCTTGTATGTGACATGAGAGCTCGAGTCTCTTTGTGCGCTCGAGTCCTTTTTATGCGGCGAGTCGTACTCAAGTTCTTTTCGTGTATGAGTCTAGCAATTAAATTGTTACGTTAACACGTACAGGTAGTATCTCAAAATATAAAGCCGGTTTACCTTCACATCTCTATTTTCATAGAAGTGAGTTTTTAGCTGATTTGTAATGATTTGTTCGTGTCAGTTTTTTTTTAGTGCAGAATTACATAACCATTAATACAAACTTATCACCTATTCGAGTCTTTTCGAATGATGAGTTTCAAGTTTCATCTTCATGCTTCGAGTTTTTCTTGAAGACTCGAGTTCATTTTAAGACTCGAGTCCTTTTGTAAGACACAAGTGGTTGTTAAATGACTCGTACTCGGCTTGACTCTAGACTCCGAACCTTTTTAGCACACCGAGTCTTGCTTATTTGAGTCGAGTCTTTAAAATTAAGACTCGAGGACTCGAGTTTTTTGCAACACTACTGAATACTTTATAAAATGTGACTTAAGGCCCTTCACCTTTCACCTACAGATATAATTAAGAACGATTTGTAGTTCCAGACATCTTAAAAAAAAAAAACAATGCCATATGTACTTTTATGTTTCTTCTCAAAAGTAATTAATTATGTTATGAAATAGCTACATGGATAGAGTAAACGGGATTAAAAGTAAATATTAAAATCACTTACTATTTACCTTACAAATGTAATTTATTATCGACAGTTACAATTTCAAATAGTAATAACGCTAGACAAATAATTAAGAACGATTCTTAAACTGCTCGAGAGTTGTTTTAGTAGATACTTAGATTTAAAATATCGCATTTAAATAAGAATGTGATAGTGTTAAAAATTGCAGTTTAATACATTTCATTCTATGTTAATAGTTTGTAGCACGGCTTTTGATGACTGCCTTACACCGGCGAGGCATTGACTCTATTAATTTGTGACATTTTTCAAGAGAAATAATAGAGCGCCATTCTTTAAAAAAACGTTGTATAACTCACTTAGGTTACCACACCGTCGATTTGAAACCTTTTTCTTAACTTCGCACTAAAGATGTTCTATGGAATTTAAATCTGGACAGTTTGGTGGCCATTGTAAGACAGAAACTGATTGAGATGTGAGGAATTCTTTAACCGTGCGTGCAGTGTGCTTGGGATCATTGTCGTGATGAAATGTCCAAATAATCAGAAGCACGTCTTCAGCATATGGTAACATTGTTTCTTCCAGTATATTTTTGTATTGGAATTGATCCATGTTTCCTTCTATCAATCTAACAGGTCCAACATCATCACTAGACAAGGACCCCCAAATTTTCACATTTTTCACATTTGCTTTAATGTCACTTTTGTACACTTGGGGTCTAATGCTGTATTGGGAGGGCGTCGAACATATTGTTTCCCATCAGAACATACTCTGCTTTTTTGTGAATTTTTGTCCAGCTTTAATACCCCCTAGCAAATGCAAGCCGGGCTTGCCTATGACACCGTTTCAACATGGGTACCTTTCTTGCTATCCTTCCGTTCAACTTAGCTTTGCCTTCGGTTAGTGCGCGCCGCTGAGATCGTTGAAGAGTTGTTTTCACCAAAATATTCTTTTCTCAACTCGTTAGATCCCTTAAAAGGGTATTGTTTTGCCAAACGCGCGATATTTCTATCGTCTCGCCAAGATGAATTTCTCTGTTTAGGTACACGTGGGATATTTGAAGTTGTTTGATGCGTGTTGAAATGCTTCACAGCGTGGAATATCATCGTTTTTGAGCACTGCAGGTGATCGGCTATCTTTTTATATGACCAATTCTTATCGCCAAGTTTTATTATCACTTCCCTTGTAGATTCATCGCAACCACAGAAATCAAAAATATAGGAGAAGTGGTAAGGGGGCGTATCGGTGTCCGCGCGACATGGCCACAGGGCTCATGTCACAGGCAAGTGGCCGTCTCTGCGAACTAGTGCGCTTTCGACGGCGATCGTGATAACATATATGAATGCCGAGTTGTTCTGTGGTATCTTGTAAAAACCGAAGCCAAAATCAAAACTATGTGAATCATGGAATCACTTACCATATGTAAGTACAAGTATTTTACAATATTTGTCTTTAAAATCATGAAAAACAATAAATCGTAAAATATTTCTCGGTTTTACTATGTTATTTTTGTTTTCAAATATCAGAACGACTGCACTACTTTTGCTATAAATACATTGCTCCTTAACCACTACCTGAGTTCGTCACTAAGTAACTGGACAAGCAATGTAAAAATAACATACGAAACTGTATTACGCGGATTCATCGCGTAGTGAGGCCGCCACTTCTTGCGACGAATTAGTGATGTGCTTGTACAGATCCACTAACGTAGGCTATCGACAGCAATGTCGATTGACGAATGAAATAGGTATTGCTATTATAGTTTAGGGGTTTTTCAACCGACGACAAAAAAAGGAGGAGGTTATCAATTCGACGCGTATATATTTTTTTTTTAATGTATGATCACCGATTACTCGGAGACGGCTGAACCGATTTGGAAAGTTCTTTTTATGTTTGAAAGGGTATACTTTGAAATTGGTCCCATTGTCACCAAGTCAGGATCTGATGATGGGATCCTGGAGAAATCGAGGGAATTCTTCAAATATTATAGGCACACCTATATTGATTTGAGTATTTTTATAGTAACTTTGTAGTTGCATACGAAAAGCACCAATTGTGAAGTAGACCTGATGATGAAGACCACCGATGGCCACTGGAACTACTCAATATATAAGTAGGAATAATAAGTAGTTCATGTGTTCCGCTTCGTTGCTTGAATGTGGTTATTAAGCACAATATGCTCGTCATAATGCATATGGTGAAGTGAAGCTGATGGTGAACTACCAGGAGAACTCCTCAACAAATAACAGCCCAACATTGGGAAAAGCAATATTTTGTAAATGAATATAAGTAGTTGACATTTAGGCTCTTGTAACTAGGTAAATTAAAAATCGACCAACTAAAAAGAGTGAAATAAAAATTTTTTACCAAAAAATTAAACCGACTCCCAAAAAACACTGCAAAGTGAAAAATAACTTTAATTTCGGAAGTCGGTGCCAAAAACGAAAATACAAAACTAAAGACACCGACTACCGAGTCTGTTTAATTTTTTGGTAAAAGTTTTTTATAACATACGGAAACCTCTAAGAAAATATGTTTAACTTTTATTTTACATGAGATGACAGAAATAAAAATACGTTGAAATGTCAAGTGTACAAAAAAGTAAAAAAAAAATAAACAATTTATTTTACGCCCGCAGCATGCGTAAGGAGTTCCAGTCGCTACAATAGTTTATTTTTCAATCTGTCAACCGTTTTAGCCCGGTGTAAATAATGTATTTTTACTTATTTTGATTTTTTTACAGAGTAGTAGAGAAATGCGTAACCAATATTCGTAAAGTAAGTTACTTTAATTTTAGGTTAATAATCGGTGGTGTTTTTCGGTTTAGAATTATCGCATGTTATGCCTTATCCTATGTTGCTGTTTCTTTATTTTTTTATGGTTTTTGTATTTATCTTCCGTTGAAGCTTCGAATGCGTTATAATAATCGGCATGGTTCAGATAATATATTTGTGAATTTAGCTTAAAATAAGTCAATATATTCATGCTATTTATTTGTTAGGCATGGATGTGTGTTTGTTTTCATATATTTAACAATTTCTCTACTAACTAGGATTTTTCTTATAACAAAAACCTATTATAACCTACTAAACTATTACCTGCGGGGTAATTGCGTAACACACTTACAGTAGGAATCGGTTTCATTATGCTAAATCAACAACACTCACTGTGGTATTTACGTTGTTGAGCAGACCAATATTTCGAACATATGTAGCAATGGATTAGCAATATACGTCAAAATCATTCAGATCTTGATTTATAGTGTGTTACGTAATTATTGCGATGCTTATTATATGGTGACGTTTAGAAGTAGCTTAGGATGTATGCAAATGATAAATAAGTGGTTTTCGTACTTTTCAGCTTCCCAAAAGATGGTAATATAAAAAAGGAATGGATTGATGCCACAGGCATGCCACCTAACTGGTACCCTACAAAAAATTGCACCATAAATGCTCGGTTCACTTCAGCGCAGAAATGTTCCAGCCTGAATGGACAATTCCAAAATTAAGAGTACAACTGATTTTTGCAGAGTGGGTTAAATTTTATTTTATTACTGAAAGCTATTCTCATGTTTTAGGGCATTCATAAAATCAGTCATTCAACTTTTCAGGATTCTATACAACCTATACGGCTGGTATGTTCCGATCAAGAGCGTAATGTAAGTTAACATCAACTTCTATTTGACCTATCACTATGATAATTAAATATTAAGATTTAAGTCGAAAGCGCCAGGGTAGCCCTTAATACTTAGTAGGTAGTAGTAGTAACTTAATAATAATTATGTAATGTTATGTTCTTAATAATATGTTTATTGTTATTATAATATTTTCTGGACATGCCATCTTTTTATTTGGTTCATTTACAGGTGCCCAAAAAAATGTACAATAACAAATGGAAGAATCGATAACTTTCCGATTTAGTCAATCACTAGCGTATATGTAAAATAAATTGCTTTTGCACAGCACAACGATAGCGACCGATGTTTTTGTGTGGGTAAATTCTAAGGTGCATGGTAAATACACGCTGTGCTTGACGGAATAAGGTTTATTATTGATTGTTTAGTACGTTCTGATTTAGGAAATGCGGGTGTGTGCGCGAGTGCGTATCTATTGATTTTATTAAACTGCATGTGTAGTTGTTGCCCCGCCCAGCGCCTAACTGGAGACACACGGTTCCGATATAATTTCTTCTGTTGACCACATCTAGTTATTTATTTTATCTATGATCGCAACTTTTATTTTTCCCCATAGTTTTTATGTGAAATAATTAACTTCTTGACTTTGACAGCACTAAATGACGCCAAAATTACGCGAAAATGGCTTAGTTGCGGAGTGTTCTCTATTTAAATTTGACAAAAAAAAACTATCCAGTGTTCTTAATTATGTGGCCAGCTAGTAAGTTTGCAATAATATGTTAAGGTTTAATGTAAAACGTTTATCTACACTTGAGAGCAATAAAATCGATCACCTCTTGTAATTTGGTTTATAACTGTTTTTTTTTTCTTAAATCAAAAGATATTGGGTACAAATCATTAGGCAAAATAAAGAATACAAGCTTAGCTTTAAAAAAACTCAAAATTAAAATCATTGACCTTCACGTAACTCACAGAAACCAGCCGTACACCAAATTCCCTAAATTTCCCAAATTCACCCGTTAGCATTGTCACTACTTGCGCCCCTTACCCGCAGGTATAACAGGGTCGTTTTTTTGGAATTCTAATCAGTTGCATACCATAGGTCAACGTGATAACATCTCTACTGAAAGCATACGGAAAAATATGGATACCACGCCCGCAGAAGCCGCTCAAGTTGTTGCCTTGCTCGAAGCAGGCCTTAATCAAAGTGAAGTTGCTCGACGACTAAATTTGAGTCGCTACTCTGTTCGTCGTGTATACCAGAGGTTTCAAGAGACCGGTGGCTACATTCGGCGACCAGGATCTGGCCGGCGACGAAGAACATCAGAGCGTGATGACCGCTTTCTTGTGTTGAGGTCTTTAAGAAATCGGCAACTGAATGCGGTTCAACTGGGACAAGAGCTTCGAGAAGTTCGCAATGTCAGTATAAGTCGGTGGACAGTCAGAAGAAGACTTGGTGAAGCAGGACTGACTTCACATCGCCCAGCAAATGGTCCCAAATTGACCATAGCTCACCGACAAGCCCGACTACAATTTGCCAGGGAACATTTAAATTGGACGTATGACCAATGGCGGTCTGTTATGTTCTCTGATGAGTGCAGAATGACATTACATGGTCATAATGGACGCTCTAGAGTCTACAGAAGGTCATCAGAGCGATTTTCACAATGCTGCATAAGCGAACGTGTGGCTTTTGGCGGTGGATCGTGTATGTTTTGGGGTGGCATAGTGTTGGACACTAAAACTGACATTGTATTCATCACTGGAGCGAATACCGGCCCGAGATCGAGAGGTTTGACGGCTACACGATACATCGAAGAAGTGCTCGAAGGACATGTGAGGCCGCTTGCGTGGCTTATGGGAGAAGATTTTCTCCTAATGCACGATAACGCGAGACCGCATGTCGCTAGAACAGTTTGCGAATACATGGAAGACGTTGGAATCACCGCGATGGAGTGGCCAGCTCGTAGTCCTGATCTCAATCCGATTGAGCATGTCTGGGATGAGCTAAAGAGTTCGAGCAAGAAGCCCTGCTCCTACGCGCCTCCGAGAGCTTCAACTTGCCATTGAAGAGGAGTGGAACGCTATACCACAAGATTTCATGGTAAAATTAATACGGTCCATGAAAAACCGATTAAGAGCTGTAATTAAGGCTAGGGGAAGGAATACACCTTATTAATAAACAATTTGATCAAGAATTTTGAGTTTGATTTTCATTATTTCTTAATCGAAATTGGGTAATTTTACCCGTTTGTTGGGTTTTGTGCCGTAAAACCTCTTATGGGTATTTTTTCTGTTCACTGTATTTGATATCATTAGAAAGGTAATGGGGTAGACTTTCAATTAGTGTGTGTGTTTTTTAAAATATTTATTCAGATTCATAAAAAAAACTGCCCTAACAAAGAAAAGTCAAGGTGTGCGATTTTACTGCTCTCAAGTGTATATATTACTTACTAGCTGTGCCCGCGACTTCGTCTGCGCGGAATAGTGACGTTCGGCAGCATTTTTAGGGTTCCGTAGTCAACAAGGAACCCTTATAGTTTCGCCATGTCCGTCTCTGTCCGCGGTTTAGCTCAAAAACTATTGGTACTATAAAGTTGTAATTTGGCATGAGTATACACGTTAATGACGCCAAAAAAGTGGTAAAATATAATTTTGAAAAAAAAAAACAATTATTTAGGGTACCTCCCATACATGTAAAGTGAGATGATAATTTTTTATTTTCGTTCTTCCCATAGTGTGGGATATCGTTGGATATGTTTTTCAAAAATATTAGGGGTTTGGGAAGACCGTTTTTTGATTAAGTAAAGCGTTCGTGACTTATCAAGCTTTAAAGTAGCAATTTTCGTTAGAGTCAAGTGTCCTCCCCCTCTATCAACTAAACGGTTGTAGTTAGAAATTCAAATGTCACGGCAGTAGTACCTATATTTAACGAAGTTTAAATGAAAACTATCACACATAAGTGGGCTTTACAAGTTTACGAGTAATAGTCGATCAATTATATTTGACTCGAAAATTTCGAACAACTCCATAGAAATGTCGATAAATGGCGCTAAGCGTCAGTTGTATCGCGCTAGTTTCTCGTGACGATTGAGTAGTGTAGCCTGTCCTGTATTTAACCCCTCGAGTGTCGCATGTTGAATTTCCTTATGATTTTTGGGTAGGACTTCAGAAAAAATGATAAATCGGCAATTTATGGCCATTATCATGGTATATATTATACCTTCCTGGATTCGTTATGAGTTTATCTAACTATTTATATCATTCAATAAGCAAATCAAACTGACCTTATCTCGCAGTGATGTGATATGTTTACACTTTTATAATTTTCACTGACATCCGAAAAAAAAAATTAAAAAAAAAATGTGCCTACACATTTATTTTATTTTAACACATATTATTCCAAAAAAAATAATAAAAACTATTATAAAAAGAAATAAAAACTATTTGATAACACAACGAAAAAGTCTGCGGCGTCACAACAAAAACCACAGATGCATATTGTAAATTTTTTTTCGTTCATTTTAGCGGTGTATGCAGAACGTATTGCTACTTGCAACACAACCACAGATATTTATCGACCAATCCTGACCAAGCCCTTAAGTGTAACTGTCCGACTTAAGACATTTGGAGCATTTTTTTCTTATGTCGCACTGTGTAACATAAGACACGCGAGAGGTTAAATTTAAATTCAAGTTTTATACAAATCTCTAAAAAAAGTTAAAACTTTCCGTGCAAAATTGTCGGATCAGGTGAGGATTTGTATAGGAAGTCAAATTAGTTAGGTAGTCATGTTTGGCTTTTAGTTAGAGCATGGTACGAAACGATCAGTCAGCAAATACGACACGCACTTGACCGGTTTTTAATTTTAGGCTAATGATTTTGAAGACAAAACTCATACATATTTTTTTATTTGATTGTCGTATTTATTAATATCTAATCAAAAGTCTAAAAAATAAGTTTCAAGCTTCTAGCTTTAAAAATGACGCAATTTCAATTTTCAATACAAACTTTCATCCTCTATTTCAACCCCTTACAGACCCTTTTTCTTATTAAAAAGTAGGCTATGTCCTTTATCGAGCTCTAGACTATGTCCGTACCAAATTTCATTCAAATCGGTTCAGTAGTTTAGGCGTGATTGCGTAACACACAGACAGACAAAGTTACTTTCGCATTTATAATATTGGTAAGGATTTAATGAATCATGTTATAAGTGTGTGCTATGACATGCAAAAAATGTAATACCTAGATTTTACAAGAATGTTCTAGAACTCATAGTCCAGGGTATAAATAGATCGCAGAAGAACGCAGAGAGCAGTCTTATTGCAAGATACGAGGCGATATAATCTGAGATCTACAAGTGAATTTCAGTGCGATTTAAGTATTAAGTGATAAGTATTGTAGTGCAGATAACTGTATTAATTTTTGTTTTGTGTTTATTTAATTAAAGTGTTAATTTTGGTCTAATTGGCGTTAATTATTTCTATCTCAAACCCCAGCTCGTAACAGTATTATTCCTACACCTGATAAAAAAAGTTTGGTGATCAAGCCAAATTCAATCACAAATTTAGGGCATACCCTAGATGACTATTATAATAGTAATGAGAATAATATTACACCTCAACATAGCATAAATCTTTAGTGACTACAAAGTTAATACATACACATTTTCACCATGGCTTTCTCCTTATAATTGGATGATTGATCATGTACAATGTGAGTTAGCATATATTAAGTAGAATGTTTTTTAATAGTTAGCATAGCACTATCAGATTATGTTGATAAACTTGTTTATTATTTAACTAAATAATAACCATACATTTTGCATATTTAGGACCAATTAGGAAACTCGATTTATCCTGTGGCTTCACTCCTATGGCTGATCCAACAGGAGTTACTAATGCAGGCTATGAAATGAAATAAAATACTGCTTGGCAAACGCCTCTGCCCATGATTTCCAGATGGTTCTGTAAAGGATCATCAGTAGTTTTTGTTGTGTTCAGCCCAGTACTTTCAGAATGATGAAAGTAGCTATTGCCTGCAAGCTGCCACACAGTTTATGATTTGGCCAATCTAGCAGGACAATAGGTATTTAAATGTTAATGTAAAAACTACGTTTTTTAATCCTGTAAAATTAAAACTACACTTTTGAATACATCTTTTAACTGATAACACAAGGAAAAAAATCCATTGTCACGCAAAACTGGTTTTAACAATGGGCGAAGTTACTTGAACTTATTCAGGTAGTCAGCCGCTGCTCAGTGTAACCGTTAACGCTAACGTGTATACATGTTCTTTGGTGTATTGAGTACTTTTAAGTGGTTTTTTGTGATGGAGTCATCAAGTAGAGGTAATTATCCATATATTAAGTTATTAAAATAAATCACATTGTATGCTTGCATATTGTAACACTCACGAAAGTATACATCAATAAAAATGTATTTTTATTCTTAATTAATTTTTGTTTGGAGATCTACCATGTAGTCAAATGTAGTCAAGCTGTGATAGTAGTCTTAAAAAATTCTCTGTGTTATATACTTTGATGGTATAATAATCGTTTGTTGCAATTTTTTGTGATTATATTTTTTTTGCTTTTTCTTTGTAGATGCCGCGAATGCAACGAAAATCGATATTTGATTTTTGGCGTTCTATTCTGCCCAAAGGTCGAATAAATAAAGTAATCAACTTTGTGAAAATGAGCTTTGCTGATGCAGTTGTTACCCAAGAACAGGAAGAGCAGTTAAAAGCATTTTTGAAAAAAGATTGCGAGAAAATTCGTGTGAAATGGGATCGCAAGCAAAGACGATTTTGTGGTATCAGAAAATGTTTTAATACCAAGTACTAGTGGTGGCAGGCCACATAAGAGCTTTGTGGAAAGTTAAAAAAAAAACAAAGAAGAGGAAAGTTCAGCACTTATTAAATTACTACAGTAAAGATGAACTGACTTTCGCTGCGCAATTAAGTGTCAGAGCTAGTGGCAAACGTGATGCTGCTACTTAGCACATTTGCTAGTAGGGAAATCAATTGCTACTGGGTACTGACCTGTGTTGGCCAACACAGAAAAAATAATGAAATAAACACCACAGTAGCCATCAAGTGATTAATTAGCTTCATAGAAGAGTTTTCTAAAACTTCAATGCATTTTTATTATTTCTTTTAGCTAGCTGATTAAAATATCGACGATGAAGTGACAAGAACTCCTAACTGACATTTTTGCGATTTTACTTTTTTTACGTAGATAAATTTTAAATAATTGTTTTCGTGAGCAGGCAATAGCAGCAAACTTCATATCTTATTTAGAAAATTAGATATGAAGTTAGCTGCTATTGCCTGCTCACGAAAACAATTATTTAAAGTCAATCTACATAAAAAAAGTAAAATTGCAAAAATGTCAGTTAGGAGTTCTAGTCACTTCATCGTCAATATGTAATAATAATGCACTGGGACACTGGACTTGCCTCCTATGAGAGGGAAAGGGGCATGATGCTGTCCAGTGCAGGTTGGTGGATGTAGCATGTGTTAAATTTTTGGTCCTAGGACATACCGGTTTCCTCACAATGTTTTCTTTCATCAATTTGAGCAGTAGTGATGATATATATTTACACAAAGATATAGTCCTGCCTGGGTTTGGAACCCACTACCTGCAACTCGCAAGACAACCCTGTAACCACTCCAAGAACACTGCTACAATGTTTGCATGAATTAATTTTAACTGCATGCATATCATGCCTCTTTATTTATTAGTCCGAGTTCTGTGAACAGTTCAGTCAATCAATTCAGTCTCTTCAATACTATTGCCTTCCTGTCCATATCCCAATATATTTATGAAAAAGTGAAGTTGGTTTTATTTTAACGTATTTTTTTTTTTAATTTTGTACCAAAACGTGTGTGGCTATTTTAGACTGTTTTCTACAAAACAAAACTTTGTGCATGTGTAAAGTTACAATGATATGTCGAAGGTATAATGTTATAATGATGTGTATAATGATAAATCGAAGGGAAACTGTATAAATAGTTGATGAGAAAGTGTTGTAAAAACTACATAACATGCTGATATAATACTGCTATGTTCCTTGTGTTCTTTAGTCGTGCACGTAGTACTAATTACCGCAAGTGTTAATGTGAAAGAATAATTACCATTTGAAATATTAATCCATTCATATAACTAAACAAAGGAATTACTCAGGAGACCAAATATAATTTTGAACGAAAAATACCAAAAAGAAAACGGTCGTAAAGAAATCATAACGGACTAAAGGATCTAAATCGATATTCTCGACATGACTATGCCTATAGTAACATGAAAACGACAAATTACGTATAAAGGTTATTTCTTACCTTAGCGGCAGGTTTGTTGCAAGCCCTCACATCAACCAGAGTACTTTTACCAGGACTCTTCTCAACAATGTTTATAATTTCTAAGCAGTTGGTTTCTCGTATCGACTCATCTTTTACTGGAGGCATTTCCTTTGCACAATTTAACAGCACAACTTTAAACGTTTTCTATTATTTCAAATACGGTCCCGGTATCGTAAACTAATTAAAAAGAAAATACGCTACTAATCGCCCTAGTCTCTTTTTCAAGTGAAAAATTGAAAATCGAACACAAGCGACTGAATGGAATGAATATGAAAGAAACGCAAACGAAATAACGAATGAATGAGTTGAAGAAGAGCAGTGTTACCATTTATTTAGAATGACAGTGCTGCCAATGCTAAGGCTTCGGAATATTTCGGAATGCTATTGGAGTTTGTGGTGTGGTTGGGGCAAAGACACTATACTATAATTATAAGGGTTGGGGTATGAATTATTAGTGTTCTATTTTTTTTCTAACATAATTATGAAAAAAAAAATTTGTGGCATCGGTGAATTTTTTTTTTTTAAATTGCCATTTTAACTGTCGCACCAATGATATTATAAAGTACAGATATGTTACGTTCATAGTAATTTGCGTTGAAATTTGTTCCGCGTAGTAAGAACTGCACACATCACGGATATCTATGGCACACATTGACAAGTTTTACTTATAAGTAGAATGAAAGATACTAAACAACACGCAAGTGAAAGAGATGGCTATAATTCTAACAATTGCGCTTCAAATGAGTCCTTGTGCCATAGGATAACATTTTTATAGCCGCAGAGTGGACACTCGATTGAAGAGTAAGTACGTAGGTAAGAAATTAAACATCTAACTTGGTTAATCACGGATCAAGTATTACCACTAATGTTTGTATTCAGCTTAGCCCATTATATTCAAAACTAAAATAGAAATTAATAGTCATTATGTTAATGAAATAATTTATGATCAGTCATAACAATAATTGCATGTTTCGAAAACTTCGTCAAATCGGAACTTCATCTTGGATGAAGCAGGTGGAAAGCTAGTAATCAATAAATAATCAATTTCATGACACAAATATAGGTTTCATAATGAAATGTCATGTAGCGGTTTCTTTGTAAGTACCTATACTGACCAAACAAATTCAACTTTGGCGAAAATGCAAGCAACAGGTAGCTGACATTTTATAAAACATTATGCAGGCAGCATTGTTTTATACAATGTTTTAGATACCTACCTCTATAATTGGAACTGCATTTTTTTAAGCATTGTTCGACCACATTTCGTAACATATTTGTTAGTACTTTGGAAGTGATTGCTACATTGTCCTGCTGTTTTTTGATATTATCCAGTCTGATTCGCTTTTTTGTTCACGAACAATTACGATCCAATCTTGAAGTCGAAACTGATCCCTCGGAAACCTAATTCAATAAAAAACAGTTATAATCCTCAATAATCAGTCAAATGAACTTTAGTCAAAAAAATTGTAACACAAAACAAATTAAAACAAGTCAATCAATATCGCTTCTACACTTGTAAACTTTTAACTAATCTATGTCCGCACGCACGCATCCTTATCGCTCTCGCGACAAAACAAGTTTGCTCTCTCTGTCTTCACCTACATATGGCTCCTAAGCATAATTTATTGGCAAGTTTGGAAAATAAGTGAAATATAAAATATAATCTTAATATATTTGCATTATCACATGTGATATGAGATCCTTTGTATTTTGTTTACTTTGGAAGTATAATTCGTACACTTCCGAAACTCACACGATGGCAATTTTGATAAATAAAATCTAAGGACAGGGGTATTACGGTGCGGCACGCTTGTGGTTGCGTTCGATGCAGACTAGTTGCAAGACGTTCCAATTAGCTCGTGTTCGAGTCTTCACGACGCGCGCGCCTATAACATATCTGTACTATAAAATATCATTGTGTCGCACATTTTTTATATGAATGAAGCAAGCGTAATCGGAGATTCTATAACCGGCCTTTTCAGATTTAATTATCTGTAAATGGGGCGTGCAACTGTCAAAGTGGCGCTAGTAGCACACTTACCAATATCAAAGCAGTTTCTCTATGGAACAGTAATGAATTCCTAAATTAGAGACAGTTATTGAGAATTTTTCGATTAAAGAACATGTATTATGTACTTTAATCGGAAAATTATACAGAAATCAATTGAAATCAATGAAATGAAAATAAAATATATTAGCACAGATAACCATAGATGATACAGATAACTATATAATATCTCACAATCTAACACTGACAGTGACAAAGGTTCTTATGGTAGTGGCGCCATCTGCGATTAGCTTTCACTTGCACGCCCCATTGGCGCGCAATTCGAACTAAACATTTTTTTTTCGAAACAGATTTTTATTCGAAAGCCCTGCTAATTTAATTTCAAATTCAGTCATTGGTTTATAAATAGTTTTTTGTTTTTGTGAATGTTTAGTAGTTTTTGGCGCCATGGATAAACTGAGGAATATGAGTTCCTACGTAGAAATACCACTGCGCAAATAACATGAAACACGCCGTGTACGGGCCTAATACTGCTTACCAATTAAAGTTCAATCGTTTTAAATATTGAAATTTTGAGTTGAAGCACGAGACTCGCGGTCTGCCTGTAGCCATTGTCGACAACGACGAATTGAAGGCGATAGTGGAAGAAGATCGAACACAATCTACGGCTGAGCTTGCTACGGGCCTTCAAGTTAGTGTCAAAACAACACTGAAGCACTTGCGTCAAATCGGAAAGATAAAAAGCTAGATAAGTGGGTGGCACACGAACTAAGCGACCAATAGCGAGACTTACACGTCGAAGCATGCATAGCATTTAAGTACTGGGTACTGAATCGGCATAGAAACAAGGGAATTCTTCATTAAATTGTTCCTGCGATTAAGATGGATCCTGCAAGACAACCGTAAACATTCATCTCAGCGGGTGGACCCGAACAACACCTAATTAGTGCTCTAAAAAATATATTACTTATAGGAAGATGATGGTGACTGTCTGGTGAACCTGTGCCCGACTTGTACATCACAGCTTCTTATCGAATGGCACAACAATGACGGCAGATGTATGTCGGCAACAATTGCAAAAAATGATGAAGAAGCTCGCAATTCAACAACCAATACTGGTAAATCGCTTCCCCATGACAACGCGCGAGCGCATACTTCACGACAGACCATCGCAAAGCTACAAGAGTTACAGCTGGAAGCTCTCCTTCACCCATCGTACTCACCGGACCTGAACCTACATTGTATGACTAATCATTGTATGATGGCTGCTGAATATGCTAGAGAAGTCTCTCAATTCAATGGCCTCTTCTCGTAGCTGATGTGCGTTTCTAGTGCGTGGCGTCGGCCCGACCAGGGTGGCAGGTTCTCTGCGTGACCGCACCGCTTGTGGTTGTGTGCCGGAGTCCGACTGTAAGTTGGCGCTCCTCTCCCGGCGACGATAAAGGCACCGACAAAGATAAGCTGCGAATGCTAATACAGCGCCCGAAATCAACACGTAGATAACTGTGTATTGGTGTACATCATGGTTTGTTAATCCTGAGTTCAATGCATTTTCTGATTTTATTTGGTCAATCTGTTCCTTGATGTGCCGTAATGAAGCCTGATGGTCGGTGAGATTGACTTCCATTGGTGGCACCAACACGTTGATGATGTGATTGATCGGTGCGATATCTTGAGTTTCCAAGTCAGATGCAGTTTTTATTTCTGAGTATCGTTGTTTATGTGAAAAAACAGTGAAGTCTTGGCCTTTGATGACGCAATCTGAGTCCAGTGCTATGACCCCGGCCTGTGCGACTTGAATTGCTGTAATCTGATGCTCACATATTACACGGAGTGCGCACTGGCCGCAACAATAATAGAGGTATGTATTTGTTTTCCATAACTCCATCCAATTATTACGACATTGTTGAGAACATCACTACGCTCGGTGCGACTGCGTCATCGTCCGCCTTACTAAGCGCATACTTGTCATTTCGCCATCTAATTTCTTTATTTGATATATCTGCTTGTTATAACCGTTCACGTCAAAATACAGTCCACTATAATTTTACTGGCGTTTTCATCCTATCACCACCATTAGGATATACCCCGTTCCTTTCTATGGTCCTTTGAGCTTCAAGGGGAGTCTGACCAGATAACGGGAGTGACAAGCGGTTTTTCTAAATTTGAAAACGGCCGTTGAACATCTGGATACCAAGTGGACTTCGCATCAAGCGTACGTGCCCGGTTCCAGCTTTTGTTGAAGACAAGAAGTATTTGTTGGAGCGATCATCGTTCTTCAGTGGTCATCATTGCTGGGTCTTTGCTGAACGGTAACCCAAGCAGAGCCCAAGGACATCGCCATCCATTTCAAGCAGTTCAAGCAAGAAGACGCTTCATCAGGACTCTCAGTCAACGTATCTTCGTGAGGGTCAATTGGAGTATCTGTCTACCAAGCCCGACGAGCAATTTTCTGAACGTGAGCAATTCGAGAGCAACTACTACAGGCAGCTTGCATCTGCTCGAGCTCTTCTGTCACAGCACCGCGCTCAACTAGCATCTAAGAAACACTTGAAGAGGCAAAGGTTTCAAAATCAAAACCTGAATGTTCGCACAGTAGGTCAAAAAGCTACTCTGTATCTACAGCATTGGTAAAAGTCACAGACCATTCCGGGACGCCGCACACTACCAGAGTCTTACTTGACAATGGAAGCACTGCAAATTTTATTACCAAGGATCTTTGTGAGAACGAAGTGGAGCCATGGTGGTACTCGAGGAGCGACTGACTCCGTCACTGATATGACCAGTCCGCCGTATCGTACGTCTCATGCTGGGAGAGACGGCATAAGCAGGGTCGCAGACGTAAGGAAGAAGAAAAGCATAGTCCGATGCGCTTACAACACCATCTATCCTCTTCCAGTATAATCCTTGAAGACGAGTCTTCAACGCCGGGAGCATGTTGAGAACATCACTACGCTCGGTGCAACTGCGCCATCGTCCGCCTTACTAAGCGCATACTTGTCATTTTGCCATCTAATTTCTTTATTTAATTATCTGCTTGTTATAACCGTTTACGTTAGAATACAGTTCACTATAATTTTACTGGCGTTTTCATCCTATCACCACCATTAGGATATACCCCGTTCCTTTCTAACATGTTGCGATGTTTGTAAGGCAGGTGTTTGTGCTCTTATTTTTAACCGACTTCTAAAAAAGGAGGAGTTGTTTTGTTCGGGCATAGCTCCGTCGCTTGCCAACCGAATTGAAAAATTATTTGTTCCCACCTAGGACAAATGTTTGTGTGGTGAGCACGGTCATTTGTTCTTTGTCTGGGTGTAATTTATCTATAATATGTATGTATTTAGAAATATATATGTATGTTTATCAGTTGTCTAGTATCCATATCACAAGCTCTGCTTAGTTTGGGACTAGATGGCGTTGTGTGAAAAAAAAAAAAAAAAATGTTGTTGTGGAATATGTTGTGGACAAACCGTTTCTGAAAAATCAACAAAAGTCTAAAAAAAATATTTACGTTGATGATCTTTTCGTTTACTCTGCATTGCGTTTTTTGTTCGCGCATAACTCCGTCATTTACGAACCGATTTGGAAAATTCACTGACCCACTAAAAAGCGATAAAATAAAAACTTTTTTGCAAAAAATAAAACCGACTTCCATATCAAAACACTACAAAGCCAAAAATAATTTTAATTTCGGAAGGCGGTGTGAAAAAAAAGAAAATACAAAACCAATAACACCGACTTTATGAGCTATAATAACCTTTATGAGTGATATGTCTTGTTTGTATTGATCGGCAAAACGCTGGTCTAGTACTCCAAATAAGCTGTTGGCAACATAGCCTACACCGTTGATAAGGCCCCGTCGCACGGTGGGCTGAAAAACGGCTTTCATAGACTTAGGCATTTTATTTTGCAAGTGCCAGTTTTTGTGCCGGATATCACTTCTATTTGTTATAACAATATACAAAAATGACACCAGAATTGATTCTGCACAAAAACGAAGGAATTATAATTTTTTTACGAAAATTTTGTATGGAGCTAGTATGAAAAATCGAAATATCTCTGAAACGGCAGCGATAACCGTAATATCCTTATAGGAGGTTTTAGTACTAATTATTTATGATTTTTTGACATACGTTACATAATGGTTGTAGATGCCTTTTTTTTTTAAAAATCGTCAAAATATTTTTATTTATTTTTACATATTAAACGTTCCTTTTAGTGTTTAAGTTGAAGAATTCAGAGCTTTAACAACTCTTAACATAAAATAGCATCACCCCTATAGACCTGAAGGACTAGACAGAGGTGTGTAGTATCTTGTTGATCTTGTAAGATTTCCAACAATACCAAATAGTTGAATATCAGTGTCAAAGTGCCCATGCTGTCGCTTCTTTTAGAAAGATAGGGGAATGAAATTGTTAATTGATCATACCCTAAAAGTATGATTACAACATAACCGGACACATAATAATATCGACACAAAAGGAATTTTAAAACCTTGCATACGTTCAAAATACAAAATAACATATTGTTTAGTCATCTAATGAGTCTGATGACAAGTAATTAAGTAATTAGAATGATGGTTGTAGTCTTCTGATTCTAATGAGCCTATTAAGTGATTAAATTAATTAAAAAAAAAAAAAAAAAAAAATGATTTGAAATATCTCGCAACAATACCAACTAAGAACTGCATTCACCTTTTTATAATTAGTGAGCTAATGTGATTTGCTAATGTTGATTAGTTCTACTATGAGTTCTACGAAATGTTTTTGACGATTATAAATTTTTATTATCATATCTTTTATAACTTTAATGAGGGTAGTTAACTAATTATTGACTTTATACAATAAAAGGGCTATAATTTTGTTCCATAATTTAGATTGTTCACAACCGTGTAACTGCTAACACTAAAACTATTTGCTTTGCGACTACAAAATCTTAGAATGGAAAGTTTAATCACCAACTTAGATTTGTTTGTTCTTCTAAAAAGTGAGTGTCCTTCATTTAATCATGAAGTATTGTTTAGTGCAATTGTGTCCCGCATAGGCGATTGCCTTTCTGCCGAAGATCAAGTAACTCTCAAAGAATTTTGCCGGAGATTCACGCGAGCTGCTTTAAACAGGTGGCAGAAATCTAAACGATTCTTTGATAAGTTTAGAAATACGTACGGAGAGTGGTTGCAAGCAAATATTGATTGGCCGAGTTGCGTGCAAACTTTAATAAATCAAGAACCAACTGTTGATGAGATACCAAGAGCACGCTCAGTCTCTCCAGAACCTTCGACATCATCGACTGTTGGAACAATGACAAAAAGGTCCCGAAAACCATTCAAAGATCTGGGAAGCAAACAGAAAAAGAGAAGATCTAGTGAGCACATAGGCGAGGATTCCTGTGAATTGGCATATGCAGCTGCAGCACGTTTAAAAGAAGAAGGTTATGAAGATATCGCATCTGTAATCAATTATATGATCAAAAATCCAGAAGCTGCCGTTAAAATCAAGGAAAGCATTAAGAAAACAGTAATATTTACACCAGAGAAAGCACTTGGATTGCTTCTTTCACTTAAGCTTTCAAAGTGGCAATATATTACGTTGCGAGAGACTGCCATTCGGGAAGGTGCTAAGGATATTTACCCATCCTACTATAAACTGTAACAAACTAAGCTTGCATGCTACCCTCCTAATCAATCAGTATCAGTTACGGATTCATCAGCTAGAATTACACTTCAAGCTTTACTTGACATCACGGTGAAGCGGATTCTTCAAAGTCTTTCTGATAATGTGGAAAATAAGCAGTTAAAGCTGATATCGAAGTGGGGATTTGATGGTGCTTCCAATCAAAGCCGATACAAGCAGAAAATGGACGGCGAGCATGATGATTCAAGCATTTTCATGACCTCCTTGGTGCCACTGAAACTGACAGATGGAGATAATACTATATGGACAAACCCGAAACCATGCTCAACTTTTTATTGTCGTCCGGTTCAGTTCACTTTTGTAAAAGAAAGCCATGCAGTTGTCATTGATAACAAAAGAAAAATGGATGAGGAAATTGAGGCCCTTAACCCCACAGAGTGCATTAATAGTAACAGGGTGACTCATAAACTAATGATGACAATGATTGACGCAAAAGTCTGCACGTACCTTTCTGAAGCTAGATCAAATGCATCATGCTACCTGTGCTTAGCAAAACCAACAGAAATGAACCACTTAGATGCTGTAACATCAAAAACTGTGTGTTCTGACATATATGAATTTGGCCTATCATCCCTACATGCCCGTATAAATTGCATGGAATGTCTGTTACACATTGCGTACAGACTTGACTTCAAACAGTGGGCAGCAAGAAGTAATGAGCATAAAGATATGTTACAAAACAGAAAAAAAAACATTCAAAATAAATTTAAAGAGGAGCTCAATCTGTTAATTGATATAGTAAAACAAGGCTCGGGAACTACCAATGACGGGAATACCGCAAGGAAGTTTTTCGAGTTTCCCAATAAAACTGCAGCTATTACTGGGTTGGATCAAAACCTGATAAAAAGATTTGCTGTTATTTTGCAAGCAATAACATCTGGTGAGAAGATCGATGTCATCAAATTTAAAGATTTTGCTCGCAAAACAGCAGAAAAGTACGTGGAATTATACGACTGGTACTACATGTCATCAACCGTACATAAACTATTAATACACGGAGCTGACATAATCGAAAAAAATGATATTGTCCCGATTGGGACTCTCTCGGAAGAAGCCTCAGAGTCTCGAAACAAAGATTTTAGGAGGTTCCGGGAACATCATTCGCGGAAAAGAAGCAGACAAGATTCTAATCAAGATATCCTAAATATGCTTGTTGTTTCTTCGGATCCTTTTCTAAGTGCACAAAGGCCGAAGTTAGATGCCAAAAGGAAGACAACCTTTTTTGCTGAAACTCTCGACCTAATACAGTTTCCGGAAACTGAGTTCGAGTTTGTAGGTATATCCGATCTGGATTCTGACTCGGAATTGGAGTCCGACAACGAAAGTTGTAAAGAAAATTTGTAAAATTTAATTATTTTTCTTTATGTTCTTTTGTTATTTATGTTAGTTTATTGTACCAATATGTTTAGTTAATAATTTCATAAATTATAGTTTCAATTATGTATTTTGTATAATTGAATTTATTAGATATTATTTTTGTTACTTCTGTTTTATTTAAATTACCTATCAATAAAAAGTTTATATACAGTCTTTTTTTTTTCACATATTCTTAATATTTGGGGAAAAAGCATGCTTCCTAACGATGTTCTTAACTTTGACACAGTTCATGGATCGTTTTGAACAGTTTCATATGTTAAAATAAATAATGTTAGTACTATAATCCCCTATAAGGATATTATTATTATTATGTGTCCGGTTATGTTGTAATCATACTTTTAGGGTATGATCAACTAACAATTTCATTCCCTTATCTTTCAAAAAGAAGCGACAGCAAGGGCACTTTGACACTGATATTCAACTATTTGGTATTGTTGGAAATCTTACAAGATCAACAAGACACTACACACCTCTGTCTAGTCCTTCAGATCTATAGGGGTGATGCTATTTTATGATAAGAGTTGTTAAAGCTCTGAATTCTTCAACTTAAACACTAAAAGGAACGTTTAAATATGTAAAAATAAATAAAAATATTTTGACGATTTTTTAAAAAAAAAGGCATCTACAACCATTATGTAACGTATGTCAAAAAATCATAAATAATTAGTACTATAACCCCCTATAAGGATATTACGGTTATCGCTGCCGTTTTAGAGATATTTTGATTTTTCATACTAGCTCCATACAAAATTTTCGTAAAAAAATTATAATTCCTTCGTTTCTGTGCAGAATCAATTCTGGTGTCATTTTTGTATATTGTTATAACTAATAGAAGTGATATCCGGCAAAAAAACTCGCACTTGCAAAATAAAATGCCTAAGTCTATGAAAGCCGATTTTCAGCCCACCGTGCGTCGCTTACGTGTGCGTTCTTCAAAATGATGATTGAGTAACAATCCATTGTAATATTTGAGTTCGTCATGAGAGTGACGTAGTTGCAGGAGGATGATGTCACAACCATGTGTGTGTGTCACAACAAATAAACGGCATGTGTGAAACAGAAACAAACAAGGCACTAGCCTTGTTTGTTTCTGTTTCACACATGCCGTTTATTTGTTTTAGGTATTTCTCGAATGCTGCCGCTCCCTCCCAATACGGGTTCATGTCGTAATACACGATGAATTTCCATTCGTCGCAAATAAACTGCATGCTTGATATTCGGTCAAAATAAAGTGCTTTATGTATTGCTGTCATCGTATATGGAGATACTGACTGCTCGTGACCATATACTAATATCATGAAGAAAAATAGTGTGATGAGACTCAGATGAGTGTAGCCATGAAATTAGACCCCATTCGAGGTTTTCCTTTTGTTTTGTTGTCCTTTGTCTTGACATTCGGCTGATCTAAATCCCCGGTCTGATCTGAGGTTGATATTGATTTAGGGTTAGAGACCAGCACAGACAATTTAATCACTGGGCGCTTGATGATTCCGTTTCTTGTTTTCAGGGTGACAACCCTGACCAGTCCATCGGAACCGGGATGTAGCTCGGTGACTCTGCCTAGAGCCCATCTTCCCGCGGGGAGGTTAGGCTCGTGAATGATAACAACGTCGTCAACTTTAACGTTTTCTTGAGGTCTGTGCCATTTGCTTCTAGTTGTAAGTTGGGCAAGGTATTCAGACTGCCACCTTTTCCAAATATCTTCGAACAGTTTCTGAGTTCTCTTCCACCTTGTTCTGTCATCTTGTTCGGTGTCCAAGATAGTTAGTAGAGGGCCGCTGCTCATAAAATGTGACGGTGTCAGATAATTTAAATCATCTGGGTCTTCTGTGATTGCGCACAGCGGCCGACTGAGACAAGCTTCGAGTTGGGCCAGTAAAGTACTGAATTCCTCCAACGTGAGTTTCTGCTCACCAACAACACGTCGAAGATGATGTTTCAGGGTTTTTTACCGCCGCCTCCCATAGGCCTCCTGCGCTCGGCCAAGCGGGAGCGTTGAAATGCCACTGGATTCCTATCTCATTGATCTCTGTTTGGAATTCAACGTTGAATGTTTTGCGAAGTTCTGCTAGTTCTTGCTGCGGTGCTTTGTTAGCCCCTACGAAATTAGTGCCATTATCGCTGTATATGTGATGAGGTTTACCCCGACGTGAAGACATGCGTTTCAAGGCAGCCAAAAATGCTGTGGAACTCAAATCTGATACGAGTTCGAGGTGTACGGCTTTGGTCACCATGCACACGAACACCGCAATGTATCCCTTGCTCGTCTTGACACCTCGCCCTTTATTGAGTTTCACGTCAACGTATCCTGTTAAGTCTACGCCGGTGTGTTGGAAAGGACGCGAAGGATTGCTCCGAGGTTCAGGTAAGTCCCCCATCATTTGCTTTTGCTTGATCGCTTTATGCTTCTTACAGGTAGTGCATGCATGTAAACGCTTCTTTACAGCTCTCTTTCCACCTAATATCCAGTAGCTCTGTCTGATATGTGCGAGTGTATTCCGAGCTCCCCCATGAAACGTGCGAAGGTGGGCTTGGTCGATAATTAGGTCGGTAATGTGACTGCTGTGTGGTATGATGAGAGGATGTTTCCTTTCTTCGTCAATGTTTGCATGCTTGAGTCTGCCTCCCACTCTCAAAAGTCCGTACTTGTCTAGAAATGGATTGAGGCTCAAAATCTTGCTCATGCAGTGTACTTGTTGTCGTGATCGCAGCTTTCTAATTTCTTCCGAAAATTCCATTTCTTGAACATATTTGATGATCATCTGTTTTGCTGTTGCTAACTCATTTGCATTCAAGTAAACGGAGCGTTCGCTGTGACGTCGTGTGATACGTAATACCCATGCAAGTACGCACACGGCGCGTGTCATATTACTGTTTCTATGTAGTATGGTTTGTATGACATCATCGCTGTGAGGTTGACGTATAGTGACGTTGCTTTGTTTTGATTTTCGCTCCTCTTGATCCGTGACGTAGACAGGCTTCTCTGATATTGATGACTCATCGAACCCAGGAAAAGATGGCGGTCCGCTCCACCACAGATGATGCTGATTCAGTTGTTGTACTGTGATGCCACGGCTGGCGCAATCAGCTGGGTTGTCAGCTGATTTAATGTAATGCCAATGTCCTAATGGTATTGCTTCTTTGATCTGTTTGACTCTGTTCGCCACAAATGGTGTCCAGCGGTTGATATCTTCTTGGATCCAGCCCAGAACTGCAGTAGAGTCACTCCAACCGAATACTTTGATTTCGCGTCCGGCGAGGGCTTGTTGAACTTTTTTCATAAGTGTTGATAGCAAATGAGCTCCACACAGTTCCAGTCGTGGTAAAGTGAGCTTTTTGTTCTCAGGCACTAGTCTTGTTTTTCCGGCGAAGAGAGTGATGTAGGTATCAAGCTTACAGTACACGACGCATGCATATGCTTTTATTAACGCGTCGCAAAAGCCATGCAATTGAATGCTGTCCTGCTGCCCAATCTGATACCATCTTGATATTTTGAAATTGCTGATGTTTTGAAGATCCGCTTTGATTTTCTCCCACTCGGTGCTAATTTCAGCCGGAAGTTGATCATCCCATTTAATATTAGAAAGCCAAACTTGATTAAATAAAAGTTTCAATTTTGTTGTAACCGGAGCTAGCCAACCGAGCGGGTCAAATATCTTTGAGATATCTGATAGTAGCGTACGTTTTGTTTGTTTATCAGCTGTTCTTGTTTTGCATATTTTTAGCTCAAATGAAAATGTATCTTCATTAGGATGCCATTTTAGTCCGAGCGTTTTCGTTGATTCGGCTTGCTTGAAGTCGAATGATGCTTGATTTAAGGATGCCCTGTTGACATTTTGAAGTAGCTCCTCGTTGTTGGATGACCATTTACGCAAGTTGAAGCCTCCTGACTGCAGTAACTGCATCAAATCGTTTTGAAGTTGTTTGGCTGACGATAGAGTGAAGCTTCCGTTTACGAGATCATCCATATAAAACTCTTCTTGCAGAGCTGTTGCTGCTCTATTGTGCTGATACTTGTGGCCTTCGTCGACTGCCAACTGCTTCAGAGTCATCATGGCTAAGAAGGGAGCTGCCTTCATGCCGTAAGTGACTGTTGTGAGCTGATATTCGTGTAACAATTGGTCAGGAGAACTTCTCCACAGTATCTTCTGATAATTCTGATGCTGAGTGCTGCAAAGTATCTGACGATACATTTTTTCTATATCAGCCGTATACGCGAACTGATATTGCCTCCAGCGCAAGATTAATGACATGAGATCTTGCTGCAAATTTTGGCCACGCTTCATGAGATCATTCAACGTATAACCTGTGGAGGTTTTCGCCGACGCGTTGAATACTACCCTTAACGCAGTAGTTGTGGAATCGGCGCGCTGAACACAGTGATGAGGTAAGTAGCAACCCGGTGTCGTATTACTAGTACACTCAACCATATGATTCAGTGTTTGATATTCATGCATAAAATAACTGTATGATTCTGCTAATTCTGGATTTCTGCCAAATTTTCTTTCAAGTTGTCGAAACTGTGCCAACGCCATGCGTTTTGAATTTCCTAATTTCTCTTGAAAGTTTGGGTTGAATGGTAACTCCACAACATAGCGACCTTATGCGTCATGAGTTGTTGTATTCTTGTAGTGTTGTAAGGCCTCTAGATCGTCCTGTGACATCCTAGAATTTTCTGCTATATCTTCAACTGCCCAAAATTTTTGAATGTCTTCGATATTATTGATCACAACGTTGCAGTGGAATGTTTGCATGTTTCCGCATAAAATCCAACCTAAACGTGTTTGTTGTGCCACTGGCTGCGATGTTTCGTGCCTGATGATACCTTCTTGAATAATGTTTGAGACTTTGAGTATACCTCTGCCCGTAGTAATATGTCTACAGGACGGCTTAAATGAAAATCTGGGTCAGCCAACTTGATGTTTTCTAAAAATGTCCATGATTCTGGCTTCGTGAATGACTTAAGGTGAACGCAGACCTAGCCGCACCGCAGTCTCTACAGTCCCCGCAGTCATCGCTTTTTGTTAATGGCCTCGCACATCTATCCGCGCCTTAGTCACTGCAATCGTTCCCGTCGCCGCACGCATCGC
This sequence comes from Tholera decimalis, assembly GCA_943138885.2. NCBI lineage: Eukaryota > Metazoa > Arthropoda > Insecta > Lepidoptera > Noctuidae > Tholera > Tholera decimalis. The sequence continues at coordinate 16,896,442 of OW964561.2, forward strand.
ACTTGCAGTGTTGCCAGATTTTTAAAGCATTATCTGTACCGAATATTAAAAAATCTGTATAAAATCTGTATTAGGTAAATTTAAGAAAATCTGTAAAAAATCTGTATTTGGTATTGGTATTTTGCTCTTTTGTGTAATTTTATCTGTAGGTGCTATAATAGGGAATAAGCAAGTAATTGATTTTTTTTTTATTTTTAAATATGCATTGTATTGGACCATAGATAGAAAAGATGTGGCACTTGTTTAATTTTTTACCCGACTGTGACAAAGCAAGGAGGAGGGTTATGTTTTTACCGCGTATGTATTTATGTATGTCCGTTCGTTTGTTCCCTCGTAACTATTAAACCCGTGAATGGATTTTGATAAATGATACGTCGTTAGATTTGTCTTGATGGCGTGAGTGTTATAAGATAGATTAAAATAAAAACAAATCACCACAACGACAACCAGGCGCCATATTGTTAAAAATAAAAATATAAAAAATCGACAAACCATAGTTTGTCGATTTTTAAAGATTTTAATTTTTTTTTAATTTTTAAGATCTATTTAATGATACCCCACTTGACATATCAAGTGGGGTATCATTAAATAGATCTTTAAAAATTATTTTGAGGATTTTTTAACTATTTTTAATTTTTGGCAACCGTTTAGGATATATAACGTTTTAAAACGGAATTAAATACTAAAACGCCGAAAATTAAAAAAAAAATATTTCAGAAATAAAAAAAACCCGACTGCTCAACTAAAATGGAAGAAACAAGCACATTTTTTGACAAACAAGCGGGACCCATCCCATTTTTTTAAACTTAAATTATATTAGGTTCAATTGGGTCCCACCTGCTTGTCACTTTTTAAAATAAAAATGTGCTGGTTGTTCCATTTCAGTTGAGCAGTCGGGTTTTCTAAATAAGTTTTTTACTAGTTCATAATTTCTTTTATAATTCATTATTTTATGTTGCGTGTTTTGGTGAAACTAATCGCAGACTCAAAACATATCCTTCTCGATAGTTCCGGTCACTGACTTACATTTCCTATCTCAATTATTCCGGTAGTTACACGAACAAAATAAACGAGAACCACAGATTATTAATACGAGAACAAGTAATTTTATTATAAACCGTTGTCAGAGATTCTCCGTCTACATTATAAAACTACCATTTGAGGTAATTCTGTATGAAAAACAAGTGGAATGTTAAAAATCTGTATAAATTTTACTCTCAATTTTTTATCAGTATGACATGTTGAAAATCTGTATGGATACCGCGAAATCTGTATATCTGGCAACACTGCGCGCCGTGGATGCGAAGTTATCCGCGCTGCGCTAGCCGCAGCGTCCGCTGCGTGCGGGTGACGTCATCAGCTGCGGCTTGGGGAGTTCGGTCTTTTCAGGAACTGCGGCGACTGCGGCGCGGGTAGGTGTGCGAGGTTGCATAGAACTTCATATAAAGAATTCGAATGCGAAGACTTAGGCGCGTGCGGTGCGGCTAGGTCTGCGTTCACCTTTATTCGGCAAATTTTTAATTAAATTGCGCATAATGAATACACTGACTCCTGTAACACAGGTTATTACCTAGCTCAGAAGTGAGGGCTTCAACAGCTAATGTAACAATTTTTATGACAATAAACAAATTATAAATTACAATTATAAATTATAAATTGGTGTCAAATGTATAATCACTGTGAATGGCATTGCACGTGATTTGTATTGCACTTTTGCAATTGTTTTCTTTAGCTCCGACACCGAAAATGACACCCTTGCATCGGCCACGCGGTAATCGTAGCATTTGCGCTGCATATTCCGTAATCAAGGATACTTGTGAACCCTGATCTAGGTGCTCGCAAAGTTATCAGAGACCCATCAAATGCTTGTACTTTGATCAGTGCTGTAGTAAGCAGAACTTCTGATAAATCTTCTTGAGACCCATGATTGCTGTTGTTGCTTGCCGTTTTCTTGCTGTCAGTGGTGGATGTATCTTGCTGCCCTGATTTGATGTTAAATGTCTGTCCACCCCCTTTCCCATAAGCGTCGTGCAATAATGTGTTATGGTCTGAATTGCAGACACGGCATTTTCTTCTCGACAAACATTTATCGGTGTGTGCGTAGAGGCAATTTTTACATAAATTGTGTTTTGCAACTATTTTTCGCTTTGCATCCGGTTGTAATTCGAGGAATGATTTGCACGAAAACAATTTTTAGTTTGATTGCAATGTGGGCACTTTGATGTGTCCTCATTGTCTTTATTTCACGAATCTGATCTAGAATTATTATTCTTGTTATGATTTGCGCTGAATGCTTTTTATGAATGAAATTTCTCGTTTTTCTGCGTCGATTCAGACTGAGCCGTTTTTGTTGTTTCTGACTTGCGACTAGATGATTCCCATGATACAAATTTGCTTTCCAGAAATTTTAGAAACTCTGCAAAGGTTGGTAATTCACGTGGATTGGCAAGTGACTCTGAGTAGTCGTTATGTGTTACTGGATCCAACTTTTGCAAAAGCAGATGTACCACGAAGGGTTCCCACGTGTCTACGCCGAGGTTTTTAATCGCGTTTATACATTCCTTGGTCGTGTCGTGGAGCTTCTTGACTGATGTTGCTGATAAATTTTGTGTGTTAGGTACACCGAGTAAGTAGTTAACATGTGAGCAAAAGATCAATCTTTTATTGTTGTATCTGTGATTAAGGATTTCCCAGGCTGTGTCGTAATTTTCCGAACTGATTGTCAGATGTTGAATGAGTTTCTCTGCCTCTCCTTTCACGCTTTTCAGAAACTGCATTCTCTGTGCATTTGAAAGAGACGGATTGGAATGAATGATCTCAGTAAACAAATCCTTAAATGAAGTCCAGTGCTGATAAGTGCCATGAAAGGCTGGAATTTCTATAGTCGGCATCGTCTTTTCCCTGTATGAAACGGACCACATTTTAGAGTTGTCTGCTTTCATTTGGTTGTAAATGAGTTCGCACGTATTATATGATATACATCTCATATTGGACATCGGCTTCAATGGACAGACTGTCAATATCCCAATAAAGTAACTCAACTGCCTTCCACCTTGACTCTAATGCCTTTAAGTCGTCTTCAAACTGTCATTTTTCTTTGAGGAGATCCAAGTTGACATTTGATGCGGTTCTCTGGAATGCTTTGAAGTTGCTCCTTTGCTTGCGTAACATCTCATCTGTTCTGCTGTCTGTCGCAGTTTCCGTTACCTCTGGCACCTTTATTGAACCGGGAGATGGGTAACCACGATCAGCTCTGCCTGCGTCAGTTTGCTCTGGAGTGAATGTTGGCTCCAATACATTCGAGGTTGACGGTGAATGCCCGAATGTTACGGTTGGCGTTTTTAGCGCAGGCGAGGCTGGTTTTTGTTCTTGAGTTATATGTTTGACAAAGAATTCCCTGGTGCTATTGTAAAACTGTTTTGTCTGCCCATAGGAATCCTTCGTAAAATATTGATGAGAATGATTTTCACGCTCGTGAATCTTTTCGTGATTGGTTTGAAACTCGGCCCAGTACCTGTCCAGAAGATCTATCTTCTTTTGAACCGCTTCGGGTGTCTTACGGGCTGGGCCATCTTTTTTGAAGTTGGTAAGAAGTTGGTTCATGGCTTGCATGATTTGATATTGAGTATCAATAACTCCCTCCATATTTAAAAGTGAATGTATAAATACCTCGAGTCACCAAATCTGTGAATGCTGCTGCTGATGTGTTTCGGTGATCTCTTGTATTTTCTGCTGGTTACTGATGATATCAGTGGTCCGTGCCCTCCGTACGGTTGATGCATCTCTTCAATCGGGCTAGCTGTGTCTGACTCTTGAACGCCAACCCAACCGCTTCGCCGCTCCGCAACAAAGAAATACGGATTACTTACCACCTTGAGGCTTGAAGGACCATAAAGATGTATGCGCTGTTGAGTGAGGTGCACACAGCTTCGATGTATGTTTGAAATGAAAGTCACTGATAGCCAACTAAAATGATATACTATATTGATAACTGAACTATCGCGTAACTATGCTAAAATGTATGAAAAGTGAATGATTGCTAGTGAGTACAACTGTGTATGAATCTTGAACGAGTACTGACGCGTAACAATATAATTTGTACGAATTGATGTAAAATTGCTGATCTTGCGTTGCGCGCCTATCATGTACGATGCGTGGCTCGTACAGTAATAATTATAAGGACAAAATAACGGTTATTAATCACTAAATAAATTACAATAAATAAAAAAGTTATCGCTAAATATATCACAATTAATTGTTAATTTATTTATTGTTAATTTTTAATTATACCCTACTTTTCTAATTATTGTATATGCGAAAGTTTGCGAGAGTGGAAGTATATATGTATGTATGGATGTTTATTTCTCTTTCACGCAAAAACTACTGTACTGATTTGGATACAATTTGGTACACAGGTAGTTTTTAACATAGATTATCATACACAATATTTTAACCTAATAGTTTCGGAATAAAATGACTGTGACATACGGACGGACGGACAGACAGATAGACATGAAGAAAAACTATAAGGGTTCCATTTTTTGCCATTCAGCCACGGAACCCTAAAATACCTGACATAAAAAGTATTTTCTAAAAAAGTAATCTTGAGATTTTGTTTTGTATAAAAAAACCATGCGATCCAGACTACTATTAACATTCGCATTTGCGATTTTGAAAAATTCAACTTTCGTTACATCACTAACCCCTAGACCTTCTAAAGGTGAACGCAGACCTAGCCGCACCGCACGCGCCGCAGTCTTTGCATTCGAATTCTTTATATGAAGTTCTATGCAACCTCGCACACCTACCCGCGCCGCAGTCGCCGCAGTCCCTGAAACGACCGAACTCCTCCAGCCGCAGCTGATGACGTCACCCGCACGCAGCGGACGCTGCGGCTAGCGCAGCGCGGATGACGTCATTCGCATCCACGGCGCGCAGTGTTGCCAGAGTTATAATTTAGACAGAGAATCTCTGTCAACGGTTTATAATAAAATTACTTGTTCTCGTATAAATAATTACTTGCTTATTCCCTATTATAGCACCTACAGATAAAATTACACAAAAGAGCAAAATACCAATACCAAATACAGATTTTTTACAGATTTTTTAAATCTTCGGTACAGATAATGTTTTCAAAAATCTGGCAACACTGCAAGTGCGATGCGTGCGGCTACGGGAACGACTGCAGTGACTGCGGCGCGGATAGATGTGCAAGGCCATTAACAAAAAGCGATGACTGCGGGGACTGTAGAGACTGCGGTGCGGCTAGGTCTGCGTTCACCTTTAACTGTAGTTTTACCACACCATAAATACTGACAACACTGGCGAATGACTGTGGAAGTTTTGTGTTCCGAGTCACATGTAAAATTATTATGTGGATAAAAAAATAAATAACCCAAATAATTAATAGTTACCTGTGAAAAAATATTCCATCTTCATTTTTTTGTTTTTGAGAACAACTTTTACAGTGTTTAGTAACACAAGACAGCATTTTTTTAACTAAAATTACGAATTAGTCGTTACGTGTAGCGCCGGACAAGTCGCGTCTAGCACTGGTGCGGGTTTGTATTTGCTTTTGAATTTGTATTAGCCAGAGCCGGATTAACCCTGTCAGAGGCCCTAAGGCAATGGCATTCTCGGGGCCCCTTTTCTTACTTTGACTGACCAAATCGTGTGTGAACTGACGAAACGCACATTAAGGGCTGTGGTTTTTAATATATTTGTTTACTTATTCCCAGATTTGTTCTAAAATTGTTTTAATTCTACTACTAAATTTAACTATTTGTATTTTGTGAGATAACAGTGAGGTCCCTAAGTTCACACGCACGAAGAAACATGTTTTCTTGGTGGGCCTGGGGGGCCCCTAGTTGATTCGGGGCCCCTAGGCAGTCGCCTACTGCGCCTAATGGTTAATCCGGCCCTGGTATTAGCTTTGGTTGGGCCACTCACGAGTTCGGCACGCTCCATCTGCCTTTTGTTTTATAATCTGAGTTCACTTCACTCTCAACGGTGCGAATGGCGCGATACTACATTGACGTAAAGTTGGTACCTCGTCTCACACACACATATATAAGCAAGACCGTACGTTGTTTCGTTCAAGTTTTATTTTGACTGTATGAATGTGCCCCGCGTACGAAGGGTCCCGACCTTCCCCTAGATAGGCAGAACGTTGAAGAACGTGAAGCCATCAAGTTTTAGCTCAGTTATATTCTCTGGTGAGGCGTGTAAATAGCCTCTACCTTATTTTGCGTTGTTTTTAAGAACAGCAAGTATGGCGGTACAAAAAAATGAAGATTGAATCTCTATCGATGGAATCCCGGGCCCACCCCAGATGGTCTCGTGTCCGCCCCATAATTTTTACTAACAAAAAATTATGGCTAAAAAATTAAAAAACTGGCCAAGCGCGAGTCGGACTCACCCGTGAGCTAGCAGTGCCTATCTCGTTCAAAGTAATTTTTCGTTTTAAGTTTTCATTAAGCATACCTATACTTTTTAAGATTTCAATTAACCTATAGATTTTAGAAACCTCGTTCCTTAGCTTTTTAACCGACTTCTAAAAAAGGAGGAGGTTCTCAATTCGACGCATATTTTTTTATGTATGATCACCGATTACTCGAAGGCGGCTGAACCGATTTGGAAAATTCTTTTTTGTTTGAAAGGATATATTTCAGACGTAGTCCCATTGTCATCAAGTTAGGATCTGCCAATGGGATCCTGGAGAAATCGAGGGAATTCTTCAAATATTATAGGCACACCTATAGCGATATGAGTATTTTCTGGGGGCACGGTAGTGCCCCCGCCAAGTCGAGCAAAAAACGGCATGGCCGTACCATTCTTTTCTCGAAGCAATTCAGGCTATTTTCGACCCCCTATGATTTCGTTGTGAATAAAACTAGAAGCCTGAATTATTAACCAAACAGGCATTGTATAAACACGGTATATTTCAAATTTCATTCAATTTGATCCAGTAGTTTAAGAATTATAACGAGTCAAATTTTCTTCATTTTGTCACTCACTGACTGACTGACCGATCATTAAAAGTCTAAGGCACTTCTAGCAGCCATAGAAGCTTCAATTTTGAATACAATTAGTGTTTAGTGTATGAATCAAGGAAAAACTAAAATATTTTTCAGTTTCGTTATTTTTAATGATAATTGGTTCGCGTTTGACTAGCATCTCACCTGATGGTAAGTGATGATGTGGTCGAAGGTGGAGCACGCTTGCCTTTCTAGGCAAGCGTGCTCCATCTTCTTCTACATCTGCTTCTGCAGAACTATGTACAAAAAGAAATGAGATCCCATAAAAAACAATACTTGTCAAATAAAACCAAGTCTCGCAACTCAATTCTTCTACCGTAAATAGTTGTGAGATCCATGTAATACCAATTCAGTTAATAATTTATTCAGTCCCTACTCATGGGACCTTCTGTCTTAAGTTGTTACGTAATTATCTAACCTAACAACATCTTATAGTGACCATATCAATATTAAAAATCTTTAACGTTTTAAATGAATAGATTGACTTGGCAATCGCACTGAACAATTTAATTTATATATGAATTACATGTGAGATATATTGTGTTTTCATGCGATGACCATTAAATACGATAAATTTTCATAACGTACTTAACGTTAAGCGTTAACATAACTTCGATAAGCGATCATCGCTTTTACCTGGGGGCCAGCAAGCTACAAAAAAATATTAAAAAACAAAGATGAAAAAAGGCGGGAATAGAAAACTTTTACTTTAAATATTGTTTGTTTTTGGGATTTTTTTATAATTACGTGCTAATTAGGAAAAAAACATGAGTTCTGCAAGTGATGAAGATATAAGCTGCACTCCCGATTCAATGAAAATGGAAGCTGAAGCAGCAATTAACAATATTTTGCCTGAAAGTTCTAAAGAGAGATATTTGAAAACTTACGACGAGTTCATGAAGTGGCGAAAAGAAAAACGAGTAAAGTCTTTATCTTAGACTGTATTCTTTACATACTTTAGTGAGCTATCAAAAAAGCTGCAGCCATCTAGTTTGTGGTGCATTTATTCAATGTTAAAAGCAACTATGAGTACTAAACAGGACATCAATATCAAGAAATTTTCAAAATTATCATCTTTTCTAAAAAGACAATCAGCTGGGCACAAAAGCAAAAAGTCAAAGGTTTTTACACAGCACAAGACGTGAAAACATTCATAAATGAAGCCCCTGATGACATATATTTAGTTGTTAAGGTACGTAAAATAACAAATCACATAATAGTAATACTTCATCATTTATCTTCTAAATTCTTACAATCCTAAAAAACATACCTTCTTATTTTTATATTTCGCTTGTTTTAGGTAGTTCTTATCTTCGGTATAACTGGCGCATGCCGAGGTATTGAATTGACAAATATAACAATAGAGAACATAGAACAACAGGGTCAGTTGTTAGTAATTAAACTACCGAACACAAAAAACTAAAATTGACCGAACATTTGTTCCTCAAGAATTCTCTGAATTCGTACAAAAATACAGAAATCTTCGTCCTAAAAATGTAAATACCAACCGATTTTTTTTTAAATACCACCAAGGTAAATGCTCCACGGGCACGCCGCAATTGCGGCGGTAAGACCCCTCTTTGAGGAGTGGCTAGATCGGCGTCACGGCGTCCTGACCTACCGCATGACGCAGGTCCTCACCGGACATGGAAGTTTCGGGAGGTACCTGTGTCTGATGGGAAAGGAGGAAACGCCTGGGTGTCACCACTGCGAGGGTCGCCCTGAGGACACCGTAGAGCACATGGTGCAAGACTGCCTCGCCTGGGCAGAGCGCCGACGTGTCCTCACGGCGGCGATAGGCGGAGACCTCCCGCGCCCAGCATTGGTCGAGGCCATGCTGCGGGGCGAGAGGGAGTGGGAAGAGGTCGCCTCCTTCTGCGAAGCAGTCATGCTTCCGAAGGAGGAGGCGGGCCACGTGAGGGAGAGGATGGCGTCCTCCCTCCAGCCCAGCCGCAGTGGTAGACGCCCACGGCGCCGGCGTCGGACGTCGGCCGACGATCTCCGGCCACCGTAGGCGCGGGCATGCGGACAGCGAGTAAAGGGCAACTCGCTGTCCGACCATTGACCATGCCCGGGTCGACGGCGCGTCGTGTTCCACGCGCGCCTCAAAGAGCGTCAGCAACATGACGAGGCCCCCTCTGCAGAGGGCCGAAGCCTGCCGGAGTCGTGGGACTTATCCCATTACCGTGACCCCGGAACGTAAAGGGTTATTGAAGGAACACTGTGGATTTTAGTCAGTAAAAGTCTGACAGTCCCTCCCAACCTGCCCGGGGTGGGAGGACTTATTTGATAATTTTACCACGTTAAAAAAAAAAAGGTAAATGCTCCAAACAAGTTATTGGAAAAAATACCGTCAGAAGTATGCCGAAGCAAATCGCAAGTTATTTAAAGTTAGCAAACCCGGAATTGTACACAGGTCATTGCTTCCGGAGAACATCGGCTACATTTTTAGCCGATGCTGGGGCTAACTTAACCACTATAAAAAGGCACGGTGGGTGGAAATCCAGCAAGGTGGCTGAAGGTTACATTGAAGATTCCATACAAAATAAAAGTAAAATTACCAACCAAATAACGAAAACTATTCAGCTTTCAAAAAATGAAACATCTTTCTCAAGAGATGATCCGCAACCATCAACTTCTGCTGAAGAAAGCTTCATCCCGTCAAATTTTATCCATGACCAACAAATATCACAATCTCAAACTATTAACATACCCAAAAAACACCTGTCCCTAAAATTTTAAAATTTTTCTCATCTTCTTAATCTTATCTTAATCTTAACATAGTATAAAGCAAAGTCGCTTCCCTGTGTCTGTCCCTATGTATGCTTAAATCTTTAAAACTACGCAACGGATTTTGATGCAGTTTCTTTCAATAGAAAGAGTGATTCAATAGGAAGGTTTTCAAGTATAAAACATGCATAATATTGTAGAGGAACACTGATAATTTTTGAGGTTTCTAATGTGATGTCGCAAATAAACACATTTTTTGCGCTTGCTTTGCAAACGCTGGCTGAACCCTACGAGATAGATTAAAATAATGTACTACAGTATTATACACCATAAAACGGTCAACAAAGAAATCCTCGATGGCATCTGTCTATCTCTTATAGATAACCCACAACAACCATTTTTTATCCTTTACTTTTTACGAGAAATACGAGCATATTTTACGAAGCGATTTTAAGCAATACAGCATTAATCCTTATCCAATTAAGTACCATAAATACATTATGCATTTAATATAAATCAATATTGCCCTTTACAGAATATAATTTAAATAAATAATTTCGAAGATATTACAGATTTAAAATGTAAGGACATAGCGTTTGCGGCGCGGTGCCGGTGGAGGCACGGCGCGCGTGCCTATGTTGCTTAGATTTGAGCGTTGAATGTTTTTCCCATGGTAAATTATGTGTCGCACTTGTAAGAGTAATTACTAAAGAGAACATGTATATCGAATGACAAAAAGACTGTCAACGATGTATATAAAGACATTCTATAGTATATTTAATACTAGCTTTTGCCCGCGACTTCGCTCGCGTGGGAGGTTTTTCCCATGTATATCCCGATCCCGTGGGAATTCCGGGATAAAAAGTAACCTATGTGTTATTCCAGGCAGTCAACTATCCACTCACCAAATTTCATTCAGATCCGTTCAGTAGTTTTTGCGTGAAAGAGTAACAAACATCCATCCATCCTCACAAACTTTCGCATTTATAATACTAGCTTTTGCCCGCGACTTCGTTCGCGTAGGAGGGTTTTCCCGAGTAAAATCCCGATCCCGTGGGAATTTCGGGATAAAAAGTAGCCTATGTGTTATTCCAGGATGTAAACTATCTACTCGCCAAATTTCATTCAGATCCTTTCAGTAGTTTTTGCGTGAAAGAGTAACAAACATCCATCCATCCTCACAAACTTTGACGTTTATAATATTAGTAAGATTAGTAAGAAGATTAGTAGGATAAACATTGCACCCGTGCGAAGCCGGGGCGGGTCGCTAGTTTCACTATAAATTTTAACTAATAAAATGTTTTATTCTTGTAATGCCGGTTTTTTGTCTACTTACCTCACAATCGAGATGTAAAGCAGAGTAGTTAGCTCGGGTGTAAGCATCAATTGCCTTACAGCCCTTGGCTACTAATCTACTATTATTACCTCATATCTCCAGAACCGCTGAACAGATTTACATAATTGAGGTATCGTTCGATTCGTCTTAGCAGTCCAAGTGTTTTTAGATGGAAGGCAAAGACTATAAAACCACTTGACCGGGCATACGTTGCACCGACGCACGAAAACTATGAGAGTTTTTGCTCTTATATATTGGCTACGATACACGAACCATTTTAGTTGTGACCAAGTATTAGGCCTGTGTGCATGCTAAACAATTACAAATTTAAAATTTTTGTATCCAATTTATAACGCATAATAATGCTTTCATGTGCGTTGAAGTGGTGTGGAAAACATTACCAGACATCTAGATACCAAATGGATGACATAACTATTCATCAGTAATGAAATAATATGAAAATTATTTATTATTTAATCAGATTATAAGCTACCGCAGAGGTCTATTTAAAGTGGTGGTTTGGGTGGTCAAGGACAAAATTGTGTCGCGCGTTGATGTCTTTTGGAAAAGTCTCTTTCTTACATGAAGAAATTCTAATTCTTTTATCCCTGTCTTTCCTTTTGTATTTTTATCGTAAAAATCTGTGCTGTTACCTTTAACGGCTGAATACGATATCGATAATTGTAAAATTAAACTTATTTTTTTTTAATTCAATGCAGATAGTTGTCATAAAATACCTATCTACATTAACCAACTTTAAAAAAAGGAGAAAGTGTTGATATTTTTTTTTCTGTGTGACATGCATGTTTTCATTTTAGATTTCCCAAGATTCCAGATTAAAAAGAAATGTGAATGGATAAGGTTACCAGGGAATATTGGTTTCTAGTTTGCTTTTTATTGATATAATGTTGAGAAAAGTCAAAATAATATAAGATACCTATATCCGATCTTTCTAGGCTTCAAATAGTATGACGGAGTCTAATATTAATTAACTTGGACCTTTGCATTACAATATCGCCCTCGTAAGTTACTTTGGTTCCGGGGTTACGGTAATGTTCTAATGAGATACCGTGGCCCCGGAACTTAAGGGCAGCTGAAGGAACAGGGTGGGTTTTTAGTCAGTAGAAGTCTGACACTCTCTTCCACTTTACCCAGAGCTGGAGGAGTCATTCGATGATTTTCCCACCCAGGAAAAAAAAACAGGTTACTTTGTTTCGATGTCTTGATTGTGAGGGAGGAGTCATTAGATAAATTATCTAATGACTCACCACCAAAAAAATAATTATTACTGAGTGCCTGCTGAAACTAGAGTTGTTGACACAACTGATTTTAATGAAAATATATTTTTTATGGAATTTTTACTCAGCATTTTTACAATGTAAAAATCAAAGTTATCGATATCGACTACTTTCCCTTAATCAAGTAGACCAATCCCTAACCAGGCATATCTACGCAACTTGACCTTGAACTGACCATTTGCAGCTCTGCATTGCTCTGTCCCCCTGCCCGGAGTAGTGAGTCGTGTTCTTCAAAAGCCTGCAATACATGTTGGCCGAGCGTAGGCCAGCGCGAGCGTTGGCAAATAGGTACGAGGCAAGAAATAATGTCCACACGTTCGACAAGTTCATCGAACGCCAACGCAGACGACCAATGTAGAATAGGGTCCGTAGAGCTGCCCACACGTTGGCCGAGCGCAGGCAAGCGCCTTTGATTTGTGACCAAAAACCGACACCGATCCGAAGTGAGGCAAGTGATCACGAGCAACGGCGAGCGAAGATAAGTTGCACCAAATGAGCTCTATACACGTTGGATCTGGCTCACACTCGGCCAACTAGGCAAGTGACACCGAGCGATAGCAAGACAAGGCAAATATACCGTCTACATGTTGGTATTGGCCTTCACTCGACAACACTCGGCCAACATGTATTGCAGGCTAAAGAAATCGGCCCATACGCTCTCAAGTGGTTATATACTCTCTGATGGAAGGTGACATATAAAAAAATCATACATGGTGACTGTGCGACGCCATTGGACTTTTTTTTTTTTAACGTGGTAAAATTATCAAATAAGTCCTCCCACTCCGGGCAGGGTGGGAGGGACTGTCAGACTTTTACTGACTAAAATCCACGGTGTTCCTTCAATAACCCTTTACATACCGGGGCCACGGTAACGGGATGAGTCCCACGACCCCGGCAGGCTTCGGCCTTCTGCAGAGGGGGCCTCGTCATGTTGCTGACGCTCTTTGAGGCGCGCGTGGAACACGACGCGCCGTCGACCCGGGCATGGTCAATGGTCGGACAGCTAGTTGCCCTTTACTCGCTGTCCGCATGCCCGCGCCTACGGTGGCCGGAGATCGTCGGCCGACGTCCGACGCCGTGGGCGTCTACCACTGCGGCTGGGCTGGAGGGAGGACGCCATCCTCTCCCTCACGCGGCCCGCCTCCTCTTTCGGAAGCATGACTGCTTCGCAGAAGGAGGCGACCGCTTCCCACTCCCTCTCGCCCCGCAGCATGGCCTCGACCAATGCCGGGCGCGAGAGGTCTCCGCCTATCGTCGCCGTGAGGACACGTCGGTGCTCTGCCCAGGCGGGGCAGTCTTGCACCGTGTGCTCTACGGTGTCCTCAGGGCGACCCTCGCAGTGGTGACACCCAGGTGTTTCCTCCTTTCCCATCAGACACAGGTACCTCCCGAAACTTCCGTGTCCGGTGAGGACCTGCGTCATGCGGTAGGTCAGGACGCCGTGACGCCGATCTAGCCACTCCTCAAAGAGGGGTCTTACCGCCGCAATTGCGGCGTGCCCGACGCCATTGGACTTAGTGATTTTTTTTATTTTTATTGATACAATATGAGTATCAAATTAAAGAGCTCAACACAAGGATTTCAAAAAGGTATATCCTGATTGTCATTAACATAATACTATTCAAAATAATACAATGAGAAATTAAAAAATATGGACTTTGCTCTTTCACTTTCTGAATCCGGTGGGGTGCCAATGTGACACGACCGGGAAAACTAAATTTTTAAAATTAATATTTAAACTAAAAAGCTGAAAACAATATTATTTAAAAAGTCTAAAAAACCCAGCTGCTCAACTGAAATACAAGTAACAAGCATATTTTTATTTTAAATAGTGACAAGCAGACCTGTAGGCTGGACCCATCCCATTAAAAATTTATATTATGTTCAATTGGGTTTTTAGACTTTTTAAATAACATTTTTTGTCTTTATAACTCTATTGGCCTTACGTCAACTTGTACTATACTATACTATACTATAGTAGGTAGGTAAGTAGGTATTGCATAACTGCACGGGGAGGTGCAACGAATACATTTAAGTACCTACATGTACATAGAGATAGATATTATTTTTTCCTTCGGTTAACCTTGAATCAATTCACCTAGTGACTAGTCGGAGGAGTTGATTGGCGAGCAGGATCAAGAAATCATTGTTTCGTTCAATTAACTGTAGGTACCTATGTGTATTCGTATTTGTTATTTAGGATACGACGTTCTCCGATAGTTGGCTTTGTGATTGATAACAAAATGTGAATTATTTGGGACTAAACTATTCTGACACTGGCATCTTCTAAGAAGTTATTATCAACATTAATTGTGATCAAATATGTACATTGCATCACTTATATCGTCATTGTTGTACTTGTACCAAATGGTTATCAATTAGGTAGGTAGGTACCTACTTAAAGGAAAAAATCTATAACATAATAAACTAGGGGGTACCCACAGCAGTAAATGTCAAATAAATATTGATAATGATGACCGAGCGATTACGCATTAGTGCCGAAAATTTAAATAACACTGTGTGCAATACTCCAGCAAATTTTGTGCCGGTCCCAATGTTTTGCACACGAATGAATGTCGTTAATGTGCTCAGTAAACCGGTCGTCGCGCACATAATAAAGGCAGGGCGATAACCCAGCGATTCAGTTTGAGTTAAGCGTACAGCGCGAGCCCTGCGAGACAGTGTCATTTGATAAGTCTGAAAAATTACTCGTGTCATTAGTATTCCCTTCAATTAAAATCATGACAAAAATTCATAACTTTGGTGCTGGTCCGGCCAAAATGCCTGAAGAAGTAAGTTTTTTTAACAATGTTTATTAACTTAATTTGTAAAATGCATATGTTTAATTAGTTTCGGTACGTCAGTGTATTTCATAATATTAATGTTTGATTTGTTAGGTATACGATATCATACGGAAAGAATTAACAAACTTCGATAACTCCGGTATAAGTTTACTTGAGACGAGCCATAGAACTAAAGGATACATGCAGTTTAATACAGAAGTACAAAATGTTGTGAGAAGATTATTGTGAGTATTTAATCATTATCATGTAACAACAATTTCAATTAATGACTAACTAGCTAAGATTCTTCTGACTGATTTACATAAATCATTATTTGAAAACCGCGCGTATCTGCGTCTATCGTGGTCTAATTTCATGCGCACGGTATATACTAAGCTTTTGAAGTGATTTTTTTGAGGTTTAATTTTAACCGATTCAACAACATCATAAAGAGGTCTGTGCTGTTTTTGCTGGTGGAGTGAACCTATCATGATAACACATTGTACCCTTAATTTAATACCGCATGTGCCGTAACACAGTCGGCTCAGGTGATGTCCTTCCTTGGTCCTTATTATTCTGTCCTTGTTCATAATTGGTTGTGATGAATGAATGAAAATGGGAAAATGGGTCTTTTAAAAATTTTGACATAATGACAAATGACATTTGACATTTTTGACGGCTGTTTTAATAAAAAAATAACGTAAACACCAAATCAAAGAAAGTGAACAAAGTACAATATCAAACATAATTTATAATTTTGTAATTTTGTTCAGTCGACATTGACACCAATTCTGTTTAGGTATTTACTTTTTATGACATAACCTAAATTCTGCCTGCTTATATTCTTGATTTCTTGACTTGCAATCAATAAAAATAGTCAACTCATTTTTTGATCGCGCTTACGTTCACTAATTGATAATACACTTCAGAAATGTGCCGGCAAACTACAAAATTCTCTTCATGGCTGGTGGTGGAACTGGTGAATTTGCTGCAGTTCCTCTTAACCTGATCTCCAGAACCGGAACGGCGGATTATGTCGTAACTGGTAAATATTCATGTGTTGATATTGTTTTTTCCTGTACTTACCTCAATTTCTTGATTTATTGTAAATTAATGTGGGAGTAGAATTCAATGCAAAAAATATGCATCACGATAAACTTAGATA
Organism: Tholera decimalis; assembly: GCA_943138885.2. Taxonomy (NCBI): domain Eukaryota; kingdom Metazoa; phylum Arthropoda; class Insecta; order Lepidoptera; family Noctuidae; genus Tholera; species Tholera decimalis. Next base: position 16,912,791 of record OW964561.2, read on the forward strand.
ATTGCTAAAAACGGCTCCGTAAATCAAATCTTTGTAACCCAGATGAAATATTGGCTGGATTATTCTAAATTCCATGTTTTCTATGGAAACATTTAAATGAAGAATCTGATAGGTTTTAAAAACAATGCTTTTCTACAGAAGGTGCAATGTACTTTTTTCTGTTGGTTGAAGCATTTTTTTTACTTAAGTTTTCAACTGTCTTTCCAATTTTAACCCCTGTTTAACTCCAATAACCATCAAGCCCAATGTACATTTTGTTAGTATTTATTCCTTTTTATGTGGTAATGACAATAAAGTCTTTGTATTACAATAGCTAGTTGATATGGGTTAATTCTATTTTCTAAGTTTTATTAAATATATTCCCAAGATCAATAATAAAAAATATGAGTTAGATTATGTATCTTTCATACTTAACACCAAACTATTTTTTTCTCATTTTAGGGGACTGGTCAGCAAAAGCAGCAAAAGAAGCAAAGAAATATGGCAAAGTGAACCTGGTCCTGCCTCCAGTGGATCGCTATGTTGACATCCCTGATCAATCACAATGGAACCTCGATCCTAATGCATCATATGTACACATTTGTACCAATGAAACAATTCACGGTAACTATCAGCTGATAATGCTTTGCTTTTATCCCCCCCTTTATTTATTATTAGCAGTTGCACGGGCTTGACTTCTGAGGACCGTATCACGATACAAAGCTTCTTTCTGTTACAGTTGGGTAAAAATAACCATAGCATGTAACCTTCCTCAAGCTTCAAGCTACTTCTATACCAAATTTCATCCAAATCCACCCAGTACTTTCAAAGATTAGCACACTCAAACAAACAAACAATACTATAGATTATCTCTTTTAAATACATAAATATATTCATTTTTAAATATTTTTGTAGTTTATTTGTTTAATAAATAGTATGCACATTATAATGCTAAATTACAATTGCTGATAACACACATAGTAACAATGAAATACTAATGTCATATTCAAATTAAACTTTTATATTTACAAATCTTTTTTAACTGTAGAACACTAGCTTCTAACTGTGGCATTGGTTATGTATGTTGGTTATGTAAGTTAGGAATCATCCTGACTTATATTTAACATCATCTTAATCTGTCCAGCAGTTTTTGAATGCACAAGTATTAGACATCTATGCTCACTAACATTTTAATGTAATGGATTGGTGGGAGCAGTCACACCACACCAATTCTTTATATTAAAATGTTAGTGAGGATAGATGTCTCATAATACCTATAGCTTATAACTTAAGCTCGCAATAACTCCATATCATGCCCAGTGCTCTCAAATTGGTTGCCTACAATGTTTTCCACATTGTGAGGAAACTGTCATGTCCTATGATCAAAAATCCGAAGACATGACATTGACCAACCCGCACTGGGCTCGCATGGTTCATGAGAAGAGGCCTGTGTCCCTTCAGTGGGAATATAATAGGCTGAATTATTATAAAAGGAAATATATTAATATATATTTAGCAATACCAGGATTTTGGTATTAATAAAACCATTGTTTCTGTATTCTTGAAAGTGCTGGTAAATGACCCCAATTATATGATTACAATTACTAACAGAGAGAGTAGCTACTTTATTTGCTTCAATTAGATAACATTTATCTTAATTAGCACAAGGCCTGAACGATCCAATGTGTATTTATATTTTGCAAATATATAATTACATGCAATGTGTTTTATCTTTCAGGAGTCGAGTTTGATTTCATTCCTGACACAAAAGGAGTACCTTTAGTTGCTGATATGTCTTCAAATATTATGTCTAAGAAAGTTGATGTATCTAAGGTAAGAATCTAAGAATGTTATTACACTTTTCAGTATTCTTAGACTAATAATAATAAATAATATTAGTTCTGTAAGTAATAAGAAATAATGCAGTATGTATACTGGAATTTATAATGTACATATTTGTTAATTAGAGAAGCAAAGACTTGATACCCCATTTTCTAAAATAACACTGACAGAGTATTATGAAATTTGGCATAGTTAAAGTTTATATCTTGAATAAATTATGTTTGATTTTCGTCCACTGGGTGAAGTTCTAGAAGATTTGCATCCATCACTTATATTATCAATTTATCATATTGCTACAAACTCAACTAATGTTTTAAGTTAGTTATCGAGATTAGTTTTACATAAAAGATTTTAAGTGAACATTTTCATTAAAAAGGCTCAACAAAAAAAAAACAAGAAAATAAGAAAAAATTGAACTTAGTCATGTACCATTCAGTATTATTATTTCAAGATTAAGAATTATGTAGTAGTGAGAACCTAGTCTACTACGTAATGAAATCATGTTCTTTATCTGTAAACTCGGTACTTTACCTAATTTTGAGACAGTTTTATTTCTCAATGATTCAATGAGTTACTTTGTGAAGTAAACCAGTTCAAACTGAGAGTCATTAATAGTAATTGCTGCTGATAACCGATGCTCTCATAATAAATTATTATGAAATCTTTGTTATAAATGTTTTGGCTGGATGAAATATTTATTGGGAAATTCTTGTTTATTTTTTATTAGCTTCTGTCCGCGACTTCGTTCGCCTGGGAGGGCTCCTCCGCGGACATAAGTACGCGCGTAAATCCCGATCTCGTAGGAATTCAGGGATATAAAGTAACCTACGTGTTATTCCAGGTTTTTTCAACTATCTCCATATCTCCATACCAAATTTCATTCAAATCCGTTTAGTAGTTTTTGCGTTAAAGAGGAACAAATCCATACATCAATCCTCACAAACTTTCTTGAAAACTTCTCATGGATATCTCCTGCCCTGTGGTATTCATAGGGGGTCTGTCAGACTCGTACTGAATAAAACCACACGGTGTTTCTTCTCCTAACTTCTTGCTGGGTAGCGGGGACATGTTACAATTTTCACAAATCCCATTTGAGATTGGGGGAGGAGTGAGCAGTTCCTCAATTTTAAAGAGGCGCGCGGAAACGCCAGCGGCTTCTACTCGGGCTGAAATATACTTATTCAGCGACGTGTTGCAAGCCTATATAGGGTTTCTATCGGTTAGGTACATTTTTTTATAACGAGAACTAGGAATGTGGGTAAAATTCACATTACACTAAATATGCTTGTGTCTGGAGTACGACGTAAGACATTTCGGGGACTGGGCAATAGAATTGCGTATACAAATTATGCCACCAACCCTGTTATACCATCGTTACATGGTGGACATCCCACCCATACGCACAAAACGTTTTGGAAATATTTTCATTGTGCGTACAGCTAGGGCGTGGAATTCCCTTCCATAGTCTCGTGTTTCCTGAAAGCTATAACTTGGCGGTCTTTAAGTCAAGAGTGACAAGGTCTAGGTAAGCGTGAGTCATCTTCGACCACATCATCATCGCCTACCATAAGGTGAAATGGTAGTCAAACTCAAAACTATATCATAAAAAAAAAATTAACGATGTGAAACACTTACACTTGATATATGCTAATATGCGTCGAACTTGGCCCCGTTGCAACCCACAATGTGAATATGACGCGCGCGCAGCATGTAGTTACGTACTTGTAAATACGCCTAATGCAAGTCTAAGCATTGCGTTTGCGAATGTGTGAGTAAAAACGTGCATAGGATTCTAATAAATTCTTTAATAGATTATGGCTGTTGCTATGTATGTTGGCACTAACTACATATAAGAGTGTTCTATTTTAGTTAGTGCCAATATATCTACATAGCAACAGGGATCAGCGGTCATGTTTTTAAGATAAGTCACGAGTCAAGTAATACTTATCTTGATATGGAGCATGAATTTCTCAAAGTATTGGCTGTGCAGTTATCTATACTTCTATTCTTCTAGGTAAAATTTGTATGTATAAAGTTTGTATGTAGGGGTAATCTCCGGAACTAATGGTCCCATGCTACAATTTATATATTAAACTATAATTTACATATTCGGTGTAATCTGGTATTTCTTCATCGGAAAATACAATAACACTGAATATTGTGACTATCGATGTCATTTCGAACGCAAAAGTTTTAGTTTTAGAGAATGAATCGGAGGCTCGTTTCTTGACTTGCTTATCAGTCGGACGATACTAAGCTAACGAAATGATAAGATATCGAACTGCTGATACCAGATAAAGAACATTAGAGGTGAACGATAGTAAATATTGACCTTATCATTTGGGGGTCGTGCAATTACCGATTTATTTATGTTAAAAATATCGGCAATTAGTATTATTTCCTTTTCTGAACTTGAAACTCTGTTTGCTTTTACATAGGACCCAGTAATGTTTGTTTCTTCACGAATATTGTTTCTTTAACTTGTTGTATAAAACGATGTTATAAAAAAAATATTTTTTTCCTTCTACAGTTTTGTTCAACTTAACCAAGAATTAAGGATAAAAATTTAACTTATAGAGTAAATGTTAGTAATATTAAGTTTCTTGATTTATACTTTATATAATTATATTCGTTACTAGCTTTTGCCCGCGACTTCGTCCGCGTGGAATAGTTACTTTGGGCTAACGTTAAATTTAACCCCGATTTTGAAGCATTCTTCATTGGTGCTCCGCTCCTATTGGCCTTAGCGTAATGATATATAGCCTATAGCCTTTCTCTATAAATTGACTATTTAATTAAAAATATTTTTTCAATTCGAACCAGTAGTTCCTGAGATTATCGCGTTCAAACAAACAAACAAACTCTTCAGCCTTATATTATTAGCATAGATAGCTGTTGCCCGCGACTTCGTCCACGTTTCCGTCGTTTTTCGTAAAAAAAGTAGCCTATGTCCTTCCTCACGGTTCAGTGATTTTGATGTAACACACAGATTAACTTTCGTAATTTAGTAGGGAAATATAATATGTCAATCTATAATACTGTTGAAAAATATCGCAATACCGAACCGCACAATATTATTGTTAATAGCTGTGCCCGCGACTCCGTCAGCGTGTAACTCCTTGTGTGTTATTAAGTTAATGTATTGGTAATATTGTTAAGATCACGTTCACATGAGGCTTAAATACCTATAGAACGACAATACTTCAGCGCAAAGCTTCCAGGTAAACTATGTTGAAAGTTGACCCGTCCGGCACGTGAACATAAAGATTTCTAGAACTGCTAACCCGGGAAAGAGCGACGTACAACTGACCATGCGAGAAACAACTGACACCGAGATCTACTCCAGCAACACGAAAACTCTGCCCTTGAGCCTTATTAATTGTCATTGCATAACACACCGATACTGGGAATCGCGTTCTTTTAAATTGGAATGGAAAATTATTTGGTATTATGGGAATTCTGGGAATAAAGACGGTTTCTCCTGCACCGCAACCTGTTAAAATTTGAGCCTCGATTATATTTTGTTGCAACTGGGTTACTTTTAGCCGAGTTCCATTGCAAAGTTGTGATGTTTTTAAATTTCGGAGCAGAATAATAATCAGAAAGCTTCGAACTGCTAAGCTATCGGGAGTTACACGTGTTATTGTGAGTCAACCATAAAAGATAGATATATGCTGTAGTGGGATATTTTTTATATAATTTTAAGGAGAACATTTCCGTCATAAATTATTTCTGTGTAGCTTTAACCATTAAGGTTGCACACGCGACGGAAGCTTAAAATGGAGTAACTTCTCTCGTTTTCCCAACATTTCCCTTCACTGCTCTGCTCCTATTGATTGTAGCGTGATGAAAAGTATACTATAACCTACTCAGGAGTATAAATATTAATTGTACCAAGTTTCGTTAAAATCCGTCGAGTAGTTTTTGTTTCTATAACGGTTATACAGACAGACAGACAGACAGACAGACACAAAAATTTTACTGATTGCATTTTTGGTATCAGTATCGATCCCTAATCACCCCCTGATAGTTATTTTGTAAATATATTTCATGTACAGAATTGACCTCTCTACAGATTTATTATAAGTATAGATTTGGTAAATTTAAATGTACAAGTACCGTTAAATAGCGGTGAAAGCTCCTACCATTCGTTTACATGCTATTCTTTCTCTAGCTAACTCTATTCAAAAAACGATGTTACTTGCCAAATTTCATATTTCTAGATCAACGAGAAGCATTCTATCAATTTTGATTCCTAACTAACGGCCGTATTTTTATTACCTACATTAAAACAAAAATACGTTTGTCCTTTTGAAGTATGGTACCCTAAAAATGATGGTTGGTTTAGAAGTATATGATGTGTTTCAAATGATAACTATTTGCTTCCAGTTTGGAGTAATTTACGCCGGAGCACAGAAGAACATTGGAACCGCTGGTGTAGCTTTGGTCATCGTTAGAGAAGATTTGTTGAACCAAGCGCTGCCGATATGTCCGTCTTTATTCGACTGGACTGCCAATGCCAAGGCAGATTCCATTCTCAATACTCCTCCTATGTTCGCGTAAGTATGCCTATTTACTCTTGCTTTAAGGGCTGGCGGGTCATATATATAATTTTGTACAGACGTCCTGAAGATATCCGCGTACATGCGGTTCATTTTTATTTACATGTCATAAATCCCGATCCTGTGGGAGTTCCAGGATAAAAACTAGCTTATACGATGCCCTATCTCATTTCATTCAGTTCAGCCGTTCTAGAGATTAGCCGAGACAAACAGATATAGATATAGTAGGCTACACTAAGCTGTTGCCGTGAGATCGTTTGCGTATAAATTATGCACAATTTACCGCAATCAAAAGTAGCCTCCGCTATTCTAGATTAATTTAACTCTGTGGCAATTTCATCCCGATCCCTAAGTAACGAACATCCATACATACTTACGCATTTATAATATTAGTACAGATTCATGTTTTGGTATTGCCAATGTACATTAGTAGTAACCCTCAAATTACGCTGATTTAACAACCTGGTTTTGTTACCTATCTGAACAATTCTAAAGAATATACCTCAATGTTTTGCTAATAATATATCACTCGTCTTTTAATTTCCTTAGCAACTGGTTTTATCATATCACCGGGACTATATCTATTATTTTAATAGTTTCATATTTAAAATACCTTTACATATTATAAAGACTATAATGTTCTTTATCTTTGATAAGTTAGCTGAAAAACACTTTTTATCTTGTTTTTTTTTTTCGCCAATTTGCCTTAATGTTTGTAGGGTTTTTACTGAGGCGTTATGATAAGGTATTTACTATCTTAGATTGCCAAAAGATGAAATAAAAAAATTGGATGTTGTGTGTTTTTGTGAAATGCTGCTTTGAGGTAGGTCAATATTAGTTAGCTACTAAAAGTTGATATGAAGATGTACATTAATGAAAAAATTAAAAAAAAAAATCGGCAGTGTTAAATGAATCGTCAACTTCTAAATCATAACGAACTGTGTAGTTTTATGTTTATTTATCGCTATTACAATCCTTCCAATGTCAAAAATGACGTCATTATCTTACCATTGTACCACGATACTTAAGGTCACATTATACTTTTGTTTTTGTCCACTATCCCCCTACCATTATACTATCATTCACCGTCCTTTCCTTTATTTTAAAGTAGCGACCTGGATGGGTTCCTTTTGTCTAATTTTCCTAATTAATTATAAAAAAATACTCTTAATAGTAATAAACTTAAACCTCCTTCATAAATCACTCTGTTCATTCGTGAAAGCAGCATGAAAATCTGTTGAGGTGTTTTGAGTTTATTGCGAACAGACAGATGCGGGAGACTTTCTTTTTTATACATAAATATATTTTTTAAAGAGAACTATCAATGTTACTATCAAACTTGTTAACACACACTTTAGCCATTGTAAAAAAAATGATGTATTTATTAAACAAATAAATCTTTATATTTCAGTATCTACGTCATGGGCAGGGTTCTAGAATGGGTAGAAAGAAACGGCGGCGTAGAAGGCATGGCCCAACTAGCGTCCAAGAAGGCTTCCCTCATATACGACACTGTAGAACAATCCAACGGTTTCTACTCCATACCTGTAGCTAAGAACGCAAGAAGTAAAATGAATGTGCCATTCAGAATTGGCTCACCACCCAATGATGATCTGGAAAAGCAGTTCTTGAAGGGCGCTGAGGAGTTGGGACTTATCCAGCTTAAGGGCCACAGGTAACTACCAACTAATTTTTTTTCTGGCGGATACTCATCATTTATGACACTTGCTCTGGGTGATCCCTCCTTTGTGTTTCTGGGCTACGGTATCCTGTTAGAACATTCTCGCAATCCCAGCCATGGCCCTATCGGGGCCCGTCATTGCTGCTGACTGCTCTTTGAGGCGCGCATTGAACATGATGTGCCATCACCAATATTACTTATAAGTAATAACAGCGGTGGTCCAGTGGTTACAGGCCAAACTTGTGAGTTGAAGGTGACATCCAACCCAGTCAAGCACATTGTTTTGCGTAATTTATATCGTAATCGGTATCGGATCAAAAAAATCGAAGATATGTCATATGCACCAACCCGCCGCACAGTGCTTGCGTCGATTACGGCCCATTTTTTCTTACAGAGAGGAAGGCATGTATCGTAGTTGTGGGGACGTTATAAGGCTAAATTATTACTACTTGTTATTTATCTGGCCAGAACGAGCAGGACGTCTATCTGCTTATTTATTCTCCAAATGCTTTAACCATAAAACCGCCCATCGAACACCCTACTTCTATATATTACCTATACATAGTTTGTCATGGCGGACAATAAAGAATTTATCTCTCTTCAGTATCGATCTCCTGTATGTTTCATTACCATAAATATGTATAAGCTCTCCAAGAATTCGTTCCCTTCATGTTTAACATATTGGGAGGTCTAACATATTGGACGCATAAAACTGAGAACCAGGTGTTTTCAGAATAACCCACCCAAATAAGCGTTATCAAACAACTAGCTTGTGTCAGCGGCTTCGCCCGCGTGGAAAGTTTTTTCCGTGTAAATCCCGATCCCGTGGGAATTTCGCAAAATCCTTTCTTAACGGATGCCTACGTCATAACATCTACCTGCATGCCAAATTTCAGCCCGATCCGTCCAGTGGTTTGGGCTGTGCGTTGATAGATCACTATGTGAATGTCAGTCAGTCAGTCACCTTTGAGTTATATATATTTAGATATTCTGTAATCAGATAAGTTCACTGAGCTGTTTCTACACATTCGCCTCTCTCAAGACTAACCTTAAGCCCACTTTGTTCAATAATTGACACTTATATTGTTCTTATATAATTTCCAGAAACGTTGGCGGTATCCGGGCGTCAATCTACAACGCTGTGACAGTTGAAGAAGTAGAAACTCTTTCAAAATACATGAAAGAATTCCAGAAGAAACATGCCAAGTAATTTAAGTTTTATGTTACTTTTAAGTACTAAGTATTTACTTTGTTCTACGTCGAATATCGCGTATTGTTTGGCTATTAAATTAAGTTGAATGTATTGGCTGTGCTAAAATTCAGAATAAATTATAGTTTTTTAAGTGATTGTTATATTTTCTTTTTTTGATAATCCCAATAGCAAATTATTCATACATATATGTTGCTACTTAACTGCGATTCTCATCCTAATATCTATCCTCAAGTAAGTGGTTTCATGTCATAATAGTACAGTGATAAAGTCGGTAATTCTAGTTTATGAAATTACTGGCTTCTGCCCGCGACTTTGTTCGCATAGGAGGGTTTTCCCCTCGTAAATCTCGATCCCATGGGAATTCCCGGATAAAAGTAGTCGTGTTTAGTGTTTCAGGATTTCAACTATCTACTTACCTAATTTCATTCAGATCCGTTCATTAGTTTTGCGTGAAAGAGTCCCAAACATTCATACATCTATTCTCACACACTTTCGCATTTATAATATTAGTATGACCTCTAGCACAGAACCGTAGGATCCAAAACTAAGAAACGTCCTAATATAAAAAAAATACAAGCGACTAAAAATAAAACTATCATGTGATTCCCGCATGATTATTTCTAAATTTAAAGATTACACTATACCAGTCTATTTCAATACTTGACACCGATGACATTAATTGAAAGTAGTCTCGGCTCTGAGTACGTAATCAGTTTTATTATTGACACAATTGATTGTTAAACATTAGAGTTTTTGTTGAATGTATAATACATATTTGTTTTGGCGAGAATTGGTAGATAGATTTGACCTTAGTGTTCGAAATAGTGGGTAACTGCTTATTCTTGGTTATTATGTAACTCAGAAAAGTATTTTTATCAGAAACTGTTACTGTATATTTCGCTTATAAATATTTTATTACTAGCTGTACCTATATTTTGTATGCGTTGTAATATCATGTAAAGTAATAAGGTGTTTGGTTCTTCACTGAATTATTGGTTCAGAATGCTTGTTGAATAAATTTTCAGAATTGGTATGCCTCTCACGCGTCAAAGCCCTGTCAGTTTCATCATACTCTGATTGATAGATTAAGAATGCATACAGTTCAAACATACAAGCATTATTTGTTATTTATTTAGATTAAGGATTCGATGAGGAAAATAAAATTCTTAATTAAATATACGTATTAAAATTTATTTCATTAAAGTTTTTGTAAAAAAATATCTTTATTATGTAATCACTAATGTGGTAAAAGATTTAGATGGAATATTGACCACCCGGAGATTCTTTGAGTATTTCAATAAAATAAAATATTTCTTTAGGTAAGTACATACATGTCATCTAGAACTAGTCTAAAACTCTCTTATATATTTTGTTACTGTTTCTTCAGTACGATCCCAATAGTCAGTGTTAGGAAGATTATGTATTTACTATAAATTATATCAGCTTAAAAATACTTTAATACAAAACGTATATATAATACATGTCCCATATATTCACGTGATAGTTATAAAAATACCATTCTATACATTTCACTGTCAAATTAATACGCACGCTCATTCATACACAGAATTATAATAATACAGTCCAGTTTATAATACAAACATAAACCGTTAATTTACCCTACCTAACCATTCCTAATGTTAGTAACAATAGACGATACACTAATTTACTGTTCTAAACATGTCATTATTACTAACATTACACGAACAGTGTTCTAAAAAAATATACAAAATATTTTATAACATTATATTTACACGATTATAAATCGGAATGTGCTTGGAATGTGATTTTTTTACAATATTCGTTGGAAAATTGTGAGTACTCCCTGCTTCGGATATGGCAGTGATCGCCTTATAGTACTTGAGCATTTTGTTCGATGATGATATTATTTAAGAACATCAACACATTCACTGTTTTCAAAAATATTGTAACGCCTTTAATAAACTTTGTGACGAGTTTTGTTAAATAAAGTATATTTGGTGGGGGGCTGTAATTTAAACAGTGAGTGTGTTAATACACATAACGTTACAACTATAATTCTTAATAAAGCTAATAAAGTAAGACATTCTACGTTGACATACTGAACTCTCGGGTAACAGTCGCGAGCGATACATCCTCGCTGTTTATTTAGTATGCAGTAATACGAGCATTACTGCCGTTACACCGAGAATTGAAACTAGTACGAAGTATTATGTAAGTTTGACCAGAATACGACAAAACGCAGTCCCTTATTCCACCTACTGACCTTCACTGTCGCTGTCACTCTTATCTGCAAACGAAAATAACACTTATTAGTTACATATTTCATCATTATTATTTACAATTTTACATGTGCGCCCCAGTGACCGATAATGTTGTTTGTGCAAGTGGAATTATTTTGTGTGCGTAAGACAAATAATTATTATTGTGATAACTGTTTATTTCTGTTTTTATTTACACCAGACTTTGTCTTTGGTGTTTGTTACGCTTTGTTTTTAATAAACAGAATCGTATTATTTTGCAGGTTGTTATTATAATTACTGGCATGCCAAAGAACTTTCACAATTAATAAAAACGTTATATAAGGGTATTGTTTCAAGTTTTCAATTTAAATAGAGCGTGCATTGTCATGAGTCATCTCATTGTTACAAGAACATGTAAAAGTCGTACTTTAATATTGTGTTATTATGGACTAAATTAGAATAGAGACAGAATAGATAAAAGCGAAACTAAGTCAATTCGGGAGTCAAACTGAGTACTAGTGTTTTATATTGAGCGATGGCCTATCTAACCTTCACAACCCAGTAGCTGCCAACTTCCAAACTGCGGGCTACTACTGAGAAATTCCTTAGAAAAAAACCCAATGGCACTTTACGAGACCTCGTGCTCACGGTTGCGCTTGCAACCATTCGACCACTGATCGACTTCAGCAAGCGTTGCTTAACTTTGAACCGTGCAGATCTTATCATTTAGCCACAGTTCCTCATAAAAACGAAACCTATATTAGTTAATTTATATAGAAATACATAAATAGATATCAAAGACGTGATCAGGGAAGTTACGAAATAATAAATTACAGTGCGACGGTAAATCTACCACCAAGACCTGATCTTTAATGAAACTGTTTTTTTTAAACTTATTTTGCACAAACGCATCCCATCTAAAGCCTGCAATACATGTTGGCCGAGCGTAGGCCAGCGTAGGCCAACGCGAGCGTTGGCAAATAGGTACAAGGCAAGAAATAATGTGCACACGTTCGACAAATTCGTCGAACGCCAATGCAGACGACCAATGTAGAAGAGGGTCTGTAGAGCTGCCCACACGTTGGCCGAGCGCAGGCGAACGCCTTTGATTTGTGACCAAAAACCGACACCGATCCGAAGTGAGGCAAGTGATCACGAGCAACGGCGAGCGAAGACAAGTTGCACCAAATGAGAACTATACACGTTGGCGCTGGCCTCCACTCGGCCAACTAGGCAAGTGACACCGAGCGATAGCAAGACAAGGTACCAACTACATGTTGGTATTGGCCTTCACTCGACAACGCTCGGCCAACATGTATTGCAGGCTTTACACTTAACAATCTGTTTTATTTGTAGCTAGACTCAATGAACATAAATAAGGTCAGAAACATATTAATTTGCGTCATTTGTATATTATACAATTTTCAATTAGCAGGGCTTGGCGGTAATCCGTCGCGAGATGAACAGTGCATAAATAAGTGATGCTCGAAAAATGATGAACAAGTGCCAATAAAAATACAATGTTGTGTATATGAACTTAAAGTCTACAGTCAATCAGCAAAGCGTTATCCCAACAACCAAGCAAGACGTGCAAAAGCTGCATTCTCAATAATGAAAGTGCGCACTAACTAAGTGCCGAACATACTAACCTTTCTTACCAGGGTACGCATGCCTCTTTAGTCTGTCGTAGAGATCCTCCTTGGTCCCATATATGCTGGCGTTTGACCGAGCTAAGCTATTCATCTTCCCATTCATCCCGTTATGTAAACTCTCCTTCATATACGTTTCGTTGTAGAAGTTGGGCATCTCCCAGCCATCTTCTTCGTCGTCGTAGTAGTGCGCGTACGTAGAATGATGGGATGGTGCTATTGATTCTGCGTACGGCGTATGCGCTCCGTAATAGAAGTTCACTTGGGAGCCATTTTGGTCGATAGCTGGCGTTAAAGTCTTCTTTGGTTCCTTCTTCTTTGTCGATCTGTTGGAAAAGAAGAAGATTAGAGAATGTTTCAGGATGTGCTACTGCATTTTGAATTCAGAATCTCAGATAATAATGTTCAAATTAGGTCGATGTAAAGTATGTCGATTTTCGTATGCAACCGACATTTAATATAAGACCTTTTTACTGGAAATGGTCAATCAAAATACAATTTTACTACAAAAGGGTATTTGATATTTGATAGAGAGGTTTATTCCGCGAAATATTATCCGAGATTGGGTGTAAAAGTAGGCTATCTAAATATTTACCTCGCACAAATCATCCAAACAAGCAGCACTAAGAATATAATAAAGATGACTCCTCCCGCGACCCCGCTCGCTATGTACGCGAACTCACTCTTCTCCCTACAATGTCTGCCCGTGAAGGATCCAGTACAGCGACATGAGGGTTCTCCTCGCGCGTCCTTTACGCACTCGCCTCCGTTGTCGCAGAAGTCTTGGCAAACGTCTGGAGATAAATGGTAAGAGGAATTTTGCATAAAAGTCCATATAATGTTTGATCTTGTTCTCACAACTCCGGATTTTTTTGGCTTCTGCTTTCACCAAAATGTTTCAAAATACGTTGTCCTAAGATCCATAGTCAAGTATCTTTACATTGGAATTAACTGAAATAACTTAGCTAAACGTACTTCATGAGGGTTCCTAGTTAGAGAAACACTAGAATGTTTAAGTCTAGCGAGGAAGCAAGCAATCATGCTATCCAGCAAACTAGTAAGCATACAAGCAGGTATGTAAACATTCCTTGCCACAAGACATGCCCAACAAGCTTTAATATCTATACGTCACAACCGGTATCTTACCATATCTAAGCAAGAAGCTTCAGTACCTAAGCTTTACTAAATTGAATATTGGTTACAACTAAGAGTAACTGCCCTACACGTAAATTGAATGAAGTTTGAAATGAAAACATGAATGGATTTTATGATAACGAGATCATGGACAGAGAGGCTAAATGTTTAAGTGAAACTAAATTAATTCAAAGTGAAGAATCAGTTAAGTGTTGAAATAAAGCGTTTACAAGAATGGGAATGACCTTTGTTGAGGCAAATCTTATTTATATTGAAAGGATTAGGGTTAAACGAAATAACTGATTATATAATTGAAATTACAACATTTCTACAGTTACAATCAACAATTTTCAGAAATACTTTGCTCTAAACTCAAGAGGTAGACAACATTCTTTCCGAATTGATTTCGAAATCAATTCCAGTACTCAGAGTTTGAGCGGTATAAGGAAATTTGGGCAATTCAGCTGAATACTTCCCACGATGAATACAAATTAGCTGTCTTACAAAAATTCAGTCCATTATACAGGCATCAAGTTTTGAATGAGGGTTTTTCCAACAGAAGCTTAATTTTCAGTTCGAAAGTAGATATAAAAAATTTGAAAAGATTTCATTTATATATCCGATTTATGTAATAAAACTGTCTTGCTTACCTATACAGACTTTTCCGGTACCGTTGAAGCCCGGCTTGCACTGACATTTGAATTCGCTTGTCTCTGGTATCAAGAGGCAATAAGCATTGACGTCGCAATGCATTTCGGGACCACTCATCTCACAGGGGTTTGTGCATTCAGTTTCTGATGTCTGTGAAAGTAATACGTTAGAAGATTATTATCACATTAAGAGTAAAAGAGGAAAACATTTTAGTCTTTACAACGCTCAACTAACCATAAATTAATTTAAATAATAGAGCTCATAAAAATTAATTTATACATATTTGATAGAGCCCCAGCTTTGATCTCCACTGGTCTGCCTATAAGGCACGTTGTATGACAATGCTTATACTCCGTCCAAGGTATATAAGCCAGCGTATATGTTACGCGAAGTATCAACTAGGCGTAAATATTCCACTAGTTCTTATATAAATATTACGTATAAAGATACTAGGAATTGAACGACTAAAACCTTTTCCTTCTAAGATTAATAAGGGCATAAAATATAACAAGCTTCTAGCAATTTAACCCATAAGTTGAGCAATTTGGCATGTGCTTTGATCTCGAAAAAATATCTCAGAAGAGCGCTTTTATTTCTTATTGTCATCCCAAACGTTTTGACGATGATAAAAAGCCACTCAAGATATATTTAGGAGGTTATTACGGATAAGTGTGTTTTACTTACAGCACCAGGGCCTCTTGTACTCGTGTTGATTGGACAAGGGACACAGACTGTCTGTTGTGCCTCTGATTGATATGTTCCCTTCCTGCATTGAACACATGTGTTCAAGGTGACGTTGAGATATGAGCCTGGAAATTGCGAGATAATATCTTAACATTTTTATCATAGAAAAGATTTGAATCACAATTCATGTTAAATATTCGGTATATAAAATCGGATTAGACCGGATTCCGTGAGTTCAGAAGATCAAAATTCCGTTGTCGAAGTATTTAACATTTCAGAGATTGTTTCAGAGTCGATTCGTAATTTTATGAATGAAAGTTTGGGGGTTGGAATTATTTCTAGTGAAGGTTTTAGGTAGGGGTTAGTACCAGGTCGACAGACGGGTAGGGAGCATTGATCGGCGGATGAGGCTCCAGAGTTGGGGGTCGTGGTCCCGGGCGGGCAAGGGGCACAGGCTGCTCCTGACCCGTTGGCTCGCCACGTGCCACGGGGGCAAGGCTCACAGCCACCATCACTGCTTAGTTGTTCACCTAAAAATAAACAAGGTATTAGTTTCATGGACACTAAAAACTGGATGATTAATAACTACCTATAAGTCTAATAATTTTGATGACACGGTTGGCGCAGTGGTTTTGTTAGAATTTGCTAAATGAGAATGTATTTGTTACACTAAAAACATAAGTGAATATTTTCTGTACCTACTTCGCACTTCTCTCGTCTCTTCAAGGATCAGAGTACGTAAACCATGTTTGTGGCACATATTAAATATAAAAACTTTTTACCAAAAAATTAAACCGACTCCCAAAAAACACTGCAAAGTCAAAAATATCTTTAATTTCGGTAGTCGGTGTCTTTGGTTTTTTATTTTCGTTTTTGGCACCAACTTCCGAAATTAAAGTTATTTTTCACTTTGCAGTGTTTTTTGGGAGTCGGTTTAATTTTTTGGTAAAAAGTTTTTATTTCACTCTTTTTAGTTGGTCTATTTTTAATTTACCTAGTTACAAGAGCCTAAATGTCAACTACTTGTAGCCTTTTATAAAATATTGCTTTTCCCAATGCTGGGCCGTTAATTGTTGAGGAGTTCTCCTGGTACTTCACCATCAGCTCTACATCACCATATGCATTGTGACGAGCATAAAGTGCTTAACATCCATATTCAAGTAATCGAATCGCAATCCACTCAATACTTATTATTGAGTAGTTTCGGCGGCCATCCATCCATTCCATCTGTGGTCTTCATCATCAGTTCCACTTCCCCAAATGGTACTTTTTGAGAGCAACTGCACAAGTTACTATAATAAATACCCAAAACGTCATAGGTGTGCCTATAATATTTGAAGAGTTCCCTCGATTTCTCCAGGATCCCATCATCCGATCCTGACGTTTATGAAAATGGAACCAATTTCGAAGTATACCCTTTCAATAAAAAAAAGAATTTTCCAAATCGGTTCAGCCGTCTTCGAGTAGTCGATGATCATACATAAAAATATATATATATATACGCGTCGAATTGATAACCTCGTCTTTTTGTCGTCGGTTGAAAAAGTAGGTAATACACGAAATCCACTGCATTCTTAATTATTCGTTGGCCCAATATAATAATAATTCTAATAGGTTGAACGGTTGGCTGCTGCGCTGCGTGTCCCAGGCTTGATTCCCGTCCCGGAACAAATGTTTGGATGACCTACAGATATTTAAACCAGGTCTGGGTGAGTGTAAAAATGGTCATACAATACAGGGCAAATTCCCAATATGTCAAGTGAGGCAAAGAAAAAGTTTGATTGTTCCTGCAGCTATCATAATAGTTTTGTAAAAATGTGACATAATTATGTTACCTGATGGACAATCATCTCTGCATTCCGCAGCCGATACGGCTTCTGTAGCTCGAGTAGTTTGCCCTCTTGGACAGGCCATACAAGAGAAGGCTCCTTCGCGAGGTTGGTAAGAACCATGGCCGCATGGACGACAGAGATCGGCTTCGGCGTCGTAATATTTCCCGGCAGCGCACCTCTCTGAAAACGAAACAGGTATAAGAAACAAAATGTCTATCTGTCTTTTGGTTTGTCCGGACTAATCTCTTGAACGGTTGAACCGATATTAATGGGACTTTCACTGAACGATAGTGGAGACCAACATATAGGCTAGTTAAGGATCGGGATTGACGCGAGAAAAATTGCACCCGTGCACAGCTGATAAAGTCGCAGGCACAGCTGATATATTAGTAGTGTTTGAAAAGCCTATTTACTGAGTACGTAGGATCCTGGGCCCGCTTTTCCCGTTTGGGCAGTGTTATTGGGTTTTGGTTTTCCTGTCAGGAATTTCTTAGTAGCAGCTCGGATTATGGACATGTACAGACTCCAGCACATGAAGCTACCCGAAACTGTCAAATTTTCCCAATCAACCTTGAACCTAATTACTTTAACAATAAAGTTGAAAATCTATTAAAGAAATTTGACAGATTGTTGTAGCTTGATGTGCTGGCGTCTGTACCTATCGAACACGGCATAAGGCTGCGTTTCCACCAGATATGTGCGATGGAAATGTGTCGTGCGAGGATGTCTAGTTGTGCTGTGAAAATGTGTGGGGGTTTCCGCCAAAGCTGTGCGATGAAAATGTGCCTACGAGGATGTGTAGCGGAGCTGTGAAAATTCGCATTATTGTGTGGTGCGAGGATGCGCAAACCTCGCAACATATCCTTCTCAACACACATTCCTCGCAACACATCCCTCGCAACACATCTCTCGCACACATCCCTCGCACACATCCCTCGCTTGTTTTGTATGCGGAAAAATCTAGCTCCGCTGAGCCGTTTCCACCAGAGCTGTGCTGACCGAGGCGAGGCAAATGAAGCGATTCTATTGGTTCTTTACAAACACATCCCTCGCTACGCATCCTCGCACATCTCTGGTGGAAACGCAGCCTTAGGCTCGCGTTCAATGACGAGTTTTAAAACAAATGTTGGAATGGGTTTATGATCTTGGGATCAGGATACCTTTGCAGTCAGCAGCACTTCGGGCTCCAGTAGATTGTGTAACGCCAGCTTGTCCGGCGATGGCAGGGCAAGCAGTACATTGCACCTGTCCCGCTTCAGACTGGTAAGAGCCTTGAGGACAAGGCTTGCATGTGTCGCTAGTAGCATCCAGGAATGTACCGACGGCGCAAGCCACTGGAATGAAAAAACAGAGTTGTTAAGTAACTGATAATACTGCACTATTATGATGAAGTTATATGTTTTAAATTGATATCAAGTTCCATTAAAGCGTCAATAGCCTAATGGCTAAAGTGTCGGACTTTTGATCAAGAGGTAGTGGGTGCTATTGCTGTGAACCTAGTCCAGAAACAAGCATATACAGCCTATTTGGAAGGGTTAACAAGATTGTTAGTAATTTGAATACTGCCACATTGCTAGCTTTCTTTTTTAAAAATTGGTAGACTTACGGGATGGTTTTTATCAATTTAGAAATTGTGTGTTTTAATGGGTTGGGTTTTCAGTTTCTTACAATCGATGGTGTTAAAGTTAGAGTAAATTGATGAGGGGAACTGATCTCAAATAATCGGGTTCTGCGAGCAATTATCTGCTATGTGCTAGCTAAACAGGTGTTGACCAATTTTCATTAATGACAGTAATGCGAGATGTTGAACTTACCACAGTCAGGAGCCATAACAACTTGTCCCGTAGGGCAGGCGTAGTCGGAAACCAAGCTCAAACTGGCCGGGTCAGGTACGGTGTTAGGAAGAATGTTCCTCACGTCGAATTGTTCATCTTCGAGAATCAGTTTCTCCAACAATTTTTGTACAGTTGAGCGCTCATTGTTACCATTGTGAATGACTGGGTCACTGCGAATTTTAAAATTTAATAAGCAAACATAATTAAGCTTAGGTGTTAATAAACATATAGTCATATATCAACAAGCAGTTACTGAATTCTTCCGTAAATGCGGCGCATAAGATTTAGAAAAACAACTGTGTGACAGGCGGTTTCTAAAGCTGGGTGCATCGTATTTATGCCAGATTTGTGTAACTATTTTATTCAAGCAAATACAACATTTATGTTACAAAACAATAAGTGCTAAAGTGCTACTACAAAGCATGCTCCAACTTACTTGACAGACGGGAAAGAGATTTCAACGTTGTACGTATCGCCGACTTGACGACCCTCCCTACTGCTGCGAGTCCTAAGTGCCACAAAAACACATGCAATTGTGATAGAAGAACAACATGCTTTATTTGTTTCCTAAAGTGCAATTTTGAATGGAAATGTCAACATTTTGCTACGAAACCAAAGTGCTTTCCTGTGTTATATAAACACATGCTTTATGTGCACTACATAGATGAAGTTTTTTTTTACAAGTTCTGCGTAATATCTGTGTATCTACGCCGTCACCTTTTTATCGACTCCTACTTTTTAATGGGTTTTCTCACAGATAACGGAGACGCCTTAGCTGCTGCTGATCATGACGGCAGGTAGGTTATTAAAACTTCCAACAAAAATCACGTTTACGACTGAGTGTAAGTGACATCAGATCGTATCAACTCAGCAGTCAAAACTTGCGCTTGTCATCTTTTCCGCGGGAATGAATATACAGGGTGGCCGGTTTACAGTGATCCAAAGATTTTTTCAGCTTGAGAGCATCATGCACTTATGGTTTATAAATTATGTTTTTTTTTTTTAAATTCAATATTTTTGACACAAAACCACTCTGTTATGAAAATTACTGGACCGAACCGAATTAAATTTGGTATAAGCATAGTGCAATAATCTACCTATCGCGATATAGGCTCATCTAGTGTAAATAACTAGACTAGAGTATTAAAAAAAAATCATAATTTCGAAACCATAAGTTTTCGTTCAACTAAAGTATGTTTTAAATGATCACTTATGATGCTCTCAAGCTGAAAAAAATCTTTGGACCACTGTAAACGGGCCACCCTGTATAAGCGACGGGAAGTAATAGTGTTTTTATTCGCAGTAGGTGAATCCGTGCTCTGTGTGTTTTTTTATAGAATGATTAATAGGGAGACCAACTTACTCTTCGACAGGAATGATGGCGTCCAGAACGTAGGTATCTTCAGCAGGAACGGCGGGAGGGGTGGATACTTGTCTCGTCTGTCTGTTGTTCGCGCGGTGATCACACTTTACGTTGATGTCCAGTTCTTTGCACTCGCGCGTTCCTGTGTTCAACAATAATTTTAGAAGACTTAAATATGTAGAGCTACATGATAATGGCTAACAGAATAGCAGAAGAACATGATGTTAACCTAAAAAATGTGAGGAGTCAGAATACATGAGAAAAGAGTAGGGAAGGAGCGGTAGCAAGAAAAGAAGTAGTAGGAAACAATCGATAGTTTACACTTAAATTCACGCATGTTCAGTGATACGTACCATCAACAGCGTAAGAACAGAAGTTCCAGTCTCTGTTGAGTTGGTTGATGGCGCTGCGAACTTTCTGCCGAAGTACACCTTGACCGGCGTCGTTGCAAAGTACAGAACTTGGGAACAACATCGATACCTTGAAGACTCGCTGAGCTGGTGAGGCCGCTGTAATATTAGGAAGTAGAAACAATATTATTATTTCCACTATTTTTTTATAGGTACGAAAGAAAGTGATGAATCTTCTTACGTGAACAAGCTGGGTAAACCAGTGGTAAAGTAGGGTCAGCAGTTGGTCGCCAGAATCCTTCAGCACCACATGTGTAGAATGGCGGTACAGGTTGTGAGAATCTTAGTCCGTCACGGCAGGCAATCTCGCACACCTTGAACTGACCACCAGCACCCCAGTCGCGGCAGGATTGGTAACCACCGAGCGGGTCAGGTAATGGTGGACAGAATTCAGCTAAAACAGGAGTTTATGATTAGTATCTATGATCTAAAAATCAAAACCCAACAAAAAGGTCTTGGTAAAGCTTGAAAACTTACCGAGCACAGTAACCTTGAAAGTGCAGGTCGCTGCGTTACCAGCAGCATCATACGCGATATAAGCAATGTCATAAGCTCCCCAAGCCAGATTCTGACCAGGTCTGTGACCAGACTTCTCCACAACTTTAGCAACTCCAACGTTATCACTGAATACGGGTACATCCCAGCTGACGACAGAAGATCCGTTCTTTGCAATTACCCAGAGATCACCAGGGCAACGATCTACCCGCGGTGGTTCCTTGTCTACTTGCAGTTGCTGGCATTTGGAACCGGAATAACCGTTAGGACACACTCTTTGACCGCAATGAGATGGCACTATTCTTTCAACTCCTCCAACTAAATCGTCATATCCAGCCCATGTGAGACCCAAGCCGCTGTACAAAACTGGCTCAGTTCTGCAGTCTCGCACTTGTTTCTGAATTTCATTAGTTACGTCGAGGGCACGGTTCCATATTTGTACTTTAGTCAGATGACCTTGGAATCCAGCTTCAGTGTAGGCCTTTGGATTATCAGATTGAGGCTTGCCAAGTGTTACCCAAACACTGAAAAAGAAAAACGTAACGTTAGAACATTGCTCTTTAAGCAAACACGATAAATCAAAAATAGAAAGAAAATAAGATTTAAAAAGTCTTACTATTGTGGCAGTGTTCGTCCGCTGCCGTATCCTTCAATCTTGCTAGCGATCAAACCTTCAGTGATAAGTGTTAATTCACCGCCGTTGTTGCCATCCCAGACCAAGGCAACGTGGTGCCACTGGCCATCATTCACCGTTGCGAATTCACCAAAGCTTAAGTAAACATCTTGGAGTTCGGGGAATAAGGAAACTTGCACGCCGTTAGAGTGGGCTTGAATAATTTGCTTTCTGTTGAGAGCAATGTGGGAGTTGCTGAAAGTATAAAAAACAGAAAATGTACAAGATACTATTTTGTGGTATAATATAGCCAAAATCGTAGCAATCAACATCATCAGTATTTCGTCGTTATAAGGCATGTTTTAATGCAATTATTGATGCTCGCAATTACTAACGATTGTAAAATGTGACATATATGGTGTTTTACATACCTAACGCTGTATGCAGTAAAAAACACTCCGCCTTCGTCTTGTTGCGTGTATTGGACCCACATCGCTATAGTCAGACTATCGGCCGATGCTGTATCGAATGGTACCACTTGGGCCGCACTCGAACGCAACGGGTCACTAAAGTAGAGATCGTAATCTACACTGATAGCTGAAATCAAAATAAATAGATATTTAGTAAGTCGTGAAACAAAGTTGATATTCGTATTATTACGGAAACGTTTATTAAAAATTCTTACATTTTCTGCAATCGTCACCAGTTAGATTGAATGGACACTGGCAATAGAAACGGCCTGGTAAATCAATGCATGTAGCAGACGGTGGGCAAGAGTTCTCCTTGCAATCGACAATGTCTTCATCACAGTTCTTTCCTTGGAAGCCTGGGGCACAAATACAGTTGTAGCCTTCACCCTCGTCGACACAAGTAGCTCCGTTCTGACAGAGACCAGCGTCACATGCGTCAAACTCGTATTGGCAACCGATTCCAGTGTAGTCCAGAGAACATGTGCAGTTGAGGCCAGAACCAAAGTCTTGGCATTTCCCACCGTGCATGCATGGGCTGCCGATACATCTTTCGGGTGCAGTTTCACATTGTTTGCCATCGGTACCACTCGGGCATCTGTAATATTGCGTAGAAAATATTATAAAATACAAATAATTGGTTTATATTTTAAAATGTTTAGAATGGATTAGTACTCACACACAGAAGAAGTCTTGGAAAAGGTCAATACAGTTAGCATGGTTTTGACAAGGCATGTTCATGCAATTGCCAATGTCTTTTTCACAGCGTTTGCCGGTCCATCCGGGTTGACAGGAACACTTATAGTCACCTATGTCATCTTTGCAAGATCCGCCATTGAAGCACGGGTTCGAAGCACAGTCATCGATGTTAGTTTCACAAGTTTCTCCCGTGAAACCTTCACGACAGACGCACTCGTATTTGTTATCAAGATCGATACACCGCTCTGTACCCACAGCGTTGCAAGGCTCATTTAGACATTCATCTATCGCTGTCTCACATTGTAGTCCTATGTATCCTGGACGGCATTTGCAGATAAACCCGTCTATTTGATCAACGCAGGATGCACCGTTCTGACATGGGTTAGAAGCGCAGTCATCAATAGTATGCTGGCAGGTCTTGCCAGTGTAACCAGCCTCGCAAATGCAGTTGAAATCGTCAATACCATCAATACACTGTCCGCCATTTTCACAAGGTGATTTAACACATTCATTAATGTTGATGTCACAGGAAGGACCACTCCAACCAGGATCACAGATGCATTGGTGAATAAAGAGTTTATCAACACATATTCCATGTTTGCAAGGTTCATTTGAGCAGAGGTCTATCTTTTCATGGCAACGCTTTCCTGTAAAACCTGGCGGACAGGCGCAACTAAAGTCGTTAACTAGATCTGTACAAGGTGCGCCGAGGAGGCAAGGCTTTTCGATACAGTCGTCAGTGTTGATCTCGCATAGTTGTCCTTCCCAGCCTGGTAGACATTCGCATTTGTATCGGCCTTGTTGGAGTGCAATACAACTTGCGCCATTTGTGCAAGGGTTTCCGTTAGCCGAGCAAGGATCAATCTGAAAACAAAAAAAAAAGTAGTAAACATTTTAAGTTATAGAAGATTTATTTCATGTAAACGTTTATCATGTATATGTACATATATTATACATTTGACGCTAATGATGTGCAATAATTGCAAAATAATTCGAATACGTACTGTGATGTCACAATCAACACCCGTGTATCCTGATCTACACAGACAAGTGTAATTATTAAGTCCGGGTTCATCTTTGCACATGGCTCTTTCAGGGCAGGTGTCATTTCTACAATCAGATCTTTCTTCTTGACAGTTGATGCCTCCATATCCAGCAGGGCAAGAGCACCGGTATCCTTGTGGTAGATCGGTACAAGTACCATGGTTGTAACATGGTTGGCTTGCACACTCGTCGATATCAACTTCACATCTGCGTCCAGAGAATCCAGCGGGGCAGTAGCATTGAACTCCGTGTCCTTTGGGTACGCAAAGACCGCCGTGCTGGCAAGCACTGTTTGAGCATTCTACTGGCAGACATTCTTCTAAGCCTGTAGCTCCAGTTCCTACAGTTTTCATGTTAGTGGGACATTCCATACATAATGTTTGTCCAACAAGGTTCTGGTAGAAGTTTCTTGGACATTGAGAGCACGGAGCCAATCCGGTTGGAGAATAAGTTCCTGGTGCACACTTAGCCCTGCATCTATCTCTTCCGGGCGCAGCTGGTTGGTATGTGAAAGTATTTACTGGGCAGGCTTGACAATCCTTAAATCCTCCTAGTGGTGGTTCGCTTGTATAGCTGTTTCTAGGGCATTCCAAGCAAGGAACTAATCCAGTAGGCGAGTATGTACCATATCCACATACAGGTATACAGTCATTGATATCCTTGGAGCCTTCTTCTTTTGTGAATGTTCCTTGAGGACACTTAAGACAAGAGCCTTGACGAGCTTGGTTTTGGAAGAATCCACGTGGGCACATTGTACAGGTCTTTTGTTTTTCTTCAGCAAAGGTTCCAGCAGGACAGTGTACTGAAATCAATTTTCATTTTTATAATTTTATTTATAATGGGCAAACAAACAAATATTGCATAACAGTAGTCTTTACAATATGGCAGCATATTTGTTGAAAATAATTGTAGACATTATCCCTACGTTACAATAATAAAATGATGTACGTAATAAGTAGACACTATATCGACATTACTTAGATATTTCAGTCAATAAAAGGAATTATGAAACTTCAATACAACATAATTGATTAATTATTTAAAGGAGGACTAGAAAGCGAGAAATATATATACCTAATATATAATAATAATAAGTAAATTGATCACAGTTTAAAAAATAAATCTATATTATATAAAAGCGAAATACCACTCAGTGATTAACCACGAAATCTCAGAAACTACATATAGTAGGGCTCTCAAATTTTGCATGGGGTTTCCTTTTAGTACTTTGCTCGCTAAGACGGGATTTTGCGAAATTCGCACGGGATCGGGATTTACACGGGCAAAATTTCCCACGCGAACGAAGTCGCGAGCAACTGCTTGTCTATTATATAGTTCAAGTAACAATACTTACAGCATCTTGGGACATCATTAGTATCCATGTTCAATACCTCGCCAGTACTACATGTGAATCCTTTAGTAATCGAACTTCTGATAGCTCTCAGCGGTGGACATTGATTTCCGATAGACGATACATTGAGAACCGGTTCAATAAGGGCGCTAGCGTATGGTACAGACAAATCAAATATTAGGTTCAATGTTGAACCACACAAGTCGTAAAGCTGAGTTTGTCTAACAGCCGGTATGATAGCTAACACGAAGTCCATTTTCACTACATTTTCATCAAGAAGTGTCGGTATTACGTTGACAAATGTAACGTTTATGTTGACGTTAACAGCCGAACAACGTTGAGTGAGTCTATCGTTTAGGACGTTGTCGTATTGAGCGACCAAGTCTTTGTACTGTGGCAAGCAAGCGTTTGAAACTGCTCCAAGTGCACGGTATTGGACGGTAGAAACAACGTGGTATGCAGCTTGCTGGGTATCTGTAACAAATATATATTGTAATTATTACGAGACAATTTTTTATTTCAGAAATTATTTTTTATAGATATCAAACGATACATACTTTCTGAAACACAATCAGGCACGACAGAAGTAGGCACCCATTGACGTTTATTTTCACAAACAAATGTTTTGACTGGCTCTCCATCAGTGAACCTGAAGCCAGGACTACAAGTGGCAATACATTGAATTCCTCTATCTCCTGGCAGGCAGTTCATAGCGCCATGTGCTGGTGGCATAAGTTCCCAGTCTACACAAGGAGTGGCTTGCACAGATACCTAGAATAAAAGAACCATATAAAAAGATCCATTCAAATATACTTTTAAGATTGATATATTTTAAGTACAAAGTATACTTACTTGGAAGTTGCACTGAGCTCTGTTACCGTATTTGTCGGAAGCGATAACAGTTACATTTTCGTAGCCGCGTATGGGAATGACGGCTCTTTCCGGAATAAATTTAAGGAAGACTTCGCCGGAGGCATCTGTTGCGTTTATTCTCCTCCTAGTATCATTGAAGTTGACGGCGTAACTGTCTTGTTTATCTACTAATTCAATAACATAACTTTGTGGACAGCTGAGTTTTGGAGGAGTGTAGTCTGGTACAGTGATGTTGACTTCGCAAATAGCGACATTTCCATCAAAATCGAAAGCCACGTATCGCACTACCATATTGTGGAATACTTGGAGAGGTGTTCTGAAGTGTTGTGGTGTGACTTCTAATCTAGCAATAGCACCAGAGTTGTCCATCGCTGTAGGCTCAGTAAAGTTGACTGGTAAGAGACCACCGTTGACATCAGTTTGTACTACAATTGGTTGTTGTGGACAGTTTTGGAATACTGGTGGCTCGTTATCTGTAAGAAAATAGATTATTAGTTATTTTCGTGTATACCACGTATTCATACTTATTAAAATAGAAAACAATATTCACGTACCAACGCAAGGCGAGTATCCATAATCATATCCTAACAATGGATCTGCGGCAGGCTCATCACAACCCATCAGTTCAAATTTGAGACAAGCGTTGTCCATGAAGCTTACAATGCCCAAAATAACAAATCTAGCTTGCACGAATTTAGGCAGAGTGATCATCGCTAGTTCTCCATAGTTTCCAGGATCTCGCATAGTTAGGTTGAAGTTGGGGAAGTAAACAACGTAGTTCTCATTTTCTGCTTGCTTGTAGAAGAATCTGATTTCTGTTGGTCTGCCCACAATGTCAGAAGTAACGACACCCTTCACGAGTATAGCCTTAACTCTGTAAACTTTGCCCAAGTCAACGCTTACGTAGGTGAAAGCTTCTTGTTTGCCACACCATCCTGTTACGGAGTTGAGCCTTACATTTCTAGCTTCATAGTTGGGCCTTTCTGATGTAGCGTTTATAGCAGAGTCAGGAATTCTACCTGATGCCAAACCAAGAGGTCTGATGACCTTACATTCGGGTTCGCGTATACAAGTTATTGGTCTGGGGTTGATTAGGATGTATCCTGGCCTTGAGCAGCCGAATAAAACTTCAGATCCTTGTTCATAGCTTCGTGATATTTGATAGCCGTCGGCTGGTCTGCCTGGATCTTCACACACTGGTCCTTCACACCTCAAGTCTCCGAAGTCCCAAATGCCGTTAGCTTGGCACCTGACTACGTTATCATGTTTGCTTGTTTGTCCAGCCAGTTTGAAAGTGTTTTGGCATCCAAAGAAGAAAGAGCTTTGGTATTTGGTGTCGAGGTATTGTCCGTATTCGGCGCCAGGTGTAGGCATCGGAACACCACAGTCCTTTCTGGGACATTGAGGCTGGGCTCCCGAAAACCAATAATCTGGTAGGCCCTGGAAAATCACATTATGTTACTATTGTATTACAGTATTCATAATAGCGAAATATACTCGTAATATTTGTAGGAACAAAGTAATAGTATTAATATTAAAGTATGAGACTCACCGGTTTAGGATCATAGACGCACTGCCTGAAGGAAGAGGATACGGTATTTCTCAACTGTCTTCCTGGTGAGGTGCAGGTAATTGTGACATTGTCCCTGTAGGGAACTAGCACGCTTTCAGGGTCATCTCTGATTACTTTAAGACCGTCGTTTTTATCATCAGACAATGTTACGCAACGAGCATCTGAAAATAAAAATAAAATATAGGATTTGAATTAAAAAACCAAGTTTTCAGATCAATATGCTTCGTGATATTTAAATCTTACATTGACACAAAGGTGCAGTTCCGTTCCAGGTTCCACTGGAGGTGCAAAGAAGTGACGAGAATCCAGACATAACAAATCCAAAATCACATTGAAACTGGACAATATCTCCGAAGTGGTAAGCATCTTTCGTGGACAAAAGTTTTCCGTTTTCTGGAGAGCTAAGGGGCGGACACATGACTGGTACGCATGATTTGTTTCTTTGATACGTGTCCCCATCTCGTTCACCTGTTTCGGACTTTTCAATGGAAAATCCAGCAGTACCGTTAGATGAATACAGTTCATAGCCGATGTTGCAAGCGCATGAGTAATTTCCAGGTCTGCAAAGTAACAATAAACTCGGTTAGGATTACAATTTTAATTTAAAAGTAGGCCGCACAGATCTTATCTTTGTTGAAAAAATACTTACGTGTTCAGACATTTCTGCTCACAACCTCCATTATTTTCGCTGCACTCATTAATGTCTGCACAATCTAATCTAGCACATCCCATGATTTCAACCTTTAGACAAGGTGCGCCAACGTAGTCCTGAATCTTGAATTTGACGTATTGCGCTTCGATTGGCATTGGCAAGTTGAGAACAGATAGAGTAGGTTCCAATATACGGAATTCTACGGCAGTGCCATCAGGGTTGGTATAGTCTTTAAAGACATCCGTCAAGTCGTTGGTGTACTGGATTCTAATAGCGGATGTGAATGCTATGTTTCCATCAGCACGCATGACGCTCATGGTTCTGAATCCTCTGATGATTGTGGGCGATCTCAAGTCTATGAGGATCCAGTTGGCACCTGCCTCTAAGTTATTACCACACCAGCCTCCTCCATTGTTTAATCGTACCATCTAAACAGATAAGAATATATTAATATTTAATTACTAAAAGTAAGGTACATTAAAGTAACTTTGAAAAACACCTACTCCTTTGGCGTATCCAGGTTCTGGAGCAGAAGTGGTAATAGACTCATCCGGAATAGCACCATTGATCAATCCTAAATCACCAACAGGTCTGCAGTCTAAGCTTGGTGTGAATCCAGCTCTGCAAGGACAGTAGAAACCTCCCTGGGTGTTCTTACATTCAGTCGAGGCCGTGTCACATTGGCTGTTGACACACTCATTGATATCTTCACAGGTCGGCGGGTTGTCGAATTCTTGGTTAGGACCACATCTGAGCACACTAGGTCCATTCAGTTTGTATCCTGGAATTATAAAATATTTGTCAAATTATCATCAAATTTTCATAGGAACTATTCCTGTGAAAATAAGGTTGATGTAAGTATCATTCAATCAAGAAGTTTATATAATTACCCTTAAAACATTGAACACGAGCTTCATCACCGAACATGTAAATTCTAGTCTGATCAACGATGAATCCATTCTTAATTTTTGGGAATTTTGGGCACAGCGCCTTGGAGCATGTTGGCACATCTCCTGACCAAGTTCCGTTGCTCATACACAGTAGTACTGGTTGACCAGATCTTACGTAGCCTGGCTCGCATTCATAACGGACGATGGTACCATAGCTTCGGCCACCACCATTCAAAATTGTAACGTTGGCGTGAGGGACATCAGGAAGAGCCACGCATTGAGACGCTGCAGGCAAAGAAAAATAAAATAAATAACGATCAAGTTAGCAAATTTTTATTATTAACAGGTTTTTTTATAGCAGGAAATATAATTGACTTCTCACAACTTACCGAGACAAGTAGGTGTTCTCTCCCAGCGTCCATCAGATAAACAAGATATTCTTTCTATAGGCTGTCCAGTTGGGAAAGCAAATCCAGCATAACATTGGTAAGTTGCAACACCTCGATAAGTCACGTTTGTAGAGCCAATTGAAAATCCATTATCGATTTGAGGCACCGGACCGCAATACACCTCTGTAAAGTAACAATAAAATCACATAAGTACACCTATATAATCTCAAGTAATACTGCATTGTGTAATGCCACAATTCCTCGTTTGTTACTTGCCTTGACAGCTAGGAATGTAAGTAGTTGACCATTTTCCTCCGTCTAAACATTTTGTTGTGATACGAGATTTCCCTGTGGCGAATTCTTGGCCAATCGGACATGAGAATGTTATAACTGTCCCGAAAGCGGTATCTCTGTTTGACGCTAAAGCACCCAAACCGGATTTAAGAGTAGGACAATCTGAAAAATAGAATGTAAGGTAAAAGGAATTGAATACGCGACTATTTGCTTCACGTTTGTTCTTGTCGTAGCGTGAATAACTTACCTGCCGAGAACGTCGCCTTCCAACCTATTCCATTATGCAAAGCATCAGACATAAATCGTATCAACATTTCGCCACTGGATGCAGTCAGTGTTATTCTTGGTTTTGTAACAAATCCATTGTCAGAATGCAACCTTAAACCACCTGTGCTGGCTCCATCAAAAACTTGCACTACATCGGACGAGTGTATGACAAATTCGTCGAATTTCAAGGACAGTGGACCACCGTTAGGATTCTTTATTCTATACAAACATTCTTGGTTATTCGGGTAATTTGCCAGACCGTAAGCAGGCGATGTAACAGTACCATTTGCGGCGATGATTGTTGCTTTGCAGCCTTGAGAGTATCTCATGTTAAATCCTTTCTTGGAATCGCCAAGACTCGTTCGGAAGTACATGTACAGATGGTTCGTAGTAGATACTACAACTTTTTGATTTTCTTCACCTGGTCCAGTCAACCTAGCCAAAACAGGGTTAGATGGAGTATTTCCATCCTTGATAACAATGTAATCCCTGTTCATACCTAATTCGAGATCCTCGACCTCTAATGAGACTATTCTACCTGGTTGTGCTTCGATAACGTATACACATTCTAGTCCACCAGGGTAGCCATTTGGATAGCCAGGCGATGTTAGTACTTGACCTTGAGGTGTAGCTCTAAGAATGCCTCCACAGTTAGAGGATTCAGTCTTCCAAGCCGCGCGGAATCCTTTTCTTTCTACTGAACCATCTGTACTAAATTTGATGATCATAAAGTTCGAAGCGGAAACGTAAGTTTTGTTAGATAAATCTTGTTTTCCAGAAAGTGTCGCTAAATTCACAGATTTATCTTCGGTCCTGCCACCAACCAGAATTTGAACAGTGTCGAAAGACTTTTCAGTTTCAAAATCTTGGAACTGTAAGACGATATTTTGACCTTGTGGCCCCTCGAGAGTCCATTTGCATTCGCTAAAAGGAGGATATTTATGAGGGTAGTTAGGACTCTCGACTACATCTCCACTGCTGGCCATGTAGAAGTGACATTCGGAAGCACAGTCCATTTCGTCGGAAGCATCACCACAATCATCTTGCTTGTCGCATTTGAAGGCTGAGTTGATGCATTTTCCATTAGAACAATGGAAGGTTCCTAAAACAAATTGAAATTGTAAGTATTGTTTTCTGTAACCTTAACATTGTATGACTAAGCTTGTAATTGAGCATGCAAAACTTGATTGATAAACAATTGTTTGATGACGTTGCTTACCGGCGGGGCAGGCGGTAGCTCGGCACATGAAAGGCAGAAGGGTTTCACAGGTTGTTAGCTCCCACGACTGGCTATCGGATGTGACGTGGACGTCGACACATTCTCCTGCCTTCGGGTTTGGCTGTCGCAGGTCCCAGAAACCGGCATACTGCGAGACTAGAGCACCGGCAGCTGATTCGAGTGTGTTCGTTCTTAGGTCGTCGACCGTCGCGAGTCCAAGCCAGTAGTGGTTGTTACTGGGACTAGCTGGCACCATGTTGGCAGTCATGTTGTTTTCAGAATAGCTATCTACAACCATGAGTTCGCTGCCATACCTGAAACATATTTTTTATTGGGTTATGTTACCTGATATAAAGCTTAAATAGCAAAAAGCTTGCGATTATTTTGCTTTTCATAAATTAATTACCTTCGACATAATTCTGCCGCTTTCTCCCACGAATGCCTGATGTTGAAGAATTTGTAACAGTGCAAGCCTTTCAATTCCCATCCTGAAAACAAAAGCAAAGGAAGATTTAAATAACGTGGGTTTAAATTCAAGGAGAAATTCGAGGTTTACAAAGAAACATATCGGCTCTACAAATTACTTAGCGTTTATTTATGTAAAGAATACAAAATGTTATAAGATTAGAAATTTTGTGAAAACGTGGACAGGTATTAAGTGAAAACTTTCTCTTTTCAAAGGGCTGTCGGTGAGAGCTATTCATTTCACAATAAAGACATACAAAATCTTGTTTATACTGTGTGGCTTTGTGTACTGAAACCATCGGGAAACAATTTACGTAAGGTAATAAAGTAACCACACTGTTGTTTGGGAGAATATGGATCGTGAACGCCGAATAAATCAGTCAAGAGCTTGCTGACGAATCGAATTGTTTTCTCAAACAAACAACTTCAAATCAGGGTGTACACCCTAATTTGAAGTTGAACCAGCCTAAAGCGATTACTATTTCTGAATTAGTGATTCAACAGGTGTACTTAACTAGCCTATGAAATTCGTCGAATGGAACATTGTATTAGAGATTCTAGAATCCACGGAACAATTCTTTAATACACGTCGAAGTATTTAATTGAGTTTAAAGAAATTGGAAAGCAGTATTTAACTTTGTTAGAAGTTCAGTGTTCATAACATTATTATATCGGTTTAAGTACCTATGTTTACGTTTCTTTAATTCAATAGAAATTAAGTTCATAATTTTATTAAAGAGTTATAGCTAGTAAGAAGCTTTCTGTGTTAATGTACGTACATTCTGATTATGTTTTCGTATGTGTCAGTTTGTTGACGTGCCCTCAAGGCCTTTCTTAAGCTGAAGCTCAACATAATAGACGACATGACAAGCTTGAGTTTTGAAAGTTTACTGCTTTGTGCAAGGCACCACAGGAAGCAGAATTACTTTGCGTACATAATCCAATACATAAACAACAGTTACTAATGTGAGATGAATTTGGTAAGATTTTCCAAAAGATTAACGAAGACGACGACTCGTATCGTAATTGTCATGATTGTAAAATTGGAACTTCGAAAATAAAAAAAATAAAAAATCTAACCAATTTCTTTATTTAATTATATATAATTAACTAGTATTTGCCTGTTGCGCGAGGTGCAAGCACCTCGCGTGCTTGTGAAAAAAACTAAAGCATTGCCCCTCTAAATCAAGTATTTGCGTGTTGCGCGAGGTGCAAGCACCTCGCGTGCTTGTGAAGAAAAAAAAGTGGGGAGGGGGGGTGTAGTATTTGCGTGTTGCGCGAGGTGCAAGCACCTCGCGTGCTTGTGAAAAAAACTAAAGCATTGCCCCTCTAAATCAAGTATTTGCGTGTTGCGCGAGGTGCAAGCACCTCGCGCGCTTGTGAAAAAAAAAAAAAAAAAAGGGGGGGGGGTGATGGGGGGGTTTAGTATTTGCGTGTTGCGCGAGGTGCAAGCACCTCGCGTGCTTGAGAAAAAAAAAAAAAAAAAAGGGTGGCGTTAATGTGGGAGATGGGGGGGGGGGGCTTAGTATTTGCGTGTTGCGCGAGGTGCAAGCACCTCGCGTGCTTGTGAAAAAAAAAAGAAAAAAAGGGGGGGGGGGAAATGGGGGGGGGTTGCACAATTATTTCGACTAAAGCATTGCCCCTCTAAATGAATCTGAAAAAAAAATTGTTCCAAGTCTCTTAGATTCCGAGATCCGCCTAAAGGGGGGAGAAGGGGGGCGGGGGGGGGGACTTTGAAAAATGGTTTTTACTTTACCGAGCCTCCTCTATACGAATCCGTAAAAAGAAAAAAATACGGGTCTCGTAGTTTCCGAGATACGATAGGGGGGGGGGGGAGAAGGGGGGGGAAAAGAGGAGGTTTGGCACTTTTCCCGTAGGTTTGAGAGTTACTTGTTTACGAATCTGTCAAAATATACCTACCTCCCCATCCACCATCTGGGAGAACAATTATGTCAATGAGTCAGTGAGTGAGTGGTAATTTAGCTTTATATAGTATAACTAGTATTTGCGTGTTGCGCGAGGTGCAAGCACCTCGCGTGCTTGTGAAAAAAACTAAAACATTGCCCCTCTAAATCAAGTATTTGCGTGTTGCGCGAGGTGCAAGCACCTCGCGTGCTTGTGAAAAAAAAAAAAAAAGGGGGGGCGGGTGATGGGGGGGGGGTTGCACAAGTATTTCGACTAAAGCATTGCCCCTCTAAATGAATCTGAAAAAAAAAATGTTCCAAGTCTCTTAGATTCCGAGATCCGCCTAAAGGGGGGAGAAGGGGGGCGGCGGGGGGGGGACTTTGAAAAATGGTTTTTACTTTACCGAGCCTCCTCTATACGAATCCGTAAAAAGAAAAAAATACGGGTCTCGTAGTTTCCGAGATACGATAGGGGGGAAGAGAAGGGGGGGGAAAAGGGGAGGTTTGGCACTTTTCCCGTAGGTTCGAGAGTTACTTGTTTACGAATCTGTCAAAATATACCCACCTCCCCATCCACCATCTGGGAGAACAATTATGTCAGTGAGTCAGTCAGTCAGTCAGTGGTAATCTAGCTTTATATAGTATAACTAGTAATTGCGTGTTGCGCGAGGTGCAGCACCTCGCGTGCTTGTGAAAAAAAAAAAATGGGGGGGATTGATGGGGGGGTTTAGTATTTGCGTGTTGCGCGAGGTGCAAGCACCTCGCGTGCTTGTGAAAAAAAAAAAAAGAGGGGGGGGGGGTGATGGGGGGGGGGGGGTTGCACAAGTATTTCGACTAAAGCATTGCCCCTCTAAATGAATCTGAAAAAAAAAATGTTCCAAGTCTCTTAGATTCCGAGATCCGCCTAAAGGGGGGGAGAAGGGGGGCGGGGGGGGGGGACTTTGAAAAATGGTTTTTACTTTACCGAGCCTCCTCTATACGAATCCGTAAAAAACAAAAAATACGGGTCTCGTAGTTTCCGAGATACGATAGGGAGGGGGGAGAAGGGGGGTGAAAAGGGGAGGTTTGGCACTTTTCCCGTAGGTTTGAGAGTTACTTGTTTACGAATCTGTCAAAATATACCCACCTCCCCATCCACCATCTGGGAGAACAATTATGTCAGTGAGTGAGTCAGTGAGTGGTAATCTAGCTTTATATAATATAACTAGTATTTGCGTGTTGCGCGAGGTGCAAGCACCTCGCGTGCTTGTGAAAAAAGAAATTGGTATTTGCGTGTTGCGCGAGGTGCAAGCACCTCGCGAGGTTGTGAAAAAAAAAAAAAAAAAAAGGGGGGGGGTGATGGGGGGGGGGGGGGGGTTGCACAAGTATTTCGACTAAAGCATTGCCCCTCTAAATGAATCTGAAAAAAAAAATGTTCCAAGTCTCTTAGATTCCGAGATCCGCCTAAAGAGGGGGAGAAGGGGGGCGGGGGGGGGACTTTGAAAAATGGTTTTTACTTTACCGAGCCTCCTCTATACGAATCCGTAAAAAACAAAAAGTACGGGTCTCGTAGTTTCCGAGATACGATAGGGAGGGGGGAGAAGGGGGGTGAAAAGGGGAGGTTTGGCACTTTTCCCGTAGGTTTGAGAGTTACTTGTTTACGAATCTGTCAAAATATACCCACCTCCCCATCCACCATCTGGGAGAACAATTATGTCAGTGAGTGAGTCAGTGAGTGGTAATCTAGCTTTATATAATATAACTAGTATTTGCGTGTTGCGCGAGGTGCAAGCACCTCGCGTGCTTGTGAAAAAAGAAATTGGTATTTGCGTGTTGCGCGAGGTGCAAGCACCTCGCGAGGTTGTGAAAAAAAAAAAAAAAAAAAAAGAGGGGGGGGTGATGGGGGGGGGGGTTGCACAAGTATTTCGACTAAAGCATTGCCCCTCTAAATGAATCTGAAAAAAAAAATGTTCCAAGTCTCTTAGATTCCGAGATCCGCCTAAAGGGGGGGAGAAGGGGGGCGGGGAGGGGGGACTTTGAAAAATGGTTTTTACTTTACCGAGCCTCCTCTATCCGAATCCGTAAAAAGAAAAAAATACGGGTCTCGTAGTTTCCGAGATACGATAGGGGGGGGGGGGGAGAAGGGGGGGGAAAAGGGGGGGTTTGGCACTTTTCCCGTAGGTTTGAGAGTTACTTGTTTACGAATCTGTCAAAATATACCCACCTCCCCATCCACCATCTGGGAGAACAATTATGTCAATGAGTGAGTCAGTGAGTGGTAATCTAGCTTTATATAATATAACTAGTATTTGCGTGTTGCGCGAGGTGCAAGCACCTCGCGTGCTTGTGAAAAAAACTAAAGCATTGCCCCTCTAAATCAAGTATTTGCGTGTTGCGCGAGGTGCAAGCACCTCGCGTGCTTGTGAAAAAAAAAAAAAAAAAGGGGGGGGTGGGTGATGGGGGGGTTTAGTATTTGCGTGTTGCGCGAGGTGCAAGCACCTCGCGTGCTTGTGAAAAAAAAAAATGGGGGGGCTGATGGGGGGGGGGTTGCACAATTATTTCGACTAAAGCATTGCCCCTCTAAATGAATCTGAAAAAAAAAATGTTCCAAGTCTCTTAGATTCCGAGATCCGCCTAAAGGGGGGAGAAGGGGGGCGGGGGGGGGACTTTGAAAATGTTTTTTACTTTACCAACCCTCCTCTATACGAATCCGTAAAAAGAAAAAAATACGGGTCTCGTAGTTTCCGAGATACGATAGGGGGGGGGGAGAAGGGGAGGGAAAAGGGGAGGTTTGGCACTTTTCCCGTCGGTTTGAGAGTTACTTGTTTACGAATCTGTCAAAATATACCCACCTCCCCATCCACCATCTGGGAGAACAATTCTGTCAATGAGTCAGTGAGTGAGTGGTAATTTAGCTTTATATAGTATAATAACTAGTATTTGCGTGTTGCGCGAGGTGCAAGCACCTCGCGTGCTTGTGAAAAAAAAAAAACAAAAGGCGGGGGTTGATGGAGGGGTTTAGTATTTGCGTGTTGCGCGAGGTGCAAGCACCTCGCGAGCTTGTGAAAAAAAAATAAAAAAAAAAGGGAGGGGGGGGCAGATGGGGGGGGGTTGCACAAGTATTTCGACTTAAGCATTGCCCCTCTAAATGAATCTGAAAAAAAAAATGTTCCAATTCTCTTAGATTCCGAGATCCGCCTAAAGGGGGGGAGAAGGGGGGCGGGGAGGGGGGACTTTGAAAAATGGTTTTTACTTTACCGAGCCTCCTCTATACGAATCCGTAAAAAGAAAAAATACGGGTCTCGTAGTTTCCGAGATACGATAGGGGGGGGGGGAGAAGGGGGGGGAAAAGGGGGGGTTTGGCACTTTTCCCGTAGGTTTGAGAGTTACTTGTTTACGAATCTGTCAAAATATACCCACCTCCCCATCCACCATCTGGGAGAACAATTCTGTCAGTGAGTCAGTGAGTGGTAATTTAGCTTTATATAGTATAACTAGTATTTGCGTGTTGCGCGAGGTGCAAGCACCTCGCGTGCTTGTGAAAAAAGAAATTGGTATTTGCGTGTTGCGCGAGGTGCAAGCACCTCGCGAGGTTGTGAAAAAAAAAAAAAAAAAAAGGGGGGGGGTGATGGGGGGGGGGGGGGGGGTTGCACAAGTATTTCGACTAAAGCATTGCCCCTCTAAATGAATCTGAAAAAAAAAATGTTCCAAGTCTCTTAGATTCCGAGATCCGCCTAAAGAGGGGGAGAAGGGGGGCGGGGGGGGGACTTTGAAAAATGGTTTTTACTTTACCGAGCCTCCTCTATACGAATCCGTAAAAAACAAAAAGTACGGGTCTCGTAGTTTCCGAGATACGATAGGGAGGGGGGAGAAGGGGGGTGAAAAGGGGAGGTTTGGCACTTTTCCCGTAGGTTTGAGAGTTACTTGTTTACGAATCTGTCAAAATATACCCACCTCCCCATCCACCATCTGGGAGAACAATTATGTCAGTGAGTGAGTCAGTGAGTGGTAATCTAGCTTTATATAATATAATATTTCAATTTAAAGTGGTTTACGAGCTAAATGAAAATGACTTATCATAAACGTTTTTACTGAATTGGTTTTATGTGACACT
The DNA here is from genome assembly GCA_943138885.2 of Tholera decimalis. Lineage (NCBI taxonomy): Eukaryota > Metazoa > Arthropoda > Insecta > Lepidoptera > Noctuidae > Tholera > Tholera decimalis. The sequence continues at coordinate 16,951,136 of OW964561.2, forward strand.
GTGCCCGCTTATGTCTTTTGTAAATGTACTATTTTTCTCAATTCGAGTCGTCTGAACATTTTGCCTATATTCAGCACTGTCCATATAAGCATTAAAATTTGATGATAGAGCAAATTAAACTACGACAAAAACCTATATAATTATTATTAAATTTCCGCGCATTACAAGATAAAAAAGTAAATAGGCATAAATAGAGCGTGCGAGTTTGACGAGGTATCGCGAAGACCGCGGCGTATCCACGCTCCACCGCGTTTCGCCCGCAACACGATGCAATGTGACCCACTTAGCTAGTTATGTTACTGCAGCGAAATGCAATCACTCTGTATACGATTATATTGTACGCTTTTGCCTAAAACTATAAACATAAACTCCGTATTTTACAGCGCGCCTTTTTCGCAAGTCGTATCCGGAAACACGACCATGCAATTTGGCAATTTAGTCGAGAGAGGAAGCAGTTTTCGGCAAGCCAATGGCACATATATTTAAGCTTTAAAGTTGAATGAATTTGCATAGATGTGTGTAATTGACGGATTTGAAATTTTGACTGGTTCCGGATGCGGTATTACGGAATTTTACAATAGAAATATAGAGGCAATATGGGCTCACGGTTCGTTCATAGAAATGCTTTACGATACGTCACAATAGTGTTCGTATCGCGTGAAACTATTCGCGGGAGAACAGCGACAGATGCAGGTAATATGTACGTACATATATGTGTAGATGTGTTGGATGTAATTATCCCGCATAGCGACAAGTCCCTGGGTTTTACTGAATAGACTTACGCGCAAAGGAGCGATCAAAGCGAATGGCTTTATTGATTTTGTAGCTTATTGCGGCTACGGAAAATCTCTATAGACTATTCGCCAAAATCATGAGAGAAATATCACAAGCAATATTAATTGGAACGTTATTAGATCTACATAAATCTCCATGGATATTGAATTTATTTTGAAACGCTATTATAACGGGTCGGATTGCGATGTTTTTGGAGAAGATGAAAAACTATTTTAATATAATAAAAAGAAGACTATCATAATCTTGTATTTGTTATTATAAGTGGATTGTAACCTGTTGTAATTGCCTTGTGAATAAATAAATAAATCTGAGTGACGAGGTTCATTAGTAAGTCAGATAACCAACGTATTAAGTACATATTTTATGAGATACGAATAAGGTCGGGTAACTTGCCCCGAGCCAGCTCTATTATAGTACAAGTACAACGTATACTCCACCGTACTTTCCCACATATTACATCATGAATATCATAGGTAATGGTTTCATCGGGATCGCATTCATTTCCCATGTCTACTGCCTCGGATGACTGAGCTTTGTAACTGTTGAATATCGAGATACGAGGCTTTCAATCAACGCGGATAATACCGATTTACTACTTCCCTCATTGGAGAAAGCCGCTTTTTTAATCAATTACGCATATTATCAATCAGTTAGATACGCTTAGATTCGTGTATGTAATATGGATGGAGTTACGACATCATTGACATTTTATATTGCAATAGAATGTACGAATAATAAAATTAAGAGAAAATATCATATGGTTTGATGATGTTCCATCGTGCTTAGGAATAGATATTAAGACTTACGTCACAATAGCTTATTTTAGTAATAATTTATTTTATAAATAGTTGTGACAATATAAAAAGCGCAACATTTAACGTATTGGTAGATGGAATTTATTATTTTAATATAGTCAGTTGGGTGGCAGTGGGACTGGACAGCTGAATTTGGTTGTAAAAATTACAGACTGAAGCTTAGTTTTGTCCAGACATGATTTAAGTCTCGATAAAGGAGATCCGGTCTCTATTATTCATAATTCATACCACTATAAATAATAACTAAAGCCCACGTTACAAAATACATGCATATAAAACAGTTATGCGTCAATAAGGCTTGCACCAGACGGGAGGAGACCAATGTCGACCGGTCGCCGACACGGTGGCTGCTGATCAATTGTGTCGAGTGCCTCTTAGCGAGGCGAACCTGAAACCTTTGAAGGATATACGGATATGCCTCTGCACCGGAGATTGACTTACTGCTCTATTTAGATCTCAAGTAGGCGAGACGCGCCTATTCTGTGGCTTAGCAAGTTAACATGACTCTATCTTGTAAGACAGTATTTTCCAGGGAATCACAACAAGGTAGAACCTGTATTAAAAATAATGCTGCAATAGACTGCATTGTTCATTTTTCTATTGTTATCGGTAAATCTAATTAGAGCGCTCGTGGGAAAAGTGCAATTGTACGTAATGAAGTTTCAAACTTTGTGATGATGGACTTTGGTCATAATTGACAGTTCTTATTACAATTTGTATTGGTCTTGGACTTAAAAATTACGTATTGGTCAGTTTTTTTTTTTTTTTTTTTTTTCTTATTTTTGGCATGGCGCGGTTTGCGCATTCGCCACGACAGTGTTACAAAGGTTAGGAAACGTTATTAGGAATTAAAAAGGATCGGAATTTAGGCAGGTAGAAAAACCGTTTAGATAAATATTTTATATATTTCAATAAAATATATTATAATTTGATATTATGAAATTGTATAAAATTAGATATACATAGATAAACATCAAACGTTCGGTAAAATAAAAGACAGGATATGGAGGTAGGGAGAGGGATGCGAAGTGAAATAAGGGAGTTTATAAAAGAGGAGTTATCACGAAGAGAACAAGCAAAAAATAAATGATTCAGATCACCCACATCATTGCCACAGTCACAGCTATCATTATCAACGATTCCTAGTCGGGCAAGATGAAAAGGGATACAGACATGGCCTAATCTCATACGAATTAAACTAGATGTTAGAAGTTTACCAAATTTTAAATCACTAAACCAAAGTTTTGCAGGGACTGTAGGTTGGATCTTTTTATAATGAGTTCCTTTGGTCAAACTGCTTATCTGCCAACATTTTTCCCAAGAAGTAGTCAAATCATATTTAGGGATACAAATGAGGTCATGAATAAAATTTTTATAGGGGAACATGTCACCATTATTGACAGCATCATTTGCCAAGCTATCAGCCTTTTCGTTACCGTAGATATTTTGATGGCCAGGTATCCACGCAAAAACTACATCAAGATTTTTTATAGCGCACTGTAGTAAGAGTCTCCTACACTCCATTATTACAGGATAGTTGTTAGGTGTTTTAAAAGGAATTCTGTTAAGAGCTTGTAAAGAGCTTTTAGAATCACATAATATCAGTGTTTTATTAAGTTTTCCAAGCAAAATGTATTCCAAGCATTTGAACAGTCCGAAACATTCACCAGTAAAAACAGAGGATTCAGGGGGAAGTTTAATTTCCTGGGAGATTTTGTATTGATGGTGGTATACACCAACTCCTACAGAACCATCGTTACTGTATTTCGAAGCATCACAATATATAGTGTGCCAGTCGGACCAATCATTGTCGAGAATGAGGTTTAAATTCGTATTGGCGTTAGTGTCACCTTTTACAATATTAAAATCAAAATGTATTTGTGGAGAAAGTATAATAGCTTCAAAATCAATGGAGAACATGGGTAGATACTGCGATCTATGTGTAGGCGCTTGAAGAGATTTAAATTTTTGAAAACTTACAACAAGGCAAGGAGGATTTTTATGTTTCCAATATGACGATGTATGAACTTTTTCAGTTAGGGCGATTAATTTTTGGTAGATGGGATGATCAATGAATTGTAAAGCGCGGAAAAGGAATTTATCACATAAATATTGACGTCTTAATCTAAGCGGCGCTTCACCGCATTCTAACTGTAATGCATTGACTGGGCTTGATTTCATGGCTCCAGAAACGATTCTGAGAGCTTTACTTTGTACGCCGTCAAGTTTACTTAACCCTAAAGAGCTACAAGGCTCAAGAAAATAAGTACCATAATCTAAAATACTTCTGACGAGGGCATTGTATAAAAGTTTTAAAGAAAAAGGGTGAGCACCCCACCACACACCGGTTAAACATCGCATAATATTAAGACGTTGTTCACATTTAGCTACAATGGAGTAGCAGTGAGCAAGGCCTGTTAATTTGGAATCTAGTGTTATTCCTAAGAAATTAAATTCATGACTTACTGGAATTATTTGACTGTCGTAATAAACTGTTACAGGAGGCGGTAAGCGCATTCTTGAAAATAAGACAATGCGACTTTTAGCTATTGACAATGTTAAGGCATTATCATCTAACCACGTTTTTAGAAGATTTAGAGATTCTGTAAGAATAGTACTCATGTCATTTATCGATTGTCCAAGTACATACAATACCAAATCGTCAGCATATTGTAAAACATTGACTTTGTTACTAACAGAAATGTCTAAATCATATGTATATATGTTATATAGAAGGGGGCTTAGCACAGATCCTTGTGGCAGACCTCTCCAAACCAACCTTGACTTTACATCTTCCCCGATATTAATTTTAAGATGTCTCTCTGATAAAAGATTCATAATGAAGTTAGTCAAAATAAAAGGAATTCCCAGGTTAATAAGTTTCTTTTTAAGGATAGTGTGATCAACACTATCATACGCTGCCTTAATATCTAAGAAAGCTCCAAGAATCGATTGATTACAAGAGAAAGCTAATCTAATGTCAGTAGTAAATAAAGCCAAACTATCCATCGCACTATGACCTTTTCTAAATCCGTATTGAGTTTTTGCCAGTAGACCTTTACTTTCTACAAACCATTCCAAACGGTTTTTAACAAGGTGTTCAGTGATTTTACAAAGAACAGATGATAAAGCTATTGGTCGGTATGAATTAGCTTCTGACGGTGATTTATTTGGTTTTAAAATGGGAATTATTTCTTGTGTCTTCCAATTAATTGGTACAGATCCTGATATCATAACCGAATTAATAATGTTTAAGAAATACGACAAGCTGGAATCACTTAGGTGAACAAAAAATGAATAGGGAATTCCATCATTGCCAGGTGTAGAGTCCTTGACGTAAGTTAGAACACCTTTGAGTTCAGAAAGAGTAAAAGGAGAGTTAAGGCCAGAAAATTCTGCTGGAGAAGGAGGTATATCTAAGCAAATTTTTTCTAGGGGAACATATGGGGGAGCTAATATATCTAAAAACTCATCAGCAATATTTTCATTTAAATATAAAGATTTAGGTTCTTTATAAGCTGAACGGAATCTACGAATATTTTTCCAGACAATAGACGGAGCCACATCAGGCGATATGGAGGAACAAAAAGATTTCCACCCTTCCCATTTTTTTTGTTTAAAAAGTTTACGAGTTGATTTAATTTTATCACATAAAAAATCAAAATTTTCGGTACTAGAATTTTGTTTGTATATTAATTCTGCTTGTTTTCTTTCTTTAACCGCTACTGTACAGTCGTTATCCCACCATGGTGGGGATGGAACGTAATACATAGAGTTGCATTTTTTGACAGGGAATATTTTGTCAGCAACTTGGACTAAAACTGAAGCTAACGAGTCAGCACAGAGGTCATGGTTACTATTATTAATTTCAGGGAGAGAAGAAATGGTTTTTTCAACTTCTTCTTTAAATAAACTCCAATCAACATTGTCCAATTTATACTTCATTCTAGGAGGCCGTTTTGTAGGAGCTTTACCTACAGCAGAAGGAAAAGAAATAATTAAAGGAAAGTGGTCACTCCCATAAGTTGATGAAAGGGTGTTCCAGCTTAAAGATGACCCCAAGTTGGGGGAACAAATAGTTAGATCAGGTGCACTGATTGCTTCGTGGGGCTGCGTGCGTCGAGTTGCTTTGCCTGTGTTTAAAACACAAAAATTGTGAAAGTCAAAGATGTCTAACAGTTTGACACCATAACAATTGGAATTGGAGCTGCCCCAAGCCTGATGTTGTGCATTAAAATCTCCCATGATTATCATGGGTTTTGGCAAATGAGTAAAAATAACATTCAGTTCTTCATATAACAAAGTACTTGGATGGGGAATGTAAACTGACACAAAACAAATGTTATTCAATGAAATTGCAATTATAGAAATATCTACATTATGATTGGGAATAGGTATATGACAAAAATTTACAGAATTACTAACTAATAGTGCAACGCCTCCGCCAACACCATCAGTTCTGTCCTCCCTGACACTTAAATAGCCAGGGACACGAAATATTTGACCTGGTTTAAGCCAAGTCTCTTGTAAAGAAATAATAAAAGGTTTGTACTTATTTACTAAGTACAGTAGATCACTTTTATTACTGTTAATGCTGCGACAATTCCACTGGAGAATCATGGACATTTGGTCCATAATTAGAATTAATGTTATAACTTGAATTATTCATATTTACAGGGGCAGCGTTGGACGGTGGAGGTAACAAAGGACATGAGGGATTCAGTGATTGAATAAGTGCAATAATAAGTTCCCTAGTTGAAAATTTATCAAGCAAACTATTGTTATATCCAGTACCAACAGTAGGTAATGGGATATTATAATCCTGAGTGAGAAGAGCATGTGATATTTGATCAAATCCCCTAGGAGACTTAGGAGACCTAGGTTTTAAAAATACTGTTTTCTTATATGACTGTGGTTGAGATGAATTAGCAGATTTTTTATTACCACTGTTGGCATTTATATTAAGTTGTTTAGTTTCAGTAGAAGATAAAACATCAGCATAAGGCTTACTAACAGGAGCGTGAAGTTTAAGGGCCTCTGAATATGAAATGCAATTTTTGGCCATTGACTCTTTGATCATTTTTTGACGTGCAAATTCAGGGCACCTACGACTTGTTGCATAATGTGAACCAGTACATAAGCAGCACACTACCTCATCCTCATCAACATTACATACATCACCTGAGTGGTTGTTGCCACATTTAAAACACCTTGGAGTGGACCTACACTGATTCTTAATGTGACCATAACGACAACATTGAAAACACTGAACTGTTGGAAAAATGTATAAGTCTACTGGTAGTGAATTATAGCAAAGAAAAACGCGTTTTGGTAGTACCTGACCATCAAAAGTTAAAACAACAGTTTCCACAGGAATAAAATTTGGTTTACCATCAACAATATTTTTTTTATTTATCCTTCTTACTTTAATTATGTTGCCACAACCTATTGGAACAGATATATTTTGCAAAATGTCATCTTCAGTCCAATCTACTGGTACACCTCTCACAACACCCATCCGTGTGACATGAAAGGTTGGAATGAAAGCTTTATAATTATTATTTTTTATAGCACTACTCTCTATGAAAGCATTAGCATCTTCAAACTTTGAAAAAGATAGTGAGATTTTGTTCCGTCCAATACGTTTTAAGCTACCATTCACAATGTTAGCGAAGGAATTCTTTTTAAGAAAATGGCCAAATGAAACTGGGTGTAATGTAGCATTTTCACTAGATATTTTCTGAACATGAATAGTGTATGGTGAAGCATCTGAGTTCTGATATAGTGTTCTACCAACTGGAGGAGTAAGTGTAGGAGATGGTGTAATAGAAGCAGTCTTAGTCTGTGGCATTGATGTGGTAGTTGGTGAAACATATTGAAAATCTGTCTTGTTTAGAGTGATATTTGACACTGTAGCTTTTTGACACAGGCAATGTATTTCTGTATCAAATTCAACCGATTTGTGACATCTACTCTTTTTACACTGCTTACAAAGTTTGCGTGCTGTTATTCTTTTGCGCTTATGAGATTTTACTGATCTATATCCCGAACCATCGGTATCTAATATGGACGCTTCCGTCTCCATTCCAGAGCCGTCGATTGTAATCACACTAGACACCTGGGGGCCGGAGCCCCCAGGGTCTTCGGGGTCAAACATAGAACAAGCAGATATGGATTTTTTTGACTTACCAGATTACAGCAAAAGTTAAAATAAATTACATAAATATATAGACAAATATAGTATTGTGAATTAATATCAATTGATATGATCCTTCTACACCACTTTAAACAAGATATATAGCAATTTATTTAAAAGACGCCAAAAAAAGTCGACCGAAATGTTGAACGTTTCCCGCGCTTTTTCGTATTGGTCAGTTAAATACCAAATTTAACTCCTTTTAAAAATAATTTGCTCCTGTCTTTTTAAATGTTTGATTGTGACCTTATTTTCTGCTGAAACTTTTTTGAGAATGGCTGTGGGTTGGGTTCGAACTGACTAGAATAAGATTCCAAATTCGAAAAGTACATTTCCTAAGAGTAAATCTTATTTATATATTAGAAGCTAAGCTAAGCTTCTAAGGTTGAAGGTGCAGAGGTCGGATTATTCGTAAATAAAACGTCATCTATGAGTCACGTACCGGCTATGTATGATCGAGGCGCTGCCTTTCACTCATTACAAATGTGAACCTCCAAGGCTACTAGTTTGCCGCTCAATTGACTATACTAGCACAAAGCCTACATTGTCTTGTTAGATAAAAATGACAATCAATGATATTACTACACATACGTTTACACCATGCGAATTCGTAATCCAATCGACTTTTGATGAAGAATGAACGAACTAAAACGGGAGTAAAAATGTGAACGGGACCACAGATTGAGGGACTTTTATGTATCAGTATTTTTATCGCTAATCAAAACAATATTTATAAACGTCTAAACATCCATTTTACCATACGACTTGCATGGTGACAAAAGTTATATTTGAGGACTGAAATTGGCAAATTTCGGGTGTTTCAGCGTATGGCATATTTAAAGTAAATAAGTAAATACTATCTTATGTAGCTACACCTCCGCCTTATTCTTTGGGGAGTAAACGCATGATGTAATTAATTCCGTATGCAGTTGCGTGGCTTAGTAATCCTGTAGGTTGCAATTAGGGTTGTAACGGAGGCCTTCTATGCGGAGGCGACGAGTTTCATCTCCGCGGATGCGCAGGTTAACGGAGGCGGAGGCGGAGGTGAAAGTGGATGTAGATAAAATAGTATTTTGTGGTTCATTAAAACTATTAAAACAAATGATACTCGACAGGTTGATTCCGGTCGTGTATCATTTGACAAATGACATACGCCCGCCCCCACCTAAGCTGCGTTCCCGCTGCGCACTCGTTGATTCTTGACCATCGTATAGTTATTGTAAACAAACCTCCGTTACAACTCCGCAAAAGATGTACGGAGGCGGAGGCGGAAGCGAAGATACGATTTCTTGCGGAACTTCCGCAGTAACGGAGGCGAAGGCGAAGTTCCGTTACAACCCTGGTTGCAATTAACGATCAGATGTATTGTTGGTGGCAGCAAATGCAGGCTGGTAGCAGGCGCGGCTTACTAAGCAACTGACCCAGATTATGACGCTCCAAATGACATACAGATGCGTGCCAAGTTTACTACTATACACTTGATGGTTTCATGGGCTCTGATTGACGCACCCAACGCGAATATGACAGAAGGCGACAGGTAAGTGTGTCAAAAGAAACAGCTGACTTTGTGATAGATTCGAAAATCGACTACTGCCCTGAATAAACTGGATCTTAATTATACAATTCGATAAGTTTTGCTAATTTATATAACATCCTTTGACCAATTTCGACCACGTCGGCTAATTTCAGTGGATTAGCCAGCGGTGCATGAGATTTTTCATCTATTGACGTATAACTATTCGTAAATCGGTAACTAACCCAAAGCTCGTCGCATAGCAATAAGGGAAAAAATACATACACAAATCACATTATTTTGGTAAAATATACCAAAAACTACTTTCCTTATAAATCACTTCAATTCACTCAGAGTACAAAAAATAGGACTGTCTTTCTAGCCATGAGATTAAGTGAGCTGAGCGCACGCGTCAAAAGCGCCTCCCTCAGAAGGTTGGAACTATCATCAGCCCCGGCTATCGCCGTCGCCACACGTAGCTGTCCGGGACACACAGGCTCGTCTGCCCTAAAACCATCGCATTACGTACCTTCCCTATCAATATTTTAAATAATTATGATGTAATTAGCAGTTGCCTCCTAAGCCTTAGTTCATTATAGTTCACAAGTATGTGCCGCAGGTACAGGTGCAACCTCTGCACTTTTATTACCAGTCTGATGGGACGGCAATGCGACAAGACGAGAGAGAGGTCAGGCGCAGGGCTAGTGATTTACGAGTCACAGGGGTATAACACTGCCAACTATCAAAACTGGACTATTACTGAGAAATTTCTAATAGAAAAACCTAAAAACACTTCGAACTCGATCTGGGAGTTGAACCCGAGTTCAGCAGTCGCGCTTACGACCACTAGACCAATGAGACAGTTACATCTAAATAAGATTGACTTGTATTTTCTACTAAATTCTACTACTACTCCACCAATAGCAATTATGTAATAGAATCTACATACTAAAGCTCTTTTTATAAACTAGGATTATAATTTACGAGCCTCCTTCAGCTACTCCTTAATCATTTCCTGAATTTCAAATATCTTCGTCTCTACGAAAAACTTATTCAAGAAGTTGTAACTTATAACTAAGTCTTTCTGGTAGAATAGGTTTTCTTAAGAAATCTACTTTCATGATCATCTTCAGTAACAATTTTGATTTATGTTTTGGGGGATTTTCCAGGCTTCAAGTATTAACTTGAAGGTTATTTCATCCATTAAAGTTAAAAATTACTACTGTCTAACAAAGTAGCGGAATATTCAAAATTGGTCAATTAAAACGACCGTTAACTTAACCAATGACGTTCGGTTGAATATAGAAAACGGCTATTATTGAACAAATTAGTGTTCCAAGTTCACGTTAATGTTTTTTTTCTCAGACAGAACATTTTAACAAATTGTTCACGGAAGGAGCCTAAGGTCACCTCGCTTAAGTCATCAGTCTCTGATGTAACCAAAATGAACTATACTTTACTTACATTTTTTCGAATAAACAATAGAATTGTCAACGACTAACTTGTGTTAGAAATAAATTATTGTTTTGTTAAAGTATCTTCTTGATATTTGTTTTTTAAAGTTAAAGGTCTGTTTAGATGTGTTTAGTTTGCTCAAGAAGCACAAATCTGTTTAGAATTTTATTCCCATTTTGCTACTTCATTGGTGTGGTTTAAGTTAGTTGACATATAAATATAAGAAACAGACAGTATCAGCCAACTGTAAGCAGGTAAACTGCCAACAAACACAATAAACTGTCAAAGAGATGAACTTATTGGAAGAATGCCTCAGGGATACACACTAAGCCTACGTTTATCCCAGCCATAAGGCTAAATGTAAAAGCTACATATTAAACAAGGTCAACTATATTTACGTACTGAGTAGGTAGCTAGGCTGTGGTTATGATTAGCCCAGTTGTAGGCCAGGAGCTAACGGTACGCCTAGATACAAGCTGCATAGAAAACTGGAGGCTGCAATTACTAAAGATCGATAACACAGCATTCATTCGCGATACGGGACTACTTTTATGCTTGAAGACTATTCTTTTGAAGCTACTGGCTCAAAAATACTAAATATAAAATTCTTTGGTCATTAATCTTTTAATTGAAGCTTTTCGTGATTAGGACCTTGAGCAAGGTATTATTTATGTACAGGAAAAACGAATTCAAATTTCGTGTTCTTTTATTTTCGCATTGAACAAACGATTGCTCGGTTCAAATATAAAATGGCTCAACAACCCGAATGTTTCTAATAATTAGTTACGTACCGATTATTTAGCAAGAACAAAGATGGCTTTATTTTCATCAATAATTCCCGCTTGATAGAGACAAAGAAATTATTTACTGATTACAAAAACATAAAGAGTAAAACAAGCACTCTCTAAGAATATCGTAGACACGTCGCGCGTCGTGTCACACCAATTAAGTAATGACTGCACAGCAGCGGTTGAATTTATCTGGGCTTTATAACTCGGGTGCATTGGTGAAAGCACTGGAATTTGGTCCTGCCTCTTACTGAACAATAGCCACGTCTGTTTGTCCAACATTTTGTGATAATTTTCTTCGCTTATGAGGTATTTTAGTATTTGATTTGTCCTCGCAATAACGTCTTGGCTATTGCTTGAAGAAATTGTGATGGGAATTTAATTTAAAATTCTTTATTGGACGTCAAAGAACACGTGGTTATCTTTTATTTTAATCTTTTATGTTTTTTTTTTTTATGAATCTACCACTAGATTGTTTTAGGGAGTTCAAAGGTCTGTCGAACTCTTAACTGACTAAAAACCTTCATGATTTTATTTAGAGTCTGATAGAACCCTTCCTGCGTACATTTAACTCGAGAAAAAAAAACTAGACATGTGCGAGTTGGACTCGCCCACCAAGGGTTTCATTACAAAAAAGAATGTACGTTTGCGTTATAAAAATAAATAATGTTTTGGAATATGCACATCAAGCCTTTTCATATGATACGTCACTTGAACTAGTAGGTACAATTTTAAATTTAGACCCCCTTATAAGTCTATTTTTTTATTTAATGACAAATGTATAGTTTCAGATTTTTCCTTGAATTTGTACTATTATATAACGATGGTGCTGGCCAAGTTTCATAGTTCTAGGTCAACGAGAAGTACCCTATCAATTTTGATTCCCTTGAGATTGTTAAAATATGCGTTTTTTTGTAACATTAATGACCGTATCTTTTTTACGTTAATCGAGAAGTTGGATTTTTTCAGAGCCTGAGGACTGTAGACCTGGGTATATGGTTTTAATTTCAACTCGATGACTCCAAGCTTTCTCGAAATAAATGGTTTTGATAGACAAACGAACCACGAAGTGATTCAGTAAGAGTTCCGTTTTTTCCTTTGTAGGTTTTTGCTTTGTAACCCTAAAAACGGAGCGAACCCTGAGTGAAAATTTAGTTAAAATACACACCTACATGATAATGACGTCATACTTTATGAAATTACTAGTACTCACGCGGGGCTCCGCTCCCGTGGATTCTATCACGGTAAAAACATAACTCTCCTTTTTTGCAGTCGCGTAAAAAGTAGCCTATAACCTTCCTCAAGCTTCAAGCTACTTCCAAACCAAATTGCATCCAAATCCAACCTGTACTTTCGAAGATTAGCGCGTTCAAGCAAACAAACAAACAAAACAAACTTTTCCGCTTTATAATATTAAGTATAGATGAACAATATTCTTAACTATAACCGTGGAATCACGTCGTTGCAGATAAAATATCACCTTGCTTATGTATAATAAAGCTTGCGTTTAATCACGGCGTTCAAATGCAGCTATGATTTACAAGCTCACAGCCTACTGAGATGTAGTACGTCGGCGTTGTTTAGGCGTGAATGTTGCTCAATCATAAACCATCATAAATTACAATGCTGACATGTACATATATTGCACATCACGTATTGTTAGCGACATTTAGGAACATACCAAATTAAACTGTAGGTTTAAACAATGGTTTAAATGTTAATTGGGGAACACCGTCTCTGTATATATGTATTTATTAATTGTATATGTGTATTTATTCACTGTATATGTGAATTTATTCACTGTATATGTGTATTTATTTAAAGTTTATGGAACACAAACAGTACAAAGGCGGACTTAATGCTTTAGCCATCTGGGGTTGCGGGAATGTTCTAACGAGATACCGCGGCCCCGGATCGCAAAGGCAAATTAACGTACAGGGTGGGTTTTTAGTCAGTAGAAGTCTGACACTTCCTTCGCTTCATCCGTAGCGGGTGGAGCCATTTGATCATTTTCCCACAGAAAATAAGGGTATTCTATACCAGTCAACCATGGAAGGTAAAGAGACAAATGGTTTTTGCAATATTGCAAAAAAAGTCTTAAATATTTTCAGACTAATACCGTCATTGTAACGATGCAAGTCATACAAATCTTCATTTTGGAATTCTTAAAAAATATTCTTAGATTTATCTTCGATTCACATTTTAGAAATCTCAATCTTATGTTGAGAAAGATTTACAATACTTTTATTTTTGTCGGTTATTTATGATATTTCTACACTTATACAAAGAGAAAACTTACCTCCACTATAGCAGATATAAAATTTGATAAACAAAAACCAATGAACACAATATAAACAAAAAATAAGAAAACTATTGATACGACCAACAGAAAAGCGTTTTTATATTATGACATTGCAAGCACTTGCTTGGACTAAAAATCAACAACAAATATCAACAGATTTGGGGGTAGTTTCATATAATATCGACTACTATCATAAATAAAAATACCGACATTCTTTTGGATAATGAAAACTCATTTCCAATGTTTTTATAATGAAATATTTATAGTACTCATATAAGACGAAGAAGACTACTCTCTACGACACAGGGGATCCTAGTATGGAGGCTAGTTATAAAACTCTGTACTGTAATGCACTTAGGACAATAATTAACCAACCAAATTTTGTAAAATAAAACAATACCAATCAAACAAAAAAAAAACAAAACAAATACACGTCAAAGAAAATAACAACAATATAAAAGTCCACATTTAATAGCTATAACCTGGGGATTTTGAAGTCAAGAGTGATTAGGGTACTTATAGGTAAGCGTGCTCCATCTTCGACCACGTCACCACTTACCATCAGGTGAGATGGTGGTCAAACGCGAGCCTATTCTGAATAAATAAGCGTCAATAGCCTAATGGCTATGGTGTCGGACTTGTGATCGAGAGCTCACGGGTTCTAACCCCACCCATTGCTGTGAACCCACTCCAAACACAAACATAATTAGCTTAGTTGGAGGGGTTACTAGGGTTGCTAGTAATGTGAATTCTACCCACATTGCTAGTAAGCTTAAAAAAAGGCTAGGCTGAAATGGGATTGGGCGGGTCACGTAAGCCGTATGCACGAGGTTTGCTGGGCCAAAGTCACCACACAGTGGGTGCCGGAGCATGGACGGGACGGCTCCACCGAGGCCGGCTCAGGCAGAGGTGGTAAGACGACCTGTACGTTCCACGACGGCTGATTTGATGCGGTGCGGGAAAAGAGTGTATGGAAGGAATTGAGGTAGGCCTTTGCCCAGCAGTCAGACAGTGTATACTAATGTGTATCAAAAAAGCGTATTATAAGATTCGGTGTAGTGTATCAAAAAAGCCTATTATAAGATTCGGGGCTACGTTGAAGACATAACTGCTTGGCGTTGATTCCTTCCTTCTGCACATGTGGCTTCCCTGGCTTATTGTAATTGCGTGATCAGTGTTAACAACTCCACTTTCGTCAGTGTGTCTTTTTATTTTTCCCTACGATAATCCATCCGATTTAACAGATTTTTTTTTGTTTCATTTTTATTTTTAATTTAGCCTTCATTATTGAAGGCTAATGTTGTCGCTCCTCAAGTTTATTTTAATATAATATAAAGCTTTATTTGTGAATGGGAGAACACTGTAGACTCTTAGATTTGTTTCACAATTTTTTATTTGTAATTCCATTGTGCTATATTAATTGGTCTATACTGTCCTCTCATACCTATTTAACCTGTATTATGGATACATTGTAAAAATGATATTTGATTTGAAAAGAGTAACTGTGGAATTTACAAACTGGCTGGACATTTACAAAGAGTACCAGATGAAAGGTGGACGAAAATCACCACGAACCACACGAATCCACTGAATAAAAAGCGCAGACAAGGTCGACCACAAATGAGATGGAGCGAAGATATCACAAAAATAGTAGGTAAAATTTGGAGTAGAGTTGCTAGTGACAGAATAACATGGAAACGAATGGAGGAGGCTTTCACCGCTAGTTAGCGGTCCTTGTACATAATTTAATAAATAACTAATAAAATTATAATAAAGTATAAATTAAGATACATAATATTACTAACACTTACACTTTAAGTTAAATTTGTAACACTTCATTATATAAGTAGAACAAAACTGTATAAGGAAAATAAAGCTATTTTATTTTATTTATTTATTTTATTAACTGTGGAATTTCTTGCCGGTTCTTCTCCATAAAAACGATTAATTTCGAACCGTGCCCTAACTGCTGACGTTTTGTGCCCATGTAGGCTTATGTGAAATAAAATATTTTGAGTTTGAGTTTTGAGTAATAAAAAAGAAAGAAAAGAGACCTTCGTGTATTTACATATATCACGCTAAACTATAGAAGACAGTACTGAACAGTTAATAGAATCGACATATACTCAAGTTGCTATTAGTATGCAGTACAGAAGCAAGCACCTTTCTAGTGTTCCAGTGTCTCTGAGGAATATAGTATTAATTTGTCTATGAAGACGCTTAGCTAGTCAGTGGCAGTCAATCTTTCGGGCCCCATTTGTATTCGTACTAAGTCACGTAGACAAATAAGAAAAGAAATCGCCGTCAGTTAGCTCGACAGATATTTGCGTTACGACGATTTCTATTGATTTACAATTAAATGATGTGGTTTTTTAATATTAATGTGTAAATATTTATTTTCAATATTTAGCCACATGATTATAAATAAGTAAATGTATATTTTTTATTTATGTTCCGTGTAGACTCAGTCACATCATTTCTACGTTAAATGTTATGAGAGACTAGCTTTTACCCGTGACATCGTTCGCGTGGGAGGATTTTTCCGCGTAAATCCCGATCCCGTGGGCATTCCGGGACAAAAATTGCCTATAGCCTATTCCAGAATGTCAACTATCTAATCTATCGAATTTAATTCAGATCCGTTCAGTAATTTTTACGTAAAACAGCAACAAACATCCATACATCTATCCTCACAATCTTTCGCATTTATAATATTTGTAAGAGTAAGGTAAAATCATTTTTTGTATAATTAAGTCAGTCTATTGTACGCTATTAGAAAACTTCACAGAGACAGTCGATTTTTTTGGGTAACCAATAGGTTGCGTAGAAAGTTTGGGAACCATATCCCAGTTTATAAGCTGGAGAGATAGTGTTCCTCTGATAGAAGCTATTCAAACCAGGTTATAATTGAGATTGCATATAAAGTGGTGGTCATATAATTAAGAACGACATACTATTTAAAAACAAGCTTTTTTTCAAACTTACGAGAATTACACTTTTTGTATGTCTTTTTGTGTCTCTCTCAGTATCGCAAAATTGTTCCACATTGTCGTAGCACACAGTTATAACAATAATTAATTCAATAATATATAGATAAACGTTTTACATTAAACCTTAACATATTATTGCAAACTTACTGGCTGGCCACATAATTAAGAACGCTGGATAGTTTATTTTTTTAAATTTAAATATGTTCTCTATTTAAATTTAAAACTCTGTAACTAAGCCATTATTCGCGTAATTTTGGCGCCATTTAGTGCTGTAAAAGTCAAGAAGTTGATTATTTTACATAAAAATAATGGGGTAAAATAAAAGTTGCGATGAATCTACAAGGGAAGTGATAATAAAACTTCGCGATAAGAATTGGTCATATAAAAAGATGGCTGATCACTTGCATCGCTAAAAAACGGTGATTTTCTACGCTGTGAAGCATTTTAACACGTACCTATCAAACAACTCGTGTAACTAAACAGAGAAATTCATCTCGGCGAGATGATAGAAATATCGTGCGTTTGGCAAAACAATACCCTTTTAAGGAGTCTAATGAGTTGAGAAAAGAATACTCTTCAGCGATCTCAGTGCGCACTACCTGAAGGCGTTTGGTAGAAGCTAAGTTGAACGGAAGGATAGCAAGAAACGTACCCATGTTGAAACGGTGTCATAGGCAAGCCCGGCCTGCATTTGCTAGGGGGTATGAAAGCTTTACAGTAAGACAGTGGAAAAATGATCATTTCTCTGACGAGACAAAAATTAACAGAGTATGTTCTGATGGGAAACGACATGTTCGACGCCCTCCCAATATAGCATTCGACCCCAAGTATACAAAAGTGACATTAAAGCAGGTAGGTGGAAATGTGAATATTTGGGGGTGCTTCTCTTGTCATGGATAGAAGGAATGTGTTAGATTGATAGAAGGAAACATGGATCAAATACAAAAATATACTGGAAGAAACTATGTTACTATATGCTGAAGACGTGCTTCCGATTATTTGGACATTTCAACACGACAATGATCCCAAGCACACTGCACGCACGGTTAAAAAATACCTCACAGTCAATCAGTTTCTGGCTCACAATGGCCACCAATCAGTCCAGATTTAAATCCCATCTTTGTTGCGAAGTTAAGAAAAAGGTTTCAAATCGACGTTGTGGTAACCTAAGAAATAGAACGTAGAAAAATGGCGCGCTATTTCTCTTGAAAAATGTCAAAAATTGAAGAGTCAATCCCTCGCCGGTGCAAGGCAGTCATCAAAAGCCGTGGACATGCTACAAACTGTTAACTTAGAATAAAATGTATTAAATTGCAATTTTTTACATTATCACCGTCTTATTTAATCAGATTTTTAAAATCTAAGTATCTACTGAAACTACTCTCGAGCAGTTTAAGAACCGTCCTTAATTATTTGTCCAGCTTTATTAGTATTTGAAATTGTACCTGTCGATAACAAATTAAATTTGTAAGGTAAATAGTAAGTGATTTTAATATTTGCTCTTAATCCCGTCTACTCTATCCATGTACATAGCTATTTCATAACATGATTAATTTCTTTTGAGAAGGAACATAAAAGTACATATGACATTGTTTTTGTAAAAAAAATCTGGTAAGTATTACAAATCGTTCTTAATTATATGACCACCACTGTACGTCCCGGTTTGCTGAATAAGCATATAGTACAGATAATTACAATTTTCATACGCTTTCAAGTAATTATGCGCTGTACATACTGCGGTTCAGAAATTTTTCCTAAGTTTGCTAGTTGGCGATTTGAAAAAAAAAAGCTCGGTATAAATGCTTTCGTAACTGTGCATATACCTGACGGAGAGACAGCGTTGACGGCCACTTGATCCGTACGGCTTCTATCCAGGACGTCACGTTCTGTTTTACTTCAACTCGAGTGAGTGAATCCCACTTCTGATGACAGAGAGACGGCGTCGTATGTGTTTTTAAAAAGTGTGACGTCAGCTCAGATGACGTCAAGAATGTTGTCTTGGTGATCATTCAGATTCATTCTTGTTCGAGCCGCTGGACAGTGCGGACCTCTCTGTAAAGTCGTTACGCTGTCAGTTGAATAAACGAGTCTCCGGTAACATTAACAAGTGCTTTTATTCGAAAATCAAACCTGAGTGATCACCAAGACAACATTCTTGACGTCATCTGAGCTGACGTCACACTTTTTAAAAACACATACGACGCCGTCTCTCCGTCATACCGTATTTAAAATAATATCGTAACAATAAGGTTCTAATAAGTTACTGAAGGTAAAAATTCCACGAAAACATTTAAAGTTCAATTTTAAAATCACTTCTACGTATGCATCTACGTAATCTACTACAGATTTCATTCAGGTATGTTCAATGTAAAGACATAATAATTTATTTCAATTTATGATGTGAAAATACATTAGGTTTATTTATCAAAACTAAAATACAAACTAGAATAAAGCATCAAAAATGTATGCTCAACGCTGTCGGCTGGCAACGTACCCAAGATACTGGCGGTATTGCCTCGTTGTATGGCAATGCTTAGCCTTTGGCCAAAGATATAGCCAGCCCTTGGGTCACGGGAAGCGTCAACGAGCCTTTTTGATATGTCTTTAAAAAGGCTGTGAGCACACGGGCCCTATGGTCCAAGAGTTTCGACCCCAAAAGGCTCGAAAATATAGTCATCACAGAGATGACTATATTTACGCCGCTTGAGGTTTTCCGCAGCCGCAGCGGGAGCGCCAGCACAAAATGATGAACTGGGAAGACGGGAAGATATTCGCAAAAAAGTTATGAAACAAATTGACCTTTGACATTATTTGCCCTCGAGAAACAAACAAAAGGGAGAGCTGTTGGTAATTTATGCAGATATGTCGGCGACCTCCGTAATTACGTGTGGGCGTACCGCATTTTTAAACCGCGTTCGAAACTGCCAGAGCAGAGATTGGCCGATTTTAATCATAAAAGTTTGTATAGTCTATGGATTTAAAGTCATGTTATTTGGATTTAAAGTCTGTTGAGAACATTTTTTTATTTATTGGTACTTTATGTAAAATATTGCAGGTACATGGGCGGACTTTAGGTCAACCTTTGGGTAAAAAGACCACAATGGATATTGGCTGGCTCTAATAAATAAAATGTGCATCTTTTAAAAGGGTATCAATAAATGAAATGACCTGTCTACGTTCAGACATATCGGTTTTGATAATATAGTTTTTCAACCGACGACAAAAAGAGGAGGTTATCAATTCGACGCGTATATATATATATATATATATTTTTTTTTTAATGTATGATCATCGATTACTCGAAGACGGCTGAACCGATTTGGAAAATTCTTTTTTTGATTGAAAGGGTATACTTCGATATTGGTCCCATTTTCATAAACGTTAGGATCTGATGATGGGATCCTGGAGAAATCGAGGGAACTCTTCAAATATTATAGGCACACCTATGTCGTTTTGGGTATTTATTATAGTAACTTGTGCAGTTGCTCTCAAAAAGTACCATTTGAGGAAGTGGAACTGATGATGAAGACCACAGATGGCCGCCGAAACTACTCAATAATAAGTATTGAGTGGATTGCGATTCGATTACTTGAATATGGATGTTACGCACTTTATGCTCGTCACAATGCATATGGTGATGTAGAGCTGATGGTGAAGTACCAGGAGAACTCCTCAACAATTAACGGCCCAGCATTGGGAAAAGCAATATTTTGTAAAAGTTATAAGTAGTTGATAATTAGGCTCTTGTAACTAGGTAAATTAAAAATAGACCAACTAAAAAGAGTGAAATAAAAACTTTTTACCAAAAAATTAAACCGACTCCCAAAAAACACTGCAAAGTGAAAAATAACTTTAATTTCGGAAGTCGGTGCCAAAAACGAAAATACAAAACTAAAGACCGAAATTAAAGTTATTTTTCACTTTGCAGTGTTTTTTGGGAGTCGGTTTAATTTTTTGGTAAAAAGTTTTTATGTCAATTTACATCCACCGAGAGAGAAAAGATATAAGTTAAAGATATTTGAAATATCAGAGAGAATTATATATTTTCATGAGTATCTAATATAATTCACTTTTATCTCAGAGAGTTTAAATAATAAGGATTATCATATATCTAAAGCATCTCACGTTTATTGGCTTAAAAACTTGAGACGCTGAGTTTTAAATTATCTTTTCAGATTTATTTGAGTTGTATATTACTTTTTATACAAACTGAGTGTACTTAGAAGCTTTCCGTGGGAATATTTTGGTTACATAGTTATTAGAAGCATGTCTAATATAAATGACTTTTTGTTTACATTGTAAAGTGATTTACTTACTTACACTTAAATGCATATTATCGCAGAATCATAGTCTGAGATTACAGATCTTCAATGACGCTTACATTTGAAAAGTTCAAAATTGTTAAATAATAAAGCCTCTACTCTAGGCAGTAACTAATTAACATAACACTCACTATTACACAGCACTACTAAATCCTACTAAGGTTCTAATTTGCTCTTACTTTCATATACAAAATAAACAGATTTGTAACCCGGTTAGTATAAATTAACGTATTCGTAGACTCGATCGATAACGTGACGTCAGCCATTGTTGCCTTCGGTTTTTAAACCTGATTCTTTATTCAAAAGTTTGTTCGTTTTTGTATTTCTTGCAATTATTGTGGCAGCCATCATTTTATTTAATTCTACACTGCCAAGGTTTCGTGTTAGCTATATAATAATTCTTATGTAATTATCTCAATCAAATCAAGCTGAGGTCCATTATAAGTTTTTGTAATCAAATTAGATTTTATTTGTTTCGCTAAGTAATTAACAAGGCGTTATTTTGTGTCAAAACACGCCTTGGAAGTATTTTCGTGAAAACTTTGTTTTGTAATGCTGTTTGAGTTGCCCAGGCTTTTATATCTATATCTATGTACTTGAAAACTCCAAACAACAGCTTTCAGAGATTAACTCCGTCGAATTACATGTAATCACAAGTCAGTCGCGTTAATTCCGGCTCGGGGCGAATTTCGATTTAATCTGTCTGCAGGAACATTGCTCGATATCCAGTGTTATTTAATTACAGGAATAGAAAAAACAGGTTATGGCTACACCCTAGTGTTATTTTTAGATCTAAATGTGGAAATAACTTGTACCATGTACTCGTTACTCTTTGTGCAATGTTGTGTAATCTTGGATTCTTTGAGAATTCTGTTGAATAATCTAGATGCTTAACTATGTAGGTGTTACGTTGTAGGAAATATGTACGTGAGATAATGCAACGGAGTCAACGACATTTTAATGAATACTTAAACATTTATTAAAAAAAAGCGTAGCGTGATCAATCCCGTATCAAATCTGGGTTAATATATTTTATTATTACTTAAGAATCCGTTTAGTGAAATACTTATGAACAAATCTTAATTTAATTGCTTCAATAAGGTTTTAAGGTTACACAGTGTCAAGTTACAGAAATACAAAACGATTTCTATCTTAATAGGTTGTTAAAATTTGATTGTATTAAATAAGACGATTTCTGTATACAAAGTGTAGGAAAAATAGCGAGCTTACGCGTTTTTATTTATTTATTTAGAGTTACCAAAATTTTACAACACCACTACAATAACATAAAAATAACAAACAAGAAGGAATGATAATATGTGTAATAAACAACATAACCATTCACACATAATAAAAAAACCGGTCAAGTGCGTGTCGGGCCACGCGCAGTGTAGGGTTCCGTAGTTTTTATAACAACCAAGTGCGTGTCGTATTCGCTGACTGATCGTTTCGTACCAGGCTCTAACTAAAAGCCAAACATGACTACCTAACTAATTTGACTTCCTATACAATTCCTCACCTGATCCAACAATTTTGCACGGAAAGTTTTAATTTTTTTTAGAGATTTGTATAAAACTTGTCACAGCCGGTGTTTTGAATTTAAATACAGGACACAGAGCTACACTACTCAATAGTCACAAAAAATAAAATTGAGGAAGTAGTTTGCTGGGGGAGCTTTGTGTTTATTATTATATAGCAAAATAATAAATAAATAAAAAGATATTAATTTGAATTCACTCTAAAAACGGGCCCAGATAGGGCGATAGTAACTGAAGAAGGAATTATCATTCATTATTATAAAAAATATGATCTATTTGAGTACCACCACGTGTATACGGAAGTGGTTGTAATAAAGACTGGTAACCAGCGTCACGTATTAATTTGAAAACTGCAGTTGTCGTTACGGAGATAGTCTTCATTAAAATCTCCAAATATTATGCAAGGACTGTTATGCGATAGTAAATTACTTACAAAACCTACTGCGCGACTGTTGGGACATTTGCATGATCTATAAAAAGCTATAATCTTCACTGCATTTATTTCGAAAATTACTGCTTCACAGTTGTCACCTCCAGCAATGTCAATGTAATACCGTGGGTTGCTATATTCAATATAATTTTTTGCCCATCCACACACACCAAAACCTGGGTTTGAACTAGACTGTTTAGGGCCATTTGTTCTAATTATTTCCTTAAAACTAGCGCGATACAACTGACGCTTAGCGCCATCTATCGACATTTCTATGGAGTTGTTCGAAATTTTCGAGTCAAATACAATTGGTCGACTATTACTCGTAAACTTGTAAAGCCCACTTATGTGTGATAGTTTTCCTTTAAACTTCGTTATATATGGTACTACTGCCGTGACATTTGAATTTCTAACTACAACCGTTTAGTTGATAGAGGGGGAGCACACTTGACTCTAACGAAAATTGGTACTTTAAAGCTTGATAAGTCACGAACGGTTTACTTAATCAAAAAACGGTCTACCTATACCCCTAATATTTTGAAAGACCTATCCAACGATATCCCACACTATGGGAAGAACGTAAAAAAAAATTATCATCCCACTTTACATGTAGGGGAGTTACCCTAAATAATTGTGTTTTTCAAAATTTTATTTTACCACTTTTTCGGCGTCATTAACGTGTATACTCATGCCAAATTACAACTTTATAGTACCAATAGTTTTTGAGCTAAACCGCGCACAGACGGACAGACAGACGGACATGGCGAATCTATAAGGGTTCCTTGTTGACTACGGAACCCTAAAAATGCTTAAGTGCTATCTTATAAATACAGTATTTTTGAAAGACATCAATTACTAAGTAAAAGCCAAGTATGTTTGAGAAACTATTCTTTTTTTTAATTCATAGCAGATTTTTTCTTTATGTTTTTATATTCTTGTCTCGCAAAGCGTATTTGGTGTTACAAGGATATAACCATATATACATGCCATAGTTTTGGGCCCCCCAATAGAAGGGCCCAAAACTATGGCATGTCTAGCAAGTGACGTGGTCTAGTGAGTGATTATCAAGCAAGCGGTAACATTTGTTTGTAAGTTTTTATCCTGGAGGTAACCTCTAGAACTAACAATCCAATTCTAAATTGTTTTTTTATTAGCTATTAATTTTTTCATAATCCACGCGGACGAAGTCACGGGCAAAGTACTAGTTATAGAGTTAAATGCGTCTTGTCTATTATATTGTATTTGAGAAAAGCATAAAAAACCAGCATCACCCTATCTCTAGTACATTATTAACCCTTTTCATATCAAGATCTTTTTCAAAGTCAGCAACACATTTTTTTGGTCTCCATTTCCCTTCCGTTCCTGTCACTTCCAACCGTTATCTGACAGCCAATCAGAGGTAATATTTTAACACTCTGATAATGACATAGGGAGCAGGGCCTTCACGTTTGATTACATAAGCTTGTCAACGTTCACGTATGTCGAGCGAACTGGAGGCAATTTCCTAGGCTAATTATGTGGCGAATGAAAACCGACGACGGAGTGACAAACTCAATTCATTTCGCCCACGTTCCGGCTCTTGATTGGAAATAGAATCCTTTAGTAGGTCAAACAGCTTGAAAGGGTTGACATAAAATTACGGCTATGAAAGGGCCTCATTTCACAATTATAATTAATTGTGAACGTTAAATGATGTTTTCTGTGAATTGATCGCATTGATTTTGTATAATGTTTTAGAAGAGTAACGTTCTGAGTTTGAATAGCTCAGCAGTTTTAATTTTATCGCTGGCAAAGTCAAATCAACGGTTGTGATTGGCTGTCATTTTTTTAATAGATGTTAAGTTTTTGTTTGCCATTTTGCCTGATGTTATGCAATTATGCGGTAGATGATGGAGCACATGGGCTTAGAAGTAACCTATTTCTTTTTGGGGAGGAATTATTTGAAATGGTATTTAAGAATTTGTATTTACTGATGTTATTAGGCCTTTTACCGTGGCGACTGATTATCCTAAACAAATATCTGCGGTATCGTTAAGTATTTACATGATAATGGTAAATTGTAGCAGAACCTACCACAATATGCCAACATAAATACCTGTGCCTACAAAACTGTATTTGATATGCAATAGGCGCATCGAGAAAACTCTTTGCGAATAGGAAAATCACTTTCTATTTTCTTTGTTTGCAT
The DNA here is from genome assembly GCA_943138885.2 of Tholera decimalis. Classification (NCBI taxonomy): domain Eukaryota; kingdom Metazoa; phylum Arthropoda; class Insecta; order Lepidoptera; family Noctuidae; genus Tholera; species Tholera decimalis. The sequence goes on from OW964561.2 coordinate 16,976,468, forward strand.
ACGCGGAAAATACTTTAATGTTATCTATACTTAACACGTAGAGAAACTGAACATAATATGTTACTGGGACGGTATCATTAATCTCTGTATTAGTCGTGTGTTGAGTTCTAATCGCCATGTTAGTAGACAAAAAATTTATCCAAGGCTGCCTTCAGCAGTGACTAAGTTAAAAATAAATAATAAGCCGGCTTCTAAATTGAAAATTTCGGATTTCAGACGATTTCAGACGACACCCAACTTTGTTGCTAAGTTTGACTGATTGTGATTGTGAGACAAAATTAGAGTGAGATTTTGCCAGCTTATATTAATTCAATTCAGTAACCTATTAATGTATGTGTGTGACTCATTGCCCACAGTCAAACCGCTAAACCAGTTTTGTGGGGAACTATATATGTTTTATATTTGTATCTGCCAATATGCAGTAAAGAAATACATACATAATCTTAATCAAATAAGAGCATATCCTCGATAAGCATTTTAAGCCGGCTGTCGTTTGTACAGACGCCAGCACATCAAGCTACAACAATCTGTCAAATTTCTTTAATAGATTTTCAACTTTATTTTTAATGAAATTAGGTTCAAGGTTGATTGGGAAAATTTGACAGTTTCGGGTAGCTTCATGTGCTGGCGTCTGTACATCTTGGACAGCCGTTACGGGTAGTCAGAAGCCAGAAATCTAAATCCAGTCTGGCCAAAGAGTATCGTTTAACCCAGTTACTGGGTTGTGGAGGCCAGATAGGCACTTTCTCCATGAAAATACTGTTACTCAGCTGCATCCTTTTAGACTGGAAACCGATCCCGAGATACCTAGTTTAGAAAAGGCAAGTCATAATATTTGATCACCATCTTCCTGCCTTTATCTCAGTTTTTTAGGGTCGGCGCTTCACGTTTTATCTCAGTTCTTTAGGGTCGGCGCTTCACGTTTTCTTCTTCTATTCTCCCCTGTCAGACAACACCGTAAAATTATCTTCTTTTTCAACCGACGACAAAAAGAGGAGGTTATCAATTCGACGCGTATATTTTTTTTTTTTAATGTATGATCATCGAGTACTCGAAGACGGCTGAACTGATTTGGAAAATTCTTTTTTGTTCGAATGGGTATACTTCGAAATTGTTCCCATTATCACCAATGTCAGGATATGATGATGGGATCCTGGAGAAATCGAGGGAACTCTTCAAATATTATAGGCACACCTATAGCGTTTTGGGTATTTCTTATAGTAACTTGTGCAGTTGCTCTCAAAAAGTACCATTTGGGGAAGTGGAACTGATGATGAAGACCACAGATGGCCGCTGAAACTACTCAATAATAACTTTGTATTGAGTGGATTGCGATTCGATTACTTGAATATGGATGTTAAGCACTTTATGCTCGTCACAATGCATATGGTGATGTAGAGCTGATGGTGAAGTACCAGGAGAACTCCTCAACAATTAACGGCCCAGCATTGGGAAAAGCAATATTTTGTAAAAGGTTATAAGTAGTTGACATTTAGGCTCTTGTAACTAGGTAAATTAAAAATCAACCAACTAAAAAAATTGAAATAAAAAATTTTAACAAAAAATTAAACCGACTCCCAAAAAACACTGCAAAGTGAAAAATAACTTTAATTTCGGAAGTCGGTGCCAAAAACGAAAAACAAAACTAAAGACACCGACTACCGAAATTATCTTTCATATCATTCCTCACAGAATCCACCCGTCCTTTTTTGACATTCCTCTACCTCTCCATCCTCCAACATTCAAACCCGTCACACTTTTATTTGCATGCGTGCCATCCCTGCTCATGACATGTCTATACTAGTCAGTTAGTGTACTGGTAGTATCCATAGTTTTTGATCATTAACTAAATTAGGCAAATTCTATTATATTAATATTATGGCATCTATTGCGAAATCTTTTACCGTAGAACCACATAAAGCTTGTCCGGACACAACTTTCTGATCGGGTCCGGAGAAAATAATTAGCTAGACAGATAATAACTAACTACGACACCACGCTTACCTGTTTTATTACAACACAACTAAGAACATACATTATTATGTACAAATATAGTGGTTAGGTTAGTTTTTCAAGTGGTTAGTCAAAACGATGCGAAATTCCACGAGATGTAGTCACCGCCTGTTTAGCTTAGCAGGCGGATGCGTTGCAAGGTCGTTAGAAACCGCTATGAAATCGAAGTGCACGAGCGTCATATTTTGTAGACAGTTGATCATATTGGCTTAGTCTGCGGCTTTGCCCAGAGCTCACGTTGTACCGATATTGAAAAGCAGCTATTTAGTACCATGCAGTGATGATAACTCTTTAATTCCTTTACACTATTGCCGTGAACCAACTCTAGACACAAGCATATTTAGCTTAGTCGGAGCGGTTAACTTGATTGCTAGTAAACTCTACCAACTTTGCTAGTTCTATTTTAAAAAAAAATCTCCTACTTTAAAATCAAAATTTCTTTTTTACGTCGTAACCGTACTTATTTATTTTAGGTGCATATTGATGACTAACACGTCTTTCAATTTAATACATCAATATGCAGTTCGTTACAATATTTTTGTGAGATAGGATTTATAGACAGATGTAAGAAGGTTATACTTTATTGAACACCGTTATTATAACAAATATGACCTATTTAAACTTAATTTGTAGTATTCGAAATAGCCTATTTGTTATTTAATTTAATGAAAACCTCTTTTGAGCATAGATAATAAATCTTGAGCATAGAATATTATCTATGCTCAAAAAAGGTTATAATTTCAACTGTAAATCTGATATCACATTAATGAAAAACCATAAGTCACATGGCTTAAATAACTTGCCCTAATTAATAATTTAAATGCGCTTTATTTGTAATGCCGATATTAAAACCATTTGTTGAAAAGATTGCTTTGAAACCTTACTTCAAGCTCACGACACAGTTTCGTAACACATTGTTCTAAGCGACGACGTAGGCAGCTTTAATAATTACGTACTCACTGTATGTACGAGAACAAGTACCTATTAAGGTTGCACCTTAAGTGAGAAACGGAAGCATGTATTGGCTGAAAATTGTATTGGCTCTGTCGGCTTCTGTATTTCGTACCACATAGGACCCAACAGCCTTTAAATCAAGAGTGAACACGCATCTTCTGGGCTCGCTTGTTCCATCGTAGACCTCATCTAACACTTATCATCAGGTGTGATCAGGGTGAAGAGTGGGCTCATTCGTAATAATAAATTTAATAAAAATGCTGGGACGTGTCTGGCTTTATTGAGATTTTAAATCATTATTTTCAATCGTTAAGCTGTTATTGAAGTGACATTTTGTATAGAACAGCGATTAAAAACAAAATAGCGTGGTTTTTGAATCTCGTGTCAATCCCAAATATTTTGGCATTGTATGCACTTTGTTTGTGGTGCGAGTTTCAACTCAAGATCTCGAATAGTATCGTTTTGGTCTAGGGGTGTCATTTACCGATGTTTTCGTAGTTAATTAATAGACACTTCGCAGCACAATATAGTCCCCGGCACGTAAGTTAGCAAGGTTTAGGCGTAGTGGGGGTAAGTTCGCGCATCGTGCACTTAGTGGAACAAAAAAACTTTTTACCAAAAAATTAAACCGACTCCCAAAAACACTGCAAAGTGAAAAATAACTTTAATTTCGGTAGTCGGTGTCTTTAGTTTTGTATTTTCGTTTTTGGCACCGACTTCCGAAATCAAAGTTATTTTTCACTTTGCAGTGTTTTTGGGAGTCGGTTTAATTTTTTGGTAAAAAGTTTTTATTTCACTCTTTTTAGTTGGTCGATTTTTAATTTACCTAGTTAAAAGAGCCTAAATGTCAACTACTTATAACCTTTTACAAAATATTGCTTTTCCCAATGCTGGGCCGTTAATTTTTGAGGAGTTCTCCTGGTACTTCACCATCAGCTCTACATCACCATATGCATTGTGACGAACATAAAGTGCTTAACATCCATATTCAAGTATTCGAATCGCAATCCACGAAATACTTATTATTGACTAGGTTCGGCGGCCATCTGTGGTCTTCATCATCAGTTCCACTTCTCCAAATGGTATTTTTTGAGAGCAACTGCACAAGTTACTATAAGAAATACCCAAAACGCCATAGGTGTGCCTATAATATATGAAGAGTTCCCTCGATTTCTCCAGGATCTCATCATCAGATCCTGACTTGGTGATATGAAGAAACAAAAAAGAATTTTCCAAATCGGTTCAGCCGTCTTCGAGTAATCGATGATCATACATAAAAAAAAAAAGAGGAAATAAAATATACGCGTCGAATTGATAACCTCCTCTTTTGGTCGTCGGTTGAAAAAGTAGTCACTTTTATTGCTTGTCATTATTCTATGGCTATTGCCATCATTTATATGTCTATCATGTCTGTTTAGAAGAAAGTTAAAGAAAGGACAGGAATTCGTAAAATATATGCATTTAAAAGTTAAAAAAATAAAGAAAATATTATTAAAAATTATGTGTTCTCATCGTAACAATCAGTTTCCGTCTCTTTTTCAGTTTGAGCTTCTTTTTCCATGAAACAGTACTCATCGTATACCTACATGTTTCTGGCATGCCTGCGTAAAACGGTACATTATATCGTATATAATATATTTAACGGTATAAAATAAATAAATTACAACAACTCGTGACAGAAACTAAATTTAAAACAATAACAATAACTCGTAGCAAAAACTGAACAAAAGAAAAGGATATAACTTCGTGCATGAAAGTGTAATCGGGAGCGAAAAGGATGCGCGATGCAAGGGTTGACTGACGCACCAATCGTGCGCTCGGATCGGCGCCACCTCATACCCCGCGTCCCGCTGGACAACCGACGAGACCTAAAAATCGCCTGCTGCGCATGTAACGACTCTTGCCAAGTTACGTGCCGGGCACTATACCACACCGTCACTTCGTATTACATAGTTTTTAAGTTATTATATACCTAGTTAAGTATTGGATTATTTTATATTGTTATTATTATTTATCTGCAGTTTTCTATGGGGTTTGCTGCTTGAAATAAAGGAAGTAATAATAATTGTTGCAAAATTATCATGTTGTTTAGAGCCAAATTACGTTTTTTCTTCCAAGTGATGTCGTTCTGCCGCCATTGTCTACTTTTTTATTCAAATCATTCCACTCACAATGCACGTATATTGCGTTTAACCTCACGTTCCATTTGTACAGACTTACGTATATTCATGAAATGTATTCTAAACTTCTAGAAAAAAAATTGCTGACATATCCAGGACCTCAAATTTGACTAAAACGAAAATGCAGCTGCAGTTTACTATGAATTTTCTGTTAAGACACATTCCGCGTGTTTGCACATTTACCTATAACCGTTTAGCAAAACATTGTACATAGTAACTGGTTGAGTGCTTCGGTTGTATTGACAAGGTTGGAGTAATTTATTCCATAAAAGAATAGTAACGTAGAACATACCGAAACAGATTCAGTAAACATAAGAAAAAAAACTTTCGCAAGATCGTTTTCAAGATAAATGGTCTTTATTTTGCAAATTGTTTATTAAATAACACTTTACACGTAATTTTTTACGTATTATCGAATTAGATGAGGCCGGTGTTTCTTAACTGACCACCCTGAGAAGAAACACCGAAACAAATTCAGACTTCAGTCTCTTTTGATTTGAGTGGGCTTGTCCAGACAGAGAGCAAGCATTTATCCGATTTAGGTTTTCAAAACATATTAAAGAAAGGTGTGAATCAAAGCATGGCGGTTGACAGGGGAGAGAGGCAGAAGTTGACAACAAGTACCACGGGACAAGTAGTTTTTACCCGCTTCAGCTTATCACCACAGACGTACCCTAACTACAGCTAGTGCCTAAATACTGTAGCGTTATGCGTTAATAGATGTGATTAATTGTCACATTGTTTATGTACTAGAGCCATTTACTAGATTATATGAAAGTCTTGATATTAATTAGTAGTTTACAAAGCATTTTGGATTATAGTTCAAATTTATTGTGCTTCACAGCAATTGTGTTTTATAGAAGTAATATTTATTTTCAATATTGCTTTAACTTATCACCATAACTACTCACCAGACTAATATATTCTTATGTATTTCTTACAGAGGAATTGAATTTTATTGTTTAATGGTTTTATATGTTTACGTTTTTCCTCAAAAACGACATTGTAATTTTGTTAAGAGCTGCATCGTTGTGTAGTTGGATTAATAATCAAAGTGTGGAAAAATAAAGTGTTTGATCCAGTACAATAAGACTCTTTCTGGCCACTTACAATATAAGGAACTTACCGAGTATCCCTGGCGCCTACTAATTTGTTCGCAGATTACGGTTTGCGTAATCAGGGGAAACTTTTTATTAAGGTCTAAGACTTGTTTGTTATTCAGAATCAAGCTACTTTGTATAAATAGATTTTAAGTTATTACAATACCAAAATGCTAATTCAGATAAACCATTTATTTAGGATTACTTGGAACTTAAGCTCAACCTTTTTCGTAAAAGCCTAGCCCCTTAAAAAATACATTTTGGTGGACTACCCGCGTATTTATTTTCTCCTTCTGTGTCAAATCCATCCAAAGGTTGTTTGTAAAATATCGATTTTAGCGATAAGACCGCCCTTTTATCACCCTTTTTAATTGTTAAGTCCATAATTTTGTTTTACTGTTATGGTGTACAATAAAGAATATATCTATCTATCTTTTTAAATCCAATGGTGAGTAGAAAATTTGAATTTCGAATCTGCTAATCATTATTTATACGAAGTAATTGGTTACATTCTCTATTTTATGAATGAGCTAACCAATTCACAACAAGAATTTGTATGTAAAGCGTCAAAAGCCCGGGTGTCGGACTTGTGATCGAGTGGCCATGGGTTCGAACTCACTCCAGACACAAACATATTTAGCTTAGTTGGAGACGTTAACAAGATTGCTAGTAATATGAATTCTTCCATATTGCTAGTTATATTTTTAAAAGAAAACAAAATGTATGTAGGTCCATACAAAACAGCACTGAACTTAAACAATGAAAGTTCATGTATATTTTGTTCATTAAACCGCTAAAACAACAATTTTAGCAAGTCTTATATTTCCCAAAGGTAAACCGAGGCACTGGTCCCGATTTTAATTAAATAGAAAGTCGGATCCTCCGAAGTATTTGAAGTATTGGCAAAAGTTTAGTGAAGTAATATAGGTCGATATCGAACAATAAAGATATTTTACTTACCATTCGGACACGTGAAAAGGTTGCCCTGTGAACAAAAACAAAATAATTAGATATTTCCGTTAAGAAGTTTTAATGAAATGTTTCAGCCGACTATTTGGTATTTGGACTTTGATCCTGAAAAGTTTTCTTGAATTTGTAAATTTCGAAAATGATTCATAATTATTATTTTGAGAGACTGCTTATTCAAGTGATAACGTATTTATTAAAACTTTATGCTCCATTACAATATCGAGGCGATTACTAATAATAATACTACTAATACTCCCTTTTTTTTTTTTTTTTTTATCGTGGTAAAATTATCAAATAAGTCCTCCCACTCCGGGCAGGGTGGGAGGGACTGTCAGACTTTTACTGACTAAAATCCACGGTGTTCCTTCAATAACCCTTTACGTACCCTTACGAAAACAATAAAAAAAATAAAAAAATATTAATAGTAGGTTTGTCATCTAAAAAAATTAAAGTGCTGAAAAAAAAATAGTTTTTGCCTACAACTATTAGTTTTCCAAAAACGCTGGGATTGGTTCCAACTTAAAGATTAGGGGCTGAATTTCAGTATTTCACTCAGAGCGAATGCCATCTGGATTGCAAAACGTAGTTACTAGGTCCCTAGCGATCCTGGAGGCTCTTGGCGTCCGGTAACGACTAATGGAGCTTCATACGTTGACAGGCTTAACGCGATTTTCACACAGCAGAGCGGTCTCAAATCTCCACGAGTAAAGAATGCTTCATATTATCTTCGTTTCGGAGCAAGTCTATTGCTCAATCGCTATGCTTCTGTTTAGCCACAAAATCATCGCCTTTTGCGCGAAATCACGACATTTCATGCGCATATTAAAAACGAAGAGATTTGCGAGAATTTCTCTTCGTCATATATAATAACGACCGGCTGTTGACTATTTAATTTCTTGGTCTCATCTGTCTGAATCAAATTATTTATTGATAGTGATTAAAGATTAGCGTATTACATAGAGCTACTCGTTACTTAAGTCGGCTGTGTGATGTTTTTCAATGCTGGTAGTTTTGTACATACATAGGAACCGCTGCTTTTATCTAAACCACTTAGTTACTAGATATCTTAATATATGGGCTAGTAAGCTTGTGGAACCTTAGTGCCCTCTTTATACTGAAGTAAACTTTGTGTAGGCCGCCCGTCATATTACTGAGCCCATATTTGGGAATCTCGTTACAACGCCTCTCAATTTAGCTTGTATGTGACAACATTACGGCAATGAATCTCTGTTATGGGCTACTGTGTACCCATGCAGTTTGAGGTTGGACGCTAAATTAATTTTAATAGAGAAGTACCGAAATATTCGTGTTATAGGAAATAGTTTCTCGACTCTTTGTGTTGTTTCAAGCGCTCAATTTGAATTAACGTTTGAGATTTTTTTTCAATTTGCTAATGATTCATCTGATTATTATTTTACATTATAGAATTAAATAAAGCCATTAGTTATAAAACTGACACGTTTCAGTCGATTATAATTACCAGAAAACTAATGGATTGATATTCCTAGACAGCACACATCGAAACAAATTTAAAATGTGGTCAGTTTCACAGTTTTCCATTCGGGAATTGATATAACGTGCGGTCGTGACAGAATGAAACATTTCAAGTGGCTTGCCAAACTGGGGAAAGTGGGTTTTCGAGGACACTCGCCACCCGTGACCGAACAAAACAGTTATAAGCGAAACTAAGATTTTTAGGATAAAACAATTAATAAAACGGCGACGCATTCCACTTGATTGTTACATAAGTCTGCTTGCTGATTGGTGGTGACAGCCGAGATTCTAATACCGACCCCGACCCGTAGAAAGTACACTTAACGGGGTAAACAGAAGTGTGAATTTCAATAAACAATGTTCCCGACACATTTAAAATTAAAACTAACATAGTAGTTTTACTAAGTATGTTTCCCGGGAACTTTTATGTACGATAAGGAAAGTAAATGTCGGATTTTATGACTCGAGTTTTATTTCAGAGAATTTTGCTGATTCGAATTTGCGGTTTTGTGACAACGTTGCACAGCCATTCATAACGTTATTAAATTCTAGTTGAAACGCTGAATTCATAATTAATTAAGTAAATATCGCATAACAGCGATGCTTTTGGATATATGCGGGTGTTATACGTCACTGATTTTACCAAATCAAACAGTGTGTCGAAAGCGCAAACTCGCAGTCGCAATGTTTGTCTAACTACTTACAAAATCACAGAGCCTCCCATCTGTACCAACATGACACTCGCTGACATGAAAGTTAATGTATTCCGACAGTCTATGGTTTTGGAGTGTAATGGATGTAACAAACTTGTAATCGATCTCGCGGGCTCGCTACACTGAACTAGCTGATGAAGTTACGCAACGCAATAATATTTTGTTATGAAACGGCCTGCAACCAATATTATGGAAAATCATAAGTTCATGGATAATAATTACGACGATTGAGATAAGATTTATTTCAATCAAGCGACAAATAACTTAATTTTTAAGATTCATTCATTTAAAAACATTTTCAGCTTTATAAATAAAATTCAGAAAACATCTGTGGTCGAACTAGATACCGGAATATCTGTGTTTCAGAAACCATCGCTCTTCCTTTATGGTTATACATTTCGCCGATAGTTACAAATTCCGCCATGCGACTCTTCGCATTTACGTTTTGCCAAGAACATGGTCCGTGTCAATGTATTAAAATAGATTTAGGGTATGATGGGGCTGTCATTCTCAGAGCGTAAAGGTCCCCAATAATATAAAGAAAAAAAAATACGCTAGTAAACTTTTATTTGGTAAATTAAAAAAATCAATAAAATAAACGCCATTATCTTCTAAATAAAACACCATTGTAAACAAATTAGAAAATATAATTGATTAAGCTTATTAAATCGCTTGCTGTATCGAATGTTGAACAATGATCGAATCTGTATAACTTCATTATGCTATCCTGCAGCATTGACACGCCATGGTTCAGTAATATTTATTCTAATTAGAGGTGTTGCAATCGCTATGATAGCTATATTAGCGGTCCTGCAAAACTAACAGGCTCCATGATTGTGGAAAGCACACACTCAGTGATTACGACTAATGACTGTGGTTGAAATAAATATAGATTGATTACTCAATAGTACTCGTAACAATGTTTACTAAAATATTATCAACATTTGGCTCTATGTTGAAGTACAGACACGAAAACATTCAATAACTGCCTAACTTATTGATGATTTTTGTCATATTGTTTTAAACTATCCCACGTTCGTCTTCTGTTTAATGGCTAATAATAACACCAAGTTGTTAATTAGTACTAAGTATTTTGTAACAATTGAAGACAATGTATCGCTCCATAAACATTAAAGAACAATAAGTATTTTCTTTGCAGGTAATTCGGTAAAAGTAATCAACTTTGCAATAGTGTTACGAAGTTGCATTGTCTAAATAAACAGTTGTTTTAACATACAATGAGATGTTCCGCCAATATGATTGAGAAGGCTGTACGAACATCCGCCTGTACATAACAATTCTATACTACTCAAAGATCAGATTTTAATTAAGTCTAAGTATATTAATCTTTTTCATCTACAAACAATATATCAATTAGTAATCAAGCGATCCGTTATTGAAACAATCTCATTTTAATGACTTCGGTAGACTAATTTATTTAATCACTCAGATTACTATGACGCAATAAAATAAAAACATTGTGACTTTGAACGGAATAATCCAAATTGCTTTTGTAAAATTCTAAGTTAAAATGGATTATGAATATTTCCACTTAACCGAGTGGCACTTTTAAGATTAAACTCTGGACATAAAGTGTTTTATCAAAAAATACGAGAGCTTTATATCCGACGACGGTATGCTACATTGTATACCTATGGGACGCAAGAAGGATTACCACCAACTACATATACAGGGTTATTGGAAATACGTCCCGATCCTGTTAAGGGCGTGTAGATGAGGTCATTAACTAACAAATCAACCCTAAGTTTCTAGGCCTAAAGTATACCATTATCGAGATTTTTTTTTAATATTAAAATAAAATAGGACTTTATCTCTTCTAAAAATTTATAAAAAAAAACAAAACCACGTTTTAGCATTCTTATTTATTAAGTAGCTAAAGAATTAAGTTGCGCATAATAAAAAAATATAAAACAATTAAAAACCTCCGTACTTTTGAAAAAAGAGATCCAATACTTATTTTATTTTTATGACTTTTGCAACGTCCTATGAAATAATTTTTTTTTTCTCCTAAAAATCACTAATCCATTTTGACGGCGGAACATTTTATCTGTTAGTTAATGTCCTCATCTACACGCCCTTAACAGGATCGGGATATATTTCCATTAACCCTGTATAATCTTTCTCTTATATATAAAAATCAATTGCTGTTGTTAGTCTCGCTTAAACTCGAGAACGGCTGAACCGATTTGGCTAATTCGTTTTAAAATATGAATATAAGGTGAGAAAATATGGTGAATAAAAATAGCAATAAAAATGCGATGTTCGGTAAATTATATGGTGTACAGAAATAAGACGCATATCGAGATTTTTTCGTGCCTCGGAAAGCACGTTATTTCGTTGATCCCGAGGAGCCAGAAAACATGACTCCACTCTTACCAAGGAGTATCGTGTTTCCCAGCTACTGGGTGGTGGAGGTTAGATAGGCAGTCGTTCTATGTAATATACTGGTACTCAGTTGCTACTCAGCATACACGAATGTATGCTGAGTAGCAACTGATGTTGTTGGATGTTGTTGTATGCTGTTGGACTGGAAGCTAAAATAGGAAAAAGGCTAGGCAGAAGATAATGATATGACTAAGACTCATATAACCTATTAAGTATTTCCTAGTAGTTGTCAATAACATCGAATCTTAGAGGCTACATAAATTGTCATTCAGTGAAAACAGTGCCTGTACGAAATACCTTTACAGCAAATAAACCTTTGCATTAATGCATAGACCCCATCATGACATGCTTATAAAAAGAAGCAGAAATAGGCAAATCCATTTATTTTTTTCTGTGCAGAGTTTCAATTTAAGGACTGAATATATTTAAATAAACGCAGGTACGTTCAGTTTAAATTTAACGATTTTTAGATCAATGTGCTAAGAACAATAAATTTTAATGCATTTAGCATCTTCTGCATGTATCAGGGTCAAACAACCAATTTTTGGTCGTTGTTTTGTTAAACCAAATGTATATTTCTCATGAATGAATATACATCTCAAAGATGCTAATATTTTTCCTTTTTTGTATTAGGTTGTTAATAAGTAATTTGAAAAGCCCAAAATGCATGAGAACGACTTTAAAATGCATTACCTAAAGGTCAAGTAAATTTTTGACTTTAGCAGTCGTAATCGCTGAGTGATATCATTTTGTCATGAGCCATTTTTCAATGAAAACCTGACGAGAATTACACAGACGGCTCACTAAGTAATATAAAAGAAGTAATAAAAGCTTACCTCTGAGCTGGCTTGCACGGCAACCAGTAGGAACACGACGACACATAGTGTCGCCGGACACCTTATCAACATCGTAAATCTGTGAACAAAACATAATAATGCTTAGCTTTTCTTACCAACACTGTTACAGAACTTTGTACCAAATGGTACAGTAGAAAAAAGAGATAAATGTGCAGGTCATTTATTTCAGGGAGGGGAAAATATTACTCAATACTCAATCATTTATTGCATTCCGTATGTGTTACAAACAATTTTAGATCTATCTGGACCCTGTCGGGCGCAGCAAAAATTAGGAGAGAGGATTAAGTCGGTGTCACCGTGTCTCTCTTATATATGTAGCCTCATAAGATTTGTTGGAGAAAGCAACTATAATTAATGAATATGATTATAAAAAGTAGAAGCAAAGGATTCGCTAAAGAAATATCTAAATACCATATTTATCATTTATTAAAAGTTACACTATTCGCATGTGACATAGAATGCTTTTGATGCCAGAAAATGCACTATTTCCGCGGCAATCTCCATGCGGGTAAAACTGACAAAGGAAGTACAAGTCCCTACCTACCCAATACAGTTATTTTAGCCGTTTTTTTGTACACGGCATATGAGTTCATTCGTGCCTTGTGTATCAGATTCTTTCGTCGTGTGTACCTTTGTCCTTTGTAGAGACTTACAATCGTAAACGGAGTTGCAACTTGCAAGACAAAGCTCGTGAGTATTTTGTTACACTGACAATACGAATGCTCTGAAAATGGTTAGTTCGTAGTTTCATATGGCAAAATAGTTGTAAAGCTGTACACGCTTTGTTACATATGGGTATCTACCCGTCGTCAATCCTGAAAGACTAATTTAGTCTACGCAATTCCCAATCTTCAGTGGACACATCACTTTTTATCGAGAGTATGATGACAGTTTTCTTCATCAGAACAACTTTTTAATAATATAAAATAGCAAGATTCTCTGCACTGATTGCACTATGCCCATTTAATAGAAATGAACTAAACTAAAATCAAGCTAAAACAGAGCACCCAAAATTGGTGTTCAATGTCGGCAGCTGGTAATGCGCCCAAGAGCACATGGAGGCATTGTTATGTTGTAAGGTAATGCTGGGCCTCTGGTCACCATAAAAGCATTCTTACAACTATGATTAAATATTTAATTAAATCATTAGCTAAAGAGGTTAGCCCCCAAATGGATGGAAAATTTACCAATAAGGAAATATTATATCGCTTGAGGTTTTTAGAGCCGCAGCTGCAGCGTTAGCATAAGTAAATGAGCTAAGAAGATATATTATGAAGGCGCAATTGTAGCGACACAGGTTACATTCCACAATAAAGGCCCATATTCCATCTGCACTGATTACTATTTACGACGTAAAATAACAAAAATCCATTCTCGACCCGTTCATGTAGTACTAATTGAAATTAACGTCAGCATATTTATACAGATATTCCGAAATCGAATTCCGATTTCTGAAATAAAAAGTTTACATTCCGACGTTTACCCTTTGATCAAGCATTGCCTATTTGTGTCAGTCTGAAATTCTGAATTTATAACAAATTGGTTATTGGTATTTTTCGGCGCATGTTCAGTTTAATTTAATCTGCCAGTTTGAAATCTGTCTACGTACGTCGTCGGTTTTAATCATGAGTAATATAAAATTGTTGATTTTTAATGTGTGTGTTTAAACCTGTTAATATTCTCTTAAGAAATATGCACTTCATTATGTTCTATGTTCATTTATTCCTAGATAGTATGAGATGTCATTTTGCAACTAAATGCCACTCGGCATAAGCACTCGGTAGTCGGTAAGTCGGTACTCTCGCCATACATAAATAATATCAAGCTCGTAGTTGGTATTAACTTGTAATGTTTACGCTATACCGGGATAATTTTGTACTTGCAAATGCAATTGCATTCAATTCTGTAAACATCAATACAGTAAACAAAGTAGATATGCATCTGTAGAGAGAAACAATTCAAATCTATACAGTTTTGTACGTTGGGTTTGTAATTTAGATTCTGTCAGCGCTTCCTCGAAATCGATCATAATCCATTCGTTTTTTTTTTGTAATTTCGCAACAGTAGTCACGTCAGTTTTTTAAACTTCCGAAACAAAGATTGACAGTGTGAGCAAACTCGGACGGGGTATATCTAGGTTAGGATAGTTAAAAAAATATTTTGATCTAGCTTTAAAGACCCAACTACCGCTTTCTAATCCAACTACGTAAGAATACTAATTGTATTTGTTTTAATTTTCAGCCCAAGAACACTTCTAAAGTAAATATCGTTAAGCATTAATAATCAAAATTTTTACTGCATATAAAAATAATTAATTTATGAGAATTCGAATCGCGCTGCTGTTTTGGTTCCACGATTCAGCTGTGTGGGACTGAAGCAATGTTTTTCGTAAGTAAAAATTATGAGAATAGCACACTACAATTAAAAGATAAGATAACAAAGCTTTGTCAAAGCACAATGAGGTGATTGTGTAAACCTGTTTCTTTATTATAGTGCAACGAATACTGTCGTGAGCAAGCCAAGAGACTAAATACGTACGGACACTTCATTAGCGTTAGTGGTAAGTAGAGCAAGGGCAATGAGATATACGGTCTTGATTTTGATTGGACGGGAAATCAATTTGCTGTTGCATTGAATATTGAAATGGATACGCCAGGAAATTAATTTTAGAATGTATCAGTTACAAAGCTCCCATGTAAAGGCAGATGGTCAATGAAAGACAAAGAAAAAGGATAGGAACGCTTAAATAGAAACTACATCATTTGAAACTTGGTATGATAAAATCTCAATGCCAGATAGACATAATAAACTCATTAATAATTCAAATAAATCAGACATTGAACAGACAATTTGCGCTTACACCCGATTTGATGTCATTATATGTAGTAATAAAAAGTGTAATGGCACAGCCCGGTTCCCGGTAACGGTAAACAGAAATGATTGGTACTAATACTAACATATGTGGCGTAATGTACACAATTATTATATAATAACATACAAGTCTACGCTCTCTCATATATAATGGACCACCGGAATACTGGGTAAAGGATTATGTGGTTAGAATTTTTATTGTACTTTTAATGAACTGAACTTATTAAAATGATGAAGTATTTTTAAAAGTAGATACATTGGTGGAAGATAGAGAAGATTAGTGGATATATTAATGACGAATCAAATCATTTGTTTAGCCTTTTCTTAACTATGTTTGGGTCGGTTTCCAAGTAGAAACGGATGCAACTAGTGTTTTACATGGAGTGAATCTGATCTCCATGACTCTGTAGTTGAGTATCACGACTCCCCTTGGCTAGTCTGGCCTCAAATTTAGCTGGCTTTTGACTAGCCGTAACGACTATTAAAGATGTACAATTGACAGTCGGGCGGGGCCAACGGCTTAAAATGGTTTCCGAGGCAAGGAGGATTCTAGATTTTCGATATGATAAGTGTCACTAATCCACGAACCCATGGACTGACCTCGGCAAGTTGCTTAACCTCAAACGACTCACGCATCTGTTATTATTTAGGGAACGAACGTAACGGAATGTTTTCAAAATGGCTGGTGGTAATATTCCATAAACCTTACGGGATTTAACGGACTGAAAGCAATGAAGAGGCGAGGAGGATATAAATACGGAATCCATATTAAAGTTTGTGCACAAGAGTTAATATCAAAACTTAGGATTTCAGGGCGAACGCATCGGTGTGTGTTTCAGATACATTTAAATGTGTAAAGTTATTATAGTTAACTTCCATTTACTAACTTGAGAGTTGGGAATAGTCCTATTTATGTAACAAACTTAATGTTTCAAGGAATAGTTGTATAAGGAGGTTTTATTATGACACAATTTTGGTAGGAAATTGAATGAGAATTTTCCGGGCTTTCTAAGTTTATTTTCATGGAAGTCGTAAAATGGGCTATAGCTCCATTTCAACTTATCGTATTATGGTATTTTTAGCATTATATGTATATTTTTGACAATAGTACTTAGCCGCATCCGGTTAGCCTGGAAGCCGTCCTCAAGTACTTGGGAAAAGGCTAAAAAGATGACGTATATTTTAAAAATACCTAGACGAATGTTGTTTTTATTAATTGTATGTTTACTTTTTTTTTTTTTTTAACGTGGTAAAATTATCAAATAAGTCCTCCCACTCCGGGCAGGGTGGGAGGGACTGTCAGACTTTTACTGACTAAAATCCACGGTGTTCCTTCAATAACCCTTTACATACCGGGGCCGCGGTAACGGGATGAGTCCCACGACCCCGGCAGGCTTCGGCCCTCTGCAGAGGGGGCCTCGTCATGTTGCTGACGCTCTTTGAGGCGCGCGTGGAACACGACGCGCCGTCGACCCGGGCATGGTCCATGGTCGGACAGCGAGTTGCCCTTTACTCGCTGTCCGCATGCCCGCGCCTACGGTGGCCGGAGATCGTCGGCCGACGTCCGACGCCGTGGGCGTCTACCACTGCGGCTGGGCTGGAGGGAGGACGCCATCCTCTCCCTCACGCGGCCCGCCTCCTCCTTCGGAAGCATGACTGCTTCGCAGAAGGAGGCGACCGCTTCCCACTCCCTCTCGCCCCGCAGCATGGCCTCGACCAATGCCGGGCGCGAGAGGTCTCCGCCTATCGCCGCCGTGAGGACACGTCGGTGCTCTGCCCAGGCGGGGCAGTCTTGCACCGTGTGCTCTACGGTGTCCTCAGGGCGACCCACACAGTGGTGACACCCAGGCGTTTCCTCCTTTCCCATCAGACACAGGTACCTCCCGAAACTTCCGTGTCCGGTGAGGACCTGCGTCATGCGGTAGGTCAGGACGCCGTGACGCCGATCTAGCCACTCCTCAAAGAGGGGTCTTACCGCCGCAATTGCGGCGTGCCCGATTGTATGTTTACTAGGATGTATTATAAATGCCAACGTTTAGATAGGATTAGGTATAGGTTATTTATTACTCCATAAATCAAAATCAATTATTATTTTTTTTTTTCGACTCCACAGGTGACCAGAGGGCTGGCCTTTTCTTTGGACAGAGAATCAGCATTGCCATTCAACGTGGCAATGCGGCCAGTGTTTTGGGCACTTTTCCCATTGATAGCGATGTTGACGAATTTTTCGATGCCCTATAATTTATCTTTATTTTCGTCTGTATATATTTTTATTATGTATAGAAATACTTAAGTTAAATTTAGGAACAATACAATTCAAAATCTAATTCAACCTAAAAAAATAAATTATTTATTTATTATATACTTTATTGTACACCTTACAATACACTTAAGGATACAAATAATAAAACTAGTGTACAATGGGCTGTCTTATCGCACAGGGCAATCTCTTACAGACAACCTTTGGATGGACAGAAATTAAAGGAGATAGATTTAGGGCTGTCAGTGTACAACATCATACTTAATACTAATTAAATATAATAATATAAAATACATACTACAAAATATAATATATAGTAATACATATCGATCTTTAAAGTAAACGCGATCAAAAGATATGCCGCTTTCTGTCGTATATTTTGCGATTTCACAAGTGTACCTAAACTTAGAGGATAACTCCTGTTGACCTTCAATCATAAAATCCGGCAAGAAGCGCTGTCTTACTTCAAACCCGTATATTTGTAATTAGTTTGGTACTATTGCACAATACTAAGGTAAGCATGTATGTATCGTCAACATATTTCAACTCGCATATCCGGGGTTTTGCCAAATCACAACCAACAACTAGCCAACAAAATATAATGCTTACGTACTTTAAAAAATAATGTTGTTCGGGAACTTTGCAGTAACCTTTAACTCTGTCGATGATGTCATAATTCGTGTTCGGTTTCGATTGTTTTATTTTGACGTTAACAATCATTAATTAACATAAAGTGACACAAGGTAGCTATAGCAATATATTATTTGTATTCATAAAGGCCAGCCTATGAAGCGATGGTGTGACGAACTTGAATCTTTCTAATCTATAATAATAGATTGGCTGGAGAAGACTAGGTAAAGTTGTCTGGAGAGATTTGGTGGAGGCCTTTGACCTGTAGTGGAACAAGAAAACATAACAAACAAATCATGAAGGATTTTTGCTTTCTCTTATGTTTGAGACATTGTTAGTATTATAAAATAAGGAAAACCAGTACTGAAAAAAAAAACGAATTTGTTTAACAAGTTGCTTTTAATCGCTATGTAAGTAATATTGTTGTACCTTAAAAGGAACATAAATTTTAGATGACTTAATAAACTAACGAATATATAAATCCTATACTGAAGATGACTAAAGTAGGTAAGTAAGTAAAGAAACGATCACGATGCTTCTACCTGAATATTGATAAAATAATAGGTACTGGAAGATCAGGTTTCTGCCGGGGTTGAAGAGGTCAGACAGTCGCCTGGTTTAAAACCTGAATATTGCTATGTCACGCTAGAATGAACTAGTGTTGGTTTACTTAAACAAGCCCATGAAGAATTTATTTAGCTAAGGTTCGAATAAAACAAAGATAGAGAAGTGAGAGTCGATGAAGCCTGTAGATGAAAATCTTAAAAATGAAACTGACGATTCTACGAACAAAAGTATTTAATTCTATAAAAAGAGCTTCAACAACATTTTTTTTCTCGGTGTGACTTCTCTTGCTCTGGGTGAATCGGAGTGGTGTCAGACTCTTACTTACTAAAAACCAACCCTGTTTACACAGTTATTCTTGTATTCCGTTTCCGGGGCGGCGGTTTTCATTAGAACATTTCCGCAACCGTCAACATTTACCGTCTCTCTCCCATTTTCCAAATAATTTACGAAATTCTTACTAATTACAATATTTTTAATCATTTGCAATTTTTGAAGAAAAATATGGTAATGGATTGGAATATATAGTTTACTAAACTTTTAAGATCACTAGGTCGAAATTATGAAATGAAACACTAATGACAACTTTTTAGCAATAAAATTACGTGTTTGAATATATTCAAGAATGTTTTTAGTGGATATTGTGGTGTTGTAAGAAAGGAAATCGGTATTACAGGAGGTAATATTACTGTAGGGATATTGCAACAGTCATATGCCAGTTAATAAGAAACTCGTTATAATTTAACCAATTACGTTGTAGGAAAAGGTAAAAAAGCGGGCAGCGTTTGATATGAAACTAAGTTCTCGTGCAATTAGCAAGTCGGGAGAATTAACTACAGTTTTGCAAGCAGAATTGACGGAGATGGCGTGACGTGAGAACTTCGAAGTAATGAAACCACAAAGTCATGTATATATTTTAGTATTCATATTTGTTTGTTGCATCTTTATAAATTACTAGCTTCTGAGAGTTTTCCCGCGTAAATGCCGACCCCATGGGAATTCCTGGATAAAAAGTAGCTTATGTGTTATTCAAGGATGTCAACTATGTACTTACCAAACTTCAATCAGATCCGGTTAGTAGTTTTTACGTGTAAGAGTATCAAACATCTATACATCCGTCCTCAAAAATGTTCGCATTTATAATATTAGTAAGAAAGATATATTTTAAGTCTATTTTAATCTACGTAGTTAGTAGGTATTATACACACAGTTTATGTCATCTCTTATCCTACTCTTCTGTCGCAAGACTATTAAGAAAAGTCAAGAAATTTCTTAGGATATAAGCCGCACCTTTGTGCTCTTTTGTCTGTATATGTTCTTTTCTCTTTTAAGTATCATGTGTGTACATACATAAATAAATAACACGTTAGGTTAGTTTAGGTTAGAGAAACACACGTTAGGCATTGAATCATCATTCATCACAGTGGAAAATAATCGCGCTCGGCCATGGTCGGTACCATACTGTGCGGCGACTTAGAGCTATTATCTGCTGGGGTTGCGGTAGCATTCTAACTAAATACTGTGGCCCCGGAACGCAGGGGCGATTGAAGGAGCAGTGTGGTTTTAGAAGTCTGATACTCCCTTCCACTCCAACCGGAGGCATCGAATTATCAATGCGTCATATCGGAACCAGTTGTAATCATGTGTCGTGACTGCCGATTCCGTATCATTACAGGATTCTTAACTGAAAAACTAAATTATGTTGCTATAGGCATGAAATGCTAAAGAGTTAGCAGGCCGAAGCAAATGACACCTTTATTATCCAGTTTAGTGAAGTCAGCTACTTCTAGTCTAGCTCCAAATGGATTGAAGTAAATATGATGCTTCGAAACTGGCTTTATTTCTACAACGTGTAACGGAAACCCCATATCTATCCAAAAGGGCTGAAGACAACATCTGGTATGGAGTCTCTATGCACAGTTTCAGCACAAAATAACTGACTCAAAGAATTTATACCAAAATTATTGGTTTCATATATTTCTTGAATACCAATCATAACAAACGTGTCACAGCACTACGAGGGTCAATAACTTTCCACGTCACTTGCCAATAACACGATAATTATTTTCGTTCTTCTTAATTTGAAAAATTCGGTCTCTGGTATCAGTGTATTGGAATTTGGAATTTGTAATAAGTTCTACACACGTAGACTTAGGATTACAAAACCCTTGCCATATCGTTTGTTATCATCCAAAGAAGCCATGCAGTTGGTATGTATATACCCTTTAAATTACACGTTGTATAGACAAGAGAGAGAATCTTTTCCTTTCTTATTTCTATAGAAAAAAAGAGATTTTTTTCTTTACTTTCTTTTTCAAATTCAGTATAAAGAAACTAACTCGGGATAACAGAACGCAAAAAGTAACTTCTCAGTCATGTAAAACGAATGTGTCTGTTTTATCTACTGCAACTGCATTAAATGACATGTTGCCAGTTCATTGCGTATGAGCATCAAATAACCTTTCTCAGAGAAAGCTAGTAGGGCGGAAAGATTAACCAAGCATACATCCTATTTTCCTTCACTCCCACGTCACGGAAAAACTACCTTCCATGAATATTTTCGGATTGTACGTAATCGTATTTGCTGTATCGATTGCCCACTAACTGTGGATTGGATACCGATCCCTCGTTTTGGGAAACACGAATACGTTTTCCTGCATAGTAACTATTGGATGGGTTCGGTCAAATTCGTCGATCGTTCACGGGTGACGTGGTTTAATTTGCTGCAAAGAAATCAAGCGCATGCATATTATTTTTTTTTTTATTCCTTAACACCATCATCTTAAGCAAGGTCATCGTATTAATATGCCTCTTCATAGCCAAGCTGTATTTCCATACTAATTTCTTTTCAAGATCCCGTTTCGTTTAAAGGAACAAGTCGTGCACCCATTATAAACTGCGTGCTGATTACTGAGTATAGCCGACTATACGGGCTGAGAATCACTTGCGTTTACTATCAGTTAAATGTCTAATTAAAACACACCTGCGAATATCTTTAATGCTGATTGTACGACAAAAATACTGGTTTGTTGAATAATTATTAAGTCGACGGCTAATGTTAATCTATTTCCTGTTCTAATACGTAAAAAATTAAGTTCTAATTATTGTCTAGAATTACGAATCTGCTATTAGCATTAAAGTTGTCGTCGATCGGTATGGCACGTCTTCCGGCTGCAGTGATGATGATGACAGTACAAAAACCTGATAGGTAGAGGAAACGGGACCAATAGGAATTACTTCCTCATAATTCGTGATGTATCGTATGCCCCCGTGGCCTGTTCTCACGCGCCAACATCTCCCCTCCACCATTGTCTTAGAAGTTGCGTCTGCACCGTGAGATTACTTTGACGCTTGACGCTTTGATGCCACTACATCTGAAGATAAGACAATTTTGTTCCGTTCTAATTAATTTTATTATTTAAGCGAAAGTGGGTTACTCTGTGTTGTATCATTAGGGACTTTTTTTTGTTACAGTGTTATTCTATACTGTTAACATAATCAGTGTTGCTTGTACCGTCAATTATTTATGGGCTCAGTTAAGGAACTCAATTTGTGTCTGATTGTTTATGATGAATAAATTTATTTATTATTTTTAACTTATTCAAATTTTATACTGTATCATCGAAGTAGCTATAACAGTAAATATTTATTGTTGTTAATTATTTCAAATATAAGATGTTTATATTTGAATATCTATCAACAAGTTTACGATACAGTTGAGTTGAATTATATTCAGTGAGGTTTCTTTTTGCGCGATAGGTAAACTAGAAGAAACACGAAAATGGGTATGATAGTCTTGCACCGTTAGGTATATTTCTAGAATTATTGTTAATTTTTCCAGGGTATCAATTGAAATCTAAATATGAATAGTCTAGTTTTAAGAATTTAGTTTTTGATTTTTACTCAATAATTATTTTTTCATTGGTGCATTATTTGTGAGATTATTTCGATCCCTACGCGGATGAAGTCACGGGCTAAATGCTAGTATGGAATAAAAACTTGTTAGTAAATATAGTAAGTACGAAGGTTAGAAAATATTAATACAATTCTAGATAAGCTGCCAGGATTATACGTATGAGAAATTCCATCCTAATTCTTCTCCTCGGAACCCAATTATTAGGTACGTGCAAGGCACAGATAAGGGTGAATTAGACTGACACTGCCATTGTATTCGACTGAGCACCTCTGCGGTAATTTAGCCGATAAAACAGTATGTAAAACAATACGGGCCGCCATTGTTTTGTCAAATGATTGCTGATTTTATTATGATTTCGATGTATTGGTATCATTGCCCAATGAAAGGGAATGGGAACGTGTGGTTTGATTAGTTCGTGTTTATTGCTATTGGTGAATGTGATTCTGTTTTGTAGGCTGGCTTTATTGAGCCTTCCTGCGGGCCTAGACAAAATCCATTTTCTGTAAGCGTTAACGCCAACGGAAAAATTAATTGTATAGAGTTGACATTTACTAACACGTGACAATCACGTGACATGTGGTTAGCAAATGTCAACTCCATACAATTTAATTTATCCGTTGGCGTTAACGCTTACAGAAAATGGATTTTGTCTAGGCCCCCTGATCCTTTATGTTTTTAAGACATTAGATTCGAAGGATGTTCTCCAGTGTCGTAATTAAAACGGTGAATCGATAACCGGATAGTTTTTCATACAGCTTCATTAACCTTAAATAACAGTACACTGCCATCGTTGATTAAAATACTATTCACAAACTTGGATACCCATCAACGTTTCCTATTAGGGGGCCTAAATTGGTAACGGCCGTCTACAGCTTGAGGCCTATGTTTACTGAGCAGAACAACGGTTGTATGTAGCACAATACGTAAGTATGCTTGTATGTCATCAGACGAAACATAAAAATTTATAGTGTGAGTAAGACTAGGCTTGTTAGTGTGAAATAGATTACGATCTCTTATTATAAAAATGGAATTTCGAGTTCTCTCACGTAAAGCCGGGGTGATGGTCTAGTTAATTGACCATTGTCATAATGGGAAACTTGCGTTGAACTGACCTGCTTATTGGCTAAGTAATCACAGGTGTTTTTCGAAATAGCGTCTCACGCTTCTATGCTGTACTGACTGTTATGCAAACAATGATTAATAAATATAGGGTGAGGTAAAGGATATGATCAATTAAAAAGGTGCAATTTATACATTTATTTTACACTGCTTTTATTTGCAAAAAAATGTAATAGTTTATTTAGAATAAAGTTTTAAAGCAAACATTTATTTTATCGGACTGCGCGGCGTAGCCCAAAAAGAAGATATTGAATTTGGATTAAAATAAATTAAGAAGACTCCTTATGTGGGTTTCTTCTTCACCTTCATAAGCATTTTTGGCAAGTATGCCAAGGTTGAGATGGCTTTGTTGAAAAGCGAATGTGCAAACAGATGAGCTTCATAAAAAATATTCTTTTTTAAAATGGATTACTTTAGTTCATTTATACAATAGTTTTTCTATGACGGCATAAAGAGAGAGCTGGCTTAAAGCATGTTTTATATCAATGCCCAACTCTAGGAGTTTCTTCTGTATTGTGAGTGCTTAGTATTTATGGAAGATTAATCTAATTATATTTTTCAAGTTAAAATGATGTCGAGCTTGCTCTTGCTTGCTCGCTTGCTAAAGCGAATTGCTACGCTGGCGGCGTCCCAGCCGGCTCTGTCCATTTCTTAAAACAATTCCTTCGCATGTCAAACATTGCGTTCTAAATTCAAACTATACCAGCCAGTGCGATAGGCTGACCGCTTGCATAGCAGAACTCCACAGTACACATACTTTTGAGTGTTTAAAATATCCGCCTTTTTCCGAACTATGTTGGAGCCAGCTTGCGGTCTAACCGGATAGAGCTGATCATTGGTGTTTTACATGAAACGACTGCCTATCTGACCTCCACAATCCAGTAGCTGGGTAACACAATACCTCTTACCTAGACCAGTGTCATGTTTACTAGTTTCTGACTACCCGTGTCGACTGTCAAAGATATTCAAATGACTTAACGTCTTTTCCGAGGCATGGGAGTATCACACCGCCTGAGAAATTTCTTATATAAAAACACAATAGCAATTTCTGCCCGACCCTGGCTTCAAACCCGAGACCTCGTACTCAGCAGTTGCGCTTATGGCCGCTAGACCAAAAAGGCAGTCGAGTATTTCAGAGTGATATACAGAAAACAATTGCCAAACGTGTTTCTTTTTTCAAAAATCTAGCTCACATAAAACTCGTGACCGAATAAATAACTAGTTGAGTAATGCAACTACATAGTTTTTAACCAACTATGTTGAGGTCAGCTGCCAGTCTGACCGGGTGCAGCGAAGTACAAGTACACACATCAAAAGTGTCTAGGGATCAACATATATTTTTGCAATAACTTTTCTCCTGAAAGATATTAATTATAATTTTCTTTAAGGATTCATCAAATAAAGTGTTTTCGTTTGTCACAGTAACGATAAACCAAGTCACCTTTGCATTAATAAAGAAATTTGCCATTTTCCTAATAAAGGGATTTTTGACATTTGATCCACTAACATTAAAGTTCGAAAAAAAGACTGAAATAACAGTTTTCTTTAAAATTTTATTGGGTAACTTAAACAATTAATAATCCGTGTTTCTACCGCGAACACTAACAACACAAGAACATCGGTTTGGCATACTCAAAATGAGTTCATCCAAATCACGCTGTGGAATGGCCGCCCATGTTCGTTGCAACAACAAAAAAAGGTCTTCTTGCGACTGGATACCCTCCATATTTGGCAGAGCTCTTCTCTGTAGCATATCCCATGCATGCTCAATCGGGTTCAAGTCTGGCGACTGAGCAGGCCAGAGCAGGACATTGATGTTAGCTGCGGCGAGAGTCTGTCTTACAACTCTTGCGGTGTGCGGTCGTGCATTATCATGCATTAACTGAAATAAGGGACCGATTTGCACTTGTAGAGGAACGATGACGTCAGATACAATCGTCTCAGCATAAATTTGAGCGTTGAGGTTGCCTCTGATCCAAATCAACTCAGTTCTTCCGCCGATCCAAATACCCGCCCATACCATGATGGTTCCACCACTATAAGGATGGACTTCCTGGCAGGATTTTAATCGCTGTTGGCGTCCAGGGGTTCTCCAGTGTCGTATACGTCTTGTATCCGGTCTCATACCAAAACGAGACTCATCAGAAAAGCACACGAAACGCCATTGTTCTTCTGCCCAATTTCTGTGTTCAAGAGCCCATTGATATCGAATCCTACGATTGTGCATTGCTATAGGTGGTACCCGTAGCGATCTTCGGGAATGAAGGTTCACTTCATGCAAGCGGTTTCTGACTGTTTGGTCGCTAATTAAGTTCCCTGAAGAGTGATGAAGCCTCACGGCTAACATCATGGCGGTTATTGTTGGAGCTCTTCGAGTTAAGATTTGAATGTATCGGTCTTGTCTCCGTGTGGTGCAGCGATACCGTCCTCCATGGCGCTCAGCCACGGTACCAGTGCTTCGGTAACGTGTCCAAAGTCGACTGATAACACTCAGACTTGTATTAAGAGCTACAGCCACAGTACGTTGCCGGGAACCAGCTTCTATCATTCCCACGGCTCTGAGCATTTCTTCCCTGCTTAAATGACGTCACCGCTCCATAATAACGTTGGTTTTAATCAGTAGTAGGGAAACAGTAGCACTAATAATGTCTTCAATGCGTTGTATGTTTTTATAGGGAAAATATTGACAGCTGATTTTCATCTTTTACTCGAATTTGATTAACAGTTCCTGTTTCAAATTATGAAATGCACCAAAAAGGATCCATATAAATTTATAAAATCATAAATTTATTACAAAGCCACATCTCAATCTCAAGAAATCCGCATAAAAATGCTTGATCCCTAGACACTTTTGATGTGTGTATTTGACAAAGAGCTACAGCCTATCTGATCTCCATGATCCAGTTTCTGGATAACAAGACAGATATCTTATCAGGCGAACGAACGCCGATGTTAACGAACTTCCCGAAACACGGAGGAAGTTGGGAATCCTAGCCAAGGTGAGACGGTACTTCACACCGGAACAGCTGCTCAATTTGTATCAAGCCCAGGTTCGGTCGTGTATGGATTACTGCTCTCATCTTTGGGATGGATCTGCGAAATATCAACTGGACGCGCTTGAGTCTATCGAGAAGCGGGCCAAGAGACTCATTGGCAATGATGCACTGGTCGAGTCAAAGCTCCAGAGCCTTGAACACCGACGACGAGTTGCAAGTCTATCGGTTTTCTATTGGTTACATTTCGGGGAGTGTGCGATGGAATTACACAATCTAATTCCGCCAAGCCCGTTCCATCATCGGACTACGAGACAAACGGCGAAGCGCCATTGTTACATGGTGGACATCCCACATATACGCACAAAACGTTTTGGGAATACCTTCATTGTGCGTACGGCTAAGGAGTGGAATTCCCTGCCGGAGTCTGTGTTTCCCGACAGCTACAATACAACCTAGGAGTCTTTAAGTCCAGAGTGAATAGGTTACTTTTAGGTAAGCGTGCTCCATCTTCGATCACATCATCACTTACCATCAGGTGAGATAGTGGTCAAAGGCGAAACTATTTTCAATAATTAAAAAAAATGTTAAGCAGTAAGCTGGTAACTCATCCACTGCCTTGATCTTGGAAAGAGTTGCTTAAATTATGAAATGCACCCATGTGGCTGTTATTACAAATTTTAGCCACGAGCTCCACTGAACCAAAGTAACTGTTTTCTCAATTCGCATGTTGCGGTTCAACGATTACATTGAATGTTATGTGTACGCTATCGGTTAGGTATAAGAAACTGCAAATCAATGCATATTTTGAGACATGTGGCTTCAGACGGCGAGTCAATTTTACTTCATACTATACCTACAGGCTAAAGGTACAGGTTTTCTAAAATATACAGGCATATTTTGCAAATCTGTTTACACCGGCTTTACCCCCGTTATGGCTGACACAGGCTGACACTTATAAATAGGTTTTTATAGGTATGCCTCATCATGAAGAGCAGTACTTGCATAGATTCTTTTTAAAAGTCCAATAAAATCGTCTCACATATATCTAACTCAATCATATTTAATGCTTATACGCATAAATAAAAATATGAATCGAATTGATTGGTATTTCACCACATAAAAATGCTATTTAATTTGTGTGGATAGCATCTTTAACTTTAAAAAAATTCGTATAAAACAAAAAAACAATATATTTATAAATAAATTAAAACAATTTCTAATCAATATTTAGTGTTTTTATTTAGTGTGTTGTATTTAGTGTTATTATGATATAAATGAATATTTTAATGATAAATAAAATAAATAAAATATAGTATTGTAATAAATGTATAAAATAGTAATTGGTTAAAGTAATATTTAATAGTAATATTTTCGTAAACAAATTTTTTTTCGTAAAATGTGATTTGTTCCTTTAAATTATCTTATCTTATCTAATATACATTCTATATAATTATAATAATTGTAATAGAGTCTGGCAAACGAAAGTAGACACTCGAATTATTTGCAAAGTTTTTATATGGCAATGCTATACTAATGTCAAACTCAATTTTCAAAACAAGATGGCGTGTTGTTAGTGATTTGCTGTGAACTTGTGATCTTGTTAATAGCGTTTATTCAGCGAAATATGAATAAAACTATTAAAAGTGGAGTACGGGAGATGTTGTTTCGCATGATGTCTAAATATCAAGAAAAACAACAGGAGAAAGACGCCGAATTCAAACAAAAACAAGATTGTTTACGTGTGGTGTTCGATTTCATAGTTAGTATGACGCTACTAAGTTGATACTTTGTCGTAATTCACAATTTATATTTATTGAGGAAAAATATTTATCTATTTTGATTCACATTCATTTTATAGAATGTTAAACATTATGGTTATTTAACATACAATTAAATGTTGCATGATTTTTAACATTTTATTTTCTTTTATAGAAAATCTGGTGGATGTAGCAGGGGTTCATGAGATAGTGAAACCTATTGAAAAACTTACGGATTTAGAGTTGAAAGATAGGATAAGAACCCAGAACCAGTACTTGGATAAAATAGCTTCAATCACTGGTAAGTTTTTACTAGGAGTACATAACTTTTATAAAGATGTAATTGAATTCATGATTTGAGAACCTAATCATTTTGTTTTACCATTCTTTACAGAAGTGAGCGTAACTACATTAATAAGAATTAAAAAGGAAGGTGCGCGTAAAGGCCATATAAACCCACAGTGTCCGACATAGATAGTTTCGACATAGATGCTATTCGTTACAAAATTAACGAATTTTATATCGTTAGAAAACAAGTTTAAAACGAAACACACCAGAGCCAGTATATGAAGCTGATGAAATTCTGAAGCAGAATGGGCACGAGGTATTGCGGAGTTCCCCCCTACCACTGTGATCTAAATGCCATTAAGTTAGTATGGAGTTTGGCTAAACGTAAAGTGGCAAGTAAAAATATTGCTCTGCCTGCAGTGGAGTTACAGAAATTTATAAAAGAGTCGTTTGAAAATATAATTCCCGAGGAGTGAAAGAAAATGACTGATCATGTCATCCATGTTGAAAATAAACATAAAGAAAGGGACAGAATTACAGAAAATAATTTAGAAAGTTTTATAATTAAGGTAGGAAACAATGACTCCAGTTACTCTAATGAAACTTTCCACATGGAAGTCTTACATTCAGAATTTGACTATAGTGAATAAATCAGAACTATTTTAGAATACTGTTGTTTTTTTTTTAAATCGAATTAAGACACAACATCTAAACTATTACCTACCTAAAATATCTCTTGTATTTTTATTCCGATGAAATTAAATACATAATTCTAAAGTATCAAATAAAGTTATTCCAGGTATTTCATAGTAGTTTTGGGGTTGCTATGTTGATATTTTTTAAATTTGCCGCGCTTTTTCAGTCTCTACTTTCGTTTGCCAGACTCTAGCCCTCTTCCTCTTTTTTAATTTGTTGTGCCCGACAAGGTCCACAATGATCTAAAACAATGTATATCTTGTATGTACCTACCACCTAAGTTCACATTGTGGAATGCAAATAAATGTATTGAGTATTGAACTTTTCTTTGATATCACGCAATATTTCCAACAGGAAGGCCACATTCTTAAACAAGGTCTTATTTAAACACCAAATAGTGCTAATTTCGTTAGAGCCTAGCGTGTTGACAAAGTCATGCTAATGAATTCTAGTTCTTAACACACATATAAATTAAGGCCAGTATAGCGATTAGTGCCCGTTATGTGTTAAAGCCTATGTAAAAGGAAAGTCAGCGAATACGTCCTGAATATTAATTTTGTTATTAAATTTTATAGTCGATGGTTCTGATATTTTACCGTTATGATATAATTCATCGCATCCAGAAAATTTCTTTGATTATTTCTTAAAGGAGTAAGCAGACTTCAAAGCATCTCCATTCATCAGCATTAGCACTTACCCATTAACGATTAATTAAAATAATATCTATATAGTAGAATCCGTTTTACATGACGTCTGAGGGAAGTTACAATTGCGTCATACAAGCGTTCGTTATTTTTAGCATTTTAAGATAGACTTCCAATATTATTAAGGTTAGTTTAATGTGTACCTACTACAAAGGAAAACTTCAAATTATAAAATGAATATATATAAATTAAAAGAATTTTGAAAACGATTGGTGGAGAAATTGTAGTTAAAATACAAAAAAATACACACAGTCAAACATAGAACCTCCTTCTTTTTTGAAGTCAGTTAAAAGGCGAGCTAAATTCTCGCATCAACTGTTGTCGTTAGGGAAGAAGTGGGAAGGGTAGCGAATACGAGCAAAAGTGTGAGCAAAATGTCAATAAGCGAAGTCATTATATACAAAAGTTTTATAGAGGATTTTATATGAAACCTAACCGCATTTGCTCGAACTTCGTAGTGTATTTAGTTCTTAATAAGCGGTTGGTCAATTCTAACAGATACATAATGAACGGATTCCACTATTATACCTACTAGTAACTAGAGAAACATTCGTAGACTACGTTGGAATAAATCCCAGGCTTGCAGTAGTAATGATTATACAAATTTCAATTAATTATTTCAATTACCATTCAAAAGCAATTTATATTAACAGGTGAACTTCATTTGGTTTGTTAAAACCGTTTATTTTGCTCTCGATAATACGTTTTGTATATGTGAAACTGAATGCTCAAAGTGATTGGAAATGAGTGAATGGAAATGTGTTTTATGTTCGTTCACTAAATCTCACTAAGCGTGTGTCACGTTCGAGGATGCGTTTGGATTATGAGATGAATGAAACAATATTATATTTGAGTAATAAATTGGAACTAATTAAATTGGATGTCCGGATAACCGATTTATTGTAGGTAATGCTAAATGCTTTATGGCACTCTATATTGTATCCCAGCTTAATGCTTTCCAGGAATTTAATAGTCAATTTGTCTAATGTCGATATTCGTCTATTCGTTATTATACTATGTACCTACTATAAAAATAATACTTATTCTGTCTGAGAAATTAATTTTCTGTTGATAGTAAAGTCATTACGAATAATAATGATTTGTTAATTGCGATAAATTAATACATATTTGTATAGTAACACCAGCTTACAATAAATTTTATTATAGTCATGTTAAATTACTTTTACCATTTTTAAATGGATGCTGATACTCGTTCTTATCAAGTATCGAATAGTAATATGTATAAGTTATCTCAATTAGCTACACAATAAAAATAAAAATGTCGTATTTTAAAACATAAAGCATACCGTGTTTACAAAAAAGGATAGTTTAAACAATATGATTCTATGTTTATTTTGACTACATAACTACTCAGCTTGCTGTTTTAAATGAAAAACGCTGCAACTTAATTTGCATTTTATCCAAAATCCATAAGAATGGAGAAAGACTGTTGGTATTTTAAGAGCTCGAAAAATGTTCAGTTATTTATGTCGCATTTTCTTCAATAGGATTGTTTGTTCCGTAAAAAGAAACGCGAATACAAACAGATAAAAACTATTTACTGAACAAATAAAGCTGCACAGCACACAGCCCATGTGTCTAGTCGGTTTAAGTGGAAGTAGAAAATCGGCAAACAAATTAGTTTTACATAATCAGATTGTTTAAATTCCAAAGTTAATGGGAAAGTCGTTTGCACCGGCCTATCATTGGAAATAACTGGCCGCTAATAAATGATAGTTGAGAATTGTGAATAGTGCTATCCGCCGACGTACATATTATGTATATTCACTTTCTCAACTACGTGGGTCTGTATTTGAGATATGTTTCGAAGAAAGTGAGAGGCGTAACTTTTTCTTTACTCAAATTGGTTGACCACTTGCTGACTGGCGGGCAGTAGGTAGGTATACATTCTAGACGTCCAAGAAAAATCATGAATGGAATTCTTTACTTACGTTTAGTGTTTGTTGATTTGAAAGCTGAATTATAATTCAGTACTGTTTGGTGCAGCAGTAATAATCTTCTATATATATATTTATGTATTTAGGTACCTATATACAAATCAATCGTTGTTCATAAGTCTCGTTAAAACTCCAGAACGGCTGGACCGATTGGCTAATTTTGGTTTTAAAATATTAGTGGAAGACCAGGGAAGGTTTTAAAGGTGAGAAAATTTAGTGTTACCAAGTTCGCCGGGTCAGCTAGTAGTGAATAAAAACAATTAAAGAGAAGTCCAGTTGTTTCTACTACTCGTATTTGTTACCTGTTTTTCTTTAAACTCTTCTGGATAACTCCACCTTAGTGCGACAGAGATAGCAATTACCTGCAAAGAGAACACAGCTATTAAAAATTAAATATGATTTCAAAGTATGCTATAGAAATCTGTACTAAGAGTATAAAACTTTTACTTCTATCTTGATTGTAGATTAAATGCGAAATGAGGTGAAAAAAGTTGCAAAGAAAATTTGTTTAATAAGTAAAGTTACCAATGTATGCTTACAGGATTATATTATAGATATATATCATAATAATAAGCATTGTTAATTTATTGTTAAAGACTAAGTGATGTAGAGACAATAAAAAATGAATAGAAAACGAAATATCAAATGAATTTTTACGTATGCTAAAACCTTGGCTAAAACTTAATGACGTTCCATAGACAAGAATTTATAATCAACATTGAGACAAAATCTTTCTCAAAACAGGCGTTCTATGTTCAAAGCAAAGTCAAATCGTGCCAAAGCGATAAAAAGCTTCTTTTTGACAGAACCTTTGTTACGAACATACGGGTAAATAAAACTGGCTGAAGCAACTCAACAAACGTGCCCCATAAAAAAACTTGGTATCTTGCTGTGTGTTGTGGTGGAACGCTGAGTATACAGTCAGTGGACACAAAGAGCAACGAATAGCGAGAAATATACACTTTTTGCGTGACCGCAGAATTTTTCTGAGGTATAAGTATACTGAAAAAGAGTACTGAATATTTTGTATTGGTAGTTTTTTTACTAGAACTGTATAGTAGTATATATAGTAACTGTATAGTATTTTTACTTGTACTGAATATTTTGTATTGGTAGTTTTTGGGGGCCGAGTCACCCGCGTCCGTAGGAGAATAACCCTTTGCAAATCCCTACACGTGGCCCCTGGGTGTTGCTAATCAGGTGACATCAAACTGGTGGTAGGTTCAAACCGCTGGCAGGCAGGCGCAGGCAGGCGCAGGCTGGTGACCACCCACAGGGTAAAGACGTACCGCCAAACGGCCTAGCTGTGTTCCGGTACGATGCCCTGTGTAGCCTATCAAGGAGTTGGGTCGAAGTAGTTGCTTCACTGCTGAAAGACCAATCTGGCTCGCACTAGTGCGGACGAATCGGGAGACTAGTCGCGGAGGGTAGCGGGATCCGAGGCACGATTCGCCGCTGGCCGACCACAGGTAGTTGGGGGCCCAAGTAGTTGTGCCAGCCACACATGAAAGGCTGCCCCGCCAACTGTCGAAAAATCCCGGAATGCACCATCGTGCTGGATGGCGACCAGATGAGAAGGCCCGATGGACATTCTCGGGGGGGCTCGCGCATTCCCGCAGTCTCCAGACTAGTCCCCCAATCGATACCATCCGTCTAATGCGGGTCTGGGGGTTAAAAGCGTGAAGCCTCACTTCACTTCCTTCTCCTTACCTCTTCACTCTCAAATCATAAAACGGAACAAACAGAGCAAAAACAGCGGCTGCACTCCCTCTCTCTCAAAGTGCACCTCAGTAATATCCGAGGCCTACACTCAACTCTCGTCGCAGTCCACTGCCACCACGAGACTGAAAAACCTGCTCTGCTGTTTCTTTCGGAGACGCAGATCAGATGTCCGTCAGACGTGTCGTATCTTTCATACCCAGGGTTTACCCTGAAGCACAACTTTAAGCCACGTGCGGGTGTATGTATGTACGCCCGCGACGACATCTGCTATCGGCGTCTCCGGAACCTTGAGGACTCCAGGTTCTCTACTCTTTGGGCTCTGGTGGACACGGGCATAGACAAAATTATTTATGCCTGTGCCTACCGCTCGCACAGCGGAGATCATGAGATAACCAGGTTCACACAGTACATCAGTGAGGCGGCAGATGTGGCCCAGCAGCGGTACCCTTCAGCCCAGTTCGTGTTACTGGGGGACTTTAATGCCCATCACCAGGAGTGGCTCTTCCCATACCAGTGCACAGATCATGCGGGGCGAGAGATGCACAATCTAGCACTTGCATTAAATCTCACTCAGCTGGTCCAGGGAGCAACTAGGGTGCCGGATGTTGAGTCGCACACAGCCAATTGCTTGGACCTTCTGCTGACTACAGATCCAGACCGCTACTCGGTTACGATTTCTTCACCATTAGGTAGTTCTGACCACTGTTTGGTGAAGTCTGTATCTGTCTACTCCCCACCCCATCCCAGCCCTAAAGGCACTCGGCGGGTTTGGCGATACAAGTCAGCGGATTGGGATGGCATGCGATCCTTCTATGCATGTTATCCTTGGCAGCCTACTTGCTTCTCTTCAGCTGATCCCTCGACGTGCGTGGACGCCGTCATTGTGCGTACGGCTAAGGAGTGGAATTCCCTGCCGGAGTCTGTGTTTCCCGATAGCTATAACCTGGGATTCTTTAAGTCAAGAGTGAATAGGTTATTTTTAGGTAAGCGTGCTCCATCTTCGACCACATCATCACTTACCATCAGGTGAGATGGTGGTTAAACGCGAACCTATTTTTAATAAAAAAAAAATAGAACTTTTTATGCTGATGACAGTATGCTTGGAATCTGCTCAACTCTTATTATTATTTTTGGTTCTGGATCATTAAAAATTTGAGCTTGCTAAAAATTTTTAACGTGATACCCCAGCCTCGAAACGCAATGGACAACTGAAGGAACAGGGCGAATATTTGCAAAAAAAAAAAAACGAAAAATAGTATCTGTACAAAACAAACGAGTTAACCGGTTCCATAATGGTTTTTCCAGTAAACAACGTTTTCGGTGAGTAGGAATTTCCGGAATACGAGCTATTATTGTCACCATAGCACTCCATATACTTCTTATTCTACGTAGTTGCAACGATAAAGCGCATAATATTTATTGTGCGAAGATGTTATCGTGGTACGGTACGAAACTGTCTGTGACCCAGTTCGCGTAACAGTACCTAACTGCAATGTTTTAGAAATAACTAACGATGTAATATGTGGCCATTGATTAACTGAATCTGTTAGATTTTATGTGATAGATCAGAGAAATGCTGAAGATATAAAATGCATAAACGTTTAAAAAGGTTTAGGCTTAAAAAATAGTTTCATCAGGTTGATTACATCACGGTAAAAAAAGAAAATCACTCAAGACAAATACACAAGACGAAGATTGAATTACTCGGCTGTGTTAACAAGTATTTTGAACGAAGCGTCATTTACATGATTCAATCGTCTCAATATCGTTGAATACAGCGAGCAATCAACGCGGCGTCGAACATCGTCATATTTTGATCCGACGAAAAAAATTGACTGTTTACGAAAAGCTTCAATGGCTGGCCAGCGATGTTCGATTGGGTTTAGTCACGCGAACTTTTTTGTTTCATCTTTCCACTTTGGTTGGTAATAGGAGCAAAAAAGATAGATACATACCTGGTACAATAAAGGAATAGTTAAGTCTTTGTACCAACCCGTGGTACCAACGTAGTAGGTACAAAGCGATAATTCAGTTCTCATGTCTCGATCTTCGATTAGAGATTTGGAGACATCATTTATTGATTCTGAAGACAGATCCAATGTTTAGTATCGGATGATTTGTACCATTGTTCAAATATATTTATTCTCTGTTGTTCGGCTATGTCTTTTGTTTAGGTTATTGCCTTTTTAACCTGACTTGTAGATGATTTCAAGTTATCGCCACTTGTCGCTTCGTTAATCAAGCTGGCGACCTAAGTATGGGCTAGCGTGTAACGGAATGCGATCGCCATGGAGTGAACTGCATCGCGGAAGTCGGTTGCGATATCATTACATTGCATCTACATTTAAATATAGAGGAAAGGCATTAAAAATGATGATCACGTTATTAAGTTTAACTGCATATAACTACAATTATTTCGATCATAACTCTGAACAAGTATATGAAGAACTGAGAAATATTATTTCTAAAAGAGGTGGGTGGAAAGGGGACTGTGGAAATGAAAACCCGACTTGCGATATAGCTTCTGGCAATCTACGAATATCTACTTATTGATCAATTTTGCTTTTCATGCGTAATTGTGGCATTGTTTCCTAAAAATTGTTTGTTATTGCAATTTACGGAAAACGTCCAAGAATCAACAGTGAAACGACGAGCTTTACAATATTGTAAATTAGCCAAAAAAATACACAATACAAAAACAACAAAAGCCTATTGAATCCTTGAAACAGAATAAAAACTTTTTCACGACTCTTTTTTGTGTGGCGCGTTGGAAAGTCGTACGTAAGCCGGTCGGGTCGGTCGCAAACGATCCACGTACCTACGTCGATACGTGTCGCATATGTGATGCTAGCCTAAAACGGAACGCGGCTCCTCAATGCCAGTGTCACTCGTCCATTGACTGTTTAACAGTTACAACCTTTTATACCTCCCTTCTCTAAATGGTGATGTACGCGACTTCAATATTCATGCGCCGAAGTGAAAGAGCTACCGAGAACGCTCACTGAAAGTTGACACCACAAGACTTTTCAATGTTATTATCGCACTTATATTTATCGACATTGACATCTATGCATTTTTATTGCCGTATTATGTGAGCAGTTGAGAGAAATACATGATCCTGGCCCGGATCCAAGCTATGATTCATTTAGACGATTATCGTCATGACACCGCATACGTATCATCTATATAACTAAAGTGAAGGTAAGATGTTTTCCGTCCACAGCGAGTAATTAGCTTCAAGAAAGCAAACATGACACTAAGTAGGAGTTTCTGCATAGACAAGACTAGGGTCTAAAGGACTTAGTCGGTTAGTATGTCATGTTAACATCTACCGGCTTCCTGTGATTGGCTGAGTGGTTCTGCGGCAATTATCTTGTCTTTCTTATTAGGTACGTGAAATGTGGACGCCTGGTGCCTGCGACAGAGCGTAATTAGTAAACTGCGGGAAAGTTGTTGACGCTAAAGAATTGCGATTGTTCTTCTTTTTTATTCTAATGGTTTCTGGTGAAATCTCTTGATTGATACATTCGGTTTTTGACCCTTAAGTCACATTCCGTTTTCCTCTCCGTCGAATCAATTAAGATATGAACTGATAAAAACAAAGTACCTATCGTAAGTATATTTCTAGCCATATTAAAACAGTTTTCTACAACTGTTTTACGGAGCGCGTTAAACAGTCCCGTTATCTTTCACCCTGACTATTAAACTTCTGTAAAAACTAGTACATATATCAGAGTACCTACTGGATAAAGATGAACACTGGTCAGGAATATAAGTTGTTCGAGCGTAATATTAGTGGCTTTTTCCACTGGCTGCAGTGTGCAGTGGCGTGGAAGAAGTCCGACTCTTGAACGACTTGCACACTTCTATCGAGTGAAAAAATCTCGTTAGAAAATGGGAAGACTACAGTTGGAAACTAGTTCTACAAGTATGATCTCAGGAAAAGTACCTATATTTACTTTACTTAACGCATTTATTTGAAGATGTATCTAGGAAGTTTTATTGTCGTATGAGTTACACCCGACATGATCCAAAAAGTAAAAGTTTTGTTTATTTAGTTGTCAGTAGTGAAATCAACGAAAGTACATCACGTAATGAGTGTTTCAGAAGATAGTGTCATGCAGGTCGTGCCTTATGGACTAGCAAGTGGTTTTTGGAACAAAAACCCGGTTTCAAGCACGAAGCGAAATTCGCGGTCAGGTGGGAGACATAATGCACATTAACGCGAAACCACCAGATTTTACTTTTATAACTTTACTTCTGAAACTTCATTGTTTACGCTCGGAAAGTTGCATAAGGAATTAACGACGCGTTGTGTTACAAATAGTTTCAAGTAGTCTATAAGGTACAGATCATTAAGATACTGACGCTTTAGCTAGATTAGCATTTATACCGAAATTATTTAATGGATTTAAGACATTCTTTCACAATGATAGCAATAGAGCGAAGTTGTTTGCAATGTCGACCTTAGATTAATCGGCAAACCGCCATATTGGCAACGACATTCCCCCTGCTCGCTGCAGTTCCTCGTTCGTAAGGACAGGCTGAATATGGCGAGCACATCGGTCGAACTTCCCTTACCGAGCGGGTGATGATTATTATTAGTAGTACCACTTTCCGTTCATTGAACCGACACCGTTACTCCGTTTACGCATTTAGTTCTCGCGGCTGCCATACGACATGACACAAATAACAATTGGCCAATTGGTTATAGCTTCTCTTAGGAGGCAGTAACGGTTGTGCGATGTATGTTCGAACTGTTCTCAATAACTCTGACAGGTGTAGCATAAACGCGTTATGAGATACAATCGCACTTAATAAACCTGAAATAACTAAGATAGGATAGCAATTGGAGGTAAAAGCCAGATGTACAAACTAGAACATTGTTATTCGAACAAGACATTTATGAACGCATACGATTCCGAGCTCGTGGTTTCGCGCCTTTTTTG
This sequence comes from Tholera decimalis, assembly GCA_943138885.2. Taxonomy (NCBI): domain Eukaryota; kingdom Metazoa; phylum Arthropoda; class Insecta; order Lepidoptera; family Noctuidae; genus Tholera; species Tholera decimalis. The sequence goes on from OW964561.2 coordinate 17,015,584, forward strand.
CACCGCCATCAATCTTCTCCACAGGAATACAAGTATTCCTGTGGAGAAGCGTCGGCGCGGCGGCGTCGCGGCGCGCAATTGTCTTGTTTTACAGCAAAAGTGAAACCGAGATTACGTGGTGGCCCGAGATGGTTGAATGACACTTTGGAGTTAACTGCAAGGTATCGCCGCTTCCTCTGCCCTGCCCCTCATGATTGATGCGGTTAACCGATAAAGTGTTTAACAAAACGAACTTTCACCTCTACAAAAAGTATCATCTAAAAACAATACAGGCATATATAAAAAAATATGGTTACCGTTTCTCCATTTTCAACGAATAACGTCGACGTTTCTATCTGTCTTTAATACGAAGGCAAAGACCTATTCTACTTAACGCGTTATATCATGAAAACGTTTCTAATTGCTCACAACCGGTGTCTAATGTTAATAACACTGGTATCTGCCGATCTTGCCAAAACTAGAAACGAAGAATTTCTTCACGCGTTTCGACAAAAACGGGTTTGACTGGATGGACGTACAATTATGTCGGTTAGTGTTCGTAAGCACTTTAGGAGATATTTCTCTCTCGTTGAAAACGACAATTTTCCATATGAATTGTTATCTTTGATCATGGAAACCTTGTGGTGTTAAAAAAACATGAGACACGTTCCAGTTTATGAGTTCCAAGTCCAACCCCTCTCTTCCGCGTGGGTTGTTTTGCCGACTGACAGTTGATTTGCTCAACCAGAAGACAGATTGATGCCGAGTTCAACGAACAACCTGCCATAAAATGAACAAACCACCTGAAAAAACGGTGGAGCAAATATTTTATCATCTAATTTCGGCAGGGTTACGTGTCAATAGGTTTTGTGTTCGGAAAAAGGGACTTAAATGTCAGTGCAAAAGTTACGTGGCAGTTTATTGCCAAGTAACTTTTGCACTGACATTTTGAAAGAGGTTCTTTTATCCCAAAATGTAAGGGGCAGGTATGTTTAAGTAATATTCTAAGTTTCTTGTTGGCTGTAGTTGTTGAGATACTAATAAATGTTGGATGGGCTTGCGGCCTGTATGTAATAATACCGACACTCAGTGGACATGCAAAGCAGACGTTTTTATATGAATAACTGTGAGACAGGTTTACATAATGATTTTATATACATTATGATTATACACCATGTATGTCCAGCTAATATTATAACTGCACATGCAATTATGTAACGTTATCTCTTATTTGTGTTACTGGAAAAATACTGTAAGAGTATATTAATAATATAACGTCATAAAAGCAGAATACAGACTTTCTGATGATCTGTAATATGATTCGAAACTTGTCCCATGAGTTTATGACAAACAACCAAAATGACAAACAACTAAAAAAAATCCTACTCAAAAATGTCCAGTGAGTCAGACAATAAACCGGCTTTTATCACAAGTGCGGTATATCGCTGTGAACATAAAACAGGTTTACATTTTACGTATTTGCAGATAATTTATGGAATAGGAATGACTAACAATCGCTTTAAAATTTCACCGAAAACTATAATGCCGAACGATTCTTGCTATAATTACCGTGTATTACTTTCCAAATTTACACAGGGGCTTTTAGGAAAAAAAAAAACACTTCTACCTGAGATGTTGAGTCACTCAGAAAGCTTTTGTCGCAATCCTTATATTCGGGTGGCGTACGCGGCTATTTGAGACGTGGGATTTCTGATGTTTTGACCTCTAACACAGGTAACTCGTGATACATTTTTATGAAAGCGATTCCTGTGTAATTTATTGTTGTTTCTTTGTATTTGTTCGGAACCTGTTCGGACGTGTATAGACGATACGTGTTCAAGGAGGATTTACGTGGTAGGACTAAGGTTTATTTAGTGAAAAAGTTGATCTTTCCCGTTTTTGGTATTCTTCATTTATGACTTTGCGTATCTGGCTTATTGTCGGATTCCAGCATGGGAGTTACGTTTAATAACCGTTCTTTCAAGCTTAATTATATTTAAAATAAAAGAGAACGTACCTACATACATATATTGCTTGGCTTTGTGTAAAATAAAGCCAATAAGTTTAACCGAACATCTTTGCAAGAAACTTCAAAACTGAACTGAACTAAAAATCCTGCTTAGTCAGTACAATTCCGCAAAATGGTAAAAATGAAGACGCGTTTCGAGATCTCCTTCGAGTCAACGTTAAGCAAAAGCAACAGAAGCTTCGCTTGGAATGGCAGATTACAGATAATGTGGATGTGATTTTGCACCGACATACAAGGCCAACCGGTTCCAGTACACATAATTGTGATATCCCACTAAAAATTATTGTGTTGTGCTCGCCTTAAAATGCTAACGGCCACATTTAAAAACACCGGCTTCGGAGTCATCGTCAATATGTCACTTTAAGCGTCGGGATTTTCCAAGGCTAATTTCCTTTACATATCAGGTTATTTAAATTCTGAATAAATTAATCTGTACCTACTCTTGTTGAGTATCTGTGAGTCAGGCATTTTTACGAATAGGTAAACCAACATTTTAAATTAATGAAGCGATTCCGCTACATCCTTTATGGTCCAGTTTCTTATCAAAGATTCACGTTTCATAATGGTGCAACCGTGCACATACAGAATACTAGTGGGACATCGAAACATAAAAGCCAAAAGTTGAATGAGCAACAAAAAGTCTAGTAGCTAGTAGAGTCCGTAGAACTATGGAGTGTTTGAATGGGGCTAACGAGACAGTCGTCGAATGATGCCCGCTGTTTTGTGAGGCGCACCAGAAAAGATCTTTTACATTTAGCACATCTTTTGTGTTAAATTCCATAGTGCTTCCTTTAGATGTGCACTGCGTTTTTAAGCGCTTTAGCGGTGAAACGAGTGTGTGGAGACGAGAAACGTGTAGATGGAAGTGTGCTTCTAATGCATTTGCTTTTTGTTTACTATCCTGTTGGTGAATTGAAACAGTAAAATTAATTCTTACAATTTTTATTTAATACTCGACTTACAGACTGTGTCAATATAATTAGATTCTTAGGAGTTCCTTTGTAAGATAATTTACAAAGAATTTCATTATATTCTTAACAACGGTAATGAATTTTTGTTAGGTATTTTAATTTGAATAAGGTAAAGGACATTGTTAACCTCGACTTAGCATGCCAAAGGTTGCTCTTAGCCAAAAAAATGAAGAAAAATTGGCCAAGTGCGAGTCAGACTCGCCCATGAAGGGTTCCGTAGTAACTATAATAATATAATATGATCATTATGTATATTTATTAGACAAAAAAACCTTACAAATTTCTGAAAAGTAGCTGGTTTACATTTTTTACAACTACGCCAAATAACTTTGTTTTTCATAGTGTTTGTATGAATTACGAAGTTATATTTGCGGTTTTAGTAAATATGCTGTATCTCAAAAACTCCTGACCCGATCTCGTTCAAACTAATTTTGGTTGAAAGTTTACATTAAGATCTATAAAAAAATTTTTTTTTAGATATTTCACTCAATTATTATAGAAGTTAGAGGGGAGGACATACATTTTACCACTTTGGAAGCTTATATCTTGTAAACGATTAACTTTATGAAAAAGTGGTTTGAGAAACCTCAATGTTATTTTTAAAAACCTGTCTATAGATACTACACATGCATAGGTTTCATGAAAAAAATATTTTCAGTTTCAGTTCCAAGTATGGGGAGCCCCCTTTTATTTTAAATATTTTTTGTTATTTTTCTTAAAATCTGAAAGCGGTTCACAGAATGCATCTACTTACCAAGTTTCACATGTATAGTCCTAATAGTTACGGAATAAAATGGCTGTGACATACGGACGGACGGACGGACAGACAGACAGACAGAGCCATTCGGCTACGGAACCCTAAAAAGGAGCCAATGAGGCATGAGAAAAGTTTAAAGATGCAATTAAGTTATGTGTACATAGGTACCTACCTATATGACTAAGAGCTTGAGCATATGCTTATTAATATTTATGATTAACTTTATATAAAGTTATTCATGATTTTGGATGAGTCACGTCGTCAGAATCTTTGTAATGATTTCAAATATTTTTATACCGACTTCATATCTCGAATTTGTTGTCTTACCTCACGAACTTGGTTGTGATTCTTTGTCATAGTTTTTTACTTTTTTATATAAAACGCTTCATTGGTATAAGGAAACCCAAAGCGATATCCTTCTTTAATTATATGCATACAATAAATTAGGTACTAACATAATGCATTCATTCCTAACCAGTTTTTTAAGTTACGAGTAAAGGACACGCCCATACGTTTATCCGCGGGATATTCCAACTTTAGTTATAGGTATAAGTAGTTATTTTTAAAATAGGTTGATCAAAATGTCACTGCTGTGAAAGTAAAAAACCCGACTACGACAAAAAAATCGATGCTAAAAAGGATTAAACAAGATTTTCAGGATGCTGAAATAAACAAGGTTACTGGCAAAACAAGAACAGAACAAAAATAAAAGCCGTAGTCACACGTTATATAGGATATCAACCGTAACAAAACAATTAATAATGTGACGTGTGACTACGGCTTTTATTTTAGTTCTGTTCTTGTTTTGCCAGTAACCTTGTTTATTTCAGCATCCTGAAAATCTTGTTTAATCCTTTTTAGCATCGATTTTTTTGTCGTAGTCGGGTTTTAGTTTTTTTACTTTTTATTATTTGAACTATTTTGGTGTTAAATCACTGTGCTTCTATACTATTTACTTTATTTTTTATAAGTTCAAGTGAAGCCCTTTCAAATGATACCAAACACGGTATATCTATCTTACTTTTATTTTTTACATATGACTTTTTGACAACTAGAGGGCGCCACGTTAAGTTTAAGCAATATTTTTGATAATTACAAGTGAAGCCCTTTCAAATGATACCAAACATGGTGTATCTATCATATTTTTATTTTTGCACATGACTTTTTGTCCGCTAGAGGACGCCACGTTGAATTTAAGCAATATTTTTGATAAGTACAAGTAAAGCCCTTTCAAATGATACCAAACACGGTGTATCTACCTTATTTTTATTTTTTTACACATGATTTTTTGTCCACTAGGGGGCGCCACTTTAAATTTAAGCAATGTTTTAGAAATGTGCATGTGACGGCCTTTCAAATGATATCAAACACGATGTGTTTATCTTATTTTTATTTTTTAACACAACACTTTTTGGGCCCTAGAGGGCGCCACATTGGGTTTTGTGACACGTCACGTAGCCTATGTTCAGCGGACGGTCAAGACGGTTCTAAAAATACCTCATTTGTCGAGTTCCGATAAGCAGCTTTGGAGCTATGAGGGAACAGATGAACATACACACATACATACATACATACATACATACATACATACATACATACATACATACATAGCCTGTCAAAATCATAACCCTCCTTTGGCTTTGCCGTAGTCGGGTAAAAATAATCACGCAAAGTCACACACACACAATCACATCACACATAATTGGTAAATAATATTATCCGCAACATCACAATATCAAACGTTAAAATGATTTAATACTCACCACCAGTCTGTAGTTTTCCCTCATGATTATAAAACCATGATTGTAAAACAGCAATGTAGTATATATATAATATACTGGTAATATATATAATATAAAGTAAATATATATAATCATAGCAATAAACTCATAATCAACGATCGTGCAACAGGTATATGAAAAATATGCAGTGAATTATTCGCTGCTTGGTTTCGAAATGACCTAACCGGTACGGAGATCTCGTGAGGCGAAAAGTTCAAGGTATGATGCACACCAACCATATTGCAATAATGTACTTACATCATATATTAACGAGCCATTGAATAAACATTAGACAACGCTGGAACTTGATTCTCATCAATATGGTGAAGAAATAGGCGAAGAATTTTTGCTTTGTGGATCACAAGAGATTTACAGTTAAATGTGATGATAACAATACAATTATGATAACACGTTTACATCACCATTAATTGTAAAAAGAGATGTTCCAATTTTTGCATGTATCATGTTCATTATGCAAACAAACCAGTCAATATCTCGTGCACATGACAGCACCGCCCAAGATTGACAACCGTCCGTCGTGTGGCAATATTGTTTTGGTCTTAAGTTCTTAACGCATTAAAACCGAGACAATGCAATCCCTTTTTTGACGTCACAATTTGGTTGGCATAAAATGTGGTGCGCTAAATTATAGTGAAAAACATGTCACTCAATGTCTTAATAAAAGAATCAATATAGTCACTATTGTCACTTTATTCACTTTGTCTGGGTCAGATGAGTGATAAGTAGCCGACGAAGGCATAGATAAGCTTAACTTTTATCGAAATGACTGGTCCTAAATAGCGGTTGACTAATCAATGTGAAAGGAGACCTTTATGCAGCAGTGGGAAAATACAACCAATTCTCATACAAACTGTTTGCGGTCACAAGTACCTGAGCAGTCCCCAGTCTCGATTAATGGTCGCCAATTTCTGCATTCCCAAAATGTAACTTCACAATCGTAGAGAGGCGTTCTATTGCCATTCACATTATATTGAATAAATTATTCAGAACTAACGCTAACTTCATTATAGGCGGGAATCTAGCATAATGAGGAAAGGAGCTTAAAGTAGCCTCTCTGATTCCAGCAAAACTGAGTTAAATTAATAATGACGACGCTTCGTTCGTGAACCTCCACAATTAATTAAACGTGCAATTAAACAAAATGTCTGGAAGTAGGGAGTATTTTTATTCAATTTAAAAGAAGTTCAGATACTGCTCGAAATAAAACACTTCTCGAGCATTTCTTTAATCATAATATTGCAGTTCATTGCTGCGCATTTCAAACAAGGGTTGAGGTGAATGCCCGTAGCCAAACTGAGAATGTATAATTCAGAAGAGCTGTATAAAAACATTACGAAACGAAACACTTCTCCTTTGACTACATAAATATCTAACTAAGGTGGAGTTTTTTGGACAGTTGCTAACTTACACAGAAAACTCTCAGATTCTTTCAGCAGTTTTTGTGTCAACTTTACACAAGCAAACAAAACTTTTGCCTTTACGAGATTAAATGATTTAAGTATTAGTTTGTCTTACTTTTGTAGATGCTAAGGCAGAGTTGCGAGCAAAGTAGCTGACGTGTGCGGACACCGGCTTACGCGCGACCTTGCTCGGGCAACCCTTCCGCTGACGTTGGCGCATTTCATAAAACAAATACAATACGTGAACTTTGTTTTCGCGCAAAGTTCATTTGACACGTTTTGCATGCTTGCTCTGAAATGTTACTGTCGAGATATGAAAATCAGATCATTTAACCTTTTTAGTTGCTGATGCTGATGACGGAATTTAGAAAAAAAAGTGTAAGGTGTAAAATTAAAGGAATATTTTCAGCGTTTTATATTGGCTATGTAAGGTGTGCCTTGTCCACAAAGGCAAACTGTAACATATTTGTACGTTCACGTACCTTTTGTTTTCTCAGGTCTTTGACCTATGAGTAGGTACTTACCTCATGATACCTTGACATCTACTATCTACTAATGACATCTTCTAGACCAACAAAATCCATAAATGCTCCTTGATTATTGACAAAACGAGTTGTCTAACAAAATCAGTAAGTCTGGTTACCCACTAATTAAATAAGGTACGGTCGGCCAAGAAAGTGGTGTACCAGTTTTGATTTAGTTTCCCGGTCATCGAAAATTACAACAAGGTTCGTTATAAAAAGATATTACTGAAAGAGACAACATTATCATGACGTAAACCTATGTATTTAGTATTCATACGTCATATGTCACATATAAGTACATGACATTTTAACCTTTAGTATAAATGAAAAGGACATTAGTTTCTACAAAGCAATTGAAATGTTTCCAAACAAAAGTAATAAAAACTATTTAGACAACCGAATTCCATTTGAAAAAGAAAACTGACAATTGACATTTTGTCAAATATATGCAAAAAATCGATATATTTTCCGTGTTATTTTTCAATCAACTGCATATAAAATCATCTCAATGCCTGCCAACTTGACCATTGCCGAAAGAGCACAAATAATTGCCCAATTTAATGAGGGAAGCAGTATCAGTGCGATATCCCGGAATTTGAATATATCGAGGCGTTCTGTCCGCTTTTGGATTCGTCGTGAAGGAGAGGAGGGAAGTTTGTTGGATCACAGAAGAAGTGGTCGCCGGCCTGCACTCTCCAATAACGATAGAGAATTCATGAGACGGGAATATGAAATCAATGGTTTTAAGCCCACAAAACATTTTGCGGAGATGTTCGATGTGAGTGCCCAAACAATAAGGAATCATCTACATTACATCGGGTTGCACCACAGGCATTACGCCAAGAAAATATATTTGACGGATGCTCACAGACTTGCTCGTCTGAACTTCGCCAGAGAGCACTTAGAGTTTGATTGGTCTAATACAGTGTTTTGTGATGAAAAAACGTTTAAATCCAGTCAGCATGGACGTCTTCACCTTTGGCGATATAATTCAACACGGTATAAAGATGATCATGTAATCCCAAATAGAGAATCAGGTCGAATTTCCGTAAATATTTGGGGCTGGATGAGTACGGATGGTGTAGGAGAATTGTGTTCTCTACCTCCTCGAACGACGGCTGTAAATTATATCGACGTGCTTCAGAATGCAATGCTACCGACAGTCCGTAATGTTTACCCGGAGAACGAAGTGCCACAATTTGATTTTGTTCAAGATAATTGTTCAATTCATAATGCGAGGATCGTAAGAGCCTGGTTTCGTTCACACACTGACGTAAGGGTAATTCAGTGGCCCTCAAGATCGCCGGACCTCAACCCGATAGAAAATCTTTGGGGCCTTATGGTCTAACGATGGTCGCATCAAAATGAAAGAACCAAACAAGCTCTTATTAGTCACTGTAATTATATCTGGGAGGAAATGCGGGGAACCGATATTTGCTCACGGCTTGTTGGTTCAATGAGGTCTCGTCTTTTAGAGGTTATAGAAGCCAACGGCGGTTACACCCGTTTCTAATTTTTTAAAATTTTTAATATCTTCTAAATATTACTATATATGCTATGTTTTTGTTTGTTATAAGTATTTTAAAATTGATTGTAGAAATTTAATAAAAGGATAAATCTATTTTTAGCTTGTTTTTTATTGATATTTTAATTACAAGTTTACAGAAATTGTAGGTTTGTGGACTCGCCTTGTGCCTTTACAATTTTATGTAACTTGTTGATTACAATTCTGAATTTGTAGATACAATTTTGTCATCAAAATCTACAGCCGTTGATTTTACGACGTCATTGGTTCCATCAAGTTCAAACTAAGAACAGCTGTCACGTTACAAACAGTAATAGTCGTTATCAATAATCAGATAAAGACAGCAATAGAAGTTGTCAGATCGATCTGCAAGCGAAACTAATCTTTATCACCTATGAATCTGCAAGCGATATTCAACCTTAGGGTGGTACACCACTTTCTTGGCCGACTGTACAAGAAAAATCTTTGCCGTAGAATAATGCAGCTGCGGCTAGTAATAGGAAAAGATTGCGGGAGTTTCGTATTGTCAAAGCATAATGCCTTTGATGGTAGTGGAAGAGTTTAAAGATGTCATTGGAGAGGCATTCACGTCGCATGGCGCAGAGGTGCGGCCGGCCTTTACCCATCGTTGCCAACTAGCCTAGGGCTGCTACACGACAAAAATTACACAGATCGTTCAGACTTTAAAGTGGTTACGTATGATAATGTCCATGAAATAATGAAGGACTGATATCAGCTCATGTATATCAAAACTATTTTTATTATTGGTCTCAAAATAGAACGTATTTATATGTTTACCACCTATAAAATAGAATGCAAGCGTCATTACAATTAATGATATATCAGAATGAAGTAATACGAGTAACAATGGCTTATGTGTATGATTTTATGATAATTACCAGAAAGATACCAATTCTTACTGCGTATTTAAAGACCATTTCGTAATCCCACCGAACAGTAAAGTATAAAAGCTAACTGTTATTGCATGTCATTAATTACCGATGAAAAACCATTAAGAACAATTATTATTTTTACGAGCAGTGAGATATTGTGTGGCGGTGACAACCTTGCTTGGTCCGCGTGACTTGATAAACTTCTGCAATCCAAGTGCGGTTGTGAAGACAAATTGGATTGAAACAGTTCCACCATTTTTTTTTCTAATCTTTGAAGTTCACAGAGTAATTATGATTGGCTGAGTTGTAATTTTAACACATGGCCAGTGCAGATATTTGCGGTATAACATGCAACTGAAAGTAATTACGAACACGCAAGCACTAAGTTAAGACCCGTTAAGTATTTATGAAAAATGAAAATAGATAAAACCATAAATTCCAGTCGTTTTGCAAATTTGCATGAGCGTCATTTCGAGGTCATTCACAAAATAAATTTGGTTCAATTATCAAGCTTTTAAGGTTTAACTATAACTGTTACCTGGTCTAGGTTCAGTTTGTTTTATATTCCGATGGCATTCGAAAGCGCTGCGGTGATATCGTCAGTTTCTTTGGCGAATGGCAGTGTAGTGTTAACATTTATTATTCTGGAAGTGGCCGCAAGACGTCTGTAGAATAATAAGCGTCTTTATGACTTCAATCTCAGATTTGAACGGGCTAAGAAAATATTTGGCTCTAGTGTGTTCGTTTTGCGTAAACAACATTTATTTGATTTGGAATAGTTTGCAGTTCAACTATTACTTGTTGGTATTACTTACTTAGTTACTACCAATGTAGGTACTTATCACTATATATAGGCATGTTTATCAAATTGTTAAAGTGTGAAGAATTTTATCTATTTGTCAACGTTTTTTAGGATTTCTATATTTATTTTTAGACAAAATTATATTTTCTGACGTGTCTCAGCAAAACAGACGTTCAGTAAGAAATTGCCAATTACGACTTTGTAGATGTTTGTTAGAAAATAATATTTTTCTCAGGAATAACACGTATCTGAGTTGACAGGTACGTAATCTTCACGAATGGTTATTGACTGGAATACGTGAGAATATTCGTATAATCCGCTACCGCGCTTACACATTTGCAAGTAGTTGTAACAGTAGGTATAAGTGCATGTATTCGTTTAATATTTCCTAAATATGAAATAAGTAGCATGAAACGTTACATGTTTCAATGTAATAGCATTATTTCAATATATTGCCGTTATAAGTATGTAGGTATATCTGACCCAAATTCTTAGCACTGAGCTATGCATTTTGATAAGTAGCGACTGTGATGGATTTCGATTAAATAATTCAAAGGAATGCTACCCACAGTTACGTGAACACTTGAAATAAAACGGAGGTTTTCTCGTTTACAGCTTCTATTTTATTTTTCTGGCATTCCGAGTCCATTGCAGTGCTTGTGGTTACGGCCAGACTATTCGAAGGTTTTATTTGAATGAAACCGAGTCAGTAATTAGTCAGTGCAGCAAGAATGCAGTTTTAGTACCGTACGATGTTGAATGGTTTTTTATTTAGCATTGTAAGACAAATGGGAGCTTAATGTTATTCATTACTGCTTCTGCTATGAAGCTTCATGATAGTAGAACGAACAATTAATGATTTCGCCACCAAAGCCTAGTGGAATCATGTCACTGGTACACTTTTACGACTTTTCGAGTAAGTCTGTAAGGCAGCTCACAAATTTGATTTCACGATATCCATTTCGTAATAAGCGTTTCAACCTGTTCACGGAATACAGTTTTTGTATATTATTTGACGGAAATATTCACGGCCGACGACTTCTGTGTAAGCGGGACTTTACGGTCAGTTTTTTCTCCTTACTTTAATTTTGTAAAAACAAACCCGCCGAACACTACAAAGTGAATTTGAGAGGAAACGAAATTTAATATCTCGGGAAGAGGATGAAAGAATTCCTACAGAAGAATATTCATTTCTCTGATGGGGTAAAGGGGCAAAAAGAGAATATCTATAGATAATATGAGTAATGGCCAACTTATCATTGATATCTTTGACACGATCCCATTAAATCGACATGTAATATCATAAAACAGTGATATAGTTCACAAGAGTTGCCAAAAGCGTTCCAAGACAATATATTGTGGTTAATATCGGCTCAGACGCTGTAAATCCATGTTGATTGAAGTGCGAACATGCTTTAGAATAACTTTGCCCTTGTATTTTTGGTTTGACACCTACTGTCTTCTGGAACACTAAGACAAGACAACCCGTTCCGTCGTATAATATGCAGTGCAACATATTGTGTAAAGCCTTTGTGCTCTCATTGGAGACGTTGAAAGCGTTTACGAACGTAATTTTATTCATGACTTGAATTGTCTTTTGAATAAGAATTTTCGTTAAAATGCATGTACTTCTGTAGTTTGAATTTGTTTTCGTTTATAAATGATGTTCATGTGACTTTATTATCTAATATTTGCGTAATAAAATAATCGAAATTAAAGTAGCGCTGTTGAGAAAACTGGAAATGTGAAAATTCCTGGGCATGACAGAGCTCGTTCAGTATTATCTATTTAAGTTTTATCACGTATTGAATGGATGCCAACGCACGCTATGTCAAATGCTTTGTTAGTAGTACGTTGAACAATAGTTTTAAAACGAATTTTTATCTGTAGGCACAATCATATCGAAATCAGTAGCACTCTGAGCGTGGATTGCGCCAGTTGCAGTTTCGTTTACAAATGATTAGGAGCAAGCTTTATTTCGACTCCTACAGAGACCGGTTCTTTAGCAACATTCAAAAAGACTGATGGAGGTCGAATACGATAATAAATTCAGTAGTTTATGATTTCGTTACATAAAAGGGATTAAATTCGATTTTCGTTACGATGTTGATCAAAGTTAAAAAATCGTTCGAAAATGCAGTGAATTTCGGTTATTTATGCATTAGTCACATGAATCAGTCCAATTTCATTAAAAAAATATCTAGTTTACGTTCTAGATGAGTGGATATATCGAGCTTGTATTGAATGTAATTCGCTTTAAATTCTAAAGTTCAAGACTGAATGACACAACGACATAATAACAATAATGAACAGAACAGATGGAAAGGTCAGTTTGGTGTACGATTTCATTTTGACGAGCTCTGCGAAAATGATGTTAGGCAATACTTTATTTTAGTTTATATTGTTGTTGTTCCGCAAACGATGGAGCCCCTTACATCACATCCTGGTTGCAGTGATAATTCCACAAATCTTTAGAGATACTGTAATAACAATGCAATCGGTAGGTTGTCGTTAATGCTTTGAAATTAACATCGATAAATTCAACTGTCTTATTTAAAGAAATGTTTGTATCAGACAGTCATAGCTTACAGTTTTGTTCATTGATGCCTATTATATTTATAACGATATATACAATGGTTATTCTATTCCGGTTTATTTAAAGTTGATGTCAACTTTTTAACTTGAACAGCAATACATAGACTTCCCAATAGTCTTTCACAACTAGTAGGGCAAATGTATTCAATGCAGGAATTTATCTTAAGGTTCGTCAACGTGGTGGCATTATGTTCGCATTCCTGCGAGGCGAACGACAGCAGGCCTTGTGACCACTCAAGGTCATTTGTGAAGGGAGACCTGAAATAGGGTCGACGCTCTACTTAGAATTATGACTGTACATATTTTCCTTATGTTTACTAGTGTTTTTTTTGTGTAACTTAATAACGTTGTGATAGTTTGAAGCTCATTTGAAAATGAGATTACATTTGTTGGGAAGCTGTAAAAAGCTGCCTTGATGAGGACGATTGAAGGATGTTTAATTTTATATCTACAGGTTGTTAGATCATATGACTAGGATACGGATAAACTTAAACTTATGTTTCCAGACACTCATCTCAACCTGAGGTGTCAACCCTGAGGTAAGCCTACGTGTCTACGAGCGTATTCTAGAACCAATATTAACGCCTTCTTAGCTATATGTACTTCCGTGTATTTGTATGCAGCTGCCTCGAAACTGGTTTTTGACAACAAGAATATAAGATGCGCGGCTAACAAGAAATAAAGGAGGTGAATAAAATGTAAACCCCAATTATACTTTTTGCTCGACCTGGGCATTGATCGACCCTCGAAGTTGCAACGAACCAAGACGACTGCCAATTTAACATGGAAATAAATTATTTGGATACTGACTGGCGTAGTGAACCAAACCAAATCCTCGTGTGCATATCAGTCATGCTTTTATCTATAAACCAGTGTCTGAGTGGTCAGGTTATCATTAACGCCCACGAGCGACCGCTCAAGCACTGGTCTCTAGATAAAAGCATTGAACGAACCTTCAGAAATGTATTCTTTTTGTTGTACCACTCCTAGTTCATTAAATGAGCTTTGTCTACATAATATATGTAGTTGCGTGACGTTAATCTTGAATTATAATTCTAGTTATGGTCGTAGAAATAAATGGGATGATAAAGTCTAAGAAAGATGATAAAGGCAAGTAAAACAAACAATCTAGAAAGTAAGGTCGTCGGTGAATAAGTTAATAGAAAATATTAAATAAATCCTAATCTCTAGCGACATCCGACGCTCACGATCGTTCTATATTTACACCATTAGGATAAGCTTTCTTTACAAGTGTAGCTACAAATTCAATATAAACGTTAACTGCTCCTAAATCAGTATTTTGTATTAGCTATAAATATAGATAACACTTGATAACGGAGAATAAAGAACGATTGTTCTACTTCGACAATATTTATAAGACTCAATTTGTTGTTAATGTCATGAAAAAATTCTGTGAAACTTCCGATCAAGGTAAAACGTGGAACCGAGTAACAATATTGTTCAACATAGAAGTGTAAGAAAAACTTAAGTTTGGTTAACAAAATTCATTGGAAAAATACTTGCAAAATATCAACATCCAATAAATTGTTAAGCACACACAATTTCGATAAAACAAAACATGCATTCATAATTAAAATCTTATTGATTCATAGTTAAAACCTTAACACTGTAACCGATCAAAGCAGAATTTAAAGCGATGTTGTTCAAATGAAATCACAAACTGACTAAGTATGGCACGTTATAGTTGGCACGACAGGTCGACTAACCGTAACCCAAAGATTCCTCGGCGTTTCCTAAATAATGCAACTTGAATGCGAGATGGCACGAATGCAAATTAACAAGTTTTTTATGTGGACCAGCAATCTCGGACACATCTATTTTGTATCAGCTAAGCACACTAAAGGTTAGTCTAGGGATAAAAATACATTAAAGAATGTATTTTACATTTGGCATTTTTGTTACATTTGGTTTTATATTCATGACAGAACTCCACGACGGTACTTGCTTGAACATTTAACACCGTTATTCATTTGATTCTGTTTCATTTAACTGAATAACGGCTAATCATGTAAATTCTGTCATATTATAAAATACCTTTGTCTGGTTACAAATACTGATAAGGTTTTAAAAATTAAATATATTTTGTCTTGTGTTTAATATTGTTGCATAAATAACCCCAGCAAAAGCGTCACAGTGATCAGTTAACAAAATATTTACATTTACAGGAAAATAATGTCTTTGAGCTTTCGAGAATTAAGTTCGTTAGAATGGCAAACTGCACTCAGACTCTTGAATTATTTGTAGTTATAGTATTTGAAAAGGAAAAATTTCAGAAAAGTTTGAGTACTTAAGTACTTTTACATTAGGGTAACATAAAAATAGTGCCACCTACATTAATTTTTCGATTAGAAGTAGTTGAAGGTTGTACACGGCAATTTTTTCTCATCATTTTATTTAATTTATCTTTTCTTGTTTTCCTTCGATATAATTTGCAGATGTTACTACCTGACTGATGAAAAGTGAAATTAATTATGGGTTCTTTTCGTACCTATCTAGAGTTTTTGTTCTTACAAAACTTTTAATTCTTTTGTTTCTGTTGAATTGCCAGTTTGACCTTATGCTGGCATTTCTATATTGAAACCAGTTTCACCAAGGCAATTAAAAGAATATTATCGATTTAGTCGTTTAATACGTTAGTTCTTGATGATCTTCAGCAGATGTGTACTATTCTTGGTATATTTATTCATTCGAGTACGTAGACATGATATTGTACCATTGCGTCCATTGAACACTTTATATGTTAATTTAATTTACTTTATTTCGCCGGTTATATACACTTAAATAAAATCACTGAACTAAATAAATTTAAAAATAGTATAAAAAATTGGCGAAGTGCGAGTCAGTATAGAAATTAGAGGGGGGGTGGGGCACTCATTTTACCACTTTGGAAGCGTATATCTTTTAAACGATTGACTTTAAGAAAAAGTGGTTTGAGAATTTTAGTTTCAGTTCTATGTATAGGGAGCCCTCCTTAATTTTTATATCTTTTTAATTTTTAATAAAAATCGGAAAGCGGTTAACAGAATACATCTACCTACCAAGTTTCACATGTGTAGTCCCTTATAGTTTCGGAATAAGATGGCTGTAACATACAGACGGACGGACAGACAGACATGACGAAACTATAAGGGTTCCATTTTATGCCATTCGGCTACGGAACTCTAAAAAGCGACGATAATTCATATACATCGTTGTAAAAGTCAGCCCTTGGGTCAACCGAAGTGCCAACTAGGCATCTGGAAAGATCTTTAAATAACACATGAGCAATCGCACCCCACAATCTAAGAGTTTAATCCCAAAACAGCACGAAAATATAACTTGTAACGAGGTTCTTATAATACCATTGCTGGAAGTCACATCGCGATGAACTAGGAGAAAACGTTTAAAGGTTCTTAAATGAGGACTTATCAAAATCTAGGATGAAAATAATTTACATGATAATATTATTTGAAACCATTAATTCTGACAAATGAAATACTGTTATTTATTTTGCTTAGGTTATAACTAACACTTTTGAGTCCAGAAACTAGATGAGGCCGGATTTGGCAAAAATACATTTAATAAGAGTTAATTCATGGTATATTAAAAAAACCTCTAAAAATACATTTTGAATGTCCTAGTCTCCTAGCTCAGTAGACCAATTCAGTAGGAGCTTTGTCAACTAAAATGCCATAAGCTACGTAGTTATATTCAGTATAAAATTGTAACTACTGTCATTAGATTTTCACCCTTATTCCCATACGATAAGGTAGCTTTAAAAATGTCTCACTTGAATGGAAAACTGTATTTTCAGTCTAGTTGTTTCACTGAATGGTCGGAAGCGTATGCGGAAGCGAATTGTTTCTGGATAATCGAATTCATTAAGTTTTGAGACATTATTAATTGCGTGTAATGTTAACTTGTTACTGCTGCTTAAAAGTTCGATATAAATTGAAAATAATAAAACAAACTTAAAAAACAAAATTATTTTAAAACAAATTGACAAAAAAATGTTTAAAATTATTTCAAAACTGTTAAAAAATTTCTTCGATCCTGCCAGGATTCGAACCTGGAATCTTCTGATCCGTAGTCAGACGCGTTATCCGTTGCGCCACAGGACCCTGTGTTAGAGGTGTCAAAAATTTAGATCTAATTAGACTTGTTTAATGTAACAAGAGATAATTTTGTCTCAAGACACAATTTCGATTTGGAAATCAATTTCGTCAGGGTTATTTTTCTTTGTATCTTTGTCACGCACGACACTCTCAAAATAGCTTTAACGTGCGTGTATCACATTTTCACACTTTTAAGATTTTTTGACAAAAGTTTTGAATATTGAATTGATTGAATACATTTATTTCAGACTACAAAATTGTCAATATAATGTTAGTAACAAAGGTCTTATAAACTATGTTAGTGTTCATGTCATTCTTGTCTATTCTCATACCAATAAAATATTCCAAATAATATCAAAAAATAAATAAAATAAAATACTTAACATTAATATAGGCAGATATACTATAAAATAATAAAAAACAATGCGTCATCTCTTCACGTGAAGCTGAATAAGCCTTCCTAACACTGCAGACTCTGGCCTTTCTGATATCAGCGCTCCCCCGGATCCTACACATCAGAGATGCTGCTTTTTTACGCATTATGGCATAAAAATCGTCAACTCTTGCGTCAGCAACTCATATTTTACTGTTAAGAGGAATAACCTTGGTCTAAGAAACATTTCATTAGTCTTGACTTTGTAGGTGGTAATGGATCTACTAAGTTCTTAGCTACTTTGATATTGTTTTCCTTGTGAATAAGATGACATTCAATAAGATTTCTTCAAGTTTTCCTAAAAATTCAATTTTTTGTTAAAAAATAAAAAGAAAGTACATATCTGCACGAAAAAGACTTTTAAAGCACGCGGCCTTATATTATTATTTATGTTTTCTCGTAAAGCAACCATAAAGACTACAACTTTTATAAAATAAGACTTGAGTAAAACGAGACGAGGATACCTACGTAATTAATTTCTATGATTTCTAAACTAGAATAAATTGAAGTAGGTAGATGAAATAAAGTCGTTAATTAGGTACTTTGTTTGTAAATACTAATTCTTGGAATGGCTCTATCTATCAAGCAGGAATTTCAACTACGCGGGAAGTACCATTTTGAAGTCATTGCTTTTCCAAGAAGAATTCCTTCGAAAGGTTTTCCTCTTAACTTTACTGTGACTGACTGTAGAATCTTTTGTATTGGATTCTCAGTTACTCAATATTTAAATTCCTTTGCATAAGCAGCTCCCATGATAATCGAGTTATGGAAGCTATCTATCTATACTGCATAATGTCATATCCGAACTTTCACTTCTTTTGAAAAACTTTCCAGAAATGCGACTCTCGAATATCATTTTACATGCTTGACGGTTTTATTACTTAATTGTCATAATATGGTAAATAGTAGGTATCTTTTATTTTGTATATAGTAGACTAATTTCTACAAGTTATTTCATCCAAATTGTTACTAGTATTTTCGGTAAGGTTTCGATTGACTCGATTTCGTTACAGTTGCAAGTGCACGTTTCCTATTATAAGAAAATATTCGCGTATTCCAGGTCGAATAGTAAGTAATGTCGGGTGTGTTGAAAGTTGCGCACGCGACTTGAGCGCGCATGACCCCCTTAGCACTAACGGACTGGTAACCGTTGGCTCGGCTCACATCTTAGGAGCCAGACGTATCGCTTTGTGGTATTAGCCGCACGAGTTATGTAACTATTGAGTAATTTGAGGGCCCGACGTGAGAGACGCAAGACCTTAGAAAATTTTGAGACTGGTAAACCAATATTTACTCATTAACATTCTTGACAAATAAAAAGTGTGTGTAAAGAAGGAAGTACTGAATAGTTGGTATTATTTCTAGGCCATGTAGCATCTAAAAATAGTAAACAACAAAAGTTGTCTCAATAAAGAACTCATAAACATTCTTGCTGAGAAACAGTTTACGATACGGATTTGCTAATACCAGTAATACTTAATTTACAGTACCCAGTTCTACCATACTTGGAAATGACGCCAAAAACCGACTAGGAACCGGTTGTGATTAACATGAACAAATCCGGCTACTAAGAAACATCGAAAAGAAATTTTGTGAACAATTCAAAGATCATCCAATTTTAATCTCTCCGCAAGTTTTATGCAAAAATTAGACGCAGTTTTACTTTGTGCGTTTTTTTAGAAAAATAATAGAGATATTTTAGATTTTTTAGAACAATTTTGTTTAGTGCAAAATGCAGGTACTCTACTTTCCATGCGGGTCGATATATGGCGTGGATAGTTAAAATTAAAGTATCTTTGGGCGTACGTAACACTTTCTCCTTACACACGAATCTGGTATTATAATTATAGGTATGGTGTTTAGGCAATTAGAGCATCATAACCATATATGTATGAATAGAGTAATTGGCTTTTTTAAAGCAATAGGTATGGATATATCCGATTATGCATTGATGGATCTTACTTCAAAGACGTCGCTATTAAATCGTTTCGATAAGATTTCTAAGCAGATAATCTTTATTGGTAAGAGCTTAGAAAAATAATGGGTAATTAAACTGCATATTTCATGTGCCTATGAGTAACAAAACACTTTCTTCGTTGAGTAAATCGTGTTTGGCTGTTCTTATGGGATTATTTCACTTGGCTGTGGTAGTCTGTCAAATCTCTGAAAAAAATCAAATGTCTGAAGTATGTTTAATTTACAATAGTGCTGTAAATTCTTCTCGGAACACTATACATATAAAAAGGTAAAAGTTAATCCAAATTGTTTTCATAAAGCCAATTATATGTATGATTCTATAAGTTTATGAATGAAATATCTTAATTTCGATGTACACGATCAAGAACCTCTTTTTAAAATTCTTAAGCGATGATCAAATAAAGCTAATTTTGCCCTCAATGACTTGTCTGTCCCGTTTTTGCCAGCCGTCGTTTATAATGCTCTCTTTGTTCATAATTATTAGCACAACATGAAATATGTTCAGGTTTTTACTAACGTGGGATTTTAGTTCATCTTGTAATGCGTTATTATGAAGCGTTTCTGGTTTCGTCTAGTTCCTGCTTATTGTCATTGTTCTTGTCATTGTTTAACGTTTTTCTTCTGTAATTGGCTATATGTGTATTAACATCCTACGAATCAATAAGACTTGTGAATTGTTATTTCTTACTATCTTCGGTCCAATAATATTTATTGTATAATTTTTACACTGTACAAACTTTTTTGATGAAATAAAATAAATAAACATCATCAATTTTTATACAGAATATAGAGTTCTACAGAATTCACAATTTATATTTTTTACGATGCAGTTGATGGCTTATAATATGTGATTGAAATATAATTACAGCCACCAACTGCATGTACTTTTTGCCTTCGCGTTTTCTTTTATTTTATTTTTCGTTTTATTTTATTACTATTTTTGCAATTGTTGATATGTAACCAATTAGTTTATAATGTGTAGCGTTCCTGAATTCCATAAACTTCTGAAACGCTCTGTGTAATACGTAACAATTTCTATGCACATGAGGATATTTGTCAACAACCTTTTCGGCGAGTCATACGAATTTCTCCCAGAAAATGATTTATTCATCAGAGCGCGGCAACACCCTAGTGGTACTACAAATCTAATTTAGTAGTAAGATTGATATGGAATTGAATATTTTTATTATAATTAATTCAATTCCTTTATAATAAAAAGTCTCTGAGGACTGAAAGCGAACGAGTTCTTGTGATGTGGAAAGTTTCAGTAGTGACAATTGTGTACTTGATGACAGACAACAATGTCCGGATTTATCTATACTAATATTATGAAGGAGTAATTTTTGTGAGTGTGTTTGTATGTAGGAATTTTCGAAGATCCTCATCCAATTCAAGATTCTTTCACCAGTAGAATGCTATGTTATCATTGAATGACATAACCTAATTATTTTGCTGTTTACAACCATTTGTTCCGTCATTCATCACTAAAGGTTCATATGAAGACCAACACTAGTGAGCAATTATCTGGAAACTCTCTCTCAGCTGAAATGAATATTAACAGTGCGGCCGTATGGCACACATAGTTTTATTTCGCCTTTATTGTTCTATTTTTGTATTTTTATTTTATTTGTGTGTACGTGGTCTAAAGTCCATTACGTTTTTACTGGTAAATATTTCAAATATGAAAAAAAAATAGATACAATATTCGTAACTCGTACAAGATTCTTGGAACGGACTGAGCATAAATTTACTACGAATGAAAGCAGTTATGTTGAATAGATATACAATAAAAATGTTAATCCAATATCATTTAAGTTCCAGTAATATCACTGGATTAGTTAATATTTTAAATAATAGTTTTCCTAGAGGGTGCGCTTAACAGATATTAGGAAATCTAGTTTTAATTCTCAGGTTAATGGATAGATATCCATTTAAACAGCAGGATTGGTCTGTGCCAAATGTGTTCCACTTTTGGCACTGTTTGGTGCTTTGGCACTAAGTGTAGGGATCATAAGCGTGGCTTATTTATGTTCGAATAGCGTCTTATTTGATTAAGTTATTATCTTCGGTATCAATTGAAGTTATGCCAAGTTCTAACGTCCTTAGTAGTGCTTTTGAGGTTTCAACAATGAAATCCTTTATCAATTGGAATCTTTCCTGTTATGATTACTACTTTTGAATCTTCTTTTGTTTTTTTACCTTGGGAGATGTTTACTAAGCAAAAAGATATTACAATTTCTTTTTATCCTTGTGTCTCAAAATTTTATTATAGGTACTTTATTAATTACTTTAGTACTTTATTTAGCGTTAATTAACATAGAATATATAAGAGTTTTATCATAATTTATGAAAATAGAGATGCGAGGGATGCACTCAGGCGCATCGCGAGTTACCGAGGCGACGAGTGAGGAGGATCAGAGGGAACGACAGGGCAGCGGGGGAGAGGGGAGACCGGTTCAACCTCGTCACTAGTATACACGGCTCTGTCCCCGTTTACCTCCACTTCATGTTTATAGTGTAATAATTTGGATTTTCCATTAAATACTTGATTTGTGTTTACTCAATTATTCTCGTAGTTATTTTTAGGTCACAGACGTGTATGTATTATGTTTTCTGCACAAATTGTAATTTAATTGTGACGCTACGTGATTTGAGGATTATTTAAAGAAAGTTCTGGGATACCTATTGCTTGCCTTAATTATAGCACTGATGTGCAATCGCATATATGATTTAGCAACGAAATTGTTTATAACTTTATGATAATATTGATGTAAGTATTTTTTACACATTGAAAATATTTTCATTAAGTAATTGAAATATTAATAAAGTCAATCTAAAAACTGAAAAGTATACATCTAATGATCAAAATAACGCCAAATCTGACGAACTTGCTATTCGAGATAATAATCAAGATATCAAACTGCTTAAACAATGTAAAGCACTTGAGATGCAAGACACAGCGGAGCGCGTTGATGTCTTCCGTTTGATGGCATTTAATCCCAAGTTTTATTTAATCACGAGCTTTTCGTGAGTTACTTTAGAGTTTTGTCGATACTTGTATTTATTGACAATAAGACTAATTGCCCCATAGAACGCAAGCGTCAAAAACCTCGGCCGGAAGAAAGTTGCTCGGCCGAAAGCGGTCTCTCGAGATTGGAATTTTGGTCGGACACGTATTACTGACACACAGCCGGCGCGCCCACCTGCTAGCAACCACACCTGAACCAAAAGTGTGTCAACATCGCTGACTCCTCGAACTCGACGATCGATCGTCACAACTTTCACATTACCTTAAATTAACGCTCGACTGAGCTAGCACTGATACGGCAAGATAGTAAAGAGAATTAGGACCCACCTTTTGCACGCCGCGGGGCGTTCCAACTATAAATCCGGTTAAGCACTATCAGGGGTTGGGGTTAACGCACGGCCACTGTGCTTGTACACAATTCACTGCACTTGAGTCACAAGGTTTGCCACATGTCGGCGGGCCGGTGCGGTCGCGACGGCCGCCAGTTCAGCACTAAGGCTTTCTTTGAGACGACGGTGCGCGTGCGCAGGTAAGAATGGGACTACGGTTACACACCGCTACGGACGCTACGTCAGTGTGCGTTTATTTCGCGCATCGACGTGATTCAGACGGCCTATTCTGTAAAATACCACTGTGAAAACTTAGATGAAAGTTAGAAGACATTTGTCATACTATCTTTTGCTCAAGATTGACCGAAACTAATACTTTTATTTACGGAAGCAGTTTCTGCTAACTAAACTTAAGTTTTTTAGAATAGTACTGCAAGCGTAAAAATTATACAATTGTTGACTCACGTGTATTTACCTTTCATATTAGACCAATTTAAAGTGTCGATGTTTTCATTGGAGTTCATACTCATATCAAACTTGTTATAACTGTTTTGTTGAGGCAATAATACAGACGTTCGTATCGTTTTATTTGGTACAATTTACGATCATGTTTTGGCTTTGATTTCTGAAATAGATTTACTGAACTCATAAAATTATGGCAAAAATGTAACCACAGATTTATCATTTATCCATTCTACCTAGTCAGAACATAAGACATATGTTATAAAAGTTATAATAAAGTTTTCATTTAATGTAGTCTAATCAACACTTGGCTGGTAGCTTGAGCAGCGACGCTTCCCCACTCCACTATCTCACTCTTGCGCCTATAATATCCGTACACACTAACACAAGCTAAGCAGTTGTAGGTTATATATTTAATATTCAACTTAACGCGAAAGACAACGGCACACTCACACACGCTTACATGTTAAGAAGACTAGAATATTATTAAAATACCAAATGACTGATATAAAAAAAAAAACTAGTTATTTAACAATTAATTCTATGCGTACAGATACTAAATGGATAAGAAGAAGGAACACAAACATTATAGATAAAAGAGATGTTTATTTCGTCGTCGACGTTAAGTCAAAAATTTTTTTTTGCGAAAAATAGAACCAACTTCCATATAAAAACACTACAAAGGCAAAAATAACTTTAATTTTGGTAGTCGGTGTCATTTGTTATGTATTTTCTTTAATTTTTTTGACACCGCCTTCCGAAATTAAAGTTATTTTTGCCTTTGTAGTGTTTTTATATGGAAGTCGGTTCTATTTTTTGCAAATTTTTTTTTTCACGCTTTTTAGTGGGTCGGTTTGTAATTTATCTAGTTACAAAAGCCAAAATGTCAACTACTTATCACCTTTTACAAAATATTGCTTTTCCTGGTGCAGAGCCGTTAATTTTTGAGGAGTTCTCCTGGTACATCACCATCAGCTCTAACTTCACCATATGCATTGTGACGAACATAAAGTGCTTAAAATCTATATTCAAGTAATATAATTGCAATCCACGAAATACTTATTATTGAGTAGTTTCGGTGGCCATCTGGGGTCTTCATCATCATTTCCACTTGCTCAAATGGTGCTTTTTGAGAGCAACTGCACAAGGTACTATAAGAAATACCCAAAACGCTATAGGTGTGCCTATAATATTTGAAGATTTCCCTCGATTTCTCCATGATTCCATCATCAGATCCAAACGTGACGACATTGGGACCAACTAGAAAGTATACCCTTTCAAACAAAAAAAGATTTTTCCAAATCGGTCGAGCCATCTGCGAGTAATGAGGTAACAAACATAAAAAAAAAGTTCAAGACGAATTGAGAACCTCCTCCTTTTTTTTGAAGTCGGTTAAAAAAGAGGTGCATATACCGCGTGTAAGTTAATGAATAACACAAGAATACGTTACTGTTAGCCTGTATCTTCCCACGGCTGGGCAAAGTCCTAACACCTTGGAAGTAAGGCTTTTATACGCGGTATCTCGTCTAGGGCCAAAGTGGATCACTGGCCGTTGGTTAAATCCTGCTCATCCGGTCATTTTCTACGAGGATACGTAATAAATATTTTTAAAAGATAAATTACAAAATGTAAGACTATCTGCTATTATCTAGGCTATCTAAAAAGAAATATGTAATATTTTTTTCCAACCAAATGTCATTTAAAATTGAAAAAAAAAACCTACATATTCTTCCGAATCAATCTCGTAGATGAATTTGAAGTGCTGTAAACAAAAGATAACCAAATACCAAAGACCCAAACTTGAAATTAAATTGATTCTGGAAATTTATTGCATGAACGGAATTTGATTTGATATTTTAAACAGCAAAATTGTTTCGCAAAAATTGTTATAATTATTTTACATCAAGGTTTAGCATTTGAAGGTCAATACATACGAACAATATCCAAACATACACAAACCCTCAGAACAATTTGTTTCAATAAAAATATAAGCAGTTACTGTCATTGTAATTAAAACAATTGAAATATGAACAAATACCTAAAACGTCCATGTGGTTTATTTACGTGCAAACTTTCATACATTGTACCTATGTAAAAAGTTTTCTTGTACAGTCAGTGGAATATTTCGTCATTGTTGTCTCACGGACGGTAAGCTCACCAGGTCCGGTAAGGACTAGGCCCGGGTTGATGGCGCATCGTGACACACGCGCGTCTCAATGAGTCAGCAGCAATAACGGGGCTTGATAAGGCCATTGTCTACCATGGTTGGGTTAGTATTGTAAAACTCCTTTCCGTTTGATGATTTTAACCACGAAAAAAATTGGTCAAGAGCGAGTCAGGCTCGCCCATGAAGGGTTTCGTAGTAACTACGCCAAATAATGTGTTTCATAGTATTTGTATGAATTATTACTAAGTTATATTTGCGGTTTTATAAGATATGCTAGATCTCAAAAACTGCTGTCCCGATCTCAACCAAACTAATTTTAGTTGAAAGTTTACATTCAGATCTTCAGCATTTAATTTTTTAATTTTTCCCTCCATTATTATAAAAGTTAGAGGGACACACACACATTTTATCACTTTGGAAGCGTATATCTTTTAAGCGATTGACTTTATGAAAAAGTGGTTTTAGAAACCTTTATGTCATTCTTAAAGACTTTTCTATAGATACCACACACGCATATGTTTTATGAAATAAATATATTTTCAGTTTCAGTTCCATGTATGAGGAGCCCCCATTAATTTTAATTGTATTTTTTTCTTAAAATTGGAAAGCGGTTGACAGAATATATCTACCTACCCAATTTCATGTGTATAGTCTTAATAGTTTCGGAATAAAATGGCTGTGACATACGGACGGATGGACAGACATGACGAAACTATAAGGGTTTCGTTTTTTGCCATTCGGCTACGGAACCCTAAAAAGGGCCTCGTTATTAAAACTATAGTAGTATTTTTTGAAAACTCCCGATTTTTATTAAAGAATTCAATTCTAGAATTCCTAAATATCTATAGTAAGCAGAAAGGTTCGACACGTTTATAACTCCAGATTGTCGACTCCAATTCTGAAGCTGGCTTTATGTCAGTTTAAGACTGTGTTTGAGTGAATGACTGTGTCTGAGGCGTCCTAAGTGGGCCATAATGTGACAATAGGCTAAGAATGTGGTACTTTCCCCGGCGAGTGACGTCACTATTTAGGCCGACGACTCATGCTACAAGGATACCATAAACACGAAACCGTTAAGTGTAAAGGATGTACCCACTGAGTAAGGAAGGCAAGTAATGAAAATTGCGACCACCAACGGTAGCCGCAGTGCCGCCAAACAGCCGCCGGTGGATTTACAAGATCCATTAAGAAAAAAAATGTGAAAACATTTCAATGGACACTCTATCAAGGACAAAAAATCCTAGTACCCCTTAAGACAATATCCATAAAGTAATTATTTTATCGACACATTTATGATTACATTAAAAGAAATGACCATTCGTTCACAAAACTTAATTGTACTTTTATTTATATGGCGGGGATCATTTACAAAGCGTTCTTAAATTACGTGGTATTTTTAACCGACTTCAAAAAAAGGAGGTTTACAATTCGTCTAAAACTTTTTTTTTCTAATGTATGTTACCTCATAACTCGGAGATGGCTGGACCGATTTGAAAAATTCTTTTTTTGTTTGAAAGGGTATACTTTCTAGTTGGTCCCATTGTTGTCACGTTTGGTTCTGATGATGGAATTATGGAGAAATCGAGGGAACTCTTCAAATATTATAGGCACACCTATAGCGTTTTGGGTATTTCTTATAGTAACTTTTGCAAATGCTCTCGATAAGCCCCATTTAAAAAAAAAGAAAATACAAAACAAATGACACCGAACACCGAAATTAAAGTTATTTTTGGCTTTGTAGTGTTTTGATATGGAAGTCGGTTCTATTTTTTGCTAAAAAGTTTTTTTCTACGATGAGATCTGATAGTATGCAGCACTGTAAGAAAAATATTACAATAAGTAGAATAGAATACAAAGATTTTTATTCGAATATAGACACACAAAATAACATACAGTACAGTGTTACAAAAAATAACAACAAAGGGCTGAGCATTGTCCTGAGCATGTCCACACCGAAAGAGTTACTAACTCAGCATTTGCTGGGAACAAAATAATGAAAATGAAATGGTAATAATGAAATAGAACTGGCAAGTGCGAATCAAGATAAAGGGAAGTTTCCTTTGAAGGAACGAGTCCCGTATAAGCTGACTTCCTTATCAAGCATAATTTTATTTTAAACACATTTGTTGTTATCAATTGCATTTGGCTGCATGAGAAGTGGTTTTAATTCGATCCATTTAGTAGTTTTTAATGTCAAACGAAAAAGAAACAATTGCAAATATTTATAAGATTACAAATTTTTGCAATTGTTTCTTTTTCGTGAGTAATATGCTGAGATATTCCACATTTCTGCAATAACAATAAAAACTTTTTACCAAAAAATTAAAAAAAAAAAACAATTCACTTAACAGTGCTTTTTAGAAGTCGGTTCAATTTTTTGGTAAAAAGTTATTATTTCACTCATTTTAGTTGGTCGATTTATAATTTACCTAGTTACAAAAGCCTAAATGTCAACTACTTATAACCTTTTACAAAATATTGCCTTTCTTGCCAATCCTGGGCCGTAAATTGTTGAGGAGTTCTCCTGGTACTTCACCATCAGCTTCACTTCACCATGTGCATTGTGACGTTTAATAACCATATTCAAGTAATCGAATCGGAACCCGTGAAATACTTATTATTCCTATTTATATATTGAGTAGTTCCAGTGGCCATCTGTGGTCTTCATCATCAGGTCCACTTCACAAATGGTGCTTTTCGAATGCAACTACATAAGTTATAAAAAATACTCAAATCATTAAAGGTGTGCCTATAATATTTGAAAAGTTCCCTCGATTTCTCCAGGATCCCATTATCAGATCCTGATTTGGTGACAATGGGACCAACTTTGAAGTATACACTTTCAAACAAAAAAAAAAAAAAAGATTTTTTCAAATTGGTTCAGCCGTCATCGAGTAATCGGTGATCATAGATAAAAAATATACGCGTCGACTTGATAACCTCCTCTGTTTTTTTCGTCGATTGAAAAAGAGTTTGTTGTACCTATATGCTCAATCAAATGAAAATATAGGTATAGATATAAGGCACAAAAATAAAAGCTAAGATCTGGGCATTCATTACTCTCAAAAAATTCGTAACTTAATACAAGAGGACTGTAGGATATAATTTTACCAGCAAATAAATTTGTATGTTAACTGACAGAGCAGTATTTGAAACTTAATTTACAACTCCGTAATCTCAATTACTTGTGTAAACATAAATATGATTTCCTTTCACAGTAAAAAAGGCATTCATACCACGCCTCGTTTGTTTCAAATATATCCTGAAACTGGGAACCTTATCAGATGTCAACTCTAGAACATTATGCAGCAAATCTCTGGTTGTGATCATGATTCATATCTTAATAATATGTGATGTGTAATGTCAGATTTTTCCAACACACTCATTTCCTTAATATGGGATACGAAAGTACGATGACCTACATTCTGGACTCTGATCCCTAATAGAGGCCCGGATGGGTCCAAGTAACGAACTAAACGTACTTCGATGTTTTTTTTATGGTGCTTCCATGAATGTCGAACTACCTTATATGGACCCGATACTGATCTAACACGGTGGAATGGGATAACTTTAAAAGGTGACGTCATTTCTACGGAATTGCGGAGAAAGAGAAAAATTGCAATATAAAGATAAAGATTTTGTGGGAGTACGTAAAATATATATTTAATGCGGTGCTGGTGGCAGAAAAATATAAAGTGTCTAAGATATGGACTGCAATTTCGATGTGTTTGCTTCGTAAAGAGCCGACCTAGTCTGAGTATCACGAAAATTGAGTAGAATCACGAAAAGCTATATTATTCTTAATTAAGTAATATGTGAAAGTTTAGGAGGATGGGTGTTTGTTACCAACCACGGAAAAAATGTTTTAACGGACCTAGACGTAATTTAGCATAGAGATAGATTATAGTCTGGGTTAGTACATATGCTATTATGCAAACAAAGTTACGGTAAACAGCTAGATAGGTAGATAGACTCTTTATTGCACACCATAACATAATTAAATAAGGACTTCACAACTACAAAAGGTAGTTTATTTATGTTGTAACAGGGGTAGGATCGCTACAAACAATCGAAATAAAATTGATAACATTTAATTTCCTAATAAAAAATATTATTTTAATTTTATTTAGATTTTTGCAATTCCGAAATATCAGCTGAACCATTCAATATTGCCGAGCTTACATAAGGATTATAATAAGGTAGGTACTGAGGTTCCTCACGTTTGGGATACTGTTGATCCCCCTATCCCACTTGTTACACCCTTTCCTTCTGGGTAGGTATATCATCGAATGACTTCTCCCGCTCTGGGTTAAGCGGAAGGGTGTGTCGGACGGTGCCCATCAATACCTCTATTACTAATCACCAGGTTCCCAATCCTCTGATAAAACAAGGTTGAGCATGTGTTTGCTAATATTAATTACTAGTACTCACGCGGGGCTTCGCTCCCGTGGATTCTATCACGGTAAAAACATAACTCTCCTTTTTTGCAGTCGCGTAAAAAGTAGCCTATAACCTTCCTCAAGCTTCAAGCTGCTTCCATACCAAATTGCATCCAAATCCACCCAGTACTTTCGAAGATTAGCGCGTTCAAGCAAACAAACAAACAAACAAACTTTCCGCTTTATAATATTAGTATAGATTTGAACAATTAAAACATATATCACGTGGAAAAAAATCAGAATTGCCAGCGCCAGAAATTTCAGTACTAACCGTTTTTATCCTGCCATATTGCCGCCGTAAGTCAGTCTCTAATCCTGACAAAAACATTTGGAACGCAAACCTGCAAGCGGTCGATAGTGACTAAAAAGCCTATTGGATTCCGGGATCACGTCAACCAGTAACCGATCACCATAATTCACGGGACTGTCACATCCTTATATAAATTGGACCCTTCCACTTAGCCCGGGATAATGTCGGTAAAGGAAAAATGTCCATGCGGGTTTGCTTACAACTTTAGCTTTGTGTTTTGTTCATTACTCCTTCAAGGGTTTTGGAGTAGATATTTATTTACCGCTTGCCCTTTTGTAGCTATATGTGATATCGAATTTAATTATGTCATTAATAATAATAATAAAGATTTATATTCCCATCCCCTAATTTTTATATTTTCGTTTGTTATTAATTTACATAGTTTTACATTTTTTAAATACTATTACTTATAGTTTAAGATCTTAATTACTAGCTAATCATAATCATGTCATTATAGAATTGATAACTGAAGCGCTAGTTTTTTTTTCAGATCACAGAGTCATATCCGATTTGGTTACGGAGTGTAAGGCCACGTTGAACTAATTCCGAAATTCAATAAGAAGCTAGCTTTTTCAATTGATTTTATTTTAATTCGAAAGTATTGATGTATTATACGGATTGTACATATGTACATAATACATAAAATCATGCGTGACGAAGATTCATTTTCAACCGACGACAAAAAGAGGAGGTTATCAATTCGACGCGTATATTTTGTTTTTTTTTTATGTATGATCATCGATTACTCGAAGACGGCTAAACCGATTTGGAAAATTCTTTTTTTGATTGAAAGGGTATACTTTGAAATTGGTCCTATTTTCATAAACGTCAGGATCTGATGATGGGATCCTGAAGAAATCGAGGGAACTCTTCAAATATTATAGGCACACCTATGACGTTTTGGGTATTTATTATAGTAACTTGTGCAGTTGCTCTCAAAAAGTACC
The DNA here is from genome assembly GCA_943138885.2 of Tholera decimalis. Classification (NCBI taxonomy): domain Eukaryota; kingdom Metazoa; phylum Arthropoda; class Insecta; order Lepidoptera; family Noctuidae; genus Tholera; species Tholera decimalis. The sequence continues at coordinate 17,047,068 of OW964561.2, forward strand.
ATTTGAGGAAGTGGAACTGATGATGAAGACCACAGATGGCCGCCGAAACTACTCAATAATAAGTATTGACTGGATTGCGATTCGATTACTTGAATATGGATGTTAAGCACTTTATGCTCGTCACAATGCATATGGTGATGTAGAGCTGATGGTGAAGTACCAGCAGAACTCCTCAACAATGACGAAAACGGCCCAGCATTGGGAAAAGCAATATTTTGTAAAAGGTTATAAGTAGTTGACATTTAGGCTCTTGTAACTAGTTAAATTAAAAATAGACCAACTAAAAAGAGTGAAATAAAAACTTTTTCCAAAAAATTAAACCGACTCCCAAAAAACACCGCAAAGTGAAAAATAACTTTAATTGCGGAAGTCGGTGCCAAAAACGAAAATACAAAACTAAAAACACCGACTACCGAAATTAAAGTTATTTTTCACTTTGCAGTGTTTTTTGGGTTGGTAAAAAGTTTTTATGTTCTTACAATTGAGAGAGGGAAGTCGACGACGTAATAATAATAAGTGTGACAAGGAGTGGGTGGAACCTGTATATATTACCATAGATACATATAATTATAGTAAAAATATAACATAAATTTATATATATGTTTTTAAACACGAAATTTGAACTACTTGTCAAAGAAAATCGTACAAATATTTCTAACTCTAAAAAGATTCATGAACATAAGGAAATAGAAATGTTGCTTTAATTTAAATGTTTGTTTATAAAAGTGTAAAATATGTTTCTATGTAACGTCACAAATAAATGTGACAAGGAAGAAGCTAGGTCAAAAGTCATGAAATTGGCATGACATTATCTATGGATGACCCTTCAGCAGCCAGTTATTTGCACAACTTATAACATTTAAAGCTAGTACGATATTAGATCTTATGCCTTCAGGGATTTCCTGTACTCAAAATATCGAGGCCGACCCGACATAAGGATACAAATTTCTGTTTCACAAGTGCGAAAGGTAAGTTTGCTAACCCTGCAATTTGTTAATTATGAAGTTTGGCTACATTGTCCAGAAACTACTTTTACCTTCTGATTAGCTAGCTAATTATGTCACGGTAGTTTTGTTTCCAACTATCAAATTAGTAAATTTTGTATAGCGATTACGTAAGGTTCATGCATTAACTTTAGTAATTACGCGTCTCCGGAATATTTTCTGGTAAATTAACGCTATGTTTGTTGTGTAATAATCGGTTCATTAATCACTTCCCTAAGTGTTGTTCGAGGTTTTGTTAGTAGAAGCAGGTATAGTGGTTTTTATTTAGTCCGTTGGTATTTTTGTAAGTCCTTATTTTTATTAGTAATCCGTCAACAGTTTAATGATTTCGATTCAAAGTAAAGGCATCTATTATTATTATCATCATGATATTATTGGCATATCCAGCCGTCTAGTCAAACACAAAAATAAAGGACATAGAGACCTCAGGATACTTTGCGGACTTCAGTCAATAAAAAATATTTTGTGTTTCATTTGCGATGCAAAGCAATTATGCAGTGCATTATTCCATTGCAGGTTATTTGCCTATCAGAACAGGAACGTGTTTTGACGTATAGTTATGGAGTATGACTGTCAAAGGTTGGATGGGTTATGTGAGAAGTGATATGAAAGAATGTTGCCAAAGCTGAATGGAGAAAACAAAATGAAACGTGTTTTCCTACCCCAATTAACATGAGATAAATGTAGGAAAATGAACGTAGCGTGGCTAGTCATTAATCTGTAAGACGTTTACCATTATGATATTTGCAAGATTATTAAAGTTTCGGTAGATAGTACAGTACAGTTTAAAGTCCTATGAAGACTCTGCACCTTAACCACCCTTAGAACAAATTAACCTATATTTGGGTATTTGTGTGTCTTCAACACTGCATACACCACCTACAGTTTCACATTATTTTCATACAGTCATCAAAAAGAGTACCTAATTAAAAACCTCATTTAGTTAACAAATTCATGTTCCATTTCGAGCGTAAAAACTTCTTTGTTATCTTCACCAGACTTATTATAATATTACTTAGTAAGTAAATATGATTTATTTTTTGTGTTGTTGCGTTTACTGAGTAAAAGAATCGGATAAAATTATTGTGTTAAAAGACCGGCAAGAATTTATTACAGTTCTTTATCCTTACAAATCCGAGACATTGTTCAAGGTCCTTCCTAAGCTGTCTTCATTTAGTCCGATTTGTCTTCTAAGAACGGCAATCCACTAGTTTATATAAATACCTCTATGTAAATCAAAATACAGTTCATTTTAGCACTAACTTTCAAGTTAGCCTTCTGCTGCATGTCATATACTCGTAAGTTTTCATCACTCTCGTTAGAACATCTGCATATCAATTAATCTTAACTTTCATCTGATTAAGTGTCAATAAAGCTTACTAATCATTTTATTATGCGAATTAGCTTTGATATATAACTATATATTCACCAAATAGTATCTTCAAATTGTATATCTCGACAGTTGTACTCGGGGAGATTTTAGAAAGTGTATAATTTTAGCTTAATTTGAATTGGTGGTTATTATGTTGTATTATTACGACGTGTGCGTATAATTCCGTATTTTTTCAAAAGTTATTATGCCTGGTGGCACTTGCAAAACCCATAACAATTGTCTGTTAATTTCGTGGGAGAGTGTGAACGGGTGCTTTCAGGTGTGGCGCGAATGATAGCGAAAATTGGAACTTATTAAGTTTACATTGATGTGATTGAAATTTTGCCGCTGCTGCTGCAGCTGCGACGAATTTTAACATGTGTTAATATTTTTTTTTTAAAGTACCACATATTTTTATTTTAATCAATAATGGAATATACACTTAAATAAAAACCCTAAACTACATAATAATATACATCTAAATATAAACTAAAATATGATGTCCAGAAATTCGTGCGCATCGCTGTCCACTGGTAATGTGCCCAAAAGACTGGCGGCATTGCCACGCTGTATGGCAATGCTTAAACGCTGTCCAAGGTAAAAGCCAGCCTTTAGGTCACGCGAAGTGTCAACTAGGCGCCTGGATAGTTCTTTAAACAATTTGTGAGCACTCGGACCCCACGATCCCAAGGTCTCCACCCCAAACAGCTCGAAAATATAACCTCCAACAAGGTTATTATATTTCCGCCGCTTGAGGTTCTCAGCGGCTGCAGCGGCAGCGCCAGCACAGCAAGACGAGCTAGAAAGATGGGATGGTGCAAGAGTATCGACTCAAGTTGCGTCCCACACTAAAGCCCTACCCATCTTCCAAGGAAATAAAGACATGAAATAATTGTTAATATAGTAATTTCGTTAGCTCTCAGAAGTGCTCATTATTGTTTAAAGATCTTTTTCCTGGTGCGTAGTTGACCTTTTACGTGATCCAAGGGCTGGCTAAAAGCCAGAGCCAATCCTTGGAGAGTGGTAAAGCATTGTTATAGCAAGTCAGCATTGACAAATTGTATTAAAACCTGGTAATGTCGACTGTCTATTGGACAAATTACCAGAGGAGAGCGATTCGTATAAGTCATCGCAATACATAAATAAAAAACTATTTTTAGCGTAAAAAAACGAAAACCTCTAGTCATAATATTAAAAACCAAATTTATAAAAAATCCATTGAAAGACAAAAAAAGTTGTAATATTTGAATATTTGGTTAATATTACCTTACTCTTAGTTAATTATGCAATGGTTTGTGAAGCACTCCCGAAGTAGAGTAAAATGGCGTCCACAGGGCATGCCTGTAGGCGGCATAAAGTAGCCTATAATAATTCATTTAATACAGGCAAATTAAACTGTAGAAATAATATACACACTTTAACAAAGAATACAACAACACTGATACGTAGGTACCTATAACATAATCAACTAAAACAAAAATGGAATAAATGTAGTGTAACTTAAACCTTTCATTCCGCTAACAGTAGAGCTTCATATACATACTATGGCAGTAGGAAACGTTACGTGGACGAGTCCTCCATTGTTCCATGGGTTTTGTGTTTCCTTGTTCGACAGTTTAGCTTACACTTTTTTGTGAACTAACATATTGTATGATCGACCTAGTTATTTTCAATAATGCAGAATTTTTGGCCCAACCCAATTTAGAAAAATAAACATTCCGTACGTATTTTTTTATGAGTCCAACATAACAGAAAATATAAAATTATTATTTAAAAGATTTGAAAAAATTGACCAAATACGTGTCAGGCCACGCACAGTGTTCCGTACCTTATTGTACCAGCAAAAAATTGAAAATAATTGCAATAAATTAGTAAGTCATAATTGCATTTAGAAATTATCTATAGAACTGTTACGTTAATTACATTTATAAGTTTTGGTCGACTATTACTCATTATCTAGTTAATCCTACTTAGCGATAATAGTTTTCGTTTTAACTTAGTCATACACTATTCTCAAACTATCGTGAATATTTGTCAAATACCGAGAAATAATTTGGTTGGTAAGGCGGAGGGAAACCGACACTTACGAAAAAAAAAACTACTTTTAAACTAAATATCTCGCCAAATGACATCTGATTCGAAAGTGGTGTTGGCTAATCCCCTAAAATTTTTAACAGACCTGTAAAACAAAATCCCACGGCGATAGACGATTGATATAAATCATCACCACTTATTTAGGAATAGAACAAATTATCCAGATATTTTTTATTCAGAATTTACAGGCGTGATAAATATCCATTAACATTACTATGCTGAATTATAGTTTTGGAGCATTAAAAGATTCTGAGTATAACCGTGTATGACAGACGTACGGGCATGACGAAACTGTAAAGGTCCGTTGTTACTACCGAACCCTAAAAATACTTGTAAAACTATAAATCTATATCTTCATCCCTCTTGCTTAGCTGGTAGAAAATGCCTAGGGTATTAAGTCCTTCTTTGCATGAATTCTAGATTTTCTATAAAATAAAAATAATTGTTTTTATGCGTTTTTAAAACACTTATCAGATTGGCTGCGTGTTTTTAAGAGAGGCGTGAGGATTTCTGGACCAAAAAATTCACTATTACAGGTGAGAATTTTCTACGCAAACGACATTGCGGGCAAAAGCTAGTGATTGAATGAATACAACCATTTTATAATTTAATAATACAGTAGGATTTTACAGAATTGTATGGTACACATTTGTATTGCTACGTTCTAATTTTCAACCGATGACCAAAGAGGAGGTTATCAATTCGACGCGTATATTAATTGTTTTTTTTTTATGTATGATCACCGATTACTCGAAGATGGCTGAACCGATTTGGAAAATTCTTTTTTTGTTTGAAAGGGTATACTTCGAAATTGGTCCCATTGTCACCAGGTCAGGATCTGATGATGGGATCCTGGTGAAATCGAGGGAAATCTTCAAATATTATAGGCACACCTATGGCGTTTCGGGTATTTCTTATAGTAACTTGTGCAGTTGCTCTCGAAAAATACCATTTGGGGAAGTGGAACTGATGATGAAGACCACAGATGGTCGCCGAACCTACTCAATAATAAGTATTTCGTGGATTGCGATTCGATTACTTGAATATGGATGTTACGCACTTTATTCGTCACAATGCATATGGTGATGTAGAGCTGATGGTGAAGTACCAAGAGAACTCCTCAACTATTAACGGCCCAGCATTGGGAAAAGCAATATTTTGTAAAAGGTTATAAGTAGTTGACATTTAGGCTCTTTTAACTAGGTAAATTAAAAATCGACCAACTAAAAAGAGTGAAATAAAAACTTTTTACCAAAAAATTAAACCGACTCCCAAAAACACTGCAAAGTGAAAAATAACTTTAATTTCGGAAGTCGGTGCCAAAAACGAAAAAACAAAACTAAAGACACCACTACCGAAATTAAAGTTATTTTTCACTTTGCAGTGTTTTTGGGAGTCGGTTTAATTTTTTGGTAAAAAGTTTTTATTACAAATTCTTTATATCGTCTCGTGACGTTTCCTATGTTGGGGACGGCTCCCGGTCTAACTGGACACAGCTAAAGACTAATGTTTAACTTGCAGTGTGGTCAGATTTTTATGCTTTTGACTACCCATGACGACTGTCAGAGATGTACAATTGACAACCGGGATCAACATCACACCCTTACCTACGTCCTTTCAGAGGCACTAGTGTTGCCCAAACGAGAGTCTCGCAAGAGTCTTGCAATTAGCGATTATCCTATTGCTATTTATTAAACGGTAGTTGAGATCTCAGAACAATGTAACAGACTCTGTTACACTGTTCTGAGATCTCAACTACCGTATAATAAATTACAATAAATAACAATAAACGGTAGTTGAGATCTCAGAACAATGTAACAGACTCTGTTACACTGTTCTGAGATCTCAACTACCGTTTAATAAATAGCAATAAACGGTATTTGAGATCTCAGAACAATGTAACAGACTCTGTTACACTGTTCTGAGATCTCAACTACCGTTTAATAAATAGCAATAGGATAATCGCTAATTGCAAGACTCTTGCGAGACTCTCGTTTGGGCAACACTAAGAGGCACAGATTTGTTAAGCTGTTTACCCATCCACAGACCGAACTTGGCAAGTGTTGCTTAACCTAGGAGATGGTGATGAAGAAACCCCATACGGCTGTTATTATTTAGACATGTGCTCTTTGCATATTATACTTTCTTTCTTTTTCTTTTTTCTTTAATTATTACCGTGCTAATGCCAAAATCACGAAACGCGTGCCAGCGCGTGCTATCAACCAGTTTATTCATGAAAGCTTAGTTTTGTCTCTCGGGAGTGATCTTAATTACTCGTTTTTAGGGTCACAGGCCAAACGAGTAAGTAGATTAGGTAGTTTTTCCCTTTAGACCGATGTTGACACATGTTGTACTTACGCTGAAACCGACTTAATTTAAGTTTGTAGACTACTGGAGTTCCTAAGGATCGGGATAGTTTTGAAGAAGACTTGGCAGTTGTCGGCAACTGCTTCATTCAGACACGAATTGTTGCTCTGATGTGTGTTATGTTTGATTTTGTGGTCTCGCAGTGGAATTGTATATCAGTTGCTCCTTAGTTATTATTTCTGGTGCTTGTAGTATCCAAAATAATGAATAGCTAGGAGTTTGTTATTCAGAACAATTTGAAGCTACATATACAAGACAAACTGATGTGATGACGCTTAGAGAAGACCTTCGCCCAGCAGAGGATGTCTGTTGAGATTCCCAAATAAAATGTAGTAAAGATTAGTTGTAGTTATGGCGCACGATTGCTAAAAATACGCCAATGCGCTAAACAATAAATCAATGCAGATGGTAGGATTCTGAGTGGAGTTGGTAAAAGACGTCGCTGTGACTACGGAGTGATCGTCTACCTCATCTCATGTCCGTGTTTTCATCCCCTGCTCCAGAACACGTTATTTGCATAAACAATGTCTTTCAGAAAAATATGGTGTTTGATGAAATGTAACATAGACTTTATCGTGTGTGCCTAGAGATTAAATAAAAAGATGTAAAGAAATGTTGGGGGATATTCAAAAACATTGAATAAAAAAACATTTCCTAACCATTTGATGTGCCACACAAGTCCTAAGGTCCTAATTACATATTTTTTTTTATAATTAATAAAAATTTAATTCTTTTACGATTTTATGAAACATGGGTGAAATAAAGGCATTTGAAAGTTTGCTACAATAAAATCAGTTGTGTATGATAACCACCGCTGCTTAGCTTCCGATCAGATGATCGTGTGTTAATTAAATTTTTATGCATTTTTAAATATTTATGTACAAAATACTGCCATCATCCCGCTATGAAGTCCCAGGCGTAGGGGATTGCGAGCCGATCTCTGGACACCGCAAGCGCGGGTAACTCACCGACCAGTAAGGACCTGAGACTAAAGCCCGATTTACACTTCAAGAAGTACAGTAGCGAGTTAACTTGCGTCATTGGCGAGTTAAGTTGTTAATGTAGTTTGAACGGTAAAAGCGAGTTAAGTAGTAAGTTGTTGATTAAGTTGAGCTAAATAGATCGCGATCCTATTTTTCGGCGAGTCCAGTGCGAAGCCCCCTCTCTCGCGTCTCCCGCACCCCTCCAACTTAACTGGCTGGCATGTAGACGGGCGAGTTTAGTACAGTCTAGGGATGTGACATTGTACATAAAAAAAATAGATTTTTAATTAATCGATTATATATTTCGCATGAAAAATCGATTAATAAATAATCGATTTTTCTTAAGAAAATAATCGATTTTGTTATATTAATCGATTTTTCTTTTGGTAAAAATCGATGTTTAATCGATTATTTCCATAATCGATTATTATTTGACATCCCTACTAGGGATGTAGTATTGTAAATAAAAAATCGATATTTAATTAATCGATTATATATTTAGCATGAAAAAATCGATTAATAAATAATCGATTTTTCTAAAGAAAATAATCGATTTTGTTATATTAATCGATTTTTCTTTTGATAAAAATCGATTTTTAATCGATTATTTCCATAATAGATTATTATTTCACATCCCTAGTACAGTCCATAAATTTGTAGGTTGCGGCCGCGTACACGTGTTATTTTCTTTTCTTCTTCTCGGGCAACTTATGACTACTCACTCGCCTACGTTTGGACGCTACTTACAACTTACTACTTATTACTTAACTGTCTGAGTTCTTAACTCGCTACTGTACTTGTTGAAGTGTAAATCGGGCTTAAGGCGCGTTGAGTTTCACGAGTGTCTCAGAGCACATTCAACACTATTGACGGACCCCGATAGGCCCAATGCCTGCCGGGATTATTAGAATGCTATAACGAGAAACCACGGCCTTGGAATGCAAGGGCCACTCCATCCCAAGCGTGACGAGTCATTTTAAGATTCTCCTCCCGAAAAAAAGGCGACCCAAGGCATCGCTCTGGCCCAAGGTACAATGGTTACGTTAAATGAAACATACATCTTATTCGGTACATGTCACATGTACCAAATAATCGCCGTAGGTTATAACTTTTATACATACATTCTCGTATCTTTATTCTGTTTAGCATCTGGTTCAGAATTACAACAAGCATATGATAGTCCGTTGACTTTTCCGCGTGACGTGATCTGTATGTGGAGGCCAATCCGTTGGCACGTGCACTTACTCACAACTATGACGATATGTAGCCAACAGAGGATGGTTTATGTGAAAGTATGTGTTGTTATTCGTAAATATTTGTTGCAAGGATGTAACGTGATTTGTGTTTCTTTGTCAAGTTTTAGGTCCAATGTATATTGGACACCCCATATCTATCTATGCAAAGTTTCAGCTCAAAATATGTGACTCACAGAATTGACCCCAAATTATTGGTTTCATATGTTTCTTGAATACCAGTAATAACAAACGTGTCACAGCACTATGAGGGTCATCACTTTCCACGTCACTTGCCAATAAAACGATAATTCTCTTCGTTCTTCTTAATTTGAAAAATTCGGCCTCTGGTATCAATGTATTGAAATTTCTAATATGCTCCACACATGTAGACATAGGATTAGAAAACCCTTGCCATATCGTTTGTTATCATCCAAAGAAGCCATGCACTCGGTATGTATATACCCTTTAAATTACACGTTGTATACCGTCTTCTGTAAGGACGAGCTCGTGTTTAAAACCTCTCAACTCACGGAAGGCCGCCGGCGGCCACATCAACCAGCTTAAGTTGACCTCTAAAATTTTTTTCCCCTATCGATTTTAGAGGTCAACTTAAGCTGGTTGTTTGTTTGACAGGAGGTTGAGGGGTAGACCGAAGACGGAACATTAACCTTTACCTTGTTACTGGATTGTGGTGGTCAGGTAAGCAGTCGCTTCATATGCGGCAATAGATCATAGGCTTTTCTCGTTATGAGAAGCCAGATTCTGAAGTATGTGGTTATTCATAAAAACTTTTTACCAAAAAATTAAACCGTCTCCCAAAAAACACTGCAATGTGAAAAATAACTTTAATTTCGGTAGTCGGTGTCTTTAGTTTTGTTTTTCATTCTTGGCACCGACTTCCGAAATTAAAGATATTTTTCGCATTGCAGTGTTTTTTGGGAGTCAAGATTCAAGATTCTTTATTTGTTGAAACATGAGTACACATACAGAGCATGCAAGTTATTAAAATCACATTATATAGATCAGTCATGTTTGGCCTTAGTGGCGTACAAATATTTAAATGTCACTGATATAAGTTAGTGGATAATTATAATAATTTAGATTAAATAAGAACAAAATAGTAAAATGTAAATTTTGAAAACAAATAAATTAAATATATGGTCATAATTACGTAACAATTATTAAATGTCATTTAAAATTATAACACATAAATTTTTTTTTTTACAGAATATGTCAAAGATGTATTGATAATAGGTATTGTTACTACATGGTATTAAAAGTTGTCATTGAGAAATTCTAGAATACTGTAGTATGCTTTCCCTTCAAGCAGTATCTTTAATTTATTTTTTAATTTACATTAAGTCTTTCCAACTATTTTGGAGCTTATTGAAAATTTTAGGGACCATGCAGAAAACACTTTTGTGCTGCAATGTGCAATGCTGTTTTTGATCTATGTAAACTGAGAATACTGTCATCACGTCTACTATGGTTGCGATCAACCACGTCTGATTGACGTGGAAATAAGTGTCGATTAGATTTTACAAATATGACAACGTCCAAAATGTAAAAGCAAGGCAGAGTTAATATTTTATATTTTTTAAAGTATGGCTTGCAACTTTCGGTTGACTGTAATCTAAACATAATCTTGATGCACCTTTTTTGGGCTTTAAAGGGTATGTCCTTGTCAGTTGAGTTGCCTCAGAAAATGATCCCATATCTTAAGTGTGATGAAACCAAACTGTGATAAGCCGTGAGTAATGATTCAGTGTTAAGCACTGGGACCAGTTTGAACAGCGCGTAACAAGAATTACTAATTTTCTTGCTGAGTTCTTCTATGTGTGCTTTCCAGTTTAGCTTTTTGTCAATTGTCACTCCAAGGAATTTAGTGTTGTCAACTTCTGTAATACTTTTATTATTGTATTGGACGTTAAGATCAGTGTCGGATCAGTGTAGTGTGGAGTCGGTTTAATTTTTTGGTGAAAAGTTTTATTTCACTCTTTTTACTTGGTCGATTTTTAATTTACCTAGTTAAAAAAGCCTAAATGTCAAGTACTTATAATCAATTACAAAATATTGCAATTCCCAATGTTGGACCGTTAATTGTTGAGTAGTTCTCCTGGTACTTCACCATCAGCTTCACTTCACCATATGCATTGTGACGAGCATATTGTGCTTAATAACCACATTCAAGTAATCAAAGCGGAACACATAAAATACCTACTTATTATTCCTACTTATATATTGTGTAGTTCCAGTGGCCATCTGTGGTCTTCATCATCAGGTCCACTTCACAAATGGTGCTTTTCGAATACAACTACACAAGTTACTATAAAAATACTCAAATCACTATAGGTGTGCCTATAATATTTGAAGAGTTCCCTCGATTTCTGGGAAACAGGCCACCTCTTTCCACGCAGGTCCAGTGCGGGTGGATGTCGCATGTCGAACTCACGACCTACAACTCGAAAGTCGTACAAGTAACCACTGGGCCATCACTGCTTAGTTATGCTTACAAACTGTAAACTAAGCTATACTTATTTACTTACGATCTTTAATAGAGATAAAGAGTGCCCCGCGATAGCTGAATCGAGATTTTGAGGTTGAGTATGTTTCAAACCATACCTAATTTGTCATGAAATTGTTTGCGTGCTATCACCGCTACAAACAACTTGGCAAAATGCGACCGTTGGAACCAATGTACGCTGCCTAGTAGGTATATGAGCCAATTTGTCTGAAATTTGATCTATTAAGGGCAATTAACGTTGGTACGTACTACGCCAAAACAATCTAAGGCCTCTGCCTCGAATCTTGCGGGCAGCGGTGCGGCGGCGGCGGCGGCGCGGGAGCGGCAGGATCTTATGCGTACATTTAAGTGGACCGGTTCTCGAAAACAGCAGCGCGGGAGCGGCGAGGGAGCGGGCAACGAGCGGTGCACTCCAGTCAAGCCGCGACTGCCCGCGCGTCTGTTTTGCAGTGTTGTGCTATTTATTTTTGTGACGTATCGAAATGTCCTGGGACGTGCAAGAGCAAATTAATTCAGCAATTTGTAAAATATAGTCAAAAGTTTCTACACTCATTCTGGTATAGTCGTAGACTTTGTCGGGACATTGTCTCTGTTCTTCGTAATTTCTATAAAACTCGCCTTTTATTTTCCTTGCCCTATAGTAGGTATTCACTTCTTCTTTTGCCCACAATAAATCGAGCGCTAGGAATAAATTAAAATCGACAAGGTGTTTTCGATCTTTCGTTCGCGAATGAAAACAAATATCTCGATGACACAACCACTAACACAACACTACGCCGCTATAGCGCCGCGTGATCTGCCCGCTGGTTTCGAGAACTAGTCTGCGTTGCCCGCGCCGCTCCCGCGCTGCCGCCGCCGCCGCCGCCGCCCCGCTGCTCGCAAAATTCGAGGCAGCGGCCTTAGGAGGTAACCATACCAAGTTGACGGCGCGTCGCTTTCTATGCACGCGTCGAAGAACTCGTCAGAACTTAGCACTAATGATGAGGCCCTATGGGGCCATTGCCTGCCGGGGTTGCGGGAAAGTTTAACGATATACCGCAGCCTATGAACCATAAAACCCAGTTAAACTTACAGTTTCACAGGTTCTAAACTACGAATTTCCGATTCAGAAACAAGCCCTCTGTCAGAGAGAGGAAAAAATAAGTACCTTTTCAGCGTAAGAAATATTCTGTCTTTACGTTTCGCTGAAATATTTCAAAACTGTGCCATTCTGTACTCAAGTTTCACGCAAGCAAATTGAAAAAGTTTTTCTCTTATTTTTGCACATTCCAATATGTGCGCAAACCTATGGCACAAAACCTACGGTCCCCTATATACAGGCAAAATCCGGATTAAAAAGTTTTACGCTTCTGTGGGTGATACAGCGTTTTATTGCTTTTACATACTGTTCGGGGTAAATACCTTTTAGTAATACTATTTAAATGAACTTTACTACTTTGTTTTAATCCCCCAACATTGTAACTTGTATGTGGTCAGTTGGCAAGCGTAAATGCTCGTGTTGGATTTTTAAACTACCTGCATTTTTGGTTCCAATATGCGTTGTACGAAAGTTATCTAGTATGTGGCGCTGAAACGAGTTAGTCCAAAATAATACTCTGAGTTTACAGAATTTTAAGTAGCGTTTAATTACGTCATTTAATAATACAGTTTCGTATTTTTCAAATAGATATTTCTCTTTTTTCAACATTGCGAGAACATTTCGCTCTGATATCGCGACGTTCTAAATGATCTGTCTGACGCTCTAAAGCGAGGTACCGTACCCCACAGGGGATGCCTCTAGCGTGTAGTCACCTAGTTTTTAACTAATATAAGTACAGCCATGACTTATATTAGTTAAAAACTAGGCTTTAATTATTATAATTAAGGCCACCACATCAAGACCGGTTATGCAGCCGACAACCACATAGGTTGCCTCCGAGAGACCAGACACAAAAAAGTATGATCTGACACGTATGTTATTTCAAGTGAAGATAAAACAGTATGAGAAAATAGCATACACATGTATTTCTCTATATAATATAAGTATATCAAATGTGACGTGACATGACAGTGTTAATACAACATACCTATCTCAAGAAAGGTCTAGGCGTCTCGTCACGCAAAACGTCAGCCTCGAGGACTTAATGCCTGTTGTTAAGCCGTGCCCTTGGCCCTAAACAAGATCTTAATATTCTTGGTTACAAATTACTCGATTTTCTGATAAGATTACAGCATTTTATCACTGGAAAAGATTGATGAAGTTAGTGCCTTTTGTAAATAAATCTTAGATGAATTATATAAATGATGTCTTCAATTGTCTGGTTATTGGCAATAGAATAAACCTTATTGCCTAAGACCTCGTAACTAGTGAAATAAAGTGTAGATGATCTCTGCCTTTCATTACAAGAATCCTCAACGGTGTATAGGCCTATAAAACACGACCTAAAACCAGTCGGGGCCCCCGCAGATCACGAAGGAGATGGCAGGATCCACTAAATGTCTTTGTTAACAATTGAAAGACAGGCAAGACAAAATCGGCAGTGCAAGAATATGGGCTAAATGACTATTGAACGTGTGCCACATGCTAAGGCTTGCAAAAAACCAGCGTCATGTTCAAGACACATATAGCTAAAATTGCATTCAATAGACTATATTCACAATAAAGTTTATTGTTTTAAATTAAGTCTAGATAATAGGGAAATTCTCATGCATGTGGACGCTTTATTCTAGAGTCGGCAGTGTATGAATATTAATATGAGTTGCACGTCTGTTAGTGCCTGCCGTTGGGACTGCAAACTACAATATGTTGTAAAAGACTGCTTTCCAATAACTCACTATCCCGGAACTTTGTCGAGATTTTCTATGCTTCATTACGTCATTATTGTCTACGATTGTTTGACTTTTATTTAGCTACGATAGAAAATTTTTCGTTGTTTGGGCCATTATTTTTTTCCAGGGCCCAAATTGACTAACTATCTCGTAAAAAATAATTTTAAAACATATTCGTTTTTTTATAATTTTTAGGTTAATTTAGTTTTATCAATATTTAAAGTAAACAGTACAGTCATCAGCAGCGACGTTTTTTTACTATTTATTGTTTTGTTTGATGTTAATACAAGGAAAGGAGTAGAAAAACAACAACTGTGTTACTTACTCAGAATAATCAGTTTTATTGGTAGGAACTTTTACATCAATTTTAAAAACCTATCAGACATAAACTTAGACAAGAATTACAATAATCCTATAATGTAAAATCACAATCATCTCAGTCTAATATCTTATTTTTTAATTAAGTTTACCAATGCGTTACGTTATTTTAATTTAAGCTACTGTAATTTCTCAAAATATACCTTAATAATAACAATTTAAGCTCAATATTTTTAGTATAGGTTGAAATATGGTAGATAAACAAAAAAATATAAAATTTGTGATGTTTGAAAATTATATTTAAGCTTTATAGCTCTTAACGTATTCAGGAAAAGAGGGACAGAAAAGTAATGCACTAGTTGGATAAGTAAAACAGTGGTAATCTTATCACAGCACTAGGTTTTTTTTTTTCGCTTTAACTAATGGAAACGCTCTAAAAACAATAATAAAGTATTTTAAATCAAATAAAACTTCTCCTTAAAAAAAAAAAAAAAATCCTCTCAAATTAACATTTTTAAACGTAAAATCTTTGTCTCATCAGTCTTATTTCTCAAATATATTTAATTGAACATTAAATTCGTAATATACACGTTTACCTTTCTTAAATATTTTAGGGTTTTAATGATACCGAGAGTTTCTTGAATAATGGAGGTTTTCAGCCTGGAATTTTTTATGACATGTTCGCCAAAAATACGCCTGATAGCTAAACGATCTTTAAGTTTCTTTATTCTGGAGTAATAGTTTTTAATAGCGTTAGACAAAGCTATGTATTTTTTGTCTCCGTCCTCCGACTTTTTTCCTTTTTGTCTTTGGTATCTTTTCTTGTACTTGTTACATTTTCTTTTCAATTTCTCGTTTTCTTCCTCCGACTTCTTATTTTGTCTATATAATACAGATCTGTCTCGTCTTACTTGTCTTCTTCCTTTTGACCTTGGAGAAACCGGAGATCCTGATCGTGGTGTTGAAGCCGGTGTATAATCTAGAATAACTTGCTCTCTTTTCTGACGTTCTCGAAGTTTCTTGTTTGCCATCTTCCATTTACGCTTTGCTGATCTATGTTGTCTCTCTGTCATATCCTTCACAAGTTTTTTAGTAGCAAGACATCTCTCAAGATGTTTTCTTTTAGTCTCAGCATTTTTACAGGGTCCTGTTTCAATTTTTCCCAATAACGCCATTGTTTTTCTGCCGGTGTTAACGCCATTATATTGAAAATAATATACTGTAACAAAATAACCCAATAATTAATTAAGTGAACTGTAAATTAGATAAATACACTTAGAAAACTGTTTACTTTCCAACTGCGTTATTTCTCGTGGTAACGCAGTGCAGTGGTAACGCAGTTGTAAAAATAACGTGTATTCTAACATTTGGGTCATATGATAATAAATACCTAATCATTTTTGATGACAGGCAAATATTTACTTAATCTATTACAAAACGCATAAAAAAACAATCAGATATCTTAAAAACTCACCGTTTGTCGTCGGTAACTCAGCGGCCGCACAATAAACACACGCGCCTCTCCAGTCGACTCGCGCTCGACTGATGCGGCCAGCGTCAAGGCCACGAACACCCGCCTCACCCCGCCAGCAATTCACATCAAATCAAACTAACTTAGTCGAAAATATACTAAAAAAGCCGAATTTAAAGCTCACTTTTGCTTGGTAACATAGAGTACTTACGTTTTTTTTCTTCAACAGGGACAAGACAAGAAATATTTCGTAAATAATACACGGTTAAAGGAAAGATAAACTTATTAGCCTGTTAATAAAGTTCATATTTATTTTAATTTCCGTAGATATTTTAATTGAATAGTGTCGTAAAGAGTTTTAATGTAATTTCAATGTATTTGAAGCGAGTTGCTTGCTGGGACAGCTGGATTTTGTATGAGATACGACTGAGTTACCGAGAAAAGCGACTGAGTTACCGTAATTTACGTCAAATTATAACAATTTTCACTAATGTTTATGTCTTCTTAGAAGGGTATTATTATTACGTTTCTACCAATAGCGATTTTATTTTAGTAATCATAGCTTTTTTTAATGTAATAGGTTCTGTTCTTGAGAGACCGATTATGGGCCCCCCAAAAAAATAATGGCCCGTTTACGTAAAAACGTGACTTACAAAACTTAGAGAGTACTAAAAAAAAATTGGCTAGAAGCAATGGCAGATGTAAAGCAACAAATCAAAGAATGGTAAATATTGGTGGGTTTGCTTGACTAGGGTTAACCTGTGAGAAGAATGTTCAGCAGTCAGCATTGTTGATAGTTGTAAAGTTGACTAACCAGGGTGCCCGAGCCGCTTTTAGAAGGTTCTTCTGGAAAGCAAGGAAAACTTTAGAAGTGCAATTAAAGGTTACTAATTCATAGAAAATGGATAAAATACTCCCCATATTTATTTATAAGGTTACTGAACAATATTTCCGCCAAGAGAACTTTCAAACCGTGCAAGAAATCTAAGAGCCTATTAAAACAGTATCTCTTGCAAATAAATAATGTGAACGCTCAGTTACCCTAGAATATTTATTACACGTATCATTAAAAAATGCGCTTTCCAAGCGTTTACGCAACAAAATGGGCCCATAAATGTAATGTGAAGAGCTCCACCAGCTATTAAGGATTTATTTGCATGGCTTGCTTGGGTAGCGAGATGTTATTACTTCTAAACACGTCACGACTTCAGCCCAATGAAAAGGGATAATTGCATATACTGCGCCATTATTTTTTCTCATTTCACTTTGAGAGCCGTTTACTATGGTAAATGGTGTTCTGCGTACTCGTTTTTTATTATCTGAGTTGGTTTTGCTGTTCAGTTTGATTTTGTGGAACTTAAAACTGAAGTGTTCTTTTTTGTATGCGTTGGACTCTTGAGAGTTTCAGTGTTGCTCTTTTGTTACTTTAATGTCAGTATTAGTCATATCTACTTACTAACATAATACAATGTGTAATTTAAAGGGTAACATACCAAGTGCATGGCTTCTTTGGATGATAACAAACGATATGGCATGGGTTTTGTAATCCTAAGTCTACGTATGTAGAACTTATTACAAATTCCAATACACTGATACCAGAGACCGAATTTTTCAAATTAAGTAGAACGAAAAGAATTATCGTGTTATTGGCAAGTGAAGTGGAAAGTTATTAACCCTTGTAGTGCTGTGACACGTTTGTTATGATTGGTATTCAAGAAATATATGAAACCAATAATTTGGTATCAATTCTTTGAGTCAGTTATTTTATGCTGAAACAGTGCATAGAGACTCTATACCAGATGTTGTCTTCAGCCCTTTTGGATAGATATGGGGTTTCCGTTACACGTTGTATACATCCTACTTCCTACTTCCTACTAATATTATAAATGCGAAAGTTTGTGAGGATGGATGGATGTTTGTTACTCTTTCACGCAAAAACTACTGAACGGATCTGAATGAAATTTGGTCAGTAGATAATTGACATTCTGGGATAACACATAGGCTACTTTTTATCCCGAAATTCCCACGGGATCGGGATTTGCGCGGGGAAACCTTCCCACGCGAACGAAGTCGCGGGCAGAAGCTAGTATATATATATATGAACTAGCTTGTGCCAGCGGCTTCGCCCGCGTGGGAATTTTTTCCCGTGTAAATCCCGATCCCGTGGGAATTTCGCAAAATCCTTTCTTAGCGGATGCCTACGTCATAACATCTACCTGCATGCCAAATTTCAGCCCGATCCGTCCAGTGGTTTGGGCTGTGCGTTGATAGATCACTATGTCAGTCAGTCACCTTTGAGTTATATATATATATAGATTAACCATAAGCGCGGGCTTACGGATGGCGTGCAGGGGTAGCTCACCGTTCGGTAAGGACCATGTCCAGCTTGTCGTGTGGAAGAGCAGTCAGCAGGCCCGATAGCAGGTCTGCCGGGGTTGCGGAAATGTTCTAACGAGATACCGCGGCCCCGGAACGTGAGGGTAATTGCAGGAACAGGGCGTGTTTTTAGTTAATATAAGTCTAACACTCCCTTCACATTCTCACAAGCCCGACAAAGCACGCTTACGTAGAAGTGACTCTTGTTTTTTTTTTGCGTTAAAACCAAGCTCGAGGAAATTTTCGAATGAAAAGCCTAAGTATATGTTGCTCCATAAATTTCTATCTTCCAGTGAAAGTCCTATTAAAATTGGTTCAGCCGTTCCAGGAAGAGTGACAGACAGATATATCAAAAATAATGAGATACGTGTAAAATTAATTTTACACATATCTTACTTAGTTCTCTTGAATTACTTTTATTAACTTTTCAATTTTGTTGAAGTATCTTGATTTACATAGACAAACAGACAGTCACGATAAATGAAACATTATAAATGGGTTTTTTCCGTCCTGTCTTGTTCCTAACAGTTATATTATTGCTAAAATAATGTACCGACATGGCACGCCTAAAATTTCGTAGATGAATACCTTGGGAAACTTTATATTGTGTAATGATTATCACAGGAAAAGGACACAGTTTCTGTTTCTTACCTTTTAAAATACTTTAGTCTCCGTTCATCTTAAGAACGGGATAGACAGGTTGATTACACCTAAACATAACACTAAACTAGATGCTAAGACATGAAATAACAATTTCCGTGTACCAATGAGTCTACTCGACGCTTGGTAACTATTTGCTTTTATGTAGGCGCTTGAAGAGATTATATTGTCGACTGAGTAAATACGATACCTCTTGTAATACGGTGTCCGTAACTAGGACTCATGAACATAACATAGTTTAAAACATTTTATTGACATTAAGTACTTTAATTTAATTTATTTTTGTGTATTTTATTGCAATTTCCATGTGTAATTTTAAAATGGTATGGATTACTTTTAAATCGCAAATCTTAAATTTTAAAACAATAGCCTGATGGCTAAGGTGTCGGACTTGTGATCGAAAGGTCGCAGGTTCGAACCTCACCCTATATTTACATTATTGCCGTGAACCTACTCCAGACACAAACATACTTAGCTTAACTGGTGGGGTTAATAAGATAGCTAGTTATGTGAATTCCACCCACATTGCAAGTTGTCTTTAAAAAAATAGAACTATTGGTGGTGCAAGGAAAAGTTGAGTGCAAGAGAAGAGAGCACGTGGGCGCACTCCAACACGATGGATACAGACCCCATTAATTGTTCTCACTCCATCAAGCAGCGCATTTCAAGAGCAACGATTACAAACGACGACCAAGACATGACCACAAGCAGTCTAACAAAACGGACTACGATGAAGGAACTTGAATTATTTTGTACACGAAAATTATTTGAATTATTTCTGCCAGTCCCTCAATTACGAGGGCCCCTGTGGAAATTAAAATTGATGAAATCAATCCACGGTCGACTGCAAATTTTACTGCCTTTAATTTCCTCCCTCATATAATTTCAGCCGCAACTGATTTGATCTAACCGCTCAGAAGATTGATAGCCTGGAAATATTTACGTAAAATGGGGGTAACCGCCCAAATAGGTTGACATTAAACGTTATCACTTCGTATAGTGAAACGTAGGTTAGGTTAATAGTCTAAACATGGCAATTTAATTCATGACTTGTACCTTCAAGCTATCTGTTGTAGCTTCACAAGGTCATGAACATCACAGCCATCTATTCTAATCTTAGAAAGAGTTTGGTCGCGACAACCCAATTCTATTTGAGTCGTTTATTCTTATAGAAAATTGAATTTGAAACCTTTTACATGTAACTCGATGTTCCATTTTTAACAGGCTTAAAAGAAAGAAAGATGTTCTGTATTCGTCAGTATGTATTCTTGGATCTTTTATTGTATTACGGCCAGTATTATAATAGTACATTTCGGTCCTGTTTATGAAAGGTATTAGACATTAATCACGGTGACAGAGGGACGCTTGAAGCTCAGCGTCTCAGTGACAGTTAGATTAGATATCTCAACAACAGAGGACAATTCCTTGAATGTAAATCCGCATTGTATATGTAGGTCCATGTTGTAAAACGTTCTTGACAGCTTAACCTCTTACTGGGTTGGATTAAAGCCGTTTAGATAAAGTAAGACGGTTTAGCTCTCTCAAGCCAATTGTTAGTGATATGCCAACATATGTACGTTTTTAGTCGTAGTTTTCAGGATATGTTGTGACTTTGCTGTCGAGTATTTCTATTTACAGTGAGGTGCTATACAGCGGACTTTGCCTCCAATGAAGGAGATTAGATGTGGGGTGAGCTGTCAGTGTGACTTTCGTCTTATAACTTTTGATGTTTATATGGATGAGTTTTATGATTTTGACTTCAAATAATAAAATCCCTAAACTTCACAACTAGGAAAGTTGTGTAGAATTAATTAAGAAGAAGAATTTTAACTGTACATTATCATTGGAAAATTGGGGCAGACCTGATTTTTTTATTGGTAGCAAATAATAGTTATAAGCTTGTAAATTTCCTACTGTAGAACGTCTCTTCTTTTTTATGACTTTGGTCGTACATATGAATAAATATTTACTTTTTAACCCCTTATACAAAAGAGGTATATTATAAGTTTCATAAGCCTATATGTCTGCCTGTGGCATCTTAGCTCCTAAACAAATTTATCGATAATGATGCGAAGATTAGTTCAGGCGTTTCAAGGTACTCATTTATTATGTTCACTGTGGGGTCTTAGGGGTCAAGGATCTTACACGCATAATGGGTATTCACTTAAACTAACACACTAACACTTGTAACACCTGTGTAGCTGCAACCATGCATGGAACTACTCTGATGGTGGAGCTCGAAGGTAGGAGACAAAACCCAGGACTGCCTAATAGTAAGTCCATCAAGTTTGGGCTCATTAGATTCAGTATATCTATCCTGATTACGACGACTCGATGCTAGAACTGGAAGGGGCCTGATGGAACCTGAAATGCCTACTACCGGGTTCATCTTCTGCTTAGCCTTTACTCAACGATAGATAGATATATAGAATACTCTTTATTGTACACCAATAATTTAAACAAACACTCCATTTACAATAATGCAAATTATGGTTACAATGGCGGTCTTATATCGCTGATAGCGATATCTTCCAGACAACCTTTGGATGGACTTTAAGAACATAAAACAAAGAGGGGAGGAGAAAGTCCTGTACTTACTTCAAATATATAACATACACAAAAAGTAACTAAAGTAGTTAATATACGTATATATATAGGTATATATAATACAATACAATACATAAATAAGTATAAATAAATATATGTGTTTTGTATACAACGTGTAACGGAAACCCCATATCTATCCAAAAGGGCTGAAGACAACATCTGGTATAGAGTCTCTATGCACTGTTTCAGCATAAAATAACTGACTCAAAGAATTGATACCAAATTATTGGTTTCAGATATTTCTTGAATACCAATCATAACAAACGTGTCACAGCACTACTAGGGTCAATAACTTTCCACGTCACTTGCCAATAACACGATAATTCTTTTCGTTCTTCTTAATTTGAAAAATTCGGTCTCTGGTATCAGTGTATTGGAATTTGTAATACGTTCCACACACGTAGACTTAGGATTACAAAACCCTTGCGATATCATTTGTTATCATCCAAAGAAGCCATGCACTTGGTATGTAAATACCCTCGTTGTATATAAATATGTCATAAGGAGAGAAATACAAGGGTCGGCTCCCAGTTTAAGTGGATTCAAGTGAATACTAGTGTTGTACATAGAATAATGGCCTATCTGACCTCCACAACCCCGTAGCTGGGTAAGCCGTTACTCTTCGCAAGTCCAGTGTCAGATTTTCTGGCTTTTGACTGCCCGTAACGACTGTCAAAGATGTACAAATGACAGCCGGGACTAAAGGCTTAACGTGCCTTCCAAGGCATGAAAGAAATTCGATATGTACAGATGGTTACCCATCTACTAACTGACCTCGGCAAGCGTTGCTTAACCTCGTAGACCGACCTGTCCAGCTGTTGTTATTTAGCCACGGGCTCCCACCGAGAGCCTATTATTACCGGTTTATATATTTTTGAATTTTATATTTTTGAGGAAGTATTTTTATTCTTTAGTTTTTTTTTGTTTTTTTTTTGTTAGGTATCAACGCCAGCCAAAAACATAGTCAACGCCGGATGTGGTT
Organism: Tholera decimalis; assembly: GCA_943138885.2. NCBI lineage: Eukaryota > Metazoa > Arthropoda > Insecta > Lepidoptera > Noctuidae > Tholera > Tholera decimalis. The sequence continues at coordinate 17,069,869 of OW964561.2, forward strand.
GAAAACCGGCATTCCATTCTGTTTCGCACAATAGTTCCAGCTTTATGCTGAACAATGGCCCTTTTCCATGGTTATGACACATATTTAATGATTAAACGAACTTACCTGTACGTGAAGTTCTATCATAATTATACAAAGTGCATCGTCCGAAGAGATAAGTAACCTGAAAACGTTGAAATATATGTAGTAACACGCTAGTGACACCACTCTTACACTGTATGTTTAGAGTCCTGCGCTCTTTTTTTTTTTTTTCTTTGTTGGCAACCCCAGCGTCTCGGTCTTTCATTAAGTTTAGAGTTAGAAGCCACCATGTTCAGCTTTGACATTTCTGCAGCAAACTGGGAGACACTTTGGGTTGGGTGGGTGTTACTAATCTCTTCGGACGATGCACTTTGTATAATTATGATAGAACTTCACGTACAGGTAAGTTCGTTTAATCATTAATTATACTCGTGCATCGTCCTCGAGATTAGTAACCTGAAAACGTTGAAATATATGTAGACCTTGAGAGATAGCTGAGGAAATGTCAACTACCAAAAAATACCTGTGTATTAATCAATTGGTTTATTTCTAAAACTACTTAATTAGTATCACATTTTCTTTCTTTTCTTTTTTTTTTGTTTTAGTTATAATTCAATTTTGTTCTCCTTAAAAATCTAGTTTTATATCTAAGGGTAATGAACTAATTATAAATCAGTTAGCACTGTCGTGGCAGTTACGTTTCGTTAGAGTTAATCATTGCTCTGTTATAGAATTTTCCAAAAACGTTAGGGCTTCCGCTCTAGCTTGCCCTGTCGCGGATAACATCGATGAGAAGTCGCATTGGTTAGGTTTAGACGTAGCAGCGTGCCTTGTGTCGTGTGCACTCAGAGGTGTCAATCCCGCTATCTTTAAGGACGGCTATAATCCACCGACGGACGTAAGGATTGTATTATTACCGTTTATGCGGTTTCTTAAAACCATTGAACGGCTTTATGTGTTTCCCACAAAAAGACCTGTCTTGGTTTTGTACTAATATTAAAAAGTAAGGTTTTGGGCACATTTCCATTTTCGTCTAAAAGAATGGTTGGCTCAAGGTTGGTTGTTTTGAGCCCGCCCTGGAAGTTTTAAAATCGTCACTGGTCGGGTATGTTTATTATTTATTTATTTAATAACAATTTATTTATTTTATAATAATTTTTGTATACGTTATGCCGACGTTATCATCATTTTAAGTTAATTTTTAATGGCAAATTTTCCTTTGGAATTTCTAGTACAAGCGTAGTATACCACGTGGTATTATATTTAGGCCGTGGTTGAGCCGATAAGCTCCCCTGAAAAAAACCTTGTAATGAGAACCTACATGAATTCAAGGTGCCGTACTAGTTTCTCTGATTGAGTAAACCTGTGAGAAAATATAAAATGTTTGGGATTGACGCTTCATATAACTCAAAATTATATTGTTCTGAGCACAAAATTTAATTTTTCAAGTGCTAGGTACGTCATATTGCTGGTAAGGATTTTCCGACAACGAGCCTATCATGGTGTCCGCTGTGGATGATCGATACCCTGCGTCGCCGCAGCGCACAATGATCCGGCAACCAGTTTGAGGTTGTCTTGTAAAATAATAATGTTGTTAGGTTAAAGTTGGAATATGAGCAACCACGGTTGTATGGGCTATTTAGGAACCACCATGATTGCCTTGCCTTCGTAGTAATAATTTTTCTCAAGGTTTTTAACATTATTATGAAAGGACCAAGGGGCCTAAAAAATAATTGTTGTCCATTTGATTATGAATGCATTAACTGCCAAAGTGTTTGGATTGTATTTACTCTACTTGTGAAGAGGTCCGCCGGCCGAATCCAATCCAGCCAGTATCCAATCTATATCTGGGTGTACTCGACAACAGTCTGCATCCGCAATTTTGTTATCTGTAATATATGAAATATATAAAAAAGTAGATGTAGGTATTGGATGCTCCCCTTGCGGTTTATGTAAGTAATGGCTATGGAGTTATCTATGTGAAGAAGAATTCACAGTTTCTGAGGTTTTAGGCAAATACTTTAAGGCCAAAATAAGCTACCAGCAGCTCGAGCTGATTTATATGGATTTTTCTCTCATCTCACGACCATCTTCCGCTGACTCGTTCACCCCCACATGTGGCTACTTCCCCCCATAGTTGAGGCGTCAGTCTATATTTCTTAGCAGTATGCGTCTCATCATTTAAAAGAATCTTGCATAGAGTTAGGTCTATTCATGTATTTACTCTTTCTTAAGTGTAAATCTCATATTCATCCATGCAAGTAGTCCAAAGAATTTCGCAAATTTTACACCTTATGCAATACATCTTATTAGTTCAGACTTTATGTTTGACAGTTTTTCGTTAGGTAATCTAATAGGTTTCTTTTTTTATTCATTTATTTTAGTTTATATCCTTTAAACCTATGACCATATAGTTTGATCTTCATTGATTAGAGATCGTGGAGCATGAAAAAGGAAATAATTGCCAGTTTATACACATTAAACCCATGACAACATAGTTTAGTTTTCGGTGTTTGGAAGCCATTGAGCATAAAAAGAAAAACATTGCTAGTTTATACACGTTAACTTATGACAACATAGTTTGGTCTTCAGTGATTACCGACCATTGTATTTTACCGTATTTATCGGCGATGGTTGCAGTTCGACGGACGTCACGATGCTTTCGTGGTGACTTGATGCGACTGTCTCACGCTGAGGGACCCGGCACCGGCGCGGCGGGGGAAATGTTTGACAAGCTCGTTGTACTCCTGCGCACTGGGATCCTTTTTCTCCACCTTAAATTGTTCTTAACTTGTTATTAAGTTGAGGAAAAAGTTTTGGGTTCTGTTTTTGCTAGGTTTTCACTATTTGTAAATTTTTGTGTCATTCAGATGTTTGTTTATGGAGAATATGGTGAAGTTTCGCTTAGTGACTGACTCTGCATGTTTGTGTCACACAAGATCCAGTACACATCCATGAGTTGTTTGAGGCCCTCTTTATTTTTTTTTGTTCTCATGTTCTTGGGTGAGGACTCGCTAGCCCAGAAATTGCCATTGTGAGCTGGCTTTGGCGCTCTTTGATGCCCTTGTCTCGCTTTAATACGGTTTCTGTTACAGCTGCTTTTATTTCCACATTTAGTAGGGTGCTCCAATCAAGATACTGTTAGCTGGGATGAGGTACCATTCTGTAAGCTCTTCGCGGGTTTCCTTGCTATGTCCTAGAGTGTCATGTGTTGCAGTCTTGTTGCTAAAACTTTGTGTATGTCAATCCCATAGTTAACAACCACAGAGGGATCAGTTCCCAGAATATCCAGCACTTCTGGATTCCTGTGCTCAAGAGCGGGGTATTTCGGGTCAGCTAGTTTTCATTATGGTTTACTTCCAAGACTTTTTCCTTAACCAACGTCTTCTGCGGTAAGTTATCTGAGGTGGATGGCTGTGTGACCTCTTCAATAGGTTTGACGCACTTATTTGACGGTAAAACCTCTATAAGTTGTATCGTCCGTGGGCTGTCCAATGACACCCCAACTGAAACCAGATTATCTTAGTAAGGAATTTTTATTACATCAGTTATGGTGTAGTTTCAGCCACTACCCATATGATATGCCAATGCAGTCCCAAGAAATAAACTGTAGTTATTGTCTGTGAATTAGTGTGGTATAGTAAGCAACCTGGCGATACATCCCCAGGAGCTGCTCTGATGGGTGTTTGTTACCATGATTGTATGTCAGTAGACAAATGAGGCAGGTGTTAGTAACACCATTCTAAGGTTTTACTGATGCACTATGAAAATTGAGCCAATGAAACCATCCCAAAAATTAATCTATATTGGTCTCACAACCGTCTTGAATAAGTTACCTTGCGATACGGCCCCATAAACCGCTCTGATAGGTGTGGTTACTTCAGTATACTTATTTAGTGTAACCTGGCGATACAGCCCCATAAGCTGCTCTGATATGTGTGGTTACTTCAGTATACTTATTTTGTGTTACCTGGCGATACGGCCCCAAAAACCGCTCTGATAGGTGACAGGTGTTGGTTACTTCAGTATACTTATTTTGTGTTATCTGGCGATACAGCCCCATAAGCCGCTCTGATAAGTATTGGTTACTTCAGTATACTTATTTTGTGTAACCTGGCGATACGGCCCCCAAAAACCGCTTTGATAGGTGTTGGTTATTTCAGTATGTGGGTGGTTCTACTTTTAAAGTCTTTCATAAAATTAAGGATGTCCCCACAATAACAAAGGTTATATTATAATATACAGAATGGAGACACTATCATTTAGTTTATTTAAATAAAGTTAATAACTACTATTTAGATGACCTGCTAACATTTACTTTAAATTAAATTTAATAATGTTACAAAATGGCGTCAAAATTATACTATATAAAGCTAAATTACCACTGACTGACTGACTCACTCACTCATTGACATAATTGTTCTCCCAGATGGTGGATGGGGAGGTGGGTATATTTTGACAGATTCGTAAACAAGTAACTCTCAAACCTACGGGAAAAGTGCCAAACCTCCCCTTTTCCCCCCCCTTCGCCCCCCTCCTATCGTATCTCGAAAACTACGAGACCCGTATTTTTTTCTTTTTACGGATTCGTATAGAGGAGCCTCGGTAAAGTAAAAACCATTTTTCAATGTCCCCCTCCCCGCCCCCCTTCTCCCCCCCTTTAGGCGGATCTCGGAATCTAAGAGACTTGGAACATTTTTTTTTCAGATTCATTTAGAGGGGCAATGCCTTAGTCAAAATACTTCTGAAACCCCCCCTACCCCCCCCCCCCCTTTTTTTTTTTTTTTCATAAGCACGCGAGGTGCTTGCACCTCGCGCAACACGCAAATACTAGTTATACTATATAAAGCTAAATTACCACTGACTCACTGACTGACTCATTGACATAATTGTTCTCCCAGATGGTGGATGGGGAGGTGGGTATATTTTGACAGATTCGTAAACAAGTAACTCTCAAACCTACGGGAAAAGTGCCAAACCTCCCCTTTTCCTCCCCCTTCTCCCCCCCCCCGCCCCTATCGTATCTCGGAAACTACGAGACCCGTATTTTTTTCTTTTTACGGATTCGTATAGAGGAGGCTCGGTAAAGTAAAAAGCATTTTTCAAAGTCCCCCCCCGCCCCCCTTCTCCTCCCCTTTAGGTGGATCTCGGAATCTAAGAGACTTGGAACATTTTATTTTTCAGATTTATTTAGAGGGGCAATGCTTTAGTCGAAATACTTGTGCAACCCTCCCCCCATCTCCCCCCTTTTTTTTTTATAAAAAGCACGCGAGGTGCTTGCACCTCGCGCAACACGCAAATACTAAACCCCCCCATCACACCCCCACTTTTTTTTTTCACAAGCACGCGAGGTGCTTGCACCTCGCGCAACACGCAAATACTAAACCCCCACCATCTCCCCCCCCATTTTTTTTTCTTTTTTCACAAGCACGCGAGGTGCTTGCACCTCGCGCAACACGCAAATACTTGATTATACTTATGTTGTGTTACCTGGCGATACGGCCCCATAAGCCGCTCTAATAGGTGTTGGTTATTTCAGTATACTTATTTTGTGTAACCTGGCGATACGGCCCCAAAAGCCGCTCTGATAGGTATTAGGTGTTGGTTATTACAGTACACTTATTTTGTTTTACCTGGCGATACGGCCCCAGAAGCCGCACTGATCGTTAATAACTTTAGTTAGGGTAAATCTATCGGTATGTAGGCAGTTGCTTGTTTTTCATTTGTTTTCCAGAAATACTGATCATAATGCCATGTAAAATATATAATTATTAGCGTCTATCAACTTTACGTAAAAGTTCGTGTGTTTGCAGCAAGGATCTTGTATAAATATCTTTTGCAGCAATTCGTTTTGACAGGTCAGATCGCACACAATTTCGTGGAATATGTTTTGCACACAATTTCGTGGAAAATGTTTTGCACGAAGGATACAAACATACGAGGTTATTTTGGTAAATTTACTAATAAGGGCTTGTTTTTGTTATAATAATAGCACTTGATCACTTTACTATTATATTATAATAAATATATTATATATGTACCTTGATCTTTATCATCCTTTTCCGAAATAGTCCCTGTAGAATTGGCGGTCTGTTGGCGCCGACGGCGTGCCGCTTTTTTGATTGTTATTGTTTCTTTTTCAGTTTTTTGATCTTCCACATTATGTACTCTATTTCGAATTTCCTTTTTGGCATATTTGCTTGCGTATTTTCACTATAAAACTTATCACTTTTGTTTTTTCCTAAAATAAAACGTGCGAGTGGTGGCGCACTGTGACGTGAATGAAAGACCGAGACGCTGGGGTTGCTAGCAAAAGAAAAAAAAAAAGCGCAGGACTCTAAACATACAGTGTAAGAGTGGTGTCACTAGCGTGTTACTACATATATTTCAACGTTTTCAGGTTACTAATCTCGAGGACGATGCACGAGTATAATTTCCCGATTTATTTATAGGTAGGCAGTTCATACATGTACTGGCTTCCATTGAGGAGTCATTTGAAACTGATTTTCTAAAAATAAATCTATACAAATATTATTATTAGGTAAAGTTTGTATTAAGTAGGTAATCTCTGGATCTATTAAACCGATTTTGATTTTCACCAATAGAAAGCTAAATTATTCCAGAGTGAAATGGGCTATATTTTTGGCTGAAGAAAACTTATCATGTAGGTAAGCAAACGGGCAGAAACTTGTCATTTATAATTTTGTTTGTATTAATTTTTGGCGCAAATCAAACCCTGTTTCTTTTTTTTTTCAATTGCTTTAATTTTCCGTTTCCGATTAATGTTATTACCTGATCGAATTTCTATATTTTGTCAGGATGTTTTCTTTGTTAGATGGTTTCATGCTATAACAGGTTTGAAAATCGGAAATTCCACATGTAGTATTTAGAATATAACAATGATCAAGTCGTTTTTTCTATTCCGTCGACGAGAATGTATGAATAAATTGTTTCCTATTTGATTATGCATAACTGAAAAACGACCCATTAATCCACAATACCTACTTATACTTTTTCATAAAAATTTGAAAAATTTCCTTACAGACATGACGGACAACTCCAACGGGTCCAAATTACACGTAGACCTAATTACGTCGGGAATTTAATTACTACAACGGCCGGCGACATCTTTAATTTTATTTGCACTTTATGTTATCCTTGTAAATATTGTAACGCTTTATGACGCTTTATTATTGTCAAGCTTCATAATTAAGTCCAAGAAATTAATTTCTTTAAGTCGTGATTTAGGAAGGCCGAAACGTCTGCCAAATACCATTTGGAGAGGGACACAACCGACGGGTTCGGTTCAAACTAGGATTGCGAAAATGTTCTAATGAGATACTGCGGCCTCAGGACACATTAGCAACTATAATTTTCTATATAAGTTTTATACAAGAATAAGTATCCCGTTCCATATACCAAAAAAACATGTTTCATCTATCCCCTCTATAATATTATCTCATTTCTTAGTAGCAGCAACCAAGAACACTGATAAAAAATCAGCTGTTATTCTATAGACCCTATATTCATGTGGTTACGGTCAGCTGACAGACAGAGGAGCAGTAGAGGATTAGGGTTTCACTGATCACCTTGGTTCATGAAACTTGACATGATAAGTAAGGACGTGAATAGCGTGATGATTGCCAAAATTTATTGACATTTTCGTTGTACATAAAGAAGTCTCCTTCACTTGTTTTACTCCTCCTGGTCTGAGTGGAGCGAGAGAGAAAAAGCGGTGTCAGACTTTTACTGACTAAAAACCCATTCTGTTCCTTCATTTGCCCTTGTGTTCCGGGGCCGTGGTATAGCCCCATCGGGCCTCGTTATTAGTGCTGATTGCTCTTTAAGGCCCACGTGGACGGACCGTTGATTCGGGACGTCTACTTGCCTGATATTTTTTTTATTCGCAAAAATAAACTCTCATACGAACTTATTACAGCTAGAAGAGGCAGCTTAACTTTACGGTTACTATCGTAAAAAAGAAAAAGTCGCAGTTTATTGCTTTATCTCCACTATTTTCATAGTCTGCCTGTGGGTGATAAGCTTAACTGCTCAACGGATTTATTTGGGCTCGTGTTGATATTCGAACAAGCATCGCCTGTGGCGTCTCTCTTTAGGCTGATAACACACTTAGCGACCGAACTGCGGCGTCAAACGCATTAGCCAATTTGAAGGGTGCGTCAAGCATTTAGATTTGTTCGATAAAATGTACAGGACAATTTCGCTTTATTCTAGTACGAAGCGATTTTATAGATTTCTGAAGGAAGGTTTTGTTTTGTTTATATTTGTGTCGTACGCCTGCTTACAACCACTATACATACTATATGCCCCGTCGCCTGTACTATTGAAGATCTTATGTTTGCATCAGCAAGCGGTATTCGCGTACCTGAGTTTTGGGCTAAACCTATATAATACATTATTACCATCAACACGCTAAGAATAAGAATGGCCTTCTTCTTCTTAGTGTGCACATGTTAATCGCAATAATGTTACACAAAAAATTATTTAAATGAGTACCTCCTTATTTGATACCAGATAGATAGATAGAATATACTTGACACCAAAAATTGAAACACACTTACATAAACTTATTGCTATATCTTTGGTTACAATGGCGGTCTTATCGCTGAGAGCGATATCTTCCAGACAACTTTTGGAAGGACTATAAAAACTTTAATTGAAATGGGAAGGGCTAAATTAGTGTACTACAAATACTCATAACGAAAAAAAAACTAATTAAAATATATAAGTAAATAAATATGTACATATGTATTTATATAAATACAATACATAATTACGCAAAATATATAAACATAATATGTTCTTTAATATCGTTTGGAGAAAAACAACGAAATGATCATAAATTTGAAAGAAAAGGATTGGCCACCGAGCTTTTAAAAGCAGCGAGTTACTGTGCTTGTCTTACTGACACCGGCAATGCATTCCACAGCCGAATAGCCTGCAAAGTAAAAGAATGGTCGCAAAATTTAGTGGAATGTGTAGGCATCAAAAGTCTCAAATTTTCTGATGATCTCAAATCTCTACCATGTGTGTCATGAAGGAACTTAAATCGTTCTTTGAGATAAAAGGGAGTCGTTGGATTAAAAAGAATACTGTAGCTCCATCAAAAACGATTTGGGGAAGGGTCGTCCAGTCAATTTTGGAACGTAGCCTAGGGCTGCCAACAACAATGACTTGAGTCTTCGCAGGATTAACCCTTAAACCATGATCCAAACTCCAATCAGAAATACGCGCTAAGTCTTTATTCACTATCTTCACCGCCTCAGACAATTCCTAGACGGGAGCTTGTGAATAAATTTGCAGATCATCAGCATAAAGGTGGTAGAATGAGAGAAGTTCATTAGAAATTGAATTTATAAATATGGCGAAAAGAAGAGGAGAGGGAACGCCTCCCTGCGGAATAGATTCTACTTTTAAATTTTGTACAGATTTAAATGAAGAATATACGTATATTTATATATGTATATATATAAATAACCTGCTTCTATAGCGACTAATAGTAACAGTATAAATAAGACCAGTACTTTAATTTCTTTCAAATAAAGAACTTCTTTTCAACGGCAGTTAACGCTACCAAATAAAATGCTTTGTGTCGAATTAATAAAACTGTTATATCTGAAAGATTATTATTGAATACAGTTATCCACAGTTAACGCAGTGGGTACTTACAAACAGCTTAACCCAATGGAGCCAAGTAATATTGCATTGCCCGTATTGCGGCCTTACATTTTTGTTGCCTTTATATAAAAACTAGCTCGTTGCCCGCGTCTGCGAGGATATCGAAGTAAAATAGGTGGCTGCATTTCTATCTTCGTTCTGTCGAATTTATTGTCTTCCAAGTGAGTTGAACTAAAATAAAATTTACATATACTTAGCCTGCTCGTCGGGGCAAGCGCAACCGCAAAAATTGCTTTTGCCTTTTGATATAAGAAGAGGAAGTGGAAGCGATGCCTGTGCCTCGGGAAGCATGTTGTTTCGTTGGTCCCGGTTATCACTTGGACATCCTTTAAGCGTCAATAGCCTAAGGTGTTGAACCACAGCCTGAATTCAATCTCGGTATTTGCGGGACTACGAATTTTCAATCCCGCGGGGTCTCGGTATTTGCGGGATCCCGCATATTGAAAATATTCACATTTATTTAAGGCAAATAAAAGAATTAATTAATCAACTAACTCCACATTTATTTACGTATTACTATTAGTATGAGATCAATCAAACTACACCATTTTTAGGGTTCCGTAGTCAACAAGGAACCCTTATAGTTTCGCCATGTCCGTCTGTCTGTCCGTCTGTCCGCGGTTTAGCTCAAAAACTATTGGTACTAGAAAGTTGTACTTTGGCATGAGTATACACGTTAATGACGCCGAAAAAGAGGTAAAATAAAATTTTGGAAAAATCAATTATTTAGGGTACCTCCCATACATGTAAAGTGGGATGATAATTATTTTTTTTTCTATCTTCGCATAGTGTGGGATATCGTTGGATAGGTCTTTCAAAAATATTAGGGGTTTGGTAAAACCGTTTTTTGATTAAGTAAACCGTTCGTGACTTATCAAGCTTTAAAGTAGCAATTTTCGTTAGAGTCAAGTGTCCGCTCTATCAACTAAACGGTTGTAGTTAGAAATTCAAATGTCACGGCAGTAGTACCTATATATAACGAAATTTAAAGGAAAACTATCAGACATAAGTGGGCTTTACAAGTTTACGAGTAATAGTCGACCAATTGTATTTGACTCAAAAATTTCGAACAACTCTACAGAAGTGTCGATAGATGGCGCTAAGCGCCAGTTGTATCGTGCTAGCTTCTTGTGACGATTGAGTAGTGTAGCTCTGTGTCCGTATTTAAATTCAAAACACCGGCTATGACAAGTTTTATACAAATCTCTAAAAAAAATTAAAACTTTCCGTGCAAAATTGTCGGATCAGGTGAGGATTTGTATAGGAAGTCAAATTAGTTAGGTAGTCATGTTTGGCTTTTAGTTAGAGCATGGTACGAAACGATCAGTCAGCGAATACGACACGCACTTGGCTGTTATAAAAACTACGGAACCCTACACTGTGCGTGGCCCGACACGCACTTGACCGGTTTTTCTTCATAAAAAACTGACTGAAATTCGGCTATATTAGGCTCAAGGATCTTCTACCTACTAACAGTTTAGGTACAAGTTCCTTGATTAGGCTATTTAAGCTGTTAAAAAACCGGTCAAGTGCGTGTCGGGCCACGCGCAGTGAAGGGTTCCGTAGTTTTTATAACAGCCAAGTGCGTGTCGTATTCGCTGACTGATCGTTTCGTACCATGCTCTAACTAAAAGCCAAACATGACTACCTAACTAATTTGATTTCCTATATAAATCCTCACCTGATCCGACAATTTTGCACGGAAAGTTTTAATTTTTTTTAGAGATTTGTATAAATAAAACTTGTCATAGCCGGTGTTTTGAATTTAAATATATTCTATTATTACTATTTCAATCTCCAAATTCCTACACTCGACGAGACTTGATTATGAATTTCACAATTCAACTATTTCAATTTTATCTCTAGCCTCTACACACAATCTCAAGAAGTTATTTCTTTTTCTACACACAATTTCAAAAACTTATTTTTTTTAGGTAGGGCCACTCGTAGTTCAGCACACTAAGGCTGGTCACTACTTAACCGGGCGATCAATAAAAACTCAATTTATTTTTTTTGATAGGGCAAAGGTCGGGGAGAGTTTCCGTTACAAGTACGCGGACGTCGCGATGGGCCTCGTCGGCGAGGCCGGAATACGGAACGCGTTTTATTTCTGTATTTTCTAAGAGTGCTAGTTTCCCTACTCCGTCAGTACGGCGGCACTCCCAGTCTTGGCTGGGGTGTTGCCGGCCGACCTCGAGGTCACCCGTGCGGGCATGATAGACGACATCCGGCATCTCCCGCGAGATGAGCTCAGGACAGGGAGAAGGGTCATCGCGGACGAGGCTGTAGCCAAATGGCAGCAGAGATGGGAACAGGAGGATAAGGGGAGGGAACTCTATCGATACTTCCCGGACGTGGCGGCTAGGCTCAAGGCAACTTGGGTTGAACCGGACTACCAAGTCTCACAGATCTTGACGGGGCATGGATGTTTTAGAAAGAGATTGCATGAGATGAAGCTGTGTGAGGTAAGTGTGTGTTACTGCGGAGAGGCTGACGAAAGCTTGGACCACACTTTGTGGCAATGCCCCCTGTATGAGGAACAGCGATGTAAGATGATGGATGGGATTACACGCTTGGAGGAAGGACCGGTCCATTATTGCGACCTCGTGGCTTCGGAGGCTAACTTCCGGTGGCTGAGAGACTTCGCGCACGCATGGCATAAGATCAGGAGCGGGCTGGAGCGAGAGGGGTAAGCGCAGGGACGGGCAGCGAAGGCGTGCTGTGGTGTTCGGACCCATGGGAGGGGTCGTACGATGGAGGCCGCCCCAGAATGGGGAGAAAGGCACAGAGGGACAGGACGAGGAAACTTGTAAAGGAGTCAAGAAGCGACTGCGGTGATAGCGCACGCGCTATGTCCGCAGCCGTCTCCTTGCGATTCGGCCCATATGACATGATGTCGGTGGGGCCATGGGTGGTTGGCGGGATTGCTCTCTTGCTCTCTTGTCGAATGGTGGTGGGGTCGTCGGGCTCGTCTAGGACGTTACGCGGGCGACGAACCCGAGAAATATAGGAGGGTCTGTATCGGGCGGCCGATACGATCAGGGGGTTTGTGTGGTTTTCAGCAGAGGTGAAGTAACGCACTGAATGGCGTTTCAGCACTTGCTTTATGGTCGGGGCAAAAACTTAATAATTTTCATAACTACCTACTTATATTTTTGGCGGTAACGAAGCCATTGTGAGATATAATTCGACGACAACGCCATCCAGTTAGAAAAGAAGTACTAATTGTTACACAAAACTGAAAAATGAGACTGGTTTGACACAATCCTCAACTAATTTAATTACTTAAACACAACTAACTATAATTTTACTGGACAGAAACTGTTTTTTAACCGACTTCTAAAGAAGGAGTAGGTTATCAATTCGTCACGTATATATAATATATATTTTTTATGTATGTGCACCGATTACTCCGTCAATTGTGGATCGATTTAGAAAATTATTTTTTCGTTTGAAATGGTATGCTCTCGAGGTAGTACCATTGTCACCAAATTAGAATTTGATGAAGGGATCTCATGGAAATCGAAGGAAATCCTCAAATTTTAAAGGCAATCGTATAGCGATTTTGGTATTTTTTATAGTAACTTGTGCATTTGCTCTCAGAAAGCACCATTTGGTGAAGCGGAACTGATGAAGAAGATCACAGATGGCCACCGGAACTACTCAATAATAAGGTTTTCCACGAGTTGCGGTTCGATTACTTTAAACTTTTGACCGGTTTTTTAACAGCTTAAATAGCCTAATCAAGGAACTTGTACCTAAACTGTTAGTAGGTAGAAGATCCTTGAGCCTAATATAGCCGAATTTCAGTCAGTTTTTTATGAAGAAAAACCGGTCAAGTGCGTGTCGGGCCACGCACAGTGTAGGGTTCCGTAGTTTTTATAACAGCCAAGTGCGTGTCGTATTCGCTGACTGATCGTTTCGTACCATGCTCTAACTAAAAGCCAAACATGACTACCTAACTAATTTGACTTCCTATACAAATCCTCACCTGATCCGACAATTTTGCACGGAAAGTTTTAATTTTTTTTAGAGATTTGTATAAAACTTGTCATAGCCGGTGTTTTGAATTTAAATACGGACACAGAGCTACACTACTCAATCGTCACAAGAAGCTAGCACGATACAACTGGCGCTTAGCGCCATCTATCGATACTTCTGTAGAGTTGTTCGAAATTTTTGAGTCAAATACAATTGGTCGACTATTACTCGTAAACTTGTAAAGCCCACTTATGTCTGATAGTTTTCCTTTAAATTTCGTTATATATAGGTACTACTGCCGTGACATTTGAATTTCTAACTACAACCGTTTAGTTGATAGAGCGGACACTTGACTCTAACGAAAATTGCTACTTTAAAGCTTGATAAGTCATGAACGGTTTACTTAATCAAAAAACGGTTTTACCAAACCCCTAATATTTTTGAAAGACCTATCCAACGATATCCCACACTATGCGAAGATAGAAAAAAAAAATAATTATCATCCCACTTTACATGTATGAGAGGTACCCTAAATAATTGATTTTTCCAAAATTTTATTTTACCACTTTTTCGGCGTCATTAACGTGTATACTCATGCCAAAGTACAACTTTCTAGTACCAATAGTTTTTGAGCTAAACCGCGGACAGACGGACAGACAGACGGACATGGCGAAACTATAAGGGTTCCTTGTTGACTACGGAACCCTAAAAATGGTGTAGTTTGATTGATCTCATACTAATAGTAATACGTAAATAAATGTGGAGTTAGTTGATTAATTAATTCTTTTATTTGCCTTAAATAAATGTGAATATTTTCAATATGCGGGATCCCGCAAATACCGAGACCCCGCGGGATTGAAAATTCGTAGTCCCGCAAATACCGAGATTGAATCCAGGCTGTGGTTCAACACCTTAGGCTATTGACGCTTAAAGGATGTCCAAGTGATAACCGGGACCAACGAAACAACATGCTTCCCGAGGCACAGGCATCGCTTCCACTTCCTCTTCTTATATCAAAAGGCAAAAGCAATTTTTGCGGTTGCGCTTGCCCCGACGAGCAGGCTAAGTATATGTAAATTTTATTTTAGTTCAACTCACTTGGAAGACAATAAATTCGACAGAACGAAGATAGAAATGCAGCCACCTATTTTACTTCGATATCCTCGCAGACGCGGGCAACGAGCTAGTTTTTATATAAAGGCAACAAAAATGTAAGGCCGCAATACGGGCAATGCAATATTACTTGGCTCCATTGGGTTAAGCTGTTTGTAAGTACCCACTGCGTTAACTGTGGATAACTGTATTCAATAATAATCTTTCAGATATAACAGTTTTATTAATTCGACACTAAGCATTTTATTTGGTAGCGTTAACTGCCGTTGAAAAGAAGTTCTTTATTTGAAAGAAATTAAAGTACTGGTCTTATTTATACTGTTACTATTAGTCGCTATAGAAGCAGGTTATTTATATATATACATATATAAATATACGTATATTCTTCATTTAAATCTGTACAAAATTTAAAAGTAGAATCTATTCCGCAGGGAGGCGTTCCCTCTCCTCTTCTTTTCGCCATATTTATAAATTCAATTTCTAATGAACTTCTCTCATCCTACCACCTTTATGCTGATGATCTGCAAATTTATTCACAAGCTCCCGTCTAGGAATTGTCTGAGGCGGTACAGGTACTCTCAAACCTACGGGAAAAGTGCCAAACCTCCCCTTTTCCCCCCCCCTTCTCCCCCTTCTCCCCCCTTCCTATCGTATCTCGGAAACTGCGAGATCCGTATTTTTTTTTTTTACGGATTCGTGTAGAGGAGGCTCGGTAAAGTACCCTTTTCACCCCCTTTAGGCGGATCTCGGAAATTAAGAGACTTGGAACATTTTTTTTTTCAGATTCATCTAGAGGGGCAATGCTTTAGTCGAAATACTTCTGCAACCCCCCCCCCCCCCCCCTTCATAACCCCTCCCCCCCATTTTTTTTCTTTTTTCTCAAGCACGCGAGGTGCTTGCACCTCGCGCAACACGCAAATACTAAACTCCCCCCATCACCCCCCCCCCCTTTTTTTTATTTTTTTTAACAAGCACGCGAGGTGCTTGCACCTCGCGCAACACGCAAATACTAAACCCCCCCCTCATTTTTTTTTTCACAAGCACGCGAGGTGCTTGCACCCTTCCAACGTCTTCCATGTAGTCGCAAACTGTTCTAGCGACATGCGGTCTCGCGTTGTCGTGCATTAGGAGAAAATCTTCTCCCATAAGCCACGCAAGCGGCCTCACATGTCCTTCGAGCACTTCTTCGACGTATTGTGCAGCCGTCAAACCTCTCGATCTCGGGCCGGTATTCGCTCCAGTGATGAATACAATGTCAGTTTTAGTGTCCAACATTATGCCACCCCAAAACATACACGATCCACCGCCAAAAGCCCCACGTTTGCTTATGCAGCATTGTGAAAATCACTCTGATGACCTTCTGTAGACCCTAGAGCGTCCATCATGACCATGTTATGTCATTTTGCACTCATCAGAGAACATAACAGACCGCCATTGGTCATACGTCCAATTTAAATTTTCGCTGGCAAATTGTAGTCGGGCTTGTCGGTAACCTGTGATCAATTTGGGACCATTTGTTGGGCGATGTGAAATCAGCCCTGCTTCACCAAGTCTTCATCTGACTGTCCACCGACTTATACTGACATTGCGAACTTCTCGAAGCTCTTGTCCCAGTTGAACCGCATTCAGTTGCCGATTTCTTAAAGACCTCGACACAAGAAAGCGGTCATCACGCTCTGATGTTCTTCGTCGCCGGCCAGATCCTGGTCGCCGAATGTAGCCACCGGTCTCTTGAAACCTCTGGTACACACCACGAACAGAGTAGCGGCTCAAATTTAGTCGTCGGGCAACTTCACTTTGATTAAGGCCTGCTTCGAGCAAGACAATGACTTGAGCGGCTTCTGTGGGCGTGGTATCCATATTTTTCCGTATGCTTTCAGTAAAGATGTTATCACGTTGACCTTCGGTATGCAACTGATTAGAATTCCAAAAAAACCGACCCTTTTGTTCCTGCGTGTAAGGGGTGCAAGTAGTGACAATGCTAACGGGTGAATTTGGGGAATTTTGTGTACGGCTGGTTTCTGTAAGTTACATGAAGGTCAATGATTTTAATTTTGTGTTTTTTTAAAGCTAAACTTGTGTTCTTTATTTTGCCTAATGATTTGTACCCAATATCTTTAGATTTAAGAAAAAAAACAGTTATAAACCAAATTACAAGAGGTGTGCGATTTTATTGCTCTCAAGTGTAGTTATACTATATAAAGCTAGATTACCACTCACTCACTGACTCACTCACTCATTGACATAATTGTTCTCCCAGATGGTGGATGGGGAGGTGGGTATATTTTGACAGATTCGTAAACAAGTAACTCTCAAACCTACGGGAAAAGTGCCAAACCTCCCCTTTTCCCCCCCCTTCTCCCCCCTCCTTATAGTTTTTGAGCTCGTATCGTATCTCGGAAACTATGAGACCCGTATTTTTTTTTTACGGACTCGTATAGAGGAGGCTCGGTTAAGTAAAAACCATTTTTCAGTCGCTCCCCCCCCGCCCCCCTTTTCACCCCCTTAATTAAGAGACTTGGAACATTTTTTTTTCAGATTCATTTAGAGGGGCAATGCTTTAGTCAAAATACTTCTGCAACCATCCCTGTACTTTCTGGAAACAGTCATGTTCATCAGAAATAATAACGCCTTATTTTCGCGAATGGCAGAAAAATTTCCCAGAAATAGGCGTGATCAAAATCAGCTCTGTCAGCATAGGAGTAAGACTGCACTTATGCGCAAAAGTGTTTTTTGCATGGCTCCCGTGATTTATAATAAGTTACCCAAAAGTTGGAGGGAGCTTAATAATAATGAACTGAAAAAACAACTTAAAACATTCCTAACCGATAAAGCTTATTATCATATTAATGAATATCTTGCAGAACAATTTACTGTGACATAGATTTATTGAATCAATATTGTATGTTATTAATCTTGACATGTATACTTCTGATATTAAAATTTTTATTTTTAGTTTTGACATGTACAATTTGACTTTATTTTATTTTTTACTTTTGACATATGATATTTTTTAACCGACTTCTAAAAAAGGAGGAGGTTCTCAATTCGGATGTTTGTATTTTTTTTTTTTTTTTTATGTTTGTCCACGCATAACTCCGTCGCTTGCCAACCGATTTGAAAAATTATTTTTTTGTTGGAAAGGGTATACTTTCCAAATGGTCCCATGAAAATTTTATCGAAATCGGACGAGCCGTTTCTGAAAAATCAAAAAAAGTCGAAAAAAATAATTTACGTTGATGATCTTTTCGTTTACTCTGCATTGCGTTTTTTGTTCGCGCATAACTCCGTCATTTACGAATCGATTTGGAAAATTCACTGACCCACTAAAAAGCGCAAAAATAAAAACTTTTTTGCAAAAAATAAAACCGACTTCCATATCAAAACACTACAAAGCCAAAAATAATTTTAATTTCGGAAGGCGGTGTGAAAAAAAAAGAAGATACAAAACCAATAACACCGACTACCGAAATTAAAATTATTTTTGGCTTTGTAGTGTTTTGATATGGAAGTCGGTTTTATTTTTTGCAAAAAAGTTTTTTTTTTACTTTTGTTTCGTTTTGTTATTTATAATTTGACATTTAATATCTTTATTTTTGTGATGTATAGTTTTGAAATTTATTTTTTTAATTATTGCTAATCTGTATCAATTTATATTATTGGGTTTAAATTAAAATTGTCATATTAATTATTTAAAACATTTGCACGCCATCGTATAGGCAAACATGTCTGAACTTTATTTTCATTTTTATGTTATCTCACATGCATTTTTATTCTGTATGTGTACACATGTTTGGAGCAAATAAAGAAATCTTATCTTATCTTATCTTAACCCCCCCCCATCACCCCCCCCCCTTTTTTTTTTTCACAAGCACGCGAGGTTCTTGCACCTCGCGCAACACGCAAATACTAAACCCCCCCCCATCTCCCCCCATCACCCCCCCATTTTTTTTTTTTCACAAGCACGCGAGGTGCTTGCACCTCGCGCAACACGCAAATACTAAACCCCCCCCCCATCTACCCAATCACCCCCCATCACCACCCCCCTTTCTTTTTTTTCACAAGCACGCGAGGTGCTTGCACCTCGCGCAACACGCAAATACTAAACCCCCCCCCATCTCCCCCCATCACCCCCCATCACCCCCCCCATTTTTTTTTTTTTCACTAGCACGCGAGGTGCTTGCACCTCGAGCAACACGCGAATACTAAACCCCCCCAATCTCCCCCCATCACCCCCACCATTTTCTTTTTTTTCACAAGCACGCGAGGTGCTTGCACCTCGCGCAACACGCAAATACTATACCCCCCCATCCAGGGGCGTGCACAGGATTATGACAGGGTATGCGGCGGAGTAATCGGTCACAAAAACTTTGCCTTTTATAGATTTTTAGCATAGCCACAGCCACGCATCGTAGCATGGTGGCGATGCGTGGCTGTGGCTATGCTAAAAATCTATAAAAGAAAAAGTTTTTGTGACCGATTACTCCGCCGCATACCCTGTCATAATCCTGTGCATGCGCATGCCCCATCACCCCCCCCCACTTTTTTTTTTTTTCACAAGCACGCGAGGTGCAAGCACCTCGCGCAACACGCAAACACTAAACCCCCCCATCACCCCCCCATTTTTTTATTTTTTTTTTCAAGCTCGTGAGGTGCTTGCACCTCGCGCAACACGCAAATACTAACCCCCCCCCCCATCTCCCCCCATCACCCTCACCCTTTTTTTTTTTTTTTTCTCACAAGCACTCCAGGTGCTTGCACCTCGCGCGACACGCAAATACTAGTTGTATTATATAAAGCTAAATTACCACTCACTCACTGACTGACTGACTGACTGACTCATTGACATAATTGTTCTCCCAGATGGTGGATGGGGAGGTGGGTATATTTTGACAGATTCGTAAACAAGTAACTCCCAAACCTACGGGAAAAGTGCCAAACCTCCCCTCTCCCCCCCCCTTCTCCCCCCTCCCTATCGTATCTCGGAAACTACGAGACCCCTATATTTTTTTTAAGGATTCGTATAGAAGTGGCTCGGTAAAGTAAAAATCATTTATCAAAGTCGCCCCCCCACCCCCCTTCTGACCCCCTTTAGGCGGATCTCGGAAATTAAGAGACTTGGAACATTTTTATTTTTTCAGATTCATTTAGAGGGGCAATGCTTTAGTCAAAATACTTTTGCAACCCCCCCCCCATCACACTGTGGTATTTGCTGGTGAGTATTTGCGTGTTGCGCGAGGTGCAAGCACCTCGCGAGCTTGTGAAAAAAAAATAAAAAATGGGGGGGTGATGGGGGGGTTTAGTATTTGCGTGTTGCGCGAGGTGCAAGCACCTCGCGTGCTTGTGAAAAAAAAAAGGTGGAGGGGGGTGATGGGGGGGTTTAGTATTTGCGTGTTGCGCGAGGTGCAAGCACCTAGCGTGCTTGTGAAAGAAAAAAAAATGGGGGGGGGGGGTTGCACAATTATTTCGACTAAAGCATTGCCCCTCTAAATGAATCTGAAAAAAAAAAATTCCAAGTCTCTTAATTTCGAGATCCGCCTAAAGGGGGTGAGAAGGGGGGCAAGGGGGGCGATTTTGAAAACTGGTTTTTACTTTACCGAGCCTCCTCTATACGAATCCGTAAAAAACAAAAAATACGGGTCTAATAGTTTCCGAGATACGATAGGGAGGGGGGAGAAGGGGGGTGAAAAGGGGAGGTTTGGCACTTTTCCCGTAGGTTTGAGAGTTACTTGTTTACGAATCTGTCAAAATATACCCACCTCCACATCCACCATCTGGGAGAACAATTATGTCAATGAGTCAGTCAGTCAGTGAGTGGTAATTTAGCTTTATATAGTGTAACTAGTATTTGCGTGTCGCGCGAGGTGCAAGCACCTGGAGTGCTTGTGAGAAAAAAAAAAAAAAAAGGGTGAGGGTGATGGGGGGAGATGGGGGGGGTTAGTATTTGCGTGTTGCGCGAGGTGCAAGCACCTCACGAGCTTGAAAAAAAAATAAAACAATGGGGGGGTGATGGGGGGGTTTAGTGTTTGCGTGTTGCGCGAGGTGCAAGCACCTCGCGTGCTTGTGAAAAAAAAAAAAAGTGGGGGGGGGGTACACAACAGGGTATGCGGCGGAGTAATCGGTCACAAAAACTTTGCCTTTTATAGATTTTTAGCATAGCCACAGCCACGCATCGTAGCATGGTGGCGATGCGTGGCTGTGGCTATGCTAAAAATCTATAAAAGAAAAAGTTTTTGTGACCGATTACTCCGCCGCATACCCTGTCATAATCCTGTGCATGCGCACGCCCCCATCACCCCCCCCCCCCCCACTTTTTTTTTGTTTCAGAAGCACGCGAGGTGCTTGCACCTCGCGCAACACGCAAATACTAAACCCCCCCATCTCGCCCCATCACCCCCCCTTTTTTGTTTTTTTTTTCACAAGCACGCGAGGTGCTTGCACCTCGCGCAACACGCAAATACTAAACCCCCCCCCATCTCGCCCCATCACCCCCCCCTTTTTGTTTTTTTTTTCACAAGCACGCGAGGTGCTTGCACCTCGCGCAACACGCAAATACTAGTTATACTATATAAAGCTAAATTACCACTCACTGACTGACTGACTCATTGACATAATTGTTCTCCCAGATGGTGGATGTGGAGGTGGGTATATTTTGACAGATTCGTAAACAAGTAACTCTCAAACCTACGGGAAAAGTGCCAAACCTCCCCTTTTCGACCCCTTCTCCCCCCTCCCTATCGTATCTCGGAAACTACGAGACCCGTATTTTTTTTTTTACGGATTCGTATAGAGGAGGCTCCGTAAAGTAAAAACCATTTTTCAAAGTGGCCCCCCTTGCCCCCCTTCTAACCCCCTTTAGGCGGATCTCGGAAATTAAGAGACTTGGAACATTTTTTTTTTCTGATTCATTTAGAGGGGCAATGCTTTAGTCAAATACTTCTGCAACCCCCCCCCCCATCACAACCCCCTTTTTTTTTAAAAAAATGTACTCGAGGTGCTTGCACCTCGCGCAACACGCAAATACTAAACCCCCCATCTCCCCCCATCACACCCCCGTTTTTTTTCACAAGCACGTGAGCTGCTTGCACCTCGCGCAACACGCAAATACTAATCCTCCCCCATCTCCCCCCATCAGCCCCCCCCCCGTTTTTTTTTTTTTCACAAGCTCGCGGGGTGCTTGCACCTCGCGCAACACGCAAATACTAGTTACACTATATAAAACTAAATTACCACTCACTCACTGACTCACTGACATAATTGTTCTCCTAGATGGTGGATGGGGAGGTGGGTATATTTTGACAGATTCGTAAACAAGTAACTCTTAAACTTACGGGAAAAGTGCCAAACCTCCCCTTTTCACCCCCTTCTCCCCCCTCCCTATCGTATCTCGGAAACTACGAGACCGCTATTCTTTTTTTTTCACGGATTCGTATAGAGGAGACTCGGTAATGTAAAAACCATTTTTCAAAATCGCCCCCTTGCCCCCCTTCTTACCCCCTTTAGGCGGATCTCGGAAATTAAGAGACTTGGAACATTTCTATTTCCAGATTCATTTAGAGGGGCAATGCTTAAGTCGAAATAATTGTGCAACCCCCCCCCCCCATTTTTTTTTTCTTTCACAAGCACGCTAGGTGCTTGCACCTCGCGCAACACGCAAATACTAAACCCCCCCATCACCCCCCTCCACCTTTTTTTTTTCACAAGCACGCGAGGTGCTTGCACCTCGCGCAACACGCAAATACTAAACCCCCCCATCACCCCCCCATTTTTTATTTTTTTTTCACAAGCTCGCGAGGTGCTTGCACCTCGCGCAACACGCAAATACTCACCCCCCCCCCCCCATCTCCCCCCATCACCCCAACCATTTTTTTTGTTTTTTTTTTTTTCACAAGCACGCGAGGAGCTTGCACCTCGCGCAACACGCAAATACTAGTTGTATTATATAAAGCTAAATTACCACTCACTCACTGACTGACTGACTGACTGACTCATTGACATAATTGTTCTCCCAGATGGTGGATGGGGAGGTGGGTATATTTTGACAGATTCGTAAACAAGTAACTCCCAAACCTACGGGAAAAGTGCCAAACCTCCCCTTTCCCCCCCCCCCTTCTCCCCCCTCCCTATCGTATCTCGGAAACTACGAGACCCGTATTTTTTTTTAAGGATTCTTATAGAGGAGGCTCGGTAAAGTAAAAACCATTTATTAAAGTCGCCCCCCCCACCCCCCTTTTCACCCCATTAAGGCGGATCTCGGAAATTAAGAGACTTGGAACATTTTTATTTTTTCAGATTCATTTAGAGGGGCAATGCTTTAGTCAAAATACTTTTGCAATCCCCCCCATCACTCCCCCCCTTGTTTTTTTTTGTTTTCACAAGCACGCGAGGTGCTTGCACCTCGCCCAACACGCAAATACTAGTTATTATACTATTATAAAGCTAAATTACCACTGACTGACTCACTGACATAATTGTTCTCCCAGATGGTGGATGGGGAGGTGGGTATATTTTGACAGATTCGTAAACAAGTAACTCTCAAACCTACGGGAAAAGTGCCAAACCTCCCCTTTTCACCCCCCTTCTCCCCCCTCCCTATCGTATCTCGGAAACTACGAGACCCGTATTTCTTTTTACGGATTCGTATAGAGGAGGCTCGTTAAAGTAAAAACCATTTTTCAAAGTCGCCCCCCTTGCCCCCCTTCTCACCCCCTTTAGGCGGATCTCGGAAATTAAGAGACTTGGAATTTTTTTTTTCAGATTCATTTAGAGGGGCAATGCTTTAGTCGAAATAATTGTGCAACCCCCCCCCATCTCCCCCCCACCATTTTTTTTTCACAAGCACGCGAGGTGCTTGCACCTCGCGCAACACGCAAACACTAAACCCCCCCATCACCCCTCCATTTTTTTATTTTTTTTTTCAAGCTCGTGAGGTGCTTGCACCTCGCGCAACACGCAAATACTCACCCCCCCCCCCCCATCTCCCCCCATCACCCCAACCATTTTTTTTGTTTTTTTTTTTTTCACAAGCACGCGAGGAGCTTGCACCTCGCGCAACACGCAAATACTAGTTGTATTATATAAAGCTAAATTACCACTCACTCACTGACTGACTGACTGACTGACTCATTGACATAATTGTTCTCCCAGATGGTGGATGGGGAGGTGGGTATATTTTGACAGATTCGTAAACAAGTAACTCCCAAACCTACGGGAAAAGTGCCAAACCTCCCCTTTCCCCCCCCCCCTTCTCCCCCCTCCCTATCGTATCTCGGAAACTACGAGACCCGTATTTTTTTTTAAGGATTCTTATAGAGGAGGCTCGGTAAAGTAAAAACCATTTATTAAAGTCGCCCCCCCCACCCCCCTTTTCACCCCATTAAGGCGGATCTCGGAAATTAAGAGACTTGGAACATTTTTATTTTTTCAGATTCATTTAGAGGGGCAATGCTTTAGTCAAAATACTTTTGCAATCCCCCCCATCACTCCCCCCCTTGTTTTTTTTTGTTTTCACAAGCACGCGAGGTGCTTGCACCTCGCCCAACACGCAAATACTAGTTATTATACTATTATAAAGCTAAATTACCACTGACTGACTCACTGACATAATTGTTCTCCCAGATGGTGGATGGGGAGGTGGGTATATTTTGACAGATTCGTAAACAAGTAACTCTCAAACCTACGGGAAAAGTGCCAAACCTCCCCTTTTCACCCCCCTTCTCCCCCCTCCCTATCGTATCTCGGAAACTACGAGACCCGTATTTCTTTTTACGGATTCGTATAGAGGAGGCTCGTTAAAGTAAAAACCATTTTTCAAAGTCGCCCCCCTTGCCCCCCTTCTCACCCCCTTTAGGCGGATCTCGGAAATTAAGAGACTTGGAATTTTTTTTTTCAGATTCATTTAGAGGGGCAATGCTTTAGTCGAAATAATTGTGCAACCCCCCCCCATCTCCCCCCCACCATTTTTTTTTTCACAAGCACGCGAGGTGCTTGCACCTCGCGCAACACGCAAATACTAAACCCCCCCCATCTCGCCCCATCACCCCCCCTTTTTTGTTTTGTTTTTTCACAAGCACGCGAGGTGCTTGCACCTCGCGCAACACGCAAATACTAGTTGTATTATATAAAGCTAAATTACCACTCACTGACTGACTGACTCATTGACATAATTGTTCTCCCAGATGGTGGATGGGGAGGTGGGTATATTTTACAGATTCGTAAACAAGTAACTCTCAAACCTACGGGAAAAGTGCCAAACCTCCCCTTTTCACCCCCCTTCTCCCCCCTCCCTATCGTATCTCGGAAACTACGAGACCCGTATTTTTTGTTTTTTACGCATTCGTATAGAGGAGGCTCGGTAAAGTAAAAACCATTTTTCAAAATCGCCCCCTGGCCCCCCTTCTCACCCCCTTTAGGCGGATCTCGAAATTAAGAGACTTGGAATTTTTTTTCAGATTCATTTAGAGGGGCAATGCTTTAGTCGAAATAATTATGCAACCCCCCCCATCACCCCCCCATTTTTTTTTTCACAAGCACTCGAGGTGCTTGCACGTCGCGCAACACGCAAATACTAGTTTTGTAGTATAATTTTGCACCCGATGTAGGTACCTACTCTTAGAATCCATGTAAGACGTTTGCATGAATACCTATGTATATTGATCCTCCCAAGCAATAACCCGGTAATAAAAAAATCAAAATTTTACAGGAGAAAAGATTTAGTGATTTTATCAAATATGTTTTAACTAGTGGGATAATTGAAGTCATTGATGTATTAAATGGAAGCATTTTTTTTGTGAAATGTTCACTGTGTCATTGATATGAAATTCCTTTTGTTCAAAACCTGGATATTTATGAAAAAAAAACCTAAAATTCTATACCTACATAAAATATCATGTGTATCATGATATCTTTGTAAATATCATTAGGGAAATCTAAAAAAAATTGCTAAGGTGTATTCCGGTCTATAGATGCCAAATATGACATAACAGCATAAAGTCCATAATAGCACATTAGGTACCGAGTTCTTGGTTGGGGGATCGATATGTTCCTAATCTAAATACTATACGTAAAATGGAAAATATTATTTAAATGCTATGTACTGTGCCCAAGTGTGTACGTCTACTCAATTTGTTGGTGACGGCGTATTTTATAGCTGACTGATATGCAGTGAAGCATAAGGGATTCACTTCATAAGGTAAAAAATTGCTTGAAATCTCATTTTGTGCAATATAGCCTAACGATAAAAGTGTGTGGTAAACATGTGGCTATTTTTAACTGTGGACTGCGGCAGTAACCTAAAGAATGCCTTTGCTAAGTTGGAACGTCTGTTACATTGGCCAGCTGAAAATATTCAATGTAGCGTGGGAAGAAAATTTTGCGCCCCTCTACTCACAGACGGCTTTCATTTTCCACCTCTCCTTTTTTAACGGAATTTATTTATCTGCAACAGCACTTGTGACTTTTTAGAACGTATTTTGCAGAGTATTTTCCATGCTGCTTACGTAAAGTTAATTGCTGCACATTTTTTAATACCAGACTTTGTTTTCATTTTGAAATATCAATCAAATGGGATACCTAGTTCATTTGGCGTGAAATAACCCAAAAACTTATGTGTAGACAGCCTTCTTATATTTGAATATCTCTTCAAAAACCTAAAGAATACAGTAACGTAAAACATAAAATCATGATATGCTACAAATCTGTAAGTCTATCAAGATGTGCTTTGCCGGATTTCATTATTTTTAATCAAATCTTGTACCATCTTGTACCTTTAGTACCGGGGCGTAAGTACAGTTAAAATAAAATAATAATAATAAATGTTTTATTTGCCAAAAAGTACATAGTCCATGTGAGACATATTACAAATGAATTCAAGGAACAGGATGGGTTTTTAGTCAATAGAAGTCTGACACTTCCTTGCGCTTCACCTTTAGGAGTAGCCTTTGAATGATTTTTCCACAGATAAAAAAATTACGCTGGGGTACCTACATTTTGTTCGTACGTAGGTACAAACAAGTATAAGCGCATGTTTTACAATAGTTATGTCTTGTCATATTTACTCACAACATAATACAACTCGCGATGTTTGTTCATAGCTGTCTAATATACACATTTTGCCAGACTGCGCTCTCATAGTATACGTTGCATAGTTCGTTATAACTGTTTAACTTTAGTTACACTGAAACGCATGTACTTACTTTACTCAAATGCTGTTTGCTGTATGTACTTTATCTTGTATTTTAAAGTAGGTAGTGTGACATTCTGATTTGTCCTTTTGTTTTATAATTAGTGCAAATATGATCATGTCTCTCCGCATCAGACGCTTCGCCGGCCACCGGGAACTAAGGGCGCTTCATATTATTGATTCTCCCTGTTCCAACACATTTGCGCCAACTAATGTGTGAAATTCTTTTAAATTGTTCTTCGCATAATCTTCTTATTTTTGTCCCACTCCCTTCAGTCAAAGATTTTTTTCGGTATATCTATTAATCTATGTGTTTGTGCAGAAAATCAGGATACCAACCAACTGATAAAGCTTCACGACCCTATTGAGAAGTTGGCAGCAGTATCGCCACAGTGCTGTTTTTTTTTAAAGATTACAGTAAATTCGTGCACCTACTTTACGTTACCTACTTTGCACCTATCTCTTTTTTATTAGCATTTTTCAGTAGACAGTTAATTAATAGTACAAAATGCCGAAGGCGTTAAGTCTGCCTCTGAACGCTTTTGTTGTATGAGTGAAATATAAACTAAAACAATACCTACTTGAAATATTCAAAACATGGACCCGATAGAATCAATGAACTCTCTGAACTGAGTAATAAGAATTAAGAACCTACATTAATTTTCATTTTCGTCAGTTTCTCAGAATTAGACAAATGCAAAAACATAGTCCTTATTTATAATAATTGAGGATCAGGGGCCAGTAAGATTTACTAGAAGATACTGTTGACTTTGTTATACAATATACACTTTATCAGAAAACGAGGCACTGTTTTATATAATACATATTTTTGAGAGAAAAAACTTGAAATAGTATGCTATGTATTTTATTCTGTTAATCATAAATCGTTCTTTAAAAATAAAAGTAAATGCTAGTGCCTTTGTAAGGTAGTATTTCCAGTGGCTTTCATAGTCGGCAAAAATTGAACCTAAATTAAAAAGTATTTTCGTGCAGTGGTAGATTGCAAAGTGGACTCAAAGGGCAGATGTAATCCCGTCAGACATGACAAGTTGCTGGTCCACCAAACCATATTGTAATCAATGCTGCGTACAGGGTAATAAATAATTTTCGTCTATTTTCTGACTCTATTACGTCTATTTTTGTTGCAATAATGTCTAAACATATCTAATTCTTGGAACTACGAATTGTTTCCATTTTAATATTCTTCGATTTCAACATTTATGGCTAAGGAAAATCTAAAAATAATATTTTAAAACATTTTGTGCTCATAGGTGGGAATTATACTCTATCCAAACTAAACGCGCAGATCCTTTTGGAAATACGTACATTGTGTAGGTATACTGTGTTTTATGTTAGCAACAAATCCCCCCTTTCTTTTAGTCGAGAAAGAATAAGTTTCTAAGCAAGCTTGCTCCATCGTAGACCACATCGTTTCCATCAGATGGGATTGTGGTCAATCATATACCTATCAGTTTTATGAAAAAGGTAAGGTAAGATAGTTTAGTTCCCATAAAAATCACCTATTATTTTTTACAGTAGTAAGTATCATACAAAAGAGAGGCTAAACTATTCCTGAGTGAGATTGTTTTTATCCTCAGAAAAGTATCGGTTCCCGTAGGACAGGCAATCGGGGCCAAATCAAGGGCAAAAGTGACTTTAAAGTTGGCATGATAAAAAATGGCTTAGATTTTAACACACCTCCGGATAAGCACTTTTACTTCTTTCAGACGAATATCAGAAAGAATGTCTAATAGAAGACGGCAATACTAATAGCATTAATTAATACATTCGTTTATAACATTTCATAGTGAACAAATTGTTTTAGGTCTGACCTCAACAAGAAATTATTTGTTTCAACAAATCTAAACACATATACCTAATATTTAATTAAACTCCAGACTTTAGGGAGGCAAAATCGTATTCGTAAAGCGCTTTCATCGCCAATTTCATTTGAATTCACATCAATCACTTAAAGCCTGTTGGCTCGAATAACAGAATATTTTGATTTATTCATAATTCTCTGAATTTAATGATTTATAAAGGTCTGTTTCAAACGGTTGAGTATTTGATGTAGG
The DNA here is from genome assembly GCA_943138885.2 of Tholera decimalis. Lineage (NCBI taxonomy): Eukaryota > Metazoa > Arthropoda > Insecta > Lepidoptera > Noctuidae > Tholera > Tholera decimalis. Next base: position 17,098,939 of record OW964561.2, read on the forward strand.
TACCATTGAACTATCACAGTTTTGTATATCTTTTTTATACTACATAATTATTTCTAAGTTGAAATTCGAAGATTCAAATTATAGATAAAGAGACGCATACGTCTCTACGCGTACGATATTATATATTATGATGACGTATGATATCATATATATTTTGCATGAAATATTATTATTTATTAACCTTGAGAAGCATCACTAAACCAAACTCGAGAGGTCATCGTCTCTTTTAAACTTCATTCAATTTGTACTGGTCAAATCGTATGAGCTACACAGATCTGAGTGGACCTGCCCAGACAATGCAAGCATTTGTCAGTCATTGTGTAGTTCAACTTAGAACTTAACGGAGTTTAGCAATTGGTTGAATTATACCAAAGTAAGGACGTTTGGATAGGCCTCATAAGTTGGTACTTAAATTTCCAGAAATCATTAAATAAATTATAATAATAGTAAAAAAAATAAGAGAATATTACACTGAGGTATACGAAAATGAGGGTGCGTTTTCGTATACCTCAGTGCAGGTAGGCTCTTGGAGCTGAGAGCATAGGGTTTCATTGACTTGAATGAAGTTTAAAGCGCGTAGTACAACTTTTCAAGACGTAACATCACTGATGCTACTATGAAAAAGGTCACCTACTGGGCCAAAATTATTTAAAAAGTCAAACATAAGACGAAGAAAGAAGAGCAAGAATTCATTTACATTACTTAAGTCCTATAGTCCTAGTATAATAATATAGTATAATAGTCCTAGTATCCTAGTCCATCTGACTCATACTATGCAAAACAGCGTGCCTAAATCCACTTCTAATATCCACTCTAATCATAATCTACTCTTAAAACAATTGAACATAAGTACAACTTCAAATATACTGTGTACTCATCACAATCCAATCCCATTTGATATTCCAAGTTGGAACGTGAGGTGAGTAGTCCAGAATTCAAGACTATGAATATTTATACTCGAGAAGGTAAAGTATATTCAGACGTGCGGGAGTATCTACGATGCAGATTACATTGTTCATAAAGTTTTGATAGTGCAATTCGGAGTTGTAGCATAAACACACTATCACACCTGTGTTCCAAAAAGAGGACAGCACAAGTCTAGCTACCATAAAACCAGAATTTTAAATGGAGTGACTGTCTATCCCTCACAACTCGTTTACCGGATAATACGATACCCCTTAGCATGACTAACGTTTAGCGTCTGACTATGTATTGTGGCTTTAAAATAAATTAATTTAACACCCAAATTATATTACACCGAAAATCCACCTTCGTTTGATGATTAATCCTAGTAACTACGTACGTGTTATTGGTAATATTGAGATGGCTTCTCCATAAAAGCCACATATCAAGAGTTGAAGTTACAGTATTTTCTGAGATATGGACAAACTCGGTGTATAATGGATCGTCTGCCATTTTTGGACAGACCATGGCAACCGTATCTCAACCTCAAATTTTGTACGATACGACCTATAAGATCATATATATCTAGAACAGATGAAACCTCCCCGCTTAATACACCTCGCAACTTTACTCCATCACGTCTACATTTAGCCGAATTTATAGTTGCTAAATAAATTCCTTTTGTGCGCCATAACAGGTGATTTGTAGGGGTTATGCTGTATTAGCGTGTGAAAATTGTGAGACAGCGTAATGAGGGTGCCACGAACGCGTTTCAACTTTACTCCCTAATACTTTAATTTTATGTGTGAAGAAGATTCCATTTCACATTTTATGTAAAAGGGTTTTAGTGTCTAGACGAACGTTGAAATTTGTGTCTGTACTTAGAAATTAGTCATAGTTAGAACGTCCTCTAGTTTATTGCTCACAGTTATTTAACAGGCGTTTAAATATTAAATGTGTTTTGCTGACTACTTCCCGTTGTGATTCCCGTTTGACTACGTAATAGCATGCAATTTATTTACATAAGGTTTTAGTCAGATTGCAGTTATTTGATGCTTTTGTTTAATATTCGGTTTTTATTTGTTTTCGAGTAAATTGCAATCTGAGTTAATGAAATGGATTATTTAAAGAAGTTAGTATAATCTTCAGGTTCATTCATATAATATTGTAAGTATTCTATTTAAAATGTATGTAAATTCAGGGCATGAATGCAGTACATTTGCTTATACACTCAGAAAAAAGTGTCGTGTATTTTTTTTATAGTTGACAGGCTTGCGTTTGACCACAATCTCACCTGATCTTAAGCGATGATGTGATCGAAGATGAAGCACGTTTGCCTAGAAGTAACCTATTCACTCTTGACTTAAAGTCTCCCAGGTTATAACTATCAGGAAATACAGACTCCGGCAGGGAATTCCACTCCTTAGCCGTACGTACAATGAAAGTATTCCCAAAACGTTTCGTGCGTATGTATTATTTACATTAGTAGATTTATTCACATGACTGATTACGATGTTGTACAAAACTCAGAAAGAGCACCAATTTGACGCATTTTTGACTTTCAAATCCTCTTCAAATAAACGTTTTCAGCCGCTGAAAAATCCGTATAAAATTGATTGCTAATAACTGGGATTCACGCTCCGCGAGTCGAGACCGTGTGTGCCTTTCGCCCCAATGAAAACTAATGTTCAGAAGGTTAAAATATTCGCATGCTTAGAAAAGGTAAACGGAGATTTATAAGTATCATAACAAACACCGTAAACCTACTTAGGTTGAGACTTAGGTCATCATCGTCAATCGAAAACCTTTTAATTAAAGTTTATTACCAACTGAACTATTTTTACTGATTCTTGTTAATTCAATCGAATCTTGTGAAATACAGGAGCATCAAACAAATGCCAGTGACAAATCCACTAGCTCTTGGTTTTTGTGTGGACTCTGACAGTTCAACCTAGGAAGTTGACAGTTTCGTTTCGGAGGTGACCTGTCGCTGCTGGCTGTAATTCGTTCCAAGTTCGGCAGTGCAGCGTCGTAGGATGCAGTAGTGCCCTTCTGCGAGACTGTCATGTTACAGAAGAGGGCTTCGGATTGCAGGAGTGTGCATGACGTACGTATCACGCGCACTCTTTTAAGAAGTCGCGGGGATATCCAACACCTCACTCCTCAGCTTGAGTTGATAGATCCCACAGAGGCAGACAAGCAGCACTAGTCAGTAATAGTTTTGAAGAACATTTAAGTGCTCCCGCCAGCGAAAGTATACTAGTCAGTTGAAATTACTTTTGAAGCAGGTTCCTACTAGGACGCCTTAACCATCTTAATTATCCGGTGTGAGCCAGACAGAACTTGCTTTGATGCTTTTCCTCACAGCAGAATCATGATGTCGTTGGCACTTCGTACTACATCCCTGGCCTTCTGCAGCTTATATTTCGTGCTGTCATATTCAGTTTGTAATTAGCGCCCTCCAGACTGGAGGTGATTACTCCAATTACCTCTTATTCAACTGACCGATGACATGTAGCGGTAATTAACAACTTTTACTCGGTTGATTGTTAATTTTGTATGTTTAGGTCGTGATTCAGGGTTTCATTAGGGACTGTTAGGATGGAAAAGGAGATTTTTAATTTTGATGGATACAGACAATGACGTATTATAATAGACGCGTCATATTCCCACAAAACACCTCTCAAAAACGGCACGAAACACACATAGAGAATTACTATCTAATACGTGTAAAGAAAGGGACAGAAAATAAATGCCATCTTTAGGTACACCTGATGTTAGACAGAGATGAATATACATCTTTAGTTAACAACCTCCCCTAACGTCACATGACTGACTTCATTCATACGCTAGCCGCCATTAGCCGTGTAGAAAAATTAAAATAAAAAATGTATTTCTGTTGATATTTACCTATGAAATGACACATTTTGACCTCTCACGGAAGCAGTATAATTAGTGCAACGTCTGAAAACACACAAAGGCATGCTTTTTTCCTAATTTTCTTTTAAAACACATTTTTCTTAAGATGTGTAGTGTAGCGATCGCGACACAGGTTCGTGCGTAACTAAACAGACACGAGGCACTTACCTTGATTTCAACTTGCCATTTTAGAGCGCGGACGACGTATCTATAATTTATTATATATCTTTGGATACAGACGTTATTTTTATATTTAGCCAGCAATTGGTATGCGAATAAGGTTTACGGATTAAACAAAACATTTATTTTCTAAGAAATTAAATACTCACAGAAGCAAAATATATAGATAGAACCATTTCCTGCCAGTATGTTAGGCTCCTACTGATACAACCTCCTTTTTTTCGGTGGGAAAATCATCAAATGACTCCTCCCACCCTGGGTGAAGTGGAAGGGAGTGTCAAACTGACTAAAAATCCACCCTCCAATTTGAATGAACAGGGTGGGTTCTTAGTGTGGTTCGGGGTCGTGGTATACTCGTTAAACACTCCCACATCTCCAGCAGGCAATGGCCCTCTAGAGTCGACGCACCGTCGACCTGGGCCTGGTTCTAACCGGACGGTGAGTTACCCCTGCTCGCCGTCCGCAAGCCCGCGCATACGCTAGTCGATGATCGGTCATGTCAACCTTGACGCCCGGGGAGTCTCCCGCGCTGGGGCGTGAGGAGTTGGAACAACCCTATAAGTTAAAGTACTCTCACTATAATTCATGATAGGGCTTTTCCAAGCAAGCGGTCTAATAACCGTTTTCATCTAAGTAGTTAGTGTAAAAAGTAATGCGTATTTAAAACACAATAATTTAAATATAATATTCATTTTTCTAGTTTTCCAGTTTCTAAACAGAAGTTTTAAATTTGTGTAAGAATAAATTATGCTGAATAAGACTTTTGAATGTTCAATAACTACTATAATATTTGCTATCCGGATAATTTGAGAAAATCGTTTAAGTATAAATAAACGTACCTAAACGTAGGTCTATTACGAAAACAGGACACTATTTAAATAAACGATTGAAGCAACGAACTTGAACAGAGTAATCGACATTTAATATTCCCTCTGCTGAGACAAATACTGGGATAGTTAGCCACAGAAAATAAAGAGCAGTGACCTGCCAATGCTAAGCGTCTTGTATCTCGTTTAAACTAAAATCATGATGGTTTTAAGACCTAAATAATTATAAAAGCTCTTCCAACGCTGGTCGCCGCTGGAACTTTTAAAAGGAAAGTCTATTTTCTAATCTTCGCCAAATTAGAATTATGTTAACTGAAAACTTGGTTGTGACCATTACCTACGTAATAAATACAGGTTTGAAATGCTGTCGTTCTTAAAAAAATAAATTAAAATATATTTTTATTAGTTTAAACAACATCTTATTAGCAAAACAGTTTTTTTTTTAAAGACAACTAACATTGTGGGTAGAATTCACATTACTATCAATTTCGTTAACCCCCTACTAAGCCAAATAATATGCTTGTGTATGGAATGGGTTCAGGGCAATAGTGTAATGGGTAGTGTTCGAATCCGTGACCGTTCGATCACAAGTCGACACCTTATGCATTAGGCTATTGTCACCTTATAAATTAGTTGTACTGTATTAATATAATCAAATCTTTTTACGAATCTACCATAACGAAGAATACAAGTTTGATATAACGTTTTGTCTGTTGTGCGCAGAAATAAATATATACCTATATAGTTAAACAGAGGTGGTAGGCGTCAGATTTAAATTATCTAAGTATAACGCCACATTCCTATTGTAGACGCTAATATTGGTAGCTTTACAAACTAAGAAGACAACGACGATATCATAATAAAGTTATGCATGTCTTTGCAGAAAATCATCGGACACTTAAAATATGCCATAGAAGCAGAGCAAACCTACCTAGATGTCAAAAGAAAAGCAGCTAAACCAAAATAAGCTGAAACTACATAATTGTTACGTATAACGTATTTTCGAAATCTCGTAAATTCGATTTTAATTCATAACAACGACTTGAAAGGTAATTTATATGAAGAAAAACAGTCATTTCAACAGCATCATTAAACAACTTAAACAATTGGACACCATAATTTCAACTGAAATTAGTACGTACTGTACATTACACAATACGTTGTCCACACCCATATTTTACATGGAAGGTAGAAAGTGTACAAATCCAGACTCCTGCTTGCTAATAAAATAGTCCGCGTTGAAACATTTTGGATTCATCCCACGACCCTACGCTTACCAAGTCACAAGAATTTAGCTTGAAAACAATGTAAACTTTACCTACCTTAAAGTTCATTCTCTCCAATATTTCTTGTTTCTATACCTCAAAGGCAGCGGAGTAAACATCGATTTCGCCCACCTGTATTGTAGGTATATGTTACTAATCGGTCACAAGTTCAATCTTCTCAGTTCATTCAACGAATATTATGCTTTTCCATTACATCAGAAATATTTTTAGAGCCTTTGCAGTGGCTTCAAACTTTTGACGTCCAGGCTATACAGGTGAGGCCGCTTTAAAATTACAAAAACAAAGCAAACTCTTCACAATGGTTGAGTTGTGTGAAAAATATATGTGACCCGAACAAAAAGCGTTTAAAAATTGCGGTATCCTGGGTTTTTCAACCATTTATTAGGATTACCCTAAGCATGGATTAACCTCCACGTCTTTCATAGAAATTTAGAAATTTGTGAGTCTAATTAAATATATAAGTTTGAAAACTAGAATCTTGGATTTCTAAGAGAGATTGATCGTTTTTAACATACGATCTGAATAAGATTGACTTTTCTTAGTAAATACGAAGTTTCTATATAATGTCTAATATAACGAAGAGGGTTTAGGGGCGGTATCACACCCCTCGTAGTCTGCCACTCGTAGCCTAAATATGCTACTGAGGTTAGTCCTCGATACCATTGGGACTACTCAGCTTAACGATGTGAGCCCACCGTGATGTAACAATTGAGTCTATATATATATCGATCATATTTTAATCTAAATTTAAGACCGTAATATCTACAAGAGCTCTAAACTAAGAAGATTAGATATCTTGTAGATATTACAGTTTTAAATTTTGAACGCAAATTTTGCTTTTATTTTTGAAATCGGAATAACGATTTTGCAATAATGTCAAAATGACTGTTTTCACCTAGTTTAATTTAAAGCTTTGCAAAGGTTTCAAAATTAAGCTTTAAAGGGAAATGTGTATAAATAAATTAGTCAATTAAACGTCTATTTATGAAAACGTTTGATGTTATTAAAAACGTAATTAACTTGACTGACAGACCTTTTGTTATCTACTCAGTTATTGACAACAGCAATAATTTGACATTCACAATAACATTTGCTTAATTACAATTTAAATAATTATTGTTTTACTGGTTTAAATAAAATAACTGAGATTTGAGAGAGACGGAATTCTGAATTTAAACAACTTTTCAATTCAAGGGTCGCTCAAAACAAAATTCCTGAGAAGAGACGGAATGCAAGCAATGCGAATGCAAAATTCAATCGTACTCTTTCCAATTCTTATATTCATTTGCCATATTTACTTTTAATAAGAATTATACTCTATACTGATAGATACTGGCAGCCTGTATCATCCCACTACTGGGCAAAGGCCTCTCTTCTCATGATTTCCAGGTGCTTCTGTCCAGGTCCAAAGTAAACCGTCCACTGGTCGTTAGTTTTGTCCAGCTCGTCTCGCCATTTTCTACGAGGTCTGTCGCGACGCCTTCTGGCTGTGTCAGGGCTCTAGAAAGTGGTGATTTTGGCTCACAACTCATTGGACAGACCTGGCCAGCCTAGGCCGACTTCAGATTAGTAATAATTATTATACAATATAATATAATTAGAATATTAATTATTAAATTAAAAAATATTAAAAAAAGTATAATTACAAAAAAGACGTTGTACATAAGCAGAATTCCCACATTTAGTTTTCATTTGCTTCTTAAGTATATAAACATAATATGTATGTATTTATATAAGTATTTATTCATATATGTAGATTTCTATTTAATGATACTAGGTTTTTTGTGTTATCACTAATTATTTTTTCTAATTTCACATTTCACGTACATATTGCACCTCACACTATCTCTTCACCACTCATGGTTGACTGGTAAAGAATGCCTACGGCATTAAGTCCGCCTTTGTACTTATGTGCATAAAGGTTTTTTGGATTTTCTAAAATAAGCTTTTGTGTATCAAAAGAATAACTAAGTCTCATATGAGACTAGTAATTACCGGTTTGTTGTTATTTAGGTATGTGACAGTAGAAAGAAGGTATCATATTTTGATTATACGGTTGGCGTAGTGACTGAGCGATCGAACTACTGCTTCGTGTTAATGAAAGTAAATTAAAATGTCTAACAACGCACTCACGAGACCGGTGAAATTGCTAATAATGTCTTTTTTAGGGTTCCGTAGCCGAATGGCAAAAAACGGAACCCTTATAGTTTCGACATGTCTGTCCGTCTGTCTGTCTGTCCGTCCGTCCGTATGTCACAGCCATTTTATTCCGAAACTATTAGGACTATACATGTAAAACTTGGTAGATAGATGTATTCTGTGAACCGCTTTCCGATTTTAAGAGAAAATTTAAAAAACATTTAAAATAAAGGGAGCTCCCCATACATAGAACTGAAACTGAAAATATTTTTTTTCATGAAACCTATACGTGTATGGTATCTATAGGTGGTCTTTAAAAATGACATTAAGGTTTCTAAAATGACTTTTTCATAAAGTTCGTTTAAAAGATATACGCTTCCAAAGTGGTAAAATGTGTGTCCCCCCCATCTAACTTCTATAATAATGAAGTGAAAAATCTAAAAAAAAACTTGAAAAAATGTTGTAGATCTTAATGTAAACTTTCAACCAAAATTGGTTTGAACGAGGTCGAGTTGGCAGTTTTTGAGATACAGTATATTTTCTAAAACCGCAAATATAACTTTGTAATTCATACAAATGCTATGAAAAACAAAGTTATTTGGTGTAGTTGTAAAAATTGTAACTAGCTAGTTTTAAGAAATTTTTAATGAATTTTGTTTTTTTTTTTTTTCAATTAAATATATTAAGTATATTATATTTATTATAGTTACCACGGAACCCTTCATGGGCGAGTCCGACTCGCACTTGGCCAATTTTTAATTGAATTATCGCGATCGTTCAGACAGACAGACGCGGCGGGAGACTTAGTTTTATAATGTCCTTACATTTAAAAAAAGCTAAGTCTCCCACCGTGTCTGTCAAGTACATCCTTATATACCTACATAATATTCGCAATATAACAAAAACCATAACTGTAAATAGATACTAAGCAATTTCCCACCATTCAATAAAATTACCTAAAATTATTTAGTCTTCTAACAAACAACTTCATGTAAGCTAAAAGTTAAAATTAGCCTCTCAATGTTGGTGACATAATTATTTTGGTAATTCATTACCTGCTAACCAAAGACATACGAGAGGGTCTTCTAAAGTGGGTGGTTGTCCCGGGGCTTGTGGCTAGCCCTACAAGTGTCGCCCTCTTCGGAGTGGGTAGCCACGAGCCACGAGCCACAAGCCACAGCCCCGTCTGCTTCACTATCTTAACGTTTATTGGTCATTTATTAGATCGCACGTACCTATACAGCGTTATTCTCAAAAGCCTTAGCTATTTTAACACAATCTCTTAAGAATGGAATGTATTGGTTTATAACTTTATTAATAAGTTTATATCAACCTTATCCTACAAAACAGCCGAATTTAAGGATAACTCGCACGACATTAGCTGTATGTATACCTTTGCGGCTTATTAGTGTGTGTGCATTAGATAGTATGGAACTTAGGTCATTCACTTGACTACTGAGCATTCTTCCATAGAGCATGGTGAAACACTTTTATTATTTACTGTACTAAGTTAAAAAGCATAAAAAAGAAAGATATTAAATTAATAGAATCGGGGGCGTCGGCCACAGGTGCCTCGACCACTGGGGGCCTAAGCCACACACCCTTTTTTTTCATCACCAATATGTTTTGTTATAGATTCTGATGCTGAGCTCTTCTTCAGCTTCAGCGCTGTATAATTGTACGATGGAAATAATGGTTTTTCTTACTCGTCCACAGTCCTTTTCTTTTTTATGTTTTTTCTATCATTATAAGCTCGCGTTTGATTACTATCTCACCTGCTTGTAAGCGATGATGTGCAGTTTCGTCGCACACTCCCCGATATGTAACCGATAGAAAAACCGATAAACTTGCAACACCGATGTTCAAGGCTCTGGAGCTTTGTCTTGACCAGTCCGTCGTTGCCAATGAGCCTTTTAGCCTGTTTCTCGATAGACTCAAGTGCATCCATGTGTATGTGATAGTGCTTGTTGCTCCGTTACTCGTTGAGCCTCATTGACTCGGCGTTTTTCTGTGGTCGTCAGTGTTAATTCTGGCTGTCAGTGTGCAGTGGTTAGGAATAGTACAGCCAGCTCGTTCTAAACAAATTGGAATAATACTAGATATTTTTTTTTTGTAATGATGCATTGTTTGGGAGATCAGATTTTGCATTAATAACTTTGTAACGCGACTCCTTATCCACTGCAATGCTTTGTTTGTTTTAATCATTGCCCTACTTTCTCCTGCACTGTAGGCGTATTTTTACAATCAGCCAGACCCGGAATAAATATTTGTATGCCATACAAATTTGTGCTCTGGCGCGGGAATCGAACCCGTAACACGAAGCGCAGCAGTCAATCGTTCAACCACTGCACCAACAGTGTCGTCAAACTTCGATGCATTTAAATTATTGCTATAAGGATGTCTATATTGCTATAAGGATATTAACATGAGTTTTAGTTTAATTCACACAATGAAAGATAACTTAAATGCTAATATTAGGTCATATAATAATTAGTAAAAGATCCTTTCACGGTAAGTTTGATGTTAATTCGACTTAGTTCTTGACATGTTATGAGAAATAAATCTGTTGTTATAAATTAATAATAAACTCCGTACACTGAGTATCGTAACTATCCAAAATCGATAACTTGTCTCATGTATGTAAGTTAAGAGCGAATGGGTAAAGCAATTTCCTAACTTCGTTCACCAAAGAGGAGGATCGGTACAATCAGACTTGCGGCGAGTTTCAAATGTGTCCCGTCAACTACGCGAGTGCTGTGAACAATTCAGCTGGACTTGTGCAAGTTATTGTGGGACGCCCGACATTTATTAAACATTTGTTGCAACTTGTGCAAGTGGATTTATCTTGTGTACAACTATTTGCCGTTTAACTTCTGATTACTTAAAATTCTTTGATTAAACTTTAACTTTGTCTTTCAAGTTTGGCTACGTTTTTCTGTTCTGAAGACTTACATTTTCGTAAACAGATGGATTGTGATCACACCATGTGTATTGTTCTAATTATCCTGACGTGTTTGGGATTGCAACGGAGCTCTTTATATGATTAAAACTTCATAGGCAAAGTACATCGCTAAAAACGAAACATTTTTTTATTGATGGTAAGCTCGAGACCACCGTCTCATCTGATGGTAAGTGATGATGTGATCGAAGATGAACCACACTTACCTAAAAGTAATTTATTCACTCATAACTTAAATACCCGGGTTATAGCTATCAAGAAAAAGACAGACTCCAGCAGGGAATTTCACTCCGTAACTGTACGCATAATGAAAGTAATCCCAAAACGTGTCGAATATTGACTTTGAGTTAATAACGTTACTACATGCTTTTAACATAGAAAAGCCATGTGCTTGTTAACTCAACACCATAAGATCGAAAATAACTTGTAGAGTGACACAGGGAGGAATATTCGCAAACCTTCATTGAAAAGGGAGCATCCTCCGCCTAGGAGGGTGATTTAATTGGTGGGTATGGGTATCTGAGTGATGGATGGTGTCGAGCTGTTATGTATATGTTCAAATCAGGGACGAATTCGGTTACCACGATGTAGAATTTGTATCTTGTCTAGTCTTTTTGGTGTTCCGGAGCCGAATGGCAAAAAAACGCAACCCTAATAGATTCGACATGTCTGTCTGTCTATCCATCCGTATATCACAGCTACTTTATTTCGAAACTATTAGGACTACACAGTTGAAACTTGGTAGGTAGATACTGTATTCTGTGAAGAAATTTACGACCAAAAATTAAGAGTGAGCTCCTCATACATAGAACAAACTAAATAATAATGTTCATCAAACCTATATGTGTGGGTGTCTATAGATAGGTAGGGGTTTCTCAAACCATTTTTTCTCAAAGAAAATCGTTTAAAAGATAGTCACTTCCAAACTGGTCTCACTAACATTTGTCCCCCCCCCCCTCTAACTTTTAACATTAGTGAGAAAGCCAAAAAAAAAATATATGCTGTAGATCTTAATAAAAACTTTCAATAAAAATTCGTTTGAATGAGATACAGTCAGCAGTTTTTGAGCACATTTTATATACCACAAATATAATTTTGTATTTTCTATCTATACTTATAATAAATCTGTAGAGAGGTCAATTCTGTACATGAAATATATTTGCAAAATAACTATCAGGGGGTGATTAGGGATCGATACTGATACCAAAAATGCAATAAGTAAAATTTTTGTCTGTCTGTCTGTCTGTCTGTCTGTCTGTATAACCGTTATAGAAACAAAAACTACTCGACGGATTTTAACGAAACTTGGTACAATTATTGTTCATACTCTTGAGCTGGTTATAGTATACTTTTCATCACGCTGCAATCAATAGGAGCAGAGCAGTGAAGGGAAATGTTGGGAAAACGGGAGAAGTTACTCCATTTTTTAAGCTTCCGTCGCGTGTGCAACCTTAATGGTTAAAGGTACATAGAAATCATTTATGACGGAAATGTTCTCCTTAAAATTATATAAAAAATATCCCACGACAGCATATAACTATCTTTTATGGTTGACTCACAATAACACGTGTAACTCCCGATAGCTTAGCAGTTCGAAGCTTTCTGATTATTATTCTGCTCTGAAATTTAAAACCACCACAACTTTGCAATGGAACTCGGCTAAAAGTAACCCAGTTGCAACAAAATATCATCGAGGCTCAAATTTTAACAGGTTGCGGTGCAGGAGAAACCGTCTTTATTCCCAGAATTCCCATAATACCAAATAATTTTCCATTCCAATTTAAAAGAACGCGATTCCCAGTATCGGTGTGTTATGCAATGACAATTAATAAGGCTCAAGGGCAGACTTTTCGTGTTGCTGGAGTAGATCTCGGTGTCAGTTGTTTCTCGCATGGTCACTTGGTCAGTTGTACGTCGCTCTTTCCCGGGTTAGCAGTTCTAGAAATCTTTATGTTCACGTGCCGGACGGGTCAACTTTCAACATAGTTTACCCGGAAGCTTTGCGCTGAAGTATTGTCGTTCTATAGGTAGGTACTTAAGCCTCATGTGAACGTGATCTAAACAATATTACCAATACATTAACTTAATAACAAACAAAGAGTTACACGCTGACGGAGTCGCGGGCACAGCTATTAACAATAATATTGTGCGGTTCGGTATTGCGATATTTTGCAATAGTATTATAGATTGACATATTATATTTCCCTGTTAAATTCAAACATCAAAATCACTGAACCGTGAGGAAGGACATAGGCTACTTTTTTTTACGAAAAACGACGGAGACGTGGACGAAGTTGCGGGCAACAGCTATCTATGCTAATAATATAAGGCTGAAGAGTTTGTTTGTTCGTTTGAACGCGATAATCTCAGGAACTACTGGTTCGAATTGAAAAAATATTTTTAATTAAATAGTCAATTTGTAGAGAAAGGCTATAGGCTATATATCATTATGCTAAGGCCAATAGGAGCGGAGCACCAATGAAGAATGCTTCAAAATCGGGGTTAAATTTAACGTTAGCACAAAGTAACTATTCCACGCGGACGAAGTCGCGGGCAAAAGCTAGTATTCAAATAAAGTTATTTTTCATGAATTTAGAGTCCGACTCACACTTGGCTACTTTTTTTGTATTGCATACTTATGTAGTTAGTACATTGCCCGTCGCGACGGGGTCGTTCACCTACCCTTTAGTCGGATGTGGTAAATTCCGTTACAGGACTCAATGGTCTTGCGTCAAGCCGAAAACAGAGGGCTGCGGAAACAGCTCATCAACTTTTAGGTAGGTATACAATGTACAAAATAAAACAATATAAGGTAAATTAGGTATTATACTATTATACATCCACAGCCATTCTTAGTCTTTAAATTATTACACCTTCACCATAATGATACAAAATTGTATAAAATTTGATGACGTTCCCTGCATATTGCGACTATTTGAGCAAATTGCATCTTTTAATTTTAACAATATATCAGATGCTCTTCTTAAAAATATTCTTATCCAGTTAGCATAAAATGCGTATTACAATATTCATATGACTCATACGTATTTGTTTTCACTGTTTTATCTGGGGCTATAAAACGGGCGTTTGCGAAATGGGTAATATTATATGTATCTTAGTAATTTAATTTTATTATCCTACTTTAAGGAAACAATTGGAAATATATTTTTGCAGTTTGAGGAACTTGCAGGTCTTAATCTAAGTTCAAATTTGATGCCACCAATCTGCATTAATCTGCTTGAAAAGTGATTTTTATTGTAGTTTTAACAGTCGGATTTTTTGTTGATTCTTCACTGTTAAGCAGATACAGAAGATCACCCTTGAATATGAACATTAAAACACCGTATTTTTGCATTTTTCTAGTTATAAAACAGTTACAATTAATTCAAAGAACAATGCTAACAGTCTTATATTAAGTGGAATAGTAGGATTTTCTCAAAAGTCGAGATCAATTTTTTATATCGTATATATAAAAACTATTTCATTATTTTGCCGTCTTTAAAGTTATATGCTCGTTTTCTTATTAATTGCTTACTAGCACTTATGACGGCTTCATAGAATGTGTTAGTTTTTAGTTGTGTTTCAAACTTTTCACAATGTTCGAATAGTGTGGGGTAGAGGTATTTTAGTTCTGCGTGATCTAGTGTGGGGAAGAGATGGTGTAGTGCATGGTCCCCAAACCGAGTAATCGATTTGAAATGGTTGCCCGCATAATCAATCCGCTCTACTATCGTATCCAGTTGGTGCAGTCCCCAATCAATATTCTCGTCCCTGAAAAAAGCAAATAAATAGCTTTAAATAAATGCGTCAATTCGAGTAATAAATAAAGATACAAAGTCGAAGATCAAAATCAAACATGTGTACATAAGTCACAGACTTCGTATCTTTTTATAAAATTCAGAAAAAAATATCGTCCGTTTTTTCGACTCACTTATAAATCATTTTCATGTCAATGCCATTAATAGGCATTGAATTGAAAATCATTTGTTAAATGTATTTTCGTGCGATTACGTCTTATTGAAGAATTTACAATCTTTATAAAATTCTATATTCGTAAGTCTAAATATGTGAAAGCATAAATCAAATTCATAAATTATAAATAGGTATACATAAAGCGATTGCCCATCAGACATCGGCAATACAGTAACTAGATAATTGACTAGCGTCAGCTTTCTGTCTTCTGACTAAACCTGACAGAATTCAATGATGTGCAAATGACAGCCGTACCCATTTTCTAGGCACGGTGGAATCTCCATATCGACCTCGACCTCGGCACGCGTTGTTTGACATTGAAAATGTGCATGTGGCTGTTTTTTATAAAGCCACGAGCTCCTTCCGCCTGATGAGATATTTAGAACTATATTAAAATGCTAAATGAATGACTGATCGTTGGTCGAGGTTGCAAGTGCGACTGCGGAGTACGAGCGCGAGACACATTCAATTCCAGGGTCGGGCAAAGAGTGCTATAGGGTTTTTCTGTAAGAAATTTCTCAGTAGTAGACCGGAGTTTGGAAGTTGGCAGTGTGATACCTCCGTGACGTCCCGGCTGTCATTTCAAAATCTTTGATAGTAGTTACGGGTAGTCAGAAACCAGTATAAAATTGACACTGGTTTAGCCAATGGGTATAGTGTTACCCAGCATGTAAAACAATAGTACTCAGCTGCAACCGACCCCAACATAGTCGGAAAAAGGCTAAACACATGTTAATACAGTCAAAACCGAATATAACGACATCGCTTATAACGACGGATCGGTTATTACGACGTAATAGCAAGGTCCTGGTTGAAACCCTATATAAACAATTAAGTAAACCTACCGCTTATAACTACATCGGATATAGCAACATATCGCTTAAAACGACGAAACTTTATCGAAAAGCATCGGCTATAGTGTGATTTGTTCCAGCAAATAATGAAATAATGATGTTTATTTTGCAAATGGGTTATAAATAACACTTTTACACGTCATTTTTTTCCTAAATGTTAACTAGATGAGGCCAGTGTTTCCTAACTGACTACTTTGAGAAGAAACACTGAAACAAACTCAGAGGTCAACGTCTCTTTTAAAGTCCATACAATGTGTAATAATCAAATCATATGAGAGCCATGTAGGTTTATGCCTGCAGATTTGAGCAGGCCCGTCCAAACAGTGCAAGCATTTGTCAAATATCGCGTAGCTCAACTTATAAAGGAGCTTCAACGATTTGACGAACAATGCCAAAGTTAGGACATTTGGGTGGGCCGTATAAAGCACTCAAACTGCCAGAAACACAAAAACAAAACATTATGTATGATTCAAACTTATTCTAAGATAATCCTTCATAGATATGAAGGATTATTTTGACTTCTCACTGTAATCTTTTTAAATAACATTTTTGTTTCTTTTTCGATATTTTATTTGATAACAAATTCATACACCGAATACCTAATAGATATAGTACTAATGTTATAAATGCGAAAGTTTGTGAGGATAGGTGCATAATTATATGGATGTTTGTTACGCTTTCACGCAAAAACTACTGAACGGATTTGAATGAACTACATTCTGGAATAACACAAGGGCTACTTTTATCCCGGAATTCAAACGGGATCGTGAAAACCCTTCGCAGAAGCTTGTCCTGCATATTTGTAAAATAAAAACATATGAAATAACTATACACACATGTTTGTCTCTTTTTTATGTGTGTTGCTTATAACAACTACCGGCTATAGCGTCCGAATTTATATGGTCCCTTCAATGTCATTATATCCGGTTACAACTGTAATTGAAATGCTAAATGTAAATGTACTTTCGTTAATTAATAACACGTTGCAGATTGAAAATTGCCGAATCTACCGAAGTGTTTGCAACACTTTCGTAGTAAAAGCTAATTGTGTAAAAGGTGCAGTTTGGAAACGGTTAAAAGTTGCCTCAGTTTTACAGGAAGGTTGTATCGGTAAAACTTCGATTCACAGCTAATATGTGATAATTGGAGCAACGTTCAATTTATCGCCTTTTGAGAACGAAACTAAAGTTTAGTTTCTCTGTATAAAGGTTGTAATATTTTGAAGAAATGTTGGATGTTATATTAGGTGAAATTATTGCTCAATAAAATTTAAAATGTGTTGTCCATTTCCATATAAAAATTATAAGTAAGTAAATAAAGATGTGTGTAGAATGGGCATCGGAATTACTGCTTTAATTTTGTAGTTTTATTCCTGCCTGTACATTTTATGTATCTTGTTAAACGAAAAATAATAATTTATTGGAAAAAAAAAACAAAATTACAGACCTCCAACTTTCTCTTTCAGGCAAAAACTACAGAACGGATAAGATAAGATAAGATTTATTTATTTGTTTAAACATGGTTTACATGATACATTGCATGCAAGATAATAAGTGATAGGTACAAAAAGTTCTAACATGTTCAGCCGCATATCGTGGCGTGCAAATTGATACGAAGAGATGACCCAAGTAACACATTTGGTGACAAATAGCTTGCATATAGTCTTTTTTTGGAAACTTTAGTAATAAAATCCACCGTGATTACCTCATCTCATCAACCTTACAAAGGCAATTACACTAGGTTCCAAATGAGCTGCAATAACTCTTGAGCCACTACAGGTGATAAATAACTTAAATATACTACTTATTTAGTACTTAAGGTGCCAAATAAGGAAAAATTACCACCTATTAGGGCATAGTTCTTTAGGGGAGATTTTAAGATGTCATATGCTGCTTTGAGTTCTAAAAGAGAAAAATTGAAACCTTTATGCGTCCATAAGTAATAAATTCAGCTTAATGCCGCCATAAGTTATAAAGCAGGAACAAAAATCACTCAAAAGCAACTGTTAGTGATAAGAGTTACTCATATGCAAATTTCGAGTGCTGTTTGCAACTAAAAGTAATACCGTACACTCTTGCATCACTTATATGCTACCTACGGTTGCAAAATAAGTTCCAAAATTCACTGACGTGCTACTTGGGGGTGCATAAACCGTGCTAATATTCATCATCTCAATGAAATTTGGTAAGTAAATGTTAACATCCTGGAATAACATATAGCCTACTTTTTATCCCGGAATTCTCACGGCATCGGGATTTACGCGGGAAAAACCTCCCACGCGAGTGAAGTCGCGGGCAAAAGCTAGTATACTTATAAAAATATAATTTTGATAATAATTCGAAGATATGTAGTTTGTCTTCTATTCACAAATAATACGGCAATCAAATCAACATTCATATTAAAATGTTTACCGTTATGTATGCATGTCCCTATTTTTTATAACACATCTTTACGATGACGTGGAATAACTGTGTATTGAGAGCTTCATTCTTGTTGCTTTTCTTTGTAACACAAATATAATAGTAGGCACCTTTTTGTTCTATTCGATTTTTCTACTGTATCTTGTAAATATCAGCATATTTAACGTATTTGGGTAAGGTTTTCCCAGGTTTACGCCCTTTTCAAGTAGATTAAAAAAAAAAACATTGAATTTTTGTCTTACAACAAAAGAAGGACTGGTTTCTGGTAGCAACTTAAACTTCTTATGCAAGGTAATGCTGAGGTAACATATTTTTATTTTTTCTCGAAGTGAAAATCCTCAATGAGAATATGACAGACCTCAAGGTGGAGTACATATTCCACCCCTTCTTTTTTTCCGAGTGGGAAAATCATCGAATGACTTCTCCCACTCTGGGTTAAGCGGAAGGGAGTGTCAGACTTCTATTCTAAATGAGTAAACCAGCCCGTGTTCCCTCGCACACTTGACACACCGCGGAGGTTTGATCGCGGCCCCCGACGTTTCTTTCGCTTAGAACACAAAACGAAATACATTTGGTACTCTTAGGACTGAAATTCATTATGCGCTATTAATGCGTATGACGCAAAAGGAATATTTACATTCAAATTACATTCGAAAACAATAGCAGGATTTATGGTACTTAGTAAAAAAGGCCAAAGATCATAAAAATTATAATAATAGTGTCAACGTGTATTATAATGGACCACTATTCATTTTATAATTATCATAAAGTCCACTTTACAATTCATTAGAATTCTTGTGTAGATACATGCATACCTATGGTAAAATTAATAATTTAAATTTCAAGAAGGATTTCTAAAATATATGTTTTTTCATCAACTTAAATGTTGTTTTTTGCATGTATCTATTTTTATTTTGAGTGCCGTAGTGGCCCGGTGGTAACAAGGAGAACTTACGAATCGTGGTTTCAAACCAAGACAGGCACATTATTATGTGTAATTTCAAATATCAATTGCGTATATGTATAGGTATGTTTTAGTTTTAGGTTTCTTCTTTGTAATAATTATGGTGAAAAATTAAGAAATAATACACTTTAAATATTATATTTCGATACCTACAATATTATCGATATTTCCGACATCCCCATCGACGACGCTGCCCGACGCCCGACAACGCGTGGGCATCCGGTCGCGCCTTAATCCATACCTAACACTCGGTTAGCTCTTATCGAAATTATGCCATCGGTCTGGCTATTTTTTGCTGTCTGTTCCTATTTCCGAAATATTCTACTTTTACTTCGGACAGTGTGCGCAGGAGCTCCACGACCTAATCCCTTCATCCCCCTTTTACTACCGGTCTACCAGACGTACCGCAGGATACCATCCACACTTGGTCGATATACCGTCTTGTCGTACTAAGCGCTTTTCTTCAACATTTATTGTGCGCACAGCCAAGGTGTGGAACTCTCTGCCGGCTTCTGTGTTCCCTGCCACATATGACCCGTCAGCCTCTAAAGCAAGAGTGAATAGGCATTTTCTGGGCTCGCTCGTTCGATCGTAGACCTCATCTTACACTTACCATCAGGTGCGATCGAGGTCAAGAGCGGGCTTATACGTAATAAAAAAAAACTGTCCTTATTCTATTGATATAAAGAGCTCGTGGCAAAATAATAACTGATGCATAGATCTTCAACGTGAAGTAAGGTCGGTTGTTGTTGTTGTTGTTGTTGTTGTTGTTTGTTTGTCTAGGTCGGTTCGTAGATGGATCGCCATCCTGACGTATCGAGATTCCTTCGTGCCTCTGAAAACCCATTAGTTCATAGGTTCTGGCAGTCATTTACATCTTTGACTGTCGTTATGCGAATGAGAAATTTAAAGAAATGCTTGCGAATGTGTAATAAGCTCGTTACTTAAGTGTGATTATTAATATAGTTTTACAATCTATGTTTGGTTTCATATTTTTAGGACCCATTTTTCCTCTTCAATAATCGTAGAGGTATTCAAAGGTTAAACAAGTACGTACGTATGTAGATATAATATTTGGGTGGAACGAGTCAAACAAGAAAATGTGATATGAATGTCGAGTCAATTTGATGAGGTTGATTTGACAATTCAGTCAATTTGACCTAAAATGTCTACATATTAATCAGTAGTCTGGGCAAAGATAGTCATATGGGATTTCAGTTTTCTAGTATTTAAATTCGTTTGAAGCAATATATACAACGTGTAACGGAAACCCCATATCTATCCAAAAGGACTGAAGACAACATCTGGTATGGAGTCTCTATGCAAAGTTTCAGCTCAAAATAAGTGACTCACAGAATTGACCCCAAATTATTAGTTTCATATGTTTCTTGACTACCAGTAATAACAAACTTGTCACAGCACTATGAGGGTCATCACTTTCCACGTCACTTGCCAATAAAACGATAATTCTCTTCGTTCTTCTTAGTTTGAAAAATTCGTCTCTGGTATCAATGTATTGAAATTTCTAATATGCTCCACACATGTACACATAGGATTAGAAAACCCTTCCTATATACTTAGTTTATTATCATCCAAAGAAGCTGTGCACTTGGTATGTATATACCCTTTAAATTACACGTTCTATAAGCTTGATGGCTAAGGTGTCGGTCTTGTGATCAAGAGGTCGCAGGTTCGAACCCCACCCATAACACTATTGCCATGAACCCACTCCGGACACAAGCAAGCTTAGTTGGATGGGTTAATAAGATTGCTAGCAATGTGAATTCTACCCACACTAATAGTTATATTAAACGTAAGTGTATTTATTTCGAAGCATTCTAATTCAACGGGTCATAGGGGTACATTAAAAGGCGCTCGGTCTTTCGGGAGGAGTATTCGACCTTTACCACTGAAACCACCGAGATATTTATCATCTACACATGGAGGGAAGCCCCGGGTCCTTTGAAAAAGCCCTCCGACTGACAGGATTCCTCCCTGAGAAGGCTGTAAAAAAGGTCTCCTCTGAGCCTTGCATCCTACAAACTATTTATACTTTAAATAGTATTGCTAATACTACAATATTCTCATATGATTTGACTAGTACAGATTCAAAAGAGACTGTGATTTCTGACTTTGTTTCGGTGTAGTCAGAAAACACCGTCCTCATTTAGTTTAAAATTATGGATAAAATGACGTGTTACCCAAATTGCTAAATAACAATCATTTATCACTTAAATATCAACCGAAAACAAACTTTATTTATAGCAACTAAAACAGCAAAACTTTAATGAGATTAATTCAGGGTCACTAACACAACAAATTATCCATGTTTATCAAATTAATTAATATCGGTAGAAGTAGGTTTAGCTCATTAAATTGCTAAAGATTTCACTGAGAGGAAGACAGAGTCAACTTATCAACTGGGATTTCGTCATTCTCAAACTTATCACTCATTAAATGAAAAGTGAATGTTAATAAATGTTTCTCTATCTATATGTGAATATTTACAAAGAGGAATATTAATTTATACGTTCTATCTTGAATTGATTCTACAGTTTGAAGCAACGTTATAACTTTAAGAGTCATTCAGAATGAACAATGGTTAGAAAAAAATATTATTTTATCTTACTACCTACCCTCATGGGAGAATGGCGAGAGTTGTTATGTTTGTTGTTTGTATTCATTTAATTTTCCAATTTTTATTTGTAATAATATTGTGTTGTCAATTTGTAATGATTTATTTTCAATTTTTAATAATTTAATTTGCTGTAATTTTAAAAACATAGATTAGTTTATTGCATAAAAGTAGCACAACCTATTATTGAGAAGAAGACAATGAAATTGTATACCTAGCAGGATAGGCAGGGCTTCACTAAGTCTGTAATATTTTTATGTCAGTAAAGAAATTTTAATTTAGATATGTCAAAGAGTATGCAGAGGATCCTTTTCTATTTTCGACATGAAGCCTTTCCACTGCAATGGAAATACAATAAGTATATTCAGAAAGAGCGACAGAGGACGAGGACTAAAGAGACGCATGCGTCCGTCTCCATGCAACAAACTACTAAGCGATTATGGAAAATCATCTTTGGTCGTTCATTGCACTCGTTAAGGGAAGTCCCGTGTTCTGCAAAGGACACTTAGGCTGAGATTCAGAGACAAGAACATAAGACGGGCGAAGACCGCTCTAAGCCAAGTCGTGGCTAAGCGCATCTTAGAAATTCGTATTCAGAGACACAGTCCCTGTCAAACTTACGTTGGTCTTAGCAAGGTCTTAGCTAAGCTTACACTCTCTTCTCTATGGCCATTTTTAAAAGAAAAATGTTCATCGGTGAGTTTACAATCGTAATTTTACAATCTAAAAAAGAAAAGAATACCACGCGCTCGAAAAAAAGTCAACTTTTTCATTGTCGAAATTAGTTACACCTTAGCCCACTTGGTGGCGCTAGTTCCGTCTTAAGTAGTCGATATTGACTACTTGGCTTATCTTAGTTCACGCTAAGTTTAAGACGTGTTCCGAACGTCTCTGAATACAAATTTAAGGGTAAGTCGTTGATTTTGACAGATGGAAGTGTAAGTTCAAGCTTAGACTCGTCTCTGAATCTCAGCCTTACAGGCCAACAGACAGATAATGATCTGTGTAGTTTAGACATCCGTCACTGAAAGTCTGTCATTAAGTGAGTACGTCTTATCCGCCTTTTCGCACGTATAGGCAGCTTGATATCAGAAGCTGAACCGGTAGGTGTGTTCGGATTTTTATGAAGGTTAACACCTGGTTCAGCAGGATCAGGGCTGGTTAGTAAGCGTCAGATCCGCTAGAACCAACCAAAATTTTCCTACAACTACGCCTTCAGCTTTGAGGGTTTTCATTCGCCTTTTAAAGGCAGACAAGAAAATGTAAAATAAACAGCAATGATGAACTTGATGTTAAATTTCTAAATTGTAATGCAGGCAGAGAAAATAAATTTTTCTCTTTCGTGAAAATGGACAAACAAAATACAAGACTAACCGAACACATTGCTTAACGTGTTTGGTTAGTTTTGTATTTTTTTATACTCTATTAATTAGAAATAAAGAAGAAATGTATGTAATATGTTGATGCATATTTGACTTTTTAATTCGTCAAAAACTCCAAGTATTTTAACATCATGTCTACCTAGATATCAAAATCCAAGTTTGCATCCCTATCGCCAGACTGACGCCTAAGGTGTATCTCTCAACAATCATAACAGTAATAATTAAATATATGCATAATTGTATTATACACTATCATAACTAACAGAAGGCGTTCCCGTTAACCCGCAATAGTATAGCATCCATACATGCAAAAAAAATATTACCATTCGAAAACAAAATGTTCTTTTTTAATATTAAAATATTCACTAAAAATGTTAAATTGATACTTAAAAGAAACACTTTGTACACGCGTACGAATTCATAAATAAATTGCGACGTTGCCGTCCTTTAAGTACGCGTGTACAGAGTGTTGTGGAGAGAGAGGGTTGTGGAAGTCAGATAGCCCGCCACTTCATGTAAAACACTAGAACTCCCATCACATTAAATTAGAATCTCATTCAAAAATATTTGAGGAAAAGCTAAAAACTTAATACTGCCAGTGACAATATGATCTTACCTGGGTACATCTCCTTCGAAAAAGTTTCTATGACTGTGATGACCTGCAGTTAACCCGTACAAGACGAAAAGCAGACTGGCTGGTATTATAGTGAGTAGCCACACAACGATGATCCAATGTAGTGGAAGGCCCCCAGTTAAGTACATCCAAGTCGGTATAGTGAACGGTATGAAGTTCGTCCAACTTAACGATTTGCCTTCATGGTTCTTTGCGCAAAGAACTAGCCTGGAATTTAGAAAGTGATTCTTTTAGCTGTTGTAGAAATTATTTTCTATTTTCTCGGAAAAAGCATTTGGTTTTCGAAATTAATAAATAATCTCTTAAAAATTTTCAAGTCATAAAAAGCAGTTTCGATTCATGGTGGTAAAGATACACTTAAACCTACTAACAAATGTATGGATATTTTTGTCTGATTAATAAATAAATATATATATATTAAAGGCTTTGATAGGACACTTAAGTGGACAAAGACTATATTTTTTTTATATTGACTTGATTTAATTTTCCATATACTAACAAAAAATTATCGAGTAAAATTTGTCAAGCAACGTATTTTATTTACCCGAGACTGTGTGCCAATATGTACAAATGTAATCCCCATATTGTGACCGGAGACCAATTTAATTAAAACCAAAAACTTATCTCGTTTCCAAATATTATTGTACCCAATTAAATTACATGTACAATACAATCGAATTACGTGGAAACGGTTTAATCCCGTTGGAATACACCCTTGACTTCGTCGAAATGTAGACTGTTGACCAGAGCTACTGCCAAGGTCCTGGGTTTGATTAACGGGTCAGTCGGTGTTATTGAGTTTTCTATTTGAAATTAGTCAATAACCACCCGTAGTTCGGGTTAATGTTTAATGTTTTGCGTTGTTTGGTGGAATAGACTAGCACGCTATTGTATAGGACTTATCTTAGTTAAATATAATGTCATAGTCCCTATACCTTTACTTGCGAAGCATGCCCACTATCATAGTCCTTAGGTACACTTCTGTCGAACCCGCTGTGAATATACAGGGTGGCGATTAGGTTATCACATTAAATTGTATTAAAATAAATAATTTTACTATAAATAAGAAAATGAATTTTTCAAACAAAATAAATGGTGTTATTGGTAAAAATAAATAATTATTTATAATATTAGTTTACTGACCTGTAAAAGCGGCAACGCCACGGCGCCGGCGCCGGCGGAGCACGCGCCGAGTTATTTGTCAGCTGATTACGTTTATGCAATACATATCATGTAAATATTAAAATAGAAAAAAAAGATCCCATGGCTATAATATTGTTTATTATTAAATTATTTTAATTGTATATGATAAAATAACTAATATAGAGTACTTGGTTTCAATTAATGTGATAACCTAATTGCCACGCTGTATAGCTTGATGACATGTTATTTGGTACAATAAAATTAACCACTTTATTACGGTAATTTTGTTTGCTAATTGAGTAATTTGTTACGAATACCAGTTTTAGTTAGTTTTATTTGGGAACAGAATCTGTTTCTATATTGTTCTATTTTGTTACAGATATGGAACTTTGGAGTTAGAGATACGAATACACGACTGTTTAATTTAGAAATTTGAGTTGAGTAGTAGCAATGAGCAATCGTACTAATAGTTCGTTGTAGCGAAAATCAAAGTAATTGAAACTATTTATTTAAGGCAATAAACAATACTGTAGCGTTGGTATTAATTCTGTAATAACAATATTGTTTAAAGTGTCGATGAACTTCGTGGGGCGGTTAATGAATTCTGGATAACACTGGAACTTGTACCTAGTACATTTACATTGTATTTGTAATGTAGGCAGATTTATATTGGTTATTTTGTTTGTCGGTAGATCTAGGTTGTACATGACTACATTTGTCAGTCCAATTATAGCTCTGCTACGGAAGGCTTGACTTTTTTTTTTGGCTTGGCTTGTCTTTTTGGTATTTCAATTACTGATAATATTATTAAACTAGCTGTGCCCGTGACTATGTTTGCATATATGGTTTTTTGCGTAAATCCCGATCAAGTGATATTTCCGGCATAAAAAGTATAGGTTACTTTTTTGTTGTTGTTGCTCTATAACCTCTTCTATCTTCAATTAAAATCGGTTCAGCTATCCCAGATAAATAGTTGTCTCTTTGTCCAGGCATTTGCCCGGACAAAGAGACAACTATTTTTCTTAAGTTTGTGTTTTAGTATCGTTTAAACTTGAGAATATAATACATTTTGAAATCACAGGCAAACACTTCAATTTTATTAATATATATAGACTGTAAAGCAGAGGTGCAAAACGATATGACCGCTGCAAAGAACGAAGGGAAGAGAAGCGCATGGCTATTATAAAAACGGCCGTACGGCTCGTTTCTATTTTAATAAATATTGAGATTCTTACAGGCGTCGGAAGGCACGCACATTTTTACATCTTTGCGGGTATTCAAAACCCAGAAAACAACTGACAACAGTTTTGGCATGCTTACTTAGAATCATACACATGATACTTCAATGTTGTGTGTACCCATTCACTAGGTTGGGGAGGGCATAAACATATATTATATAGTCACCTCCATGCTATAATGGCTTTCGAGGACCCAAAATAGGAAAAGGTTAGGTATATGATGGAATGGAAGGCTTTTCCCAGCTGTGATGCTTATTTGCATTTTATTTGCAGGATACTTTTCATCTTTTGCACATCTCGGCCTATAATTACGATAGCAACGCGTTAAGCACCTACGTAAGGAATTGCAATTATGGCCCAAATTTCAAGTTCTATAGTTTTTTTTTACATAAGTTTAGGTATGAGTTGCGTCTTATGAGTTTATCTCGTTCTTTCGCGTATGTATATATTTAGATAACTTACTCTATAATTATTGAGAATATAAACGCCGTTCCATAAATAACGGGATAGTAGAAGGCGGCCATTTGAGCCCATATAGGTTTGTCCTTGTATGGCAGGAACTGTAGGAACGGCTCAAACATGGATAGCTCAATATCTTGAGCTGTGTTTGTATGCAAGTGATGGGACATCGCGTGGGAGATCCGACTGTCACTAGAAAAAGAACATTTAAACCAATTAAAGGACAATAGTAATGGATAAAAAGACACGTAAGACTTGACGCACCTGGCTACGGCTGGGTTGTTTATTTGGTACTTCAGTACTCTAAATAGTTCTCTCTATAAGGATCTTTTAATTTTGATATTTTAGAATTTAACGAGTTCTTTAAATAATAAAAATATAGATATACGAATATCTTTGATCAATCATTCAGCCAGGATTTTTAATTCGATTCAGTAAACTGACAGTTTCAGTGTTGGAAGATAATGACGACAACGAAATTTTGATGTAACCAAATTAATCAATTCGTGAATAAAATCGCATAACGATTTAAACAATTTATTTAATCATATTGTGTGAAATTAACCAAAACAAAATAGGACGTGAAAAATAAAGCGATGCACCTATAACCATTCTAATTCAATGGGGTTTAAGTCGCAGTGGTAGGGGGGCATTCTTTTTAATATTAAACCCGCGTAATGTATTAAAATATTCACCACGTGAACGATTTTCAAGAGTGGCTTGTGAATATTTTATAATGTTTTATAATTTTATATGAATATTTTTAAGAAAAATAGATTTATTTGTTATAAAATCTAGTTACTACTTAAAAAATAAATGATAATAGTATAAATCTTATCATTTATTGGTATTTATCATGATTAAAAATCGCTCATTAATTATTCGATTGATTGAATAGGAACTATTAGGTTAAGTATGGTATCATTAGTTTATAAAGTGACATTAGCTTGTGTCAATTTACTAAATCGAATTAAAGGTCGTGGTAAGTCCTCAAATTATATACATAATCATATCCTCTGACGACATAGTGGCGGTCAGAGGACCTTTTACGCAGAGAGACATAGATATATATGTACATAATTATGTAGGTCTTTCTCGCGTATTTGGATGTTCTCCAAGTGACCCTGTTCTTTAACAGGATAATAGACGCGTACGGTGAGCGAAGAAGAAAAAATATCCATATTCATTAATATTATAATGTTAATATTTATGATTGTGTAAGTCCTTAATATTCATAAAAAAGTATTTGCAAAGTCAATTCTGAAAACATGATAAAAAATTATCCCAATACGAAGGATGCTTTTTTTTATCTTGGTAAAATTATCAAATAAGTCCTCCCACCCCGGGCAGGGCCGGAGGGACTGTCAGACTTGTACTGACTAAAATCCACGGTGTTCCTTCAATAACTCTTTACGTTCCGGGGTCACGGTAATGGGATAAGTCTCACGACCCCGGCAGGCTTCGGCCCACTACAGGGGGGGCCTCGTCATATTGCTGACGCTCTTTGAGGCGCGCGTGGAACACAACGCGCCGTCGACCCGGGCATGGTCCATGGTCGGACAGCGAGTTGCCCTTTACTCGCTGTCCGGATGCCCGCGCCTACGGTGGCCGGAGATCGTCGGCCGACGTCCGACGCCGTGGGCGTCTACCACTGCGGCTGGGCTGGAGGGAGGACGCCATCCTCTCCCTCACACGGCCCGCCTGCTCCTTCGGCAGCATGACTGCTTCGCAGAAGGAGGCGACCGCTTCCCACTCCCTCTCGCCCCGCAGCATGGTCTCGACCAATGCCGGGCGCGAGAGGTCTCCGTCTATCGCCGCCGTGAGGACACGTCGGTGCTCTGCCCAAGCGGGGCAGTCTTGCACCGTATGCTCTACTGTGTCCTCAGTAGGGATGCAACATCGTTCATTAAAAAACATCAATGTTTTTAAAAGTGAAACATCGATGTCGAAAATATCGATGTTTATGAACGATACATCGATGTTTTTACGGTGTTTTTTAAAATATTAGCAGGAATGATGATTTAGTGAGAAAAAGCGTTTTCCTATAAAAACAGAATTAGATTCATATTGGTAATTATGATTACAGACAAGACAAATAATACAGTTATAATGTACTAGGATATGAAGAGTGGAAGAACAAGTAGAACAACAAAATAAGCAAAATCATGTAGTCAAAGATAATCAAATTTATTAGCAACAATGAATTTAACATAACTTATTACCTATTATTCGTTTCTCATTAAAGAATTCAAAAACAATAATTTCGACAATCTACTTCCAAGCAATCGGTTTCTTTCTTGTAGTGTTGCCCAAACGAGAGTCTCGCAAGAGTCTTGCAATTAGCGATTATCCTATTGCTATTTATTAAACGGTAGTTGAGATCTCAAAACAATGTAACAGACTCTGTACTACCACTGTAGTACTTTCTTGAGTAATAATAGCTCCAGCTTCAGAAAATAGCCGCTCACTGGGTACTGAAGTTGCTACTAATGGCAAATGTTTCATAGCCAATTTATATAAATAGGGAAATACAGTTTTCATATCATCCCAGATTTCTATTGGATCCCCTTTTATTGGCTTAACAGGTGATGACACAAATTCTGATTTCGCTTTTAATTCGTCCGTGGTTTTGTTTTTCATGTTATCGTGTGTCAATTGTTTGTGGTAACTCCATATATCAATTTCACGTTCTGTCTTCTCTTCTTTTTCTGATTCGTCAGAAGACTCTGTTGGTATGACTGTAGTTTGCATGTTTTTCACATAGTTGTTCACATAATTCAACACTTTGGCTTTTGCAGTTGCATCTTTAAAATGAATGAGCTTAAACCGCGGATCCAGTGCGGTTGCTAAAGCCAAAGACGAGCCACTGCTCGAGAAATTCAGAAGGAGGTAATACAGCGATTTGACAAGCAGGAACACTTTCCAGCTTGTCAAATCGCTTTATTACCTCCTTCTGAATTTCTGTCTTTAAAAAAGTAGCAGCTTCGAATGTCGGAGTAAAGTTTTCTAACATTCCTCGCAAACAGCTAACAAGTGGAATGACTTTGCTCACGGTGATATAATTCTGTCCAGAAATTTCCTTTGTTAACCTTTCAAAGGGTTGTATCAATTGTACGATCTCACGCGGACAGCCTATTTCACTAGATGTCAGCATTGGCGGAGCATCGGAACGGCATAGCAATATTGCACCAATCGTTGAAACTAACTCCAAGAAACGTTCTACCATGTAAAAGGTAGAATTCCAACGAGTACGTACGTCTAGAATAAGTTTCTTTGTTTGGCCTTCTTTTAAACCGGCATCTCTTTGTTTTTTACGCAACTCATCACTCGCATTGACACTGCGTTTAATGAACTTCACAATTTCGCGTTATCGATGGTTAAGTTCACTGTATGAGCGAAGCATTTGCACCATTTGCCGCAATTGCGGCGTGCCCGAATACGAAGGATGCTAGTAAAATATAATGATTAGATTATCATGCCTTCACCATTATAACAGACCCACTTTCTATGATTAATTACGATCTATTTAAGCCAAAGACTACAAAGCAATGAGGACAATTAATTGATCAATTAAAACCCATTACAACTCAAGCAAGTCACGACTATTAAGTACTTAAACTTCAGTTTGAATAGAATGAAATCTCGCTGCGAGGGCGTTTACCTAAATCATTAATGAGATTGTTTACAGTAGCACAAAATGGAATATTGTCTTGATACTTCTGATTGTCGGGTTATTTAATCGGGTCACATTACTCTGGTATAAGTTTTTAAATTGATAAACGAAACGGTATTTCGGTCACGGCACTGTTGCAAGCTGATCACAGATGAACTGAAATATCGGAAACTCAAAACAATAAATACACAGATTAGGTATAGATTGATGGTGGGTCACTCATGCTCGCTTGCTGGATTTCATATCGACGATGAAGACACAGGAACTCCTAACTGACATTTTTGCGATTTTACTTCACGAAGTTAGCTGCTATTGCCTGCTCACGCAAACAATTATTTAAAGTCTATCTACGTAAAAAAAGTAAAATCGCAAAAATGTCAGTTAGGAGTTCTTGTCACTTCATCGTCGATATGTGAATCTACGTTGTACACATACTCATAGTAAAATAATAATTTTGCTACTTGTTAGGCTTTTCAGATTTATTGAATTTGAAATATATACCGAATAATTTGCTATACAAAAAATACAAAACTATATTCGTTTTCAATAGTGTCCCATGGGATACAGCATGTTTTTCTGGACTATGATATAGTGATGGGAAAATAAACTTAAGGCTTCAGCAGTCACTAGTACTGACTGCTGAAGCCTTAAGTTTATTTTCACTACTATCACCATGATTGTTATAAAGAGTATAGATGCTCGCTCATGGCCTCGATCACGTAAATTTCGGTTTTACCGTCAAATCTTGGCAATTTTTTCATTTTTTTCATCCATTAGAACCTTAATCTACTAAAATTTAAAAGAAAATAGTCCTAATGTCCCAGTCATTTTAGACTTTTGACCTTAGCAACACCTTATTGTTACAGTTACTGTTAGCCTGCATCATCCCACTGCTGGGCAAAAGCCTCTCCCCGTGATTTCCAGATGGTTCTGTCCAGGGCCAAAGTAGTCCACTGGTCGTTAGTTTGATCCATAGCAACACCTTAACAATTAATTTTTATGTAAAAAGGTCGTGAGGTAGTCTTATTCTTTATTTTCTTCACACAGTGAAGTAGGTACACAGCGTATGTGCAAAAACAAACAATGAAAAAGAAAAACTTAAAATTGGTGAAGATGCGACGTGCTAAAATCTATACTAATATTATAAAGCGGAAAAGTTTGTTTGTTTGTTTGCTTGAACGCGCTAATCTTCGAAAGTACTGGGTGGATTTGGATGCAATTTGGTATGGAAGTACCTTGAAGCTTGAGGAAGGTTATGGGCTACTTTTTACGCGACTGCAAAAAAGGAGAGTTATGTTTTTACCGTGATAGAATCCACGGGAGCGAAGCCCCGTGTGAGTACTAGTAATAAATAATTAGTATGTATAAATGCAAAAACATGTTTGTTTTTGTCCTTTTTTCAGGTTAAAACAGAGTAGAAAATCAATGTGAGTTTTGATATAAAGACAGTCATTTGTCTTCTATAACACTCTTTAGCTCGTCAAGGAGCTAGATAATGATATAGGCAACAAATTTTGCTCATTTTACCGGGATTTTAATAGAAAAAAAAATTAATTAAACTTATACAACTATGTATGAATACAGCCCATAATGCAGAACATAAAGCCTACAATAGTAGATACATATAAATGTGTGTTTGAGTCAAATTGAGTGGCAATGTTTTCTTATTCTTTCCAAAACACATCCAGCAAAGAGCTATCCCGCTCAATATGAGGAAATAATTTCAACAGGCGGACAGCATGGACAATGAATAATCCATTGTAATAATTTGAGGAGTGAAAAGAAAAGCGTAAGTGAAGAGATGATGCCGAAAGGCAAGGGTCTCCTCGGTCATTCCGTGGAATGTCGGTGTGTTATGGATGTTCACTTAATTCCACGGAAAGTAGATTAATCTTGGCTACCATTCGATGAAATTTTATGATTATCTATCTAATCCTCATGCATTCACGTTTTCGCAGTTATTCATCTCACACCTAAGTTAGGTAGACTTCTTTTCTGATGTCATATATTCATAGTTTACTGCTTGAATGCATGTTACAAATTTAGATGCTAAAAAACCGGTCAAGTGCGTGTCGGGCCACGCGCAGTGTAGGGTTCCGTAATTTTTATAACAGCCAAGTGCGTGTCGTATTTGCTGACTGATCGTTTCGCACCATGTTCTAACTAAAAGCCAAACATGACTACCTAACTAATTTGACTTCCTATACAAATCCTCACCTGATCCGACAATTTTGCACGGAAAGTTTTAATTTTTTTTAGAGATTCGTATAAAACTTGTCATAGCCGGTGTTTTGAATTTAATTACAGGACACAGAGCTACACTACTCAATCGTCACAAAAAAAATAAAATTGAGGAAGTAGTTTGCTGGGGGAGCTTTGTGTTTGATATTATATAGCAAAATAATAATAAAAAAAAAAACATATTGAATTCACTCTAAAAACAGACCCACATAGGGCGATGGTAACTGAAGAAGGAATTATAAAATCCAACTTCACAAGGGAAGTTTGAAAAAATATGATCTATTTGAGTACCACCGCGTATAGAGGGAAGATAGATAGATAGATAGATATATTATTTATTGTACACCATAACAGTAAAAACAAAATTATGGACTTAACAATTAAAAAGGGTGTGATAAAGACTCGTAACCAGCGTCACGTATTAGTTTGAAAACTGCAGTGTTGTCGTTATGGAGATAGTCTTCATTAAAATCTCCAAATATTATGCAAGGACTGTTATGCGATAGTAAATTACTTACAAAACCTACTGCGCGACTGTTGGGACATTTGCATGACTTATAAAAAGCTATAATCTCCACTGCATTTATTTCGAAAATTACTGCTTCACAGTGATCACCTCCAGCAATGTCAATGTAATACCGTTAATATTCAATATAATTTTTTTCCCATGCACACACACCAAAACCTGGGTTTGAACTAGACTGTTTAGAGCCATTTGTGTTTTAATTATTTCCTTAAAATTAGTTATATAAAAAAGAATCTTGAGAACAGCTCCAGGTTTCTACTGCTAAGTTTTTTGTTATATAAAATTTATTTAAATTATGAAACTAGCGCGATACAACTGACGCTTAGCGGCATCTATCGACATTTCTATGGTTGTTGTTCGAAATTTTCGAGTCAAATACAATTGGTCGACTATTACTCGTAAACTTGTAAAGCCCACTTATGTGTGATAGTTTTCCTTTAAACTTCGTTATATGTAGGTACTACTGCCGTGACATTTGAATTTCTAACTACAACCGTTTAGTTGGTAGACGGGGAGACACTTGACTGTAACGAAAATTGGTACTTTAAAGCTTGATAAGTCACGAACGGTTTACTTAATCAAAAAACGGTCTCCCCAAACCCCTAATATTTTTGAAAGACCTATCCAACGATATCCCACAATATAGGAAGGACGAAAAAAAAAATTTTCATCCCACTTTACATGTAGGGGAGGTACCCTAAATAATTGTTTTTTTCTAAATTTTATTTTACCACTTTTTCGGCGTCATTAACGTGTATACTCTCGCCAAATTACAACTTTCTAGTACCAATAATTTTTGAGCTAAACCGCGGACAGACAGACAGACAGACATGGCGAAACTATAAGGGTTCCTTGTTGACTACGGAACCCTAAAAATAAGCACCATGCTGAGTTGTATTTACATAGAAGATAACTAGAGGCTAAGATAGTATCATTCAGACGCTCGTTAATTGTGGCTAACTTTGTAATTTAGAAGGCAATGTAGATTTTCAACCGACGACAAAAAGAGGAGGTTATCAATTCGACGCGTATATATATATATATATATATATATATATATATATATATATATATATATATATATATATATATTTTTTTTTATGTATGATCATCGAGTACTCGAAGACGGCTGAACCGATTTGGAAAATTCTTTTTTTGTTCGAATGGGTATACGTCGAAATTGGTACCATTATCACCAAAGTCAGGATCTGATGATGGGATCCTGGAGAAATCGAGGGAACTCTTCAAATATTATAGGCACACCTATGGCGTTTTGGGTATTTCTTATAGTAACTTATGCAGTTGCTCTCAAAAAGTACCATTTGGGGAAGTGGAACTGATGATGAAGACCACAGATGGCCGCCGAAACTACTCAATAATAAGTATTGAGTGGATTGCGATTCGATTACCTGAATATGGATGTTAAGCACTTTATGCTTGTCACAATGCATATGGTGATGTAGAGCTGATGGTGAAGTACCAGGAGAACTCCTCAACAATTAACGGCCCAGCATTGGGAAAAGCAATATTTTGTAAAAGGTTATAAGTAGTTGACATTTAGGCTCTTGTAACTAGGTAAATTAAAAATCATCCAACTAAAAAGAGTGAAATAAAAACTTTTTACCAAAAAATTAAACCGACTCCCAAAAAACACTGCAAAGTGAAAAATAACTTTAATTTCGGAAGTCGGTGCCAAAAACGAAAAAACAAAACTAAAGACACCGACTACCGAAATTAAAGTTATTTTTCACTTTGCAGTGTTATTTGGGAGTCGGTTTAATTTTTTGGTAAAAAGTTTTTATTAGAGGCGAATGATGTTATTAAAAAGAAGTCTGTTTATATTAGCACCCTTTTATAATTTAATACAATTTGAAATCGTAATATTTTATTATATCTTTTCGCATATCGTTATGTTCCAATTATGACATTTAGTGTGATACGTTATTGTTCGATTTTATCTAATTTACTGTAATAAAATTAAAAACTAATGTCATAATGCACGCTGCCCAACAAAGTAATGTGAAAAAGTAACTTCTATTCTATTTCATATTATTTTAAATTTATGGCAAACAGAGCCGGTGTCTACTCTTTTGCCACTATCAAAAGTAAATTAGGTGAGCTAATTAAATTAATATTAATTTAAAACTTTTTTATTATTTTCTCGGTGTAATTAAATATTAGTTGAAGACTTATAAAAACGTTGATTAATGAAGTTGAGCTTGTGGGGTTACTAATTAAAGTACCGCTGGACTATCGAGTTTTGAAAGCATAGGGTTTAGTCGACATAGAGGTAAATAAAAGCTATTACTATAAATACAAATACTGTTATAAATAAAGAAACACATATAAATAGCATTATAAATATTTTAATTAAATAGATTGAAACCTACAAAAATTGCATGTTAAGTATTTTTTAACCGACTTCTTGTAGGTTTGAATCGACCGCTTTAATGATAAATTATGTCGTGTACTTAGGTTAATTGTATCTTTAATGAGACGTTATCCTTACTAATATTATAAATGCGAAAGTGACTATGTCTGTCTGTGTGTTACGCAATCACGCCTAAACTACTGAACCGATTTAAATGAAATTTGGCACGGACATAGTCTAGAGCCTGAGAAAGGACATAGGCTGGTTTTTAATGCAAAAAAGGGCTGTAAGGGGTTGAAATATGGGATGAAAATTTGTATGGAAATTACGTCATTTTTAAAGCTAGAAGCTTGAAACTTATTTTTTGGTTTAGAAAAAATTACTTAAATAAGCTATTAGCAGTAAAATATTGTAAATAGCTTATTTATGTATGAGTTTTATTTTCAAAATAATTAGTCTGAAGAATTTAAAATGCTGGCTGCCGAAAGTCACTATTCCGCGCGGACGAAGTCGCGGGCACAGCTAGTTATTCATAAAATGGACACTTAATTGATTTAATTTGACTTTTATATGATAAAGTTTTAAATTTATTTAATATCAATTTAAACTCACACTTACATTTTAATTAAAAAAATATATAACTAACAAAATACATAAAGATTTTTATAACACTGCATGTTCAAGTCGTTCTAAGTAAATAATACCGAAATTATGTTCTTAACTTTTCATAAGTCAACAAACAAGCAATGTTAGTTTATGGCAAGCAATATCCTTGCCCTGCAGTCCAACTTTATGTTGCATTGCCACCCATACCTACATTTTACCTACTCTGTATTTCATAACACTATGCACTAAAATTTATAATATGGAAAACTATTATGATATTTACGCATATTTAAAACAATTAATACAATAACATTTATATATGTGAATATATAAAAAAGTTAATCAATTACTAGCTGTGCTGGTTTCACCCGCGCTTTTGTGAGGAATAAAACATAGTTCATTTAAATTAGATAAGCGGTTTAGATTTCTCTTATAACTTAGGGGATGACCCTATTTCAACCTACTTAGCGGTTTTTTTTAAAAGCACTATTCCTATTCTTGATCCTAGATTTTCAACTATTTTCATGCCGAATTTTATCGTCATTGGTGCTGTGATTTAGCCGTAAAAGCGTAACAGACAGACAGACTTTCGCATTTATAATATTAGTATGGATTATCTGGGGGGCACGGCAGTGCCCCCGCCAAGTCGAGCAAAAAAGCGGCACCGCGTACCATTCTTTTCTCGAAGCAACTCAGGCCATTTTCGACCCCCTATAACTTCGTTGTGGATAAAACTAGAAGCCTGAATTTTCAGTAACCAAACAGGTATTGTATAAACACGGTATATTTCAAATTTCATTCAATTTGAACCAGTAGTTTAAGAATTATAACGAGTCAAATTTCCTTAATTTTGTAAATTTTGTCACTCACTGACTGACCGATCATCAAAAGTCTAAAGCACTTCTAGCAGACATAGAAGCTTTAAATTTAGAATACAATTAGTGTTTAGTATATGAATCAAGGAAAAACTATAATATTTTTCAATTTCGTTCCAGTTTTCTAGATACATCAACTGCATAAATAACTTTGTAATCCCATATAAATATATAGGATTACAAAGTTACATTTGCAGTTAATTAATCAGTGTACCTGTATAATATAATGAAATAATAGATGTAGATGGGTACTTTTTTTTTTTGTGAAAAATATCATCGAATGACTTCTTCCGCTCGGGTGTATCAGAATTCTACTGACTAAAAACCCACCCTGTTCCTTCGTAAGCCCTAAAGTTCCGGGGCCGCGGTATCTCGATGGAACTTTCCCATAAACCCCGACAGGCAATGGCCCTATGCGGCCCCGTCACTGGTATTAACAGCTTTTTGAGGCGCGCGTGAGACACAACGCGCCGCCGACCCGGGCCTGGTCCTTACCGGACGGTGAGCGACCCCTGCTCGCCATCCGCAGGCCCGCGCCTACGGTGGCCCGAAATCGACTCGCGATCCACGACGCCCGGGGCGTCTCCCCCGGCGGCTGGGGCTCGAGGAAGAGAGTTGCCTCTCCCTCGCACGTTAGGCCTCCTCCTTCGCTAGCATGACTGCTTCGCATTAGGAGGTGACTGCATCCCATTCCCTCTCGCTTCGCACCATGGTCTAAATCAGAGCAGGGCGCGAGAAGTCGCCGCCGCCGATCGCCTCTATGAGGATACGACGGTGCTCCACCCATGCAGGGCACACCTCGACCATATGCTCCACCGTGTCTTCCAGTGTAGATAGGTACCTAGATATAATAATTATGCTCAAAGGTAACTTGTTAAATGGTCAACGGAATAAAAAAGCAAGAAGTATTAAGAGTATTGGGGAGTATTAAGTAGAGTAAATTGCCCGAAATTGAATAATTACTTACTTATGGATTAACTTTAACCGAGACGTTTGACGAGTGCGGCATTAATTATTACTAACTAATGCAAAAGACGTACGTGCGTATTCATATGTGCGTATCAAAGCCTCCGAAAAAAACCCATGGAGACAGGGAGTGGGCTTTGAAAAAACTTTAGCTGAAGTTCAAGAAGTAGTACCGGAAAATAAAAAAGGAAGGCTACCTACAAAAATAAGAAAAGCTCATAAGACAGAGAGAGGGCTTTAAGAAAATTCGTTGTTGGTATACAAGAAGTAGAAGGTACCGGAAAGGAAAAAAGTAGGACTTTCTACAAAAAGCAATGAGATCCCATAAAAAACAATACTTGTCAAAAAATCAAGTCTCGCAACTTAGTTGTTCTACCGTAAAAAGTTGTGAGATCCATGTAATACCAAGTCGGTTATTAATTTATTCAGTCTCTACTTAAGGGACCTTCTGTCTTAAGTTGTTACGTAATTATCTAACCTAACGACATCTTATAGTGACCATATCAATATTAAAAATCTTTACCGTTTTAAATAAATAGATTGACTTGGCAATCGCAATAAACAATTTAATTTATGTATGTATTACTTGTGAGATATATTGTGTTTTCATGCGATGGCCGAGTCAATCTATTTATTTAAAACGGTAAAGATTTTTAATATTGATATGGTCACTATAAGATGTCGTTAGGTTAGATAATTACGTAACAACTTAAGACAGAAGGTCCCTTAAGTAGGGACTGAATAAATTAATAACCGACTTGGTATTACATGGATCTCACAACTTTTTACGGTAGAACAACTAAGTTGCGAGACTTGGGTTTTTGACAAGTATTGTTTTTTATGGGATTAACTTAAGGCGTGGATATTCGTGAATTGGGCTTCATTTAGGATACATTAGAACCTTTTTTTTCCGTAACCCTTACAAGATTTGTTTTCAAAATAATATATATTTAATCTACACAATATAAAGCATGTCTTCTTGCCTTCAAAAAAAAAAAACATTAATTTGAAATATCATAAATAAATACGCAAAGTGGCCTCTGTTTTTGTAACTTACTACAATTTTTCTCCTAAACTATCAATCACGGAATCTTTTAATTGCCACCAATATATTATATTAAGTAATGCTGATGGACCCCTGGGCTTAGTTTTGCCAATAACTTTCTTAATTATTTATACGGATTTTTTTACGTAATCGCTACTCGCAAATCGCGTAGCCACCCCTCCGGCACCCAATAAATCAGTGCGGGACGAGACGCTGTGCTGAACGGACCTGTGACACTTTTCTCCGCAAACAAAATTATTGTTGATATCCCAACCAATTAGAAATTTTTGGTTTTATATACAACATGTATCGTAATTAACGCACACCCCAATTAGAAAATTATGTTATTATCATAATACACACTCTGAATTTTTAGTTGTACTTGTTTAAACAGTTTTTTTAAGACTTTAACTTCATTTAAATGAGTTTCATTTTTCTGTAATGTGTACTGAATAACGGAATTTATATAAATCTGCATTTAAAAAGTTACTACTTTAATTTACGGTCCATAGTTAGTTTGTTTTTACTATACAGCGAAAGTGTAATTTGTAATTTACGTAGATTTAATTGCTTTGGGATTAAAATGATCGATATTAAAAACGATAAAAACCGATTCAGTAAACGATACTGAACAAACTAATTTCAGGATGTGCATTAATTATGTTACGTGTTGCATAGTGTGTGTAAATATTAGGTTATTTTAGTGTTAGTTAGTTTACTAGTTGTCGTTAATTCTTATTATAATATCAAAATGGGTGACAAAAAAAGACGCAGAAAGCGTAATACACAGTTAATTTTATAAAAATAAAGTTTTATTTCGGTCCAATATTTTCATAGAAAAGGGCACCTCGCAACAAAGAATGATAACTCTATTTCGTCGGAAGAAACATTTTATTTTTCTGTTCGTATTGTCTGCCTTTGTAGAAGCCGCTAGTCACCGCCAATCAGCCATTGTCACACGAAAATGTTTTGAAGAGCACTATTATTTTATAAATAATTTATGGTTAATATTTCGGTATTATGAACGTAAAACTATGTCAACAAAAAGTATATGAAACTAACAAACATGGATGTTAAACATTTTTTTAATTTTATAAAATTTGTGTAGATATCAAATTATAATTTATTCCACAGCAGCATGTTTTTTAAAATGACAGTTATTTCTTTTTTCTCAGTCAAGTTAGACATATATTGGCCTGAAATTGAATATATTTTTTGAGAAACCAGTTTAAATTTTTTCGTGTTAAAATCGTTCATACAATGAGTTCATCAATAGCCCCTTACGTTCCATGGTCATGGTTACCTGATAAAACAGTCCCACGACCCCGGCAGGTGCCGGCAGCCCCTGTGGGGACTCCGTCAGATTGCTGAGAGCTCTTTGAGGCGCGCATGTAAACCGATGCGCCTCCGCCGTCGACCCAGGCATGGTCCATGATTGGACGGCGAGTCACCCATTACTCGCCGTCCGCAAGGCCGCACCTACGGTGGCCTGTAATCGCTCCTCGACTTCCGACGCCTTGAGTGTTTCATGCGGCGGCTAGGTCGTGAGGTGGAGGCTGTCCTCTCTCTCACACGTTCTGCCTCCTTCTTCGCTAGCATGACTGCTTCGCAGAAGGAGGTGACTACTTCTCTTTCCGTCTCGCCCCGCAGTATGGGTTCGACCAATGCCTACCTTACCTCACATGTTTTTCTTTTCCAGTTCGAATACTAATGATTAATCATCTAGTTTACAACAAAACCAAATGGAAAATAAGAGCGACAGATAAAAGTTTTCACAATCTTTTTTGAAAATAAATATTGTGAGTGTACGTCATCATTGCGAAGTTCATTACCGTGATGTACGTTACTGCAAAAGTATGTTATTGTGAAGTACATTATCGCGAAAGTTCTTGATTGCGAAATACGTTGTTGCGAAAGTTCTTTATTGCGATGTACGTTATCGCGAAAGTTCTTTAGTGCCATGTACGTTATCGCGAAAGTTCTTTACTGCGAAGTACGTTATTGCGACGTACATTGTGTCAGTTTGGTGACCACGGTTATTTTATGAATATCGACACTCACTCTTTTTTTCTATTCCGTGATTGAACCCAACATTTTGCATAAAAAAAACAAACGTTCTTTTTTACAGCTCCACTGCCAATAAATTATTATCACCGAGCGTACAACAAAAATCGGTTCCTATAATAAATTATGGAGAAAACAGGTATAATTTTCTTTTAAATAAACTCACGACTCAAGATATTACAGATTGAGGAAAGAAATTGGGTTATAGCAACAGCTACATTTATTTATTACACTTACACAATGATCTTCCTGACTTTTCAATTCTACTACCAAGAGTCCCCCAAGTACTCAAGAGTTGAACATAGTTTGCAGCAAGATCAAAACCAAATAACAGATGATGAAGAAACAGAAGATACCAGGTTCTTTTTGTTCTCTAACAATCTTGAGTAAAATAGATAGAATACATTTTGAAGTTTGTTCCACTACCTTAAATTAATTTTGTTTCAGACTACAATCTATTGGTAGATGTATTGTAAATGTAAGCCATTTTTTTTAAAGAACTACTGAATATATCATCCCATGGGCCTTTGAATTGCGGTTTACATTCGATTGAAATTATATCTGAACGACTGACAGGCCTAATGACTAAATTGACGCTGAAGTGTCGTTTATGCACTATGATTTTTGTAATCGATGGAGACAATAGTCCAGAAGAAATGAACTTAAATACATGTGTAGTGGCTGGTACAATAGTCACTGGATATGGACACGATCAATTTAACTAACAGTTTTAGTAGTCTGACAATGGTATAATTTTGTTGTCATGGTAACACAACAGCAACATCATAAACATTTTGTCAGGATATAATAGAACCCTTCAAAATCACGCAAATTGGCAATGTTATAGGTAATCCGGTCTCGGAAGGATGGAGTCAGATTGATAGTTTTGGTAATACTGACCGATCCATCCAGGTTCATAATGTTTCAGATTTTTTTAAAGTAAGTGGTAAATTTTATCAAATAAATCAAGATATAAATAGGTAACATGTAAAAGTCAAACCTAAAACAATCAAACTCAAACATCATAGTTAAACCTAAAACGCGTAATAGGTTCATAGATATTTATCATACAATATACGAATATAGAAACGAAAATATATACTACTAAAGCTCATTCATTTACAGAAAGACTAAAATTAATATTAATACAAACAAAAAAAAAACTATAAATTATACATAATTCTATTTTCCCTTGCTTTCGATCTTGGACATTTAAAAGGTTTTACACCTCTGCATTTAGATACAGCTACTGGAAGCGATAAGTAGATAGCATGCGGTGGGCGCCCAGCACTGCGATCCAGCACAAAGTTAGAGTTCGCGTTGCACGAAATTATTATGAGGGGTGGGAGGCGCACGCGGGGGGCTTTGTCTTGGTAACGCCCACATGACCAAGGTCAATGGCGTCTAGCCCGCTCTTAAGAGTGAACTTCTAAGCAATCGTGATCTATCGTCGACTATATCACCGTTTACTATCATAAGATAGAAGCAAAGCAAAAGCCAACTTAAGTAAAAAAATACCGGTACGAAGACACATGACACACAAAAACTAGTTTGTATTTAATATTACACTAGCTTCT
Organism: Tholera decimalis; assembly: GCA_943138885.2. Taxonomy (NCBI): domain Eukaryota; kingdom Metazoa; phylum Arthropoda; class Insecta; order Lepidoptera; family Noctuidae; genus Tholera; species Tholera decimalis. Next base: position 17,141,797 of record OW964561.2, read on the forward strand.
GTCCATGTCTTCGTTCGCGTGGGAGGGTTTTCTCGCGCAAATCCCGATCCCGTGGGAGTTCCTCGATAAAAAGTAGCCAATGATTTATACCAGAATGTCAACTATCTACTTACCAAATTTCATACAGATCCGTTCAGTAGTTTTTGCGTAAAAGAGTAACAAATATTCATCCATCCTCGCAAACTTCCGCATTTATAATATTAATAAGAAGTAAGACATAATATGAAAGAACAATGACCGAATTCCACAGTGCCGTTATGAATTCTACTTAAAATATCACTGTCAAATAATAAAACAAGAGCAAACTGAGTTTTAAAATAAGAATGCATTTAACACGATACATTGCTATTAGTAGATCATAATTTTTTTATGATCTGGTTTCACGTTGGAGGTCAATAGCTCAAGTCCAAGGTAAACGTATAATTGTATAATGGTTCTATTTCTTAGTTTGAGTTTTTTTCTCTGTTTTATAGGCAAAGGTGATATTTTTGTTTATGTACTAAATTATTAGCACGTGCCCGCGACTAAGTTCACCTACATTTATTTTTATGGAAATTTTCTTCCTGTATCTTGCTCCTTTCCAAACTCTGGAAACTAAATTTCGTCAAAATTGGTTTAGCAGTTTAGTCGTGAAAGCGTCACAGATATATAATACGCACGTAACTCAATTCCGCAAAATAAAGCCCAAAACCTTGTACAAAGCAGAAATGCCGATGCAGCTTACTTGAATAATATTTTGCGGTTGAACAGTAAGTACAGTTATAAAATATCTTGCGCATGTGAGGCTTACTCAATCTTTATTCACTGCTAGCGACTTGGACCGGCTTTGCAAGGTTTCGTTCTGCTAATTCACATAAAACATGAATAAATTATACACATAAACCTTCCTCATAAATTATTCTATCCATTAGTGAAAACCGCATGAAAATATATTTAGTAGTTTTTGAGTTTATAACGAACAAACATACAGACAGACGCGGCGAGAGATTTTATTTTATAACATGTCAGGATTAAAACTATGTTCAATATCTCGACATATTATTATCTCTCTCCTTACTTTTATTATCTGCTTTTGTTTCTTTATGACATGTGATTTATTATTTTATATTATTTAAGTTAATAGATCACCCAAGGGTACTTGCAGCCGTTTGTTGCCCGTGGTACTACCGGTGGTACTACCAGTAGTACCACGGGCAATTTTTTTTCCCCGTGGTACTACCAAGCAGTCCAGTAGTACTACGGGCAAAAATAATTTACCCGTGGTACTACTAAGATTTTTATTTATTTTTGTAAAACCTTTTGTAAGAAAATAATATTGGTGACATTACAAGTTCAAATTATTTACACATGTCATTTGCTATGCTAGATCATTCCTATGTATCATCTATGATCATTCCGATTCAAAATTCATAATGCATTAATAATTATTTTGAAATGAATTAGCTAAACAATTTTCTAGCAAAGGTCAAATGTAGATGGTGCTGTATCAACTCCGCGAAAATGTGTGAAACAGCCATGAAACAGCTGAATCTAAAATAACAATGATTAAAAGAAAGGGCGGCAATGTTCTTATTGGCGATGATGGTCATCAGTACTATAAATTAAAAGATTACAAGAACTTTTCTTCGATATGGAGGTGTTGTATGTTTAAGAAGTCAAAGTGCTCTGGAAGTTTGACTATGAAAGTAGGTACGTACGTAACTAATTCTTTAATATGTAATTATAAAAACCTAGTTACTGATTATTTCATTATAGGACCAGCTAATACTGCAAAGGGCATCACACGGGTGTGAACCCAACGTAGCATAAAATACGATAGATATCGCTTTATCAAAATCTAAAGAGAAAGTTGAAGTAGTGATAAGCCACGAAAATACCACGATTGTACGACAATACATTATATAAATTGGGTGCAACGTTTAGGAGAAAATGTAAAATTTTAATTATTCAACAACGTTATTTACCGAACGGGCGCGCGGATTGTTGATACTTTTGCAGAATTGCTGAACAGTGTTTCATTTCAATAATTTGTTAGATAATGTAGGTTAGTTTATTCGTATTTGTTTTATTTTGGTACCATTTATGTATATAGTTATTAAAATACGTGTGTAGTCTATATTTTTACGGTTCTTAACGTTGTGTAGGCACAATTCAATTTATTTTTATGATATGTCAATAAATAGGTTTTTAAATAGTTTAAGTAATTTAACGAGTAGGTGTATATATTAGTTTACGTGTTTTCTACCTATTAAAGTTTCTTTTTTATGTTCTATTGATAGCTATCTAATGATAGCCGGGACTAACGGCTTAACGTGCTTTTCGAGGCACGATGGTATCACACCGCAAACTTCCAAACTCTGGGCTACTACTGAGATTATATTTTAGCTCTTATTGGCCCGCGTGAGTCGCGCTTGGAACCACTTGACCAACAGGCCAGTTCTTCCTGTTCTTTTATTTAAAATATTTATTAAGTGAATCAATTTTAATATAATAGGTGGTTAAGTATTACTAGGTGAGATGTCTTTAGATGTTATTTTTTTTTTAATTTGTAGTAATTGGATTAGCAAGTTTATCCTATCGATTTTTTGTAATTTTAGTTAGTAGGAAACGTAGGGTCGGAATTCAAACAAGTCGGCATAAATTTAAAAGGACTGTTATTTTTCACATGACCAATTACCTATAAGTTGCTCTACCTATCTATATTCGGATGCAGGGAAAACTAATACATACGAAAACAAAAATAGGACTAAAAGTATTTTATGCCGAAGTACTCTAAATCTATTATAATATATTATATATTATAATATATACAGTAACTAGTTTTTTTATAATTACATATTAAAGAATTAGTTACGTACGTACCTACTTTCATAGTCAAATTTCCAGAGCACTTTGACTTCTTAAACATACAACACATCCATATCGAAGAAACGTTTTTGTAATCTTTTAATTTATAGTACTAATGACCATCATCGCCAATAAGAACATTGCCGCCCTTTCTTTTAATCATTGTTATTTTAGATTCAGCTGTTTCACACATTTCCGCGGAGTTGATACAGCACCATCTACATTTGACCTTTGCTAGAAAATTGTTTAGCTAATTCATTTCAAAATAATTATTAATGCATTATGAATCTTGAAGTGGAATGATCATAGATGATACATAGGAATGATCTAGCACAGCAAATGACATGTGTAAATAATTTGAACTTGTAATGTCACCAATATTATTTTCTTACAAAAGGTTTTACAAAAATAAATAAAAATCTTAGTAGTACCACGGGTAAATTATTTTTGCCCGTAGTACTACTGGACTGCTTGGTAGTACCACGGGAAAAAAAAATTGCCCGTGGTACTACTGGTAGTACCACCGGTAGTACCACGGGCAACAAACGCTTGCAGCACTGTCTCTCTTTAACGATGTGAAATTACATCCAAACGTTTTTTTAAGGATGGTAAATCTAGGTTGTTCCGTCCGTTACTCTTTTGAACAATTCCGCAACCCTGGCAAGCCACGGCTCCATTGCGGGCCCCGACAATTTATATCCAAAGGTTGTCTTTGAAAGATCGCGCTAGTAATTAGGCCTATTGAGTCAAACAATGTAATTTTTATTTATTCATATTTGCCGTTACTGACGTGGTACATAATAAACAGTACCTGTTCTCGATTACGAATGTTCTAAAAATATCATATTTATAAAAAATACAGTGCAAACTCGATTATCTATTACTCGATTGTCGGTAGGTATTCATATAATTAATCGATCCAAGAAAAGGGCTTTGTTCATAATATTTATTATTGCACAATATTTTTCACAGAGCAAAACATAATGTATTGATTGCAAAACCGATCGTTTTACTGCTCTAAGAGAGCCGTAGGGAAACCAGTACCATACAAAAACACAGAAACCGTGCTTCCGTCCTCGCCGCCGAGGCCCACCACGACGTCCCCTGTAATTGTCCGACCCTTGCCTGAGCCAGCCCTCGACGCTGAGCCAATATCCTTAAAGTCCCCTTATAATAATCATGATCTGATCCTGTCTGTCCCTAGCTGCCACCCCCCCCCCTGCGAGGACCTAAGCCGAAGTCCGTACCACCGTTTCTTCTCTTAGCGTGTACTCGCCTAGTTTCATAATAAGACTTGGCTGGAGGCTTTAATTAAGCATTATGCAGCCAAAAACCTCAGAGGTTGACCTGCGAGATGCCACACAAATAAAATAGTACTCCGGATAATCGCTAATACTTATAACTGAGTTCCGGATAATCGAGTTTCTAGTAGAAGTCCAGTAATTAATATAAAACTCACCTGTACGACATTCCACTTAAGTTATATAGGTACATTCTCCAACTGTCACTGCGATGGAAATAGTTATGTCCACAAGTGACGACAGAACTAAGGACTAAACTGTTCAAGGCAGTTAAGGATGCTCCTAAGACGAAGCTCTGAGTCCAACCCCAACAGCTCATGGGACTTAGAATAAGCAGGGCTAAGAGTAAGCCATCAGTCACAAAATCACTTTTCTTCCTTATGTCTTTTGGTATTTCTGGCAGTTGTGCCATGACTTTTACTTTCAAGGTCTTGTAAAACCCATCCTCTTTGAATGTGAATGGTTGGTTTCTGGGCTTTTTGGCTTCCCTTTTGTAGTAATTTGGAAGTAAGGTTTCTGCAACGCCTTTGAGGTGATGTGTTTCGAAGGCCTCGGTTATGTCCGTGCCCTGAAAAACATTGAAATAAAATGTTTTATGTGCTCGAATGTAATATACTTGACCTAATATAGAATTTATCAATAAACTTAAATGTCAGCTCCAGTATTGAAAAGATTCTTAAGATTTTCCTACCTCTAAACGTGAGGGCTGTTAATTGGCTGTTAGTCCTCCATACTTATTAAATAAATAAATGAATAACGGTTATTTATTTTAATTTGGTTTGTGTTTAAAAATGTAAATTGAAGTATATTTTATACTGTTAATTTATTTATTTTTATTTTTACATCTTTAACTGCATAATCATATTCCTATAAATTATATTCAGTAATTTGAGCCAAATTACAGTAGTAAAATTGAGGCCGAAGTCCTCAAATGTTCAATTTCTCATTACTTATTAGTTAAATTACAAATGACAAGGTACTCATGGAAGACAAATGGAATTGACAATTTATTAATATAATCAACTGTTGTTTCCTAAATAATTAAGGGAACAAGGTGAGGCTTGTTGTCAAACGTAGAGCTGTTATTAGGTTTATTGTGCTTGTGGTTTATAGTACTTAGACTAAATTAGTCTGGTTTCACTTCAAACAGATAGGTTCATTATTAATATAACAATATAAGCGATTAAGATGTTTTCTGGAACTGAGTTTGGTAGTTTTATTTTCATACATTAATCATTGTATGAAATATGAGCGTGTTTCAGAACCACACCTGTTGCTATTGCTTGCCATGACTAAACCGACCCCAATTTATTTTAAGGTGATAATCTCTTGCACGGGCAAATAATTCTGTAAGAGTCTATCTGACTAAGAACACAATGTTCCTTCGTAGACTTGGGCCAATTGTTGTTTGGGTTTTATCTTGCAGGCTACCTCTGAGTTAGGCACCCCCTGTGCCTTGTGTACCTTGGCTTCGGGAATCATCAAGAGTGACAAGAGTGTGCCTTGCTCGGTGAATCTTGGAGATACACTTTCGCCAGAGGCTGCTGAGAACTTTAATACTCTTCAACTCGGCGGCTAACTGGTCTGCGGGGATTTTTACTCCCCCCGAGATATCTAAAAGGCGAAGGAGGAGGTGATCAACGGTGATTTATTTTAGTCGGATATGAACTATTTGAAACTAAAATGTGAGCTGTGAGCACACGGGCCTCACGGTCCGAGAGTTTCGACCCCGAATGTCTCGAAAATATAGTAATCACCGAGATTACCCTATTCGTGCTGTTTGAGGTTTTCTGCAGCCGCAACGGGAGCGCTAGCACAACATTATGAACTGGAAAGATTCGAAAATGCGAGAGTATTGATACAAGTTGCGTCCTACACTAAAGGCCATCTAAGGAAACAATTATTGGTCTTTGGCCATCATCACGCACCAAGCGATGAGGATGAATTTTTTTAGATGCTTTATTCTAGTTTTGAGTTTATGTAGTTACTTTAGTTTAAATATTTTATTTTTATTTTTATTGAAAATAGAACCTATAAAGCAAGAGCAAACAGGCATCTTCTGGAATCGCTCGTTCCTTCGTAGACCTCATCTATCGCTTACCATCAGGCGAGATCGAGGTCAAGTGTGGGCTCAACCAGAATACAAAATTGGCCAAGTGCGAGTCGGACTCGCCCATGAAGGGTTCCGTGGTAACTATAATAAATATAATATACTTAATATTTTAATTGAAAAAAAAAAAACAAAAAACCTTAAAAATTTCTTAAAACTAGCTCATTTACAATTTTTACAACTACGCCAAATAACTTTGTTTTTCATAATATTTGTATGAATTACAAAGTTATATTTGCGGTTTTAGAAAATATACTGTATCTCAAAAACTGCCGACTCGATCTCGTTCAAACCAATTTTGGTTGAAAGTTTACATTAAGATCTACAATATATGGTTTTTTTTAGATTTTTCACTTCATTATTATAGAAGTTAGAGGGGGGACACACACATTTTACCACTTTGGAAGCTTATATCTTTTAAACGATTGACTTTATGAAAAAGTGGTTTTAGAAACCCTTATATCATTTTTAAAGACCTGTGTATAGATACCACACACGCATAGGCTTCATGAAAAAAAAAAAAATTTTCAGTTCTAGTTCCATGTATGGGGACCACCCTTTATTTTAAATTATTTTTAAATTTTCTCTTAAAATCGGAAAGCGGGTCACAGAATACATCTATCTACCAAGTTTTACATGTATAGTCCTAATAGTTTCGGAATAAAATGGCTGTGACATACGGACGGACGGACAGACAGACAGACGGACAGACATGTCGAAACTATAAGGGTTCCGTTTTTTGCCATTCGGCTACGGAACCCTAAAAAGAAAGAAAATGCTTTACGCGCCGCCACTGGGAGAAGAGCAGGTGGTTTTTTTTATTGGTAATAGGCCTGCGTTTGACCATCATCTCACCTGATGGTAAGTGATGATGTGGTCGGAGATGGAGCACGCTTGCCTAGAAGTAACCTACTCACTCTTGACTTTAAGACTCCCAGGTTATAGCGATCAGGAAACACAGACTCCGGCAGGGAATTTCACTCCTTAGTTGTACGCACAATGAAAGGATTCCCAAAACGTTTCGTGCGTTTGGGTGGGATGTCCACCCATACGCATGACGACGTGCCATTTGAATAAGTACCTTTCAAAAATGGCGGTTGAAATCTATAGTAATATTATAAAGCGGAAGAGGCTGTTTGGTTGTTTGTGTGAACGCGCTAATCTTTGAAAGCAGTGGGTGGATTTGGGTGAAATTTGGTACGGAAGTAGCTTGAAGCTTGACTTTTTATCCGACAAAAGAAGAAAGTTAAGTTTTTATTGTAATAAAGTCTACGGGACCGAAAGCCCCGTATGACTGCTACTATTGAAATAAAATTAATTGTCTGAGCCGCCCATGACACATGAATAAAACTGTTATTTTACCGTCACGGATTGTATGAATTCGTAATAGACTTGATATGAACTTAAAATTGTACTGGTGTTTCTTCTCTGATTAGTTAGCAAGGAAACCCAGCGCTTTTCTCACCTAGTTTAAAATTTATGAAAAAAGAAATGAACTGTATAACATTGTTATTTTTGACCAATTCTCAAAATAAATATAATTTATTTGTACGAGCAAACCCGTACATTTTGTATTGTTTCGTAATAATGCTGACGCTTGCACTCACGATGCGGTGCATCGCGTTCCATTTGTTAATTAATTACTTTAGTACCAATAAATCCGTGTAACAGTAAACATCGTTTTACTAATCAAATTCCCTAACCTGGGTCGCGGTGCGGTACTCATAACATTTTAACATTAACAAACAAGGTGTAAGGTAATCACCGTACATCTTTATGGTCCTTCGAGATCGAGAGAGGATCATTAACGCGAGCAATCAGTGGCAATTTGTGTCAGTTCGTGTGAGTGGTTCCGTAGCAGCAACAGCGGTGGAGTTGCAGTTCAGGGAGTAAACAGTAGTCTTGAGCGCAATCAACATACCCACCAGACAGCAGAATCAAAGTAAGATCTTTCCTTTTTTTGCTTGACCTAACAATATGAGTCACACAATGGAGAATCTGCTGGCCAACCAGAACCAAATCATGGTGGCCATGAACCAACTATTATCAAACTTTAAGAAGGATGGTCAGGAACGCAAAACTCCTGACTACATCAAACGTAGATTGGAAACTTTAGACTCCTACTGGCAGGAGTTTCAATCTAATCATGATCAGTTGAACCCCTTTAGCAACAAATCGATTGAGTATTTTGCATTGAATCACTATCAACAAACTCATGCTTTCTATCTTTCGACGCGTGAAACTATTAAAAGTGCAGGACCTCCGTCTATTTTAAGACCCGCAACACCGTTAGCCGGTACACCCAGGGCTGACGTGGACGGGACCCTTAAGAACAGGAATCCCGAGGAGAGCGAAGCTACGACCTTTCTTGAAACGCCGAAATTCAAGTCTCAGGGCACCAACAGCAAGTTAGATGAATTGCTGAAGAAGCAGACTATCAACTTTAAGGCTTTCCATCGAACGGTGGCGAACATCAAAGTCTATGCTATAACTGAGAAATGGGAGTTTCAAGATACGTTGAAAACATTGGAAACAAGGTGGTCGGTCATTGACATGCTTCACTGGGAGTTAGAAGGGGAACTCGACGGGCAAGATGATTCGTATGAGGACAAGTTTACCTCGTATGAAATTACGTACAACAATATGAAGAAGTCTCTGAACAGCAAATTGTGGTCTGTATCACACTGAGAACATTCTACACCAAAGATGGAAGTGCCTACGTTTAATGGCCATTATCAATACTGGGTATCATTTAAAGACTTATTCACGGAGGCCATCCACAACAATCCGTCGCTCTCTCCAGCTCAAAAGATGCAGTTCCTTAAAGCTAAACTGAAAGGAGAAGCCGAGGGTTTAATACATCATCTTCCGATTAGCTTTGAAAACTATTCAACATGTTGGGAAATCCTTAACCATAGGTACAATAACAAACTATTTATATTCACCTCACACATGAATACTCTAACCAACCTTCTGGTCATGCAACAACCTTCAGTCCACTATGTAAAACGCATCCACGATACAACCATTGAATGTGTGAACGCTATAAAGAACATGGTAGCAGACGTAAGCACATGGGACCCCGTAATTTGCTATTTGATGTCGAACAAATTAGATGCTAACACATATTCTGAATACATCGCGTCTCTTAAGCAACCTCGCGAACTGCCCATTTTATCGGACTTTTTGAACTTTTTGGAAGCCAAGTTTACGAGTATGGAGTCATCGCGGCGTAAACAAGATCAGAAATCTCCAAATTCCAATGCAAAATCATCTAAGGATAACAATCTTAATAACAAAAATATCAATCGTAATTGGAAACAATCTTATTCGAGCAACAAAAACGTATCGAAATCGAACGGAAAATTTCCTAACACACGAACTTGCCCATTATGGAAAAATGGTCATGGATTATTCCATTGTGAACAATATATTGGATTGTCCCCAATCGACAAAAAACAATTTGTCGTTGACAACAAGCTATGCGAAAATGGTCTTTTTAGCCATAAAGGCAAGGAATGCATTTCAACAAAACGGTGCCATGAGTGCGACGGAAGTCATAATACGATACTTCACGATGCGTTTGCGCAATCCGCAAAAACATCACCTAACCAAGCAATACCTAAAGCAGAAAATGCCCGTACTTCGCCTGAGCAAAAGCAGCAACTTAGGACTCACGTGGCTCAACAACGTGATGTACCGGAAACATTATTGTCCACAGCCGTGATTAAGGTCCAAAAATATGATGGATCTTATCCTAACATGCGAGCTTTGATTGATCAGGGCTCCCAAACTTCACTCTTCACCGAAAATGCGGCGCAACTATTGGGACTTCCCCGTCAACGATGTAAGGGCGTAATAACCGGTATAGGAGCCAGGGATAATGCCTGCAAAGGAGTTATCAACATAAACTGCTCATCAAGAAGAGCGTCTTATTCCTTTAATACTGACGTTTTCATCATGAATAGCTAAACAAAAAATGTGCCAACTTATACCTTTGCAAAGCCCACTTGGTCTTACTTAGAAAACATAGAACTTGCAGATCCCGACTTTTACGTCAGTCGTCCGGTAGATATTTTATTTGGCGCGGACATATATTCCAACATTATTATGGAGGGAATCTGCAGACTTGAACAAATAACACCCATTGCTCAACAGATTCGGCTTGGGTGGATCCTGTGCGGCAACGTAAACACACTGCAATGCAATGTCGTACAGTTTGATATTGACCAGTTACAAAAATTTTGGGAAACGGAGAAAATTGCAGAGTCCACTGCGCTTTATTCAGATGATCAAGAGTGTATGCAATTTTACAGCTCAACAACAAACCGATTGCTAGATGGAAGATATGTAGTAAGGCTCCCTCTGAAAACAAATTTACAAGAACAATTGGGCTACTCGAATTCAAAGGCCATAGCACAATTTAGTCATTTGGAACGTAAACTAATTAAAAATGAAAACATCGCAAAAGAATATAAAACATTCATACACGAGTACCTAGCGTTAGGAAATATGAAACCAGCTATTTGTAACTCGAAACTCGAGTGTTTCTTGCCCTATCATTTTATACTACGTGACGATTCGACAACTACTTCACTTCGAGTCGTTTTTAACGCCTCATCGAAAACATCAAGTGGCCAAAGTTTAAATGATCTGATGCACAAGGGCCCAAATCTGCAACTGGACCTTCAGTCATTGCTACTTAAGTGGAGGCAGTACCAATTTGCCTTCACTGCAGACATCGAAAAGATGTTCCGCCAAATTATGGTCCATAATAAAGATCAGAGTCTGCAAAAAATCGTATGGGGAGATAGTCCCAGAGATAAACTACAAGAATATCAGCTGACCACGGTCACATACGGGACAAAAGCGGCTCCTTTCCTCGCAATGAAGACGCTGAAACAGCTGGCGGACGACGAACGCTCCAAATATCAAGAAGCATCTTAAGTCCTCGAGGAGTCATTCTACATGAATAACCTACTCCATGGTACTCACAGCGTATCAGCGGCACGCCAACTTCAACAAAAATTAATTGAAATCCTGAAACGCAGGGGATCCAATCTAAGAAAATGGGCTTCTAATGATCCGCATTTACTGCACGATGAAGTCCCATGCCAACAACAAAGCAAAAGCTTTCGACAGCCGGAGTCTACCAAAACATTAGGACTTCGCTGGAATCCTGTCAAGGATAATTGTACGTTTGAGTCAAAAATTAACTCAACAGTGTTATCCGATATCTCCAAGTTTTTGACCCCTTGGGGTGGCTCACACCTACAACAACAAAACTTAAAATTATATTTCAACGAATTTGGACTTCACAAATTCAGTGGGATGAGCAGATACCTGAAGATATTTTTGAAGAATGGAATAAACTTAAGGCGGACATCGAGCAAATAAGTCAGGTTCAAATACCAAGATGGTTGGGCACAAAACCCGACCAAAGAGTCGAGTTACATGGTTTCTGCGACTCGTCAACAAAGGCATACGCCTGCGTTATTTACTGTAAAGTTTATAACGAACAAACAAGCATCATATTGGTGGCCGGAATATCAAGAATAATCCCGGCTAACAAAAACATATTGTTGCCACGATTGGAGCTTTGCGGCGCTCATTTATTAGCTAAACTCATGGCTAAGGTCAAGGCTTCTTTAACTGACTACAAGATTAATATTTACGGCTGGATTGACTCCACAGCAGTACTGGGGTGGCTGCAAGGAGATCTAGGCCGTTGGCAAACTTTTGTTGCCAACAGAACACGATTCACAATGGAAATCATGCCTTCTGCCTGCTGGCGATATGTCAAGTCTGACGAAAATCCTGCAGACTGCGCAAGTAGAGGCGTATCGATGTCGCAATTGATTCAACATCCATTATGGTGGCAAGGGCCATCTTGGCTACAAGCAATTAAAGCCGAGGAAGGAAGTAAAGAAATAAATTACACAACGACATTGGAAACCAAGGCCCAGAAGTAAGTTAACACTGTCATGAAACAAACAGAAGACGACAGTATAATCATGAACTTGTTGAAAACTCACAGTTGTTTTACCAAAGTTGTACACATTTTAGCATGGGTGTATAGATTTTTAACAAGCAAGCAAAACAATGCGCAGACTTCTTATCTTACGCTAGAAGAGATAAGAAAAGCCAAAATGAAGATCATAAAGCAAGTACAACAGCAAGAGTTTGCAGAAGAAATTAAAAGCTTAAGAGAGAAAGGAAAGCTTAGCAATAAAAGCAGAATACTAAATCTAAATCCATTTTTGGATGACTTTGGGCTTCTTCGTGTCGGGGGAAGATTAAGACATGCTCATATTCATGCAGATATGCAACATCCTTTAATTATTCCACAACGAGGACGTTTAACAGAACTTCTTATAGAACATGCACACAAGCTTACTTTCCATGGCGGAGCTCGCTTGACATCGGGATTAATCCGACAAAGGTATTGGATTGTAGGCGGAAATGAAGCAATGAAAAAGCAAATACGTCTATGTGTTAAATGTAAAAAGCTAAGTCCTAACAAGCATAACCAAATCATGGGTGACTTACCTGCAGCGAGGAGCAATCCCTCTCGTCCATTTGAACACACTGGATTAGATTTTACTGGGCACCTACTCCTTAAAGCCAACAAGGGCCGTGGCATAAAGGCCACAGAAAGAGACTTAAGGACTAGGTGGCAGTTAACTCAGAGAATTTTCGCTGACATCTGGAAAAGGTGGCGCTCTGAGTATCTAACACAACTAACAACAAGAAGCAAATGGCGACAGCCTCGTGATAACATAAACCTAAACGACGTAGTCCTATTGCACGATGACAATTTACCTCCTGGAAAATGGTCTATGGGTAGGGTCGTCGATCTACATCCTGGAGCAGATGGATTAGTTCGCGTTGTCAGCTTAAAAATCAAGAACGGAATTCTTAATAGACCAATTACCAAAATATCAATGTTACCTGTAAAACAAAATCAATCAGACTCGTCTGAAAACATCCAGAAAGAGTTGAAAACAAACAGCGAAGAAACAAAACCTCAAAGGAAATCGAAGAGAGTTAGCGTTACTACATTGTTTACGTCTTTATTATTTTTCATGACAATCCTAACAGGAGTACACTGCGATTTCCAATCAACAAGATTTAGGCCTAATCAGAGCCTTTATTTTGATAAATTATCTAACACGCAAATTATACGGGACGAGTGGAAGCTTATCATCTAGATAGATAGATAGATAGAATACTCTTTATTGTACACCAATAATATAAACAAGCACTTGATTTACAATAATGCAAAAAAAAAAAATGGTTACAATGGCGGTCTTATCGCTGATAGCGATATCTTCCAGACAACCTTTGGATGGACTTTAAGAACATAAAACAAAGAGGGGAGGAGAAAGTCAGTGTACTTACTTCAAATATATAACATACACAAAAAATAACTAAAGTAGTTAATATAACTATATATATAGGTATATATAATACAATACAATACATAAATAAGTATAAATAAATATATGTGTTTCATATATATAAATATGTCATAAGGAAAGAAATACAAGGTAAAATCATAGGAGTGTATAAAAATGATTGACAACAGAGCTTTTAAAAGCAGCAAGTGACTGCGCTTGTCTAACTGACAACGGCAATGCGTTCCACAGACGAGTAGCCTGCACCGTATACGATGAATCATAAAATTTTGTGGAATGCGCAGGCATTGAAAGTGTCAAATTTACCGATGATCTCAAATCTCTAGTATGTGTGTCATGAAGGAACTTAAAACGTTCTTTGAGGTAAAAGGGAATTCTTGGATTGAACAGAATATTGTAAAGTAATGATAAAATATGCGCATTCCGGCGAAGACGGATAGGCAGCCACTTGAGCTTAATACGAAACTCAGAAACATGATCGTATTTGCGCAAACCAAATATGAATCTGATACAGAAATTTTGGAGTCGCTCAAGCTTATCTAGCTGCACTTCAGTGAGGTCTGGAAAACTTGCATCAGCATAGTCAAGAATAGGAAGAAGGAGAAATTGGGCGAGTGCAGTTTTAGTGGCAATTGGCAGGAAATTGCGCAGTCTACGCAAAGACCCCGCAGATACAAACAGTTTGCGACTCACTTCTTGTAACTGGGGACCCCAAGACAAGTCCTTATCTATGTAAATACCCAAGTCTTTCACTACATCACTATAAGGTATTACTGCACCATCAAAAACAATTTGGGGAAGGTTCATCCAGTCAATTTTGGATCGCATTCTAGAGCTGCCAACCACAATGACTTGGGTCTTCGCAGGATTAACCTTCAAACCATGATCCAAGCTCCATTGAGAAATACGTGCTAAGTCATTATTCACAATGATCACTGCCTCAGACAGTTCATCTACGGGAGCTTGCGAATAAATTTGCAAATCGTCAGCATAAAGGTGGTAGGATGAGAGAAGTTCATTAGAAATAGAATTTATAAATACAGCGAAAAGAAGAGGAGAGATAACGCCCCCCTGTGGAACGCCGGCAGTGGTATTGCACCAAGAAGATGATGAATCTTCAATGCGAATACGTTGTCGGCGGCCACACAGGTAACTTCGAAACCAATCAATTGCTGTTGGAGATATGTTAAGAGAGCGGAGTATACTGAGCAGGACATCGAAATCGACAGTATTAAAAGCGTTGCTGAAGTCCAGTAACGAAAGGACCGTCAACTTCCCATTATCCATACCTGATCTGATATCATCAGTAATTTTAACAAGAGCTGTGGTAGTGCTATGTCCTGAATGAAACCCGGTGTTCAGTCCTGCAATTGGCCAGTGCAACGGTAACTGGACGGTCTGAACTTGTCCACGGTTCGTGGAGCTATAAACGTTGCTTTCAACAACAAAGTACTTACAAAAGGCTCTTCGGCCTACAACCATATATATAAATAGTTACAAATAACACTCACCTGAGCTGTAGACGGCAACCAGGGTCTGTTTGATCACGTCCAAAGTGTTTGTGTGTATAATGAGGTGAGTAATTGAAGCGTGTGATGTAAGTTACGTGTTCTAGGACGTTCACAAGGCGTCAATCTCCAAATGGCGCGGTCCAGATCAGCATCACACCCAACTCACACCGGATTGAAGTTAATTTTCACTACTTATTTCCACCAAATGCGCGTGCCACGAGGTGGCCACCAACCGGCGAGGAATCCCAAAATATCCCGGGGTTTTCGTCAAACGGGGATTACTAATTCAACCAATTGATAATCGCGACCCAATTATCGGTTGCACCAGGCGATTCCAAACGATATTTCACCAATTATAATTAACTCAACAGGTCCGCCGCGGACATTTTTTCCAAGAGAGGTCTATCTGTCAAGTCAGAGAGGTTATGTCAAGCCACAGATAATTAATGTTGTCAACCAAAATATACGTTCGGTTCCACATATCGGACGGAACATCTACCCCCCCCCGGACGGGCCTACCCGTCCGCTAATCAATTGGAAGTCTTGACAAGGTTGCAAATTCAACACAGCTTCAATGCGGCCAAATACCGTAGCTAGTTCCTTAAAGGTGAGAACGGTGTCTCCCAACAATCTCCGCCAGCGTCCCCTTGCCGCTTTCACCGCGGCCCAAAAAATACCCCCCCAATGGGGGCAGGCTGGCGGGTCAAACAACCAAGTGACCCCTCGGCGGGCCAAACTATTACCAATATCAACCTGGCTCTCATTAAGGAAGGCGTATACCTCCTTCAAATAGTTACTTGTACCCTTGTAATTCGTACCGCAATCAGACCTAATCAAAGATAACCCACGGCGAGACACAAATCTTTCCAAGTCGCCTCAAAGGCCTCTGTCGAGAGGCAGGTTACCAGCTCCAAATGTACTGCCTTGGTTGACAGGCAGACAAACACACAAATAAGCCCTAACAATCCTACTATTACGAAGGGTGGACGTCTTCAACAAAGGGGGACCAACAAAATCCATTACGACGCCAGCAAAGGGCCTCGCTTCATTAACGCGATCAGCCGACAAAATCCAAAATTCTCGCTGCAGAATGGCCAACAGCGCATTGCAGCCGGCATGCGAGTTCTTAACGTGACGATCAGTCACCAACAATTGAACCAAGTGGCCCTCCTTGGGCAACAAAAGGGGGTGACGGGCCCCATAAGGAAGGCTAGAGTGCCTCAACCGTCCTCCAACAGGGTTTCCCGAAGTGGCTCGTCCCAACCAAGTTTAGTTATAACAAGGGCAGGAGCACAAATTTTAGGGTACGGACAACTCACAAGGGTGATTTCAAACCAGGTCCTTCCCTCAACAGTGGTGTCAGCCGGTTCGCCGATTCCCCAAATCTTGCCTGAAAGGTCGTTCACCTTCAGGCCAACCTGTCCCGCTAACCAAGACGACAAAAGGCAACCCTGGACTCCCGTGTCCAAAATGACACAGGCCACAATCGAGTCACCCAAGGGTCCCCAGACCTTGACCGAGGCCGTTGGCAACAAACCGTCTTGATCGGGGGGGTCCTTTAGCGGGCAGGCGTCAATCTCTTAGTGATGCCTGGGCGGCGACTGATCGCCGCTTCCAGGCTGCCTTCGTTCACGACGAGGCCAACAATCAAAACATTCGTCTGCGCGGTGTCCCGAGCCTCTCGCCATCACTGGAGGGGCATATCCCACCGGATGCCCGAATGGCGGAGGGCGCGACTCCAGCCGGGGACGTTCCGCCAACGGAGGGGAAAGGCAGCGGCGCCGACCCGGCCACTGCTGCCTAGCAGCCAATGCGCGTTCTCCCTGACGAGGGAAGACCAAATGGCGCTCGTGGGGCTCCCGTTCAGCTTGCGCGGGGGGTGGAGTGCGGCGTACAGAATCGCGGGTCTCAGCCCGGTGCTCGTCTCCGGGGTACCCCCCCCTGCGCGAACCCCCCTCAGAAGCTGGTCTGCTGGAGCGGTTCGCGTTGGCGCACAAAATCTCCAAGTGGGACCCTTCACAAATTCTACACGGGCGGGGGTCGGGGCAGTCCCGATGAAAGTGGGTTCCCAAGCACGAGAAGCAAAAACGGCGTGCGTTGACAATTCGGCGGCGGGCACTTACGTGCAAATTCAAAAAATCCGGGCAACGCGCCATGACATGCCCCGTTGCCTTACAAAAGTCACAATGATAAGGACTCCGGGCACCAGCAAAACGGCGGGCGGGGGGAACATCAACTGGCCCCCTAGCCCGAGGACTCCGGGCGCCAGCACTCGGACATGGTTATACCAGAACCTTTTAATGTGGTTATGGCAAACCAAACTTTGTCACGGACATCCAGATCCTGAAACTTGACCAGTATAGGTCGAGGCTTTCCGGCACTGCTCTGACCGCCCATTCTGTGGCATCGACGAATAGCAGCAACGGTAAAGGTGTCAATTTTCAACTTTTCACGGAACACTTCAGCAACCACTAACGATGTCTCCTCTTTGCTGACCTCTGCAACACCATGGATAAGGAGCATCTTCCGACGACCCCTCATCTCCAGTGAATCAACATCTCTGGCAAGGGCAGCCATTTGACGCTGGAGACAGCCAAGAGACTCCATAACAAACTTCTTGAATGCCGTGTACTCCTCTGCAAGACTGTCCGAGCTGCTGCTGGATGAAGTGTTCGGTGTGGATTTGGTCAACTCAGCCTCAAATTTCGACATTCTGTCATTAAATTGTGCCATCAATTCAGTGATTGACCCCTTGAGTGAATCCATTTTTGTGTAAGTTAGTTTTGATAATAATAAGAGTGCAATGAAGGAAATACACACAACTAGCAGGTAGTAGTATTAGTAGGCTCTATTATTCATATAAAATTGTGCAGAATAACAAAATATTATAATAAAAATCGATTTTTGTAACAGAGCAAAGTTATTTGTGTGCCACTCTACCAACTACCTCCCAAAAAAAAAAAAAAAAAAACATCTACTACGATATGCAACCATATTGGGAAGGCATAACAGCTCTCAACAAATACACGAAGTCCCTAGAACAATCATGCAAAACAATACGTAATATTATGAACTGTGATATCATATTATTACAGCTGGTTCAAGGCTTCGGTGAACTTGAGTACTATAACCAGATGTTGCTCGGTCAGCACTCGAACGAGCAGCGCGCTAGACAGCGGCGCGGTCTTATCGACGGTGTCGGATATCTTGCGAATAGCCTCTTCGGGGTATTAGATGCGAGATTCGCCGAACAATATCGCAAGGACATAACGTTATACTATGCGACAATCAACGTCATATTGCCTCTTACTGGAAAAACCAAACATCGATCATAGAGGTTGAATATAATCTTCTCAAACGAACAGAGCAAATCATGAACAGACAACATAAAATGGTTTCCCAACATATATTTACTATTGAAAAGGCGCTAAACCAACTTCAATCTGAAACACAAAACATGTCTATTGTAAACGAGCTGACTGTTGGAGCCATTATAGGGAGTAACATGCTACATAACTTGAAATCATTACAAAGCACCTTGCTGACTGACATCTGACCGACATCACTGACATCTATCACGGTCAGTTTAATCCACACCTTTTGACTCCCGTTCAATTGCAAGATCAACTGAGTGCCATCGCTAGTCAGCTCCCAAAGGACGAGACATTGCCTGTAGACAATGTGCAAATGGATTTAAGGAAAATATATAAGCTTCTTAAAGTGAAGGCCTTGATGCTGGAAGAATACCTCATCTTTGAAATCAGACTTCCTCTTATCAGTAGAGACACTTTTGAGATATACAAAACATTTTCCATACCTCAAGTCAAAGGAACTGACATGGTTAGCATCCAACCAATATCAGATTATGTAGCCATAAACTTGAAAAAGGATACCTACTTAACTATGACAGAGAAAACATTAACATCATGTCTTATATCAGATGCATATCTGTGTCATATTCAGAGACCTATTTATCATCTAAATGGAGATAAAGATTTCTGTCAGACTAAAGAGTTTGAGTGTGAGACAAGGATCTCTCCCTGTAAAAACAGCTGGTTTGAAAGTAACTCAATTAACAACTACATTTATTTTTGTTGCGATCAATGCTCTTTACGTATAATGTGCGAGGATCAAGTTGCCAGTCATCAGCTGACCGGAGCGGGTCTTGTTGCTATAGACAATGGGTGTATTATTAAAACGCAAGCATTTACTTTGATTGCACATAGACAACAGTCTAACCAACTGAACATTAAACCTGATGTTTACACTCCACTGATACCGCCGATAAATCATATTATCAACATTACGATCCCGTATCTGATATCCATGAATGGTTCAAAAACTGACCAGAATCAAATGGATTTAGCAGAACTTGGCCAGCAAATTAAGATCTTGAAAGATAATGCTGCTATAGCCGAAGGAATTTCTGTTCATGATATACACCACTACACGCTGATATACATGTTCGTCGGCATCGTGGGAATAGCGGGACTGGTGTACGTGTGGCGTCGCGTGCGCGCCTGGAGCGTGCCGGCCGCGCCGACACCAGCGCAAGCACAGGGTGCGCCCGCGTCTCCTTGCAATAACAATGACAACCTGTGCGTGATTCTCGGTGACCGAGTGTTTTATCACAGTGTTAGTGAGTTAAATGACAACAATCAGAGCAGTGTTTCTAATCTCAATAGTGCGCGAGTGAATAAAGCTACGTCACCTATTTGCGTTCGTTAAGTTTAATGATGCGTTCAGAGACAGTACTTACTTTATAATTAATTAAGTCCCTTTACCATTATATTGTATCAACATTATTTTTGTATAACATTTAATATTGTTCTATTTTTATTGAAACTTTGTTTTCAAATATTTTGATCTTGGATCTGATAACATTTATTTTGTATCTTGTTAATTTCTCCTGTAGGGAGTATGTACGAGCAAACCCGTACATTTTGTATTGTTTCGTAATAATGCTGACGCTTGCACTCACGATGCGGTGCATCGCGTTCCATTTGTTAATTACTTTAGTACCAATAAATCCGTGTAACAGTAAACATCGTTTTACTAATCAAATTCCCTAACCTGGGTCGCGGTGCGGTACTCATAACATTTTAACATTAACAAACAAGGTGTAAGGTAACCACCGTACATTATTCAATAATAGTTTTACAATAAAGTATTAAATGTGAAATACCTGGTGAAGTCTATAATAACAGCGTTGAGGTCTGTTACCACTACCTACGATGATTCAGTATTATTTGTTGTAAATTCGCAGTTCACAAATGACAGTATCGGGTCTCAATGTGATAGAAACGGAGCTCGTAGCCATTTATCGAGATCGGATCCCTGCCCGGCACTGTAGTGGTCATTTATTTTCGTTCGATGAAAGAGTAAAACTATTTAATATTTTTAGGGTACCGTAGTAAAACAAGAAACCCTTATAGTTCGCCATGTCTGTACGTCTGTCCGTCTGTGTTAGGGTTATCTCTCAGCGAACTATTGATGCAGTAGTTTGGTTATAAAATCCGGTATTTTTATTTACATATATATAGGAGTATAAGCAAATAGGGGTGGTTTGGGTTGTTCGAATTCATTTTTCAATTCAGGTATCCGTTAGTGAAATATTTAAGGACATAGTCATATGCCCCCTCTACTAAGCAAGCCATTAAATTGGACACTTATGTGAAAAGTATTCGCAATGTTAGTATACATAAATAATTAAATTAGACGGAACACTTTCACCGCTAACTAGACTTACGAAGGTAATGAGTGATAGTCGTCAAACTTGTAAAATCTAATCCCATGAAAAACAATACTTGTCAAAAAAACCAAGTCTCGCAACTCAGTTCTTCTACCGTAAAAAGTTGTGAGATCCATGTAATACCAAGTCGGTTATTCGATTATTCAGGGACCTTCCGTCTTAAGTTGTTACGTAATTATCTACCCTAACAACATCTTACAGTGACCATATCAATATTAAAAATCTTTAACGTTTTAAATAAATAGATTGACTCGGCCATCGCATGAAAACAAAATATATCTCACAAGTAATACATACATATGTATATAAATTAGATTGTTTTTGCGATTGCCAAGTCAATCTATTTATTTATTTATTTTATTATTTATGTACACACAGTAAAATACATTAAGATAAACATAATTATAATATCTGAGTACAAAGGTACTGCTTATTTCTTAAGAAATTTCTTCCAGCAGACCTGCGAAAGGAGAAGTGAAAAAGAAATCCCATAAAAAACAATACTTGTCAAAAAACCAAGTCTCGCAACTTAGTTGTTCTACCGTAAAAAGTTGTGAAATCCATGTAATACCAAGTCGGTTATTAATTTATTCAGTCCCTACTTAAGGGACCTTCTGTCTTAAGTTGTTACGTAATTCTCTAACCTAACGACATCTTATAGTGACCATATCAATATTAAAAATCTTTACCGTTTTAAATAAATAGATTGACTCGGCCATCGCATGAAAACACCATATATCTCACAAGTAATACATGTATAAGTTAAATTGTTTATTGCGATTGCCAAGTCAATCTGGCGACAGGCCCGTTGGTATAGTGGTCAGTGGCCCTGACTGCTATGCGCAAGGTCGTGGGTTCGATTCCCACCTAGAACAAATGTTTGTGTGATGAGCACGGTCATTTGTTCTTTAGATCATTGAGGTTGACATCCTTACACTAGTTGGTAGGTGACTTACCTATGCCTACAGATTTGAGAAATTTCCATACAACGGAAGAACTACGATTATTGAATTGGTCGTGAAAATAGCGTCTCTTAGCATCTTGACATAGATGACTGCAGCAATTACGTAATGATTTGTTATAAGAGAGATTCAGCTCTGAAGGTCTGCGCTTATATCTGCTCTTAGCTTTATCCCTGCGAGCCATAAACTCTTTAATTTGTTGCGTTATCCATGGTGCAGGGTTATGTCTAACTTTGACACGTCGCCGATCATATAAGTCGAGAATGGTTGCATTAAAATAATTCACCTTATCGTTGATGTCATCGTTCTCAACCAGAGGGATTATACGTTAAAGATTTTTAATATTGATATGGTCACTGTAAGATGTTGTTAGGTTAGATAATTACGTAACAACTTAAGACAGAAGGTCCCTTAAGTAGGGACTGAATAATCGAATAACCGACTTGGTATTACATGGATCTCACAACTTTTTACGGTAGAAGAACTGAGTTGCGAGACTTGGTTTTTTTGACAAGTATTGTTTTTCATGGGATCTCATTTCTTTTTGTAGATAGTCCTACTTTTTCCTTTCCGCTACCTTCTACTTGTTGTATACCAATTACCAACAACGACTTTTCTTAAAGCCCTCTCTCTGTCTTTTTTATTCCGTTGACCATTTTACAAGTTACCTTTGAACATATTTTTTTTTTATATAAAGATTACTAGCAATGTGAGTAGAATTCACATTAGCAATCTTGTTAACCCCTCCAACTAAGCTATATATGCTTGTGTCTGGAGTGGGTTCACGGCAATAGTGTAATGGGTGGGGTTCGAACCTGCGACCTCTCGATCACAAGTCTGATACCTTAGCTTAGACCTAGATACCTATCTACACCTATTATTCCATTATATTATACATAATTATATACAGGTACACTGATTAATTAACTGTAAATGTAACTTTGTAATCCCATATAAATATATGGGATTACAAAGTTATTTATGCAGTTGATGTATCTAGAAAACTGGACCGAAATTGAAAAATATTTTAGTTTTTCCTTGATTCATACACTAAATACTAATTGTTCTCTAAATTTGAAGCTTCTATGTCTGTTAGAAGTGCCTTAGACTTTTGATGATCGGTCAGTCAGTGAGTGACAAAATCAAGAAACTTTGACTCGTTATAATTCTTAAACTACTGGTTCAAATTGAATGAAATTTGAAATATACCATGTTTATACAATGCCTGCTTGGTTACTGAAAAGACAAGCTTCTAGTTTTATCCACAACAAAGTTATACGGGGTCGAAAATGGCCTGAACTGTTTCGAGAAAAGTATGGTACGGCCGTGCCGCTTTTTGCTCGACTTGATGGGGGCACTGCCGTGCCCCCAGATAATAAATAAACATTTAGTAAGTTCATGACATTGATAACCTACTGAACACTACGCTGAGCACGATGACTCCCGAATTTGTTCATTTTTTAAGCACTTATAAATGTATTGGGATTTAGAATAGATAAATTGGTACGGTATGTCCACGACTTTTGTACTTAATTGAAATGAAAAATTACTGTAATATTATAAATGTAGTCTGGATAGCTGTTTAAAAAACTGAAATTTCAATTTGAAAAGGTACGCAACTTGGCAAATGGGTATAAATCTACCTGGATTCTGTTCTTGAACCTTTTCTTTGCATATCCGTCCTTCGTTCAACAACCGGCTTTGCTTGTAAAAACAAGCTTTACTTAAAAACAAATTAGTGGAGGGTTTTATGACTCATTGTTATTAAAATCTTTAATAAGTTGTATATGTTATTATGCACCGAATAAATTAAAAACAGGAACATAATTTGTATGACATTTTATACCAAGTTAATAAATATAATTAATTCATACGTCAAATAGGAATCATGGATTTTTTTTATTATTTTCTAAAATATACTTATAATAAACATAAAACAAAAAGTTATAAAAAAAAGTTAAAAGTTATTTTTTTATATTCCACAACTTTCACACAACGCCATCTAGTCCCAAACTAAGCAGAGCTTGTGGTATGAGTACTAGACAACTGATAAACATACATATATATTTCTAAATACATACATATTATAGACAAATTACACCCAGACAAAGAACAAATGATCGTGCTCATCACATAAACATTTGTCCTAGGTGGGAATCGAACCCACGACCTTGCGCATAGCAGTCAGGGCCACTGACCACTATACCAACGCTAAGATAAGCTAAAATAAGCTGTGTTAGTACGTAAGTTATGATATTGCATTTTTTTTTCTCAAGCTTATCAACCAGCAATATATTAAAGACACACAGTATATGATAAAATTAAGTAACAAACATAATACGTTGTTCACGGTTTACAATGAAGAGTAGTTAACAGTTATTTATCATTATCATTAATATTGCTGCTACTAGAGCTAGAAAATATACGAGGTAGATCATTTATTAAATAGGTATAATAATTAAATCATAGTTAATATTTTAATAGTATACCTTAGTAACAGAAATCCAATAGGACCCTCCGGGATGTGCAGAAACAAAGTCAGTTAAATCGTACAGGCTGTCATGTATTCTCCACAGACCTTCGGCGCCATCTTGAATTTGTTTCCCTTTCAACCAGTTTTGGGCTGATTTAGGTATCACTTCCCTCAGGATCGGGTACTCCAATCGCGGGAAACTTATCTGATGTTTTTCTGAATTCGGCGCCATTTTGGCTTGTCTCTGCGAATAAATTAGATACAAATTAGATACGTATAATAAAAAAATAAAATTATTAAAGACAAAAATATTTATAATAAAAAGTCTTGAACTGTTTCTGTTTTTCAACAATGTGTCAGGTCAGGGTTTACAAATGTAAATGATGTTATATATTTATGTATAAGGTAATGTTAAGGTTAATGTATTTCCAACTTTTTAGTTTTTTGTATGTATGATTTATTTATGTTTCTATGTTAATAATTTGTGTATTGTCATAAAAAAATACATTAGACGTTGAAGCCATGATGTAATGGATAAGTGGTGTGTATATATATATATATATAGATAGATAGATCGGTATATTATTAATCGGTATATTACTTATTTAATAAAGACTTAACAACTAAAAAGACTGACACAATGGGCGGTCTTATCGCTGAAAACGATCTTTTACAGAATAACTTTGGATGGATTTGACATAGAAGAAAATAAATACGTGGGTAGTCCACGGTGTATATAAACAATAATATACAATCAATAATATAAATCAATAATATAAAAAAATCTCAAAAAATGTATATGAATATAAAAAAGGAGCTAAGACATATATAATCTCTCCTCTTCTTTTTTTTCAATTTTCATCTTTGTTACCAGAGTAATCTCCTCTAGTTTTCATCTCTACGCAGATGACTTGCAGCTTTACCGACATTTTACTGTAGCTGACGCGGGTTCTGCAATTGCTGCAATGAATCATGACCTGGCTTGCATCAGCGTTTGGGCTAAGTTATTTGGTTTGCAAATTAACCCAACTAAATCCCAGGCCATAATCATTGGCAGCAGATTCGTTCGCAGTGCGGCTGTTGTTGCATCTCTGATGCCTTTATATCTCGATGGTGTTCGCATTGAATATACCGAAACCGCTAAAGATCTGGGTGTAGTTATTGACCCAATCTCTCGTGGCGTGCTCAGGTCAATGAGGTCAGCCGAAAGGTAAATTTTTCCTTTCATTCGCTGAAATGCCTTCAAAGTCTTCTTCCCTTGAAGACTAAAATTTCTTTGGCACAAACACTTATTCAGCCGATTATAGATTATGCCGATGCCTGCTATTTGGATGCTACCGAGGAGCTATTAAACAAGCTTGAGCGCTTGCAAAATCTATGCATTCGCACCTTCGCAAGCAACTCAAGTGGCTCCCTATCCGTCTTCGCAGGAACACTAGGATTTTGTGTCTCCTCTTCAACATTCTACACAAGCCGTCTTACCCGTTCTACCTGCGTGAGCGTTTTTCTTACGCTCGTTCTAGCGACGTACCGTGTAGATCCATAGATAAAATAAATAACTAGATGTGGTCAACAGACGAAATTATATCGGAACCGTGTGTCTCCAGTTAGGCGCTGGGCGGGGCAACAACTACACATGCAGTTTAATAAAATCAATAGATACGCACTCGCGCACACACCCGCATTTCTTAAATCAGAACGTACTATACAATCAATGATAAACCTTATTCCGTCAAACACAGCGTGTATTTACCATGCACCGTAGAACTTACCCACACAAAAACATCAGTCGCTATCGTTGTGCTATGCAAAAGCAATTTATTTTACATATACGCTAGTGATTGACTAAATCGGAAAGTTATCGATTCTTCCATTTATTATTGTACAATTTTTTTTGGGCACCTGAAAATGAACCAAATAAAAAATGGCATGTCCAGAAAATATTATAATAACAATAAACATATTATGAAGAACATAACATCACATAATTATGATTAAGTACAACTACTAAGTATTAAGGGCTACCCTGGCGCTTTCGACTTAAATCTTAATATTTAATTATCATAGTTGTTCAAGACTGCAATAGGCCAGCCAACGGTAACTGGACGGTCTGAACTTGTCCACGATACGTGGAGCTTAACGTTGCTTACAATAAACAAAGGCCTACTTCTACTAGGCTTCGGCCTACAAACCATACAAATTACAGGTCTAACCACTAACCTTCTGTGCTGGGTTCTCCAAGCTTCGACCTTCCCAAGGCCACGCCCCAAGTGTGGTATGTATGTAATATGAGATGAGTAATTGAAAAGTGTAATGTAAGTCAAGTGTGTGGACGTTCACAAGGCGCCGTCTCCAGATGGCGCGGTTCCAACTCAGCATCACACCCAACTCGTTTCCACCAAGCGCGTGCCACGAGGTGACGCAATAAGGCGATATGTTCCGAGAAATATCCCTGGATTCTCGTCAATCCGGGAGTACAAAGTTCAACAATAAATAATTCGCGACCCAATTATCGGTTTCAACAGGCGAATCCAACGATATTTTACCAACAAATACAATTACAAGAAGGTCCCGACGACCGGCATTTTTTCCAGCAACGGAAGCAAAGTCTATCTGTCAAGTCAGTAATGTCAAGATCAAATTTCTTTATGTCAAAAAAGGTACGTTCGGAAACACGTCGGACCGAACATCTACCCCCCCCCGGACGGGCCTACCCGTCCGCTAATCAATTGGAAGTCTTGACAAGGTTGCAAATTTAACACAGCTTCAATGCGGCCAAATACCGTAGCTAGTTCCTCAAAGGTGAGAACGGTGTCTCCCAACAATCTCCGCCAGCGTCCCTTTGCCGCTTTCAACGCGGACCCAAAAATACCCCCCCAATGGGGGCAGGCTGGCGGGTCAAACAACCAAGTGACCCCTCGGTGGGCCAAACTATTACCAATGTCAACCTGGCTCTCATTAAGGAAGGCGTATACCTCCTTCAAATAGTTACTTGTACCCTTGTAATTCGTACCGCAATCAGACCTAATCAGAGAAGGTAACCCACGGCGAGACACAAATCTTTCCAAAGTCGCCTCAAAGGCCTCTGTCGAGAGGGAGGTTACCAGCTCCAAAAGTACTGCCTTGGTTGACAGGCAGACAAACACACAAAAAAGCCTTAACAATCTTACTATTACGAAGGGTGGACGTCTTCAACAAAAGGGGACCAACAAGTCCGTTACGACGCCAGCAAAGAGCCTCGCCTCATTGACGCGATCAGCCGACAAAATCCAAAATTCTCGCTGCAGAATGGCCAACAGCGCATTGCAACCGGCATGCGAGTTCTTAATGTGACGATCAGTCACGAACAATTAAACCAAGTGGCCCTCCTTGGGCAACAAAAGGGGGTGACGGGCCCCATAAGGAAGGCTAGAGTGCCTCAACCGTCCTCCAACAGGGTTTCCCGAAGTGGCTCGTCCCAACCAAGTTCAGTTATAACAAGGGCAGGAGCACCAATTTTAGGGTAAGGACAACTCACAAGGGTGATTTCAAACCAGGTCCTTCCCTCAACAGTGGTGACAGCCGTTTCGCCAATTCCCCAAATCCTGCCTGAAAGGTCGTTCACCTTCAGGCCAACCTGTCCCGCTAACCAAGACGACAAAAGGCAACCCCGGACTCCCGTGCCCAAAATGGCACGGACCACAATTGAGTCACCCAAGGGTCCCCAGACCTTGACCGAGGCCGTTGGCAACAAAACCGTCTTGATCGGGGGGGTCCTTTAGCGGGCAGACGTCAATCTCTTAGTGATGCCTGGGCGGCGACCGATCGCCGCTTCCAGGCTGCCTTCGTTCACGACGAGGCCAACAATCCAAATATTCGTCTGCGCGGTGTCCCGAGCCGCTCGCCATCACTGGAGGGGCATATCCCACCGGATGCCCGAATGGCGGAGGGCGCGACTCCAGCCGGGGACGTTCCGCCAACGGAGGGGAAAGGCAGCGGCGCCGACCCGGCCACTGCTGCCTAGCAGCCAATGCGCGTTCTCCCTGACGAGGGAAGACCAAATGGCGCTCGTGGGGCTCCCGTTCAACTTGCGCGGGGGGTGGAGTGCGGCGTACAGAATCGCGGGTCTCAGCCCGGCGCTCGTCTCCGGGGTACCCCCCCTTGCGCGAACCCCCCTCAGAAGCTGGTCTGCTGGAGCGGTTCGCGTTGGCGCACAAAATCTCCAAGTGGGACCCTTCACAAATTCTACACGGGCGGGGGTCGGGGCAGTCCCGATGAAAGTGGGCCCCCAAGCACGAGAAGCACAAACGGCGTGCGTTGACAATACGGCGGCGGGCACTTACGTGCAAATTCAAAAAGTCCTGGCAACGCGCCATGACATGCCCCGTTGCCTTACAAAAGTCACAATGATGAGGACTCCGGGCACCAACAAAACGGGGGGCGGGCCGAACATCAACAGGCCCCTTAGCCCGAGGACTCCGGGCGCCAGCAAAACTGGGGGGCGGGGCGATCATCAACAGGCCCCCTAGCCCGAGGACTCCGGGCGCCAGCAAAACGGGGGGCGGGGGGAACATCAACAGGCCCCCGGGCCCTAGTCCGTCCCTGGTCTCTGGGCTGAGAAGGTAGTGGGGGCGACCCCGTAGCGCCACGAGTGTTATCCGCAAACCGACACTCGTCTTCCAAAAATTTGAGGAGGTCGTCAAAGGGGGGAAGATGGGTGGCACTATCCCCACCATACTTCTGCTCAAAACGTGACCTCAACTCCGCGGGGAGCAACTGCAGCACTATGTGCACCAACAAGTAGGACCAATGTTCCACCGGTAACTCCAAGCGTCTCAATGCGTTGGTCGCTGAGACCAACGGGTTCAGTAAGTCAGTGCGCAACGTCGACGTGCTGACAATAGCCGGTAGTCCCAAAATTTGGTCGATGTGCACATCAGCCAGGCAGCGCTTGTTCTGATACCGTCGGGAGAGAAGCTCCAGAGCGGTAGGGTAGGAGGAATCCGTCACCGGCAAGTGCTGCACCAAGGCTCTGGCTTCGCCCTCCAGGACAGACAATAAATAGGCCAGCTTCTGGGCAGGTCCGAGGTCCGAGCGTGCATCGACAAGACTTTCAAAAAGATTTAGGAAGCCCAGCCAGTGGTCCAA
Source organism: Tholera decimalis (assembly GCA_943138885.2). Lineage (NCBI taxonomy): Eukaryota > Metazoa > Arthropoda > Insecta > Lepidoptera > Noctuidae > Tholera > Tholera decimalis. The sequence continues at coordinate 17,171,298 of OW964561.2, forward strand.
GCGACCGTCAAAATGTGGCAGCTCCAGGGTGGGCAGCCTACTCAATAGTCCAGGGCCTGCAACAACAGGGGTCTGCGGTTTGGCCGCATCAGGCACCCGGCTCTTCAAAATTTCCCGCGCTCGTAGACATATGACATCCCCCAGGTGGATAATCTGGTCATAGTCACCCAAAATCTTATCGCGGGCTGTCTGATCCATCACCCCCAAATCCACGTCCATGATGTACTCGTTGAAGCACGTGAGCGCAGCATCAGCTGACTTGATCCTCTCAATCACTTGCCCATACCGAGCAAGGGTGAGCTCTTCCAATTCCACACGCTCAACAGTTGCAGCTGCCGATGTGAACCATCTCAACTGTGAGGTCAATCCCGCAGCAGCCTCCCTGACTGCCCTTAATGAGGCCATTGCAACAATCAAATATTAATACAAAACAACAATCAACAACCAACAATCAAATATTAAACAAACAGCAATGACTTGTTAGCCGACCAAATAATTTCAACAAATAAAAATTCAAATTCAATTATTTCAAGTCCAAATCCGACCCTGTACTTATTCCAAGTATGAATCTAGCTTAGTACAGATGGCTAGTTACAAAACAAATAACAACTCAATGTATATATTGTGCAGGATCACACCAACAATTAAATACAACAATTGAAGTATAATATTGAGCCGGAGAATCTCTAACAACAATCCAATAAACAAATAAATGCAATAAGTCAATCCACACCATTCAAGTCCTATTATGTTAGACTATGTGTAATTATTATTTAGATAACCTTTTAAATTCAGATCAATGACATTCAATTATTAATTGCCACAAATACCAAACAACTTTTACAACAATATACCAACTTATGTACCAAATACAACCAATTCCTAAATTCACAAATAAATCTTACCTGTCAATGCAATAAAAGGGGCTACAGTACAAATTACAAATACAACTTCAATTGATTCAACTTCAATTAGATAGCCCGGATGACATGGTAATATATTCAAAACTTATTAAGTTATAAGTTGTGTTAAGTAATTAAACTCAAGTTTTAAGTTTTCAACAATATTCAAAACTTCCAATTAAACCAGTGGATCTTATATTATAAGAGCCGCGCTCTGCTACCACTTTGTTCAAGACTGCAATAGGCCAGCCAACGGTAACTGGACGGTCTGAACTTGTCCACGATACGTGGAGCTTAACGTTGCTTACAATAAACAAAGGCCTACTTCTACTAGGCTTCGGCCTACAAACCATACAAATTACAGGTCTAATCACTAACCTTCTGTGCTGGGTTCTCCAAGCTTCGACCTTCCCAAGGCCACGCCCCAAGTGTGGTATGTATGTAATATGAGATGAGTAATTGAAAAGTGTAATGTAAGTCAAGTGTGTGGACGTTCACAAGGCGCCGTCTCCAGATGGCGCGGTTCCAACTCAGCATCACACCCAACTCGTTTCCACCAAGCGCGTGCCACGAGGTGACGCAATAAGGCGATATGTTCCGAGAAATATCCCTGGATTCTCGTCAATCCGGGAGTACAGTCGGCCAAGAAAGTGGTGTACCACCCTAAGGTTGAATATCGCTTGCAGATTCATAGGTGATAAAGATTAGTTTCGCTTGCAGATCGATCTGACAACTTCTATTGCTGTCTTTGTCTGATTATTGATAACGACTATTACTGTTTGTAACGTGACAGCTGTTCTTAGTTTGAACTTGATGGAACCAATGACGTCGTAAAATCAACGGCGGGGGGCTGTAGATTTTGATGACAAAATTGTATCTACAAATTCAGAATTGTAATCAACAAGTTACATAAAATTGTAAAGGCACAAGGCGAGTCCACAAACCTACAATTTCTGTAAACTTGTAATTACAATATCAATAAAAAACAAGCTAAAAATAGATTTATCCTTTTATTAAATTTCTACAATCAATTTTAAAATACTTATAACAAACAAAAACATAGCATATATAGTAATATTTAGAAGATATTGAAAATTTTTAAAAATTAGAAACGGGTGTAACCGCCGTTGGCCTCTATAACCTCTAAAAGACGAGACCTCATTGAACCAACAAGCCGTGAGCAAATATCGGTTCCCCGCATTTCCTCCCAGATATAATTACAGTGACTAATAAGAGCTTGTTTGGTTCTTTCATTTTGATGCGACCATCGTTGGACCATAAGGCCCCAAAGATTTTCTATCGGGTTGAGGTCCGGCGATCTTGAGGGCCACTGAATTACCCTTACGTCAGTGTGTGAACGAAACCAGGCTCTTACGATCCTCGCATTATGAATTGAACAATTATCTTGAACAAAATCAAATTGTGGCACTTCGTTCTCCGGGTAAACATTACGGACTGTCGGTAGCATTGCATTCTGAAGCACGTCGATATAATTTACAGCCGTCGCTCGAGGAGGTAGAGAACACAATTCTCCTACACCATCCGTACTCATCCAGCCCCAAATATTTACGGAAATTCGACCTGATTCTCTATTTGGGATTACATGATCATCTTTATACCGTGTTGAATTATATCGCCAAAGGTGAAGACGTCCATGCTGACTGGATTTAAACGTTTTTTCATCACAAAACACTGTATTAGACCAATCAAACTCTAAGTGCTCTCTGGCGAAGTTCAGACGAGCAAGTCTGTGAGCATCCGTCAAATATATTTTCTTGGCGTAATGCCTGTGGTGCAACCCCATGTAATGTAGATGATTCCTTATTGTTTGGGCACTCACATCGAACATCTCCGCAAAATGTTTTGTGGGCTTAAAACCATTGATTTCATATTCCCGTCTCATGAATTCTCTATCGTTATTGGAGAGTGCAGGCCGGCGACCACTTCTTCTGTGATCCAACAAACTTCCCTCCTCTCCTTCACGACGAATCCAAAAGCGGACAGAACGCCTCGATATATTCAAATTCCGGGATATCGCACTGATACTGCTTCCCTCATTAAATTGGGCAATTATTTGTGCTCTTTCGGCAATGGTCAAGTTGGCAGGCATTGAGATGATTTTATATGCAGTTGATTGAAAAATAACACGGAAAATATATCGATTTTTTGCATATATTTGACAAAATGTCAATTGTCAGTTTTCTTTTTCAAATGGAATTCGGTTGTCTAAATAGTTTTTATTACTTTTGTTTGGAAACATTTCAATTGCTTTGTAGAAACTAATGTCCTTTTCATTTATACTAAAGGTTAAAATGTCATGTACTTATATGTGACATATGACGTATGAATACTAAATACATAGGTTTACGTCATGATAATGTTGTCTCTTTCAGTAATATCTTTTTATAACGAACCTTGTTGTAATTTTCGATGACCGGGAAACTAAATCAAAACTGGTACACCACTTTCTTGGCCGACCGTACAAAGTTCAACAATAAATAATTCGCGACCCAATTATCGGTTTCAACAGGCGAATCCAACGATATTTTACCAACAAATACAATTACAAGAAGGTCCCGACGACCGGCATTTTTTCCAGCAACGGAAGCAAAGTCTATCTGTCAAGTCAGTAATGTCAAGATCAAATTTCTTTATGTCAAAAAAGGTACGTTCGGAAACACGTCGGACCGAACAATAGTGATAGGTCAAATAGAAGTTGATGTTAACTTACATTACGCTCTTGATCGGAACATACCAGCCGTATAGGTTGTATAGAATCCTGAAAAGTTAAATGACTGATTTTATGAATGCCCTAAAACATGAGAATAGCTTTCAGTAATAAAATAAAATTTAACCCACTTCTGCAAAAATCAGTTGTAATAACCACATTCAAGTAATCGAAGCGGAACACATGAACTACTTATTATTCCTACTTATATATTGAGTAGTTCCAGTGGCCATCGGTGGTCTTCATCATCAGGTCTACTTCAAAATGGTGCTTTTTGAATGCAACTACACAAGTTACTATAAAAAATACTCAAAACACTACAGGTGTGCCTATAATATTTGAAGAGTTCCCTCGATTTCTCCAGGATCCCATCATCAGATCCTGACCTGGTGACAATGGGACCAATTTCAAAGTATACCCTTTCAAACAAAAAAAGAACTTTCTAAATCGGTTCAGTCGTCTCCGAGTAATCGGTGATCATACATAAAAAATAATAATAATATACGCGTCGAATTGATAACCTCCTCCTTTTCTTGTCGTCGGTTGAAAAACCCCTAAACTATAATAGCAATATTTCATTCGTCAATCGACATTGCTGTCGATAGCCTACGTTAGTGGATCTGCACAAGCACATCACTAATTCGGCGCAAGAAGTGGCGGTCTCATTACGCGATGAATCCGCGTAATACAGTTTCGTATGTTATTATTACATTGCTTGTCCAGTTACTTAGTGACGAACTCAGGTAGTGGTTAAGGAGCAATGTATTTATAGCACAAGTAGTACAGTCGCTCTGATATTTGAAAACAAAAATAACATAGTAAAACCAAGAAATATTTTACGATTTATTGTTTTTCATGGTTTTAAAGACAAATATTGTAAAATACTTGTACTTACATATGGTAAGTGATTCCATGATTCACATAGATTTGATTTTGGCTTCAGTTTTTAAAAGATACCACAGAACAACTCGGCATTCATATTGTTATCACGATCGCCGTCGAAAGCGCACTAGTTCGCGGAGACGGCCACTTGCCTGTGACATGAGCCCTGTGGCCATGTCGCGCGGACACCGATACGCCCCCTTACCACTTCTCCTATATTTTTTATTTCTGTGGTGTAGATCACACCTTAGATCCCTCCTTAAATCTCATCCTCATAAAACTAGCCATCTTCTCTGTCCATGCTGTAAGATTGTGGAACTCACTTCCGCCTAGCATTCGTGATTTAAAAACTATATCTCTATTCAAACGTCGATTAAAAGAGCATTACCTTTCCTCTTAACTGTGTTAATTATTTATGTATATATTTATATTATATGTTTATTACATTATGTATTTATTTAAGTATATGTTATTTTTATTGCATTGTAAGTATGTGTAAGTATATTTAATATTTTAGTTTTAGACTTCACATATTCATATTTATTTCTCTTCTTGTTCTCACACACTATTGTCTACATTTCTTTTTCACTTCTCCTTTCGCAGGTCTGCTGGAAGAAATTTCTTAAGAAATAAACAGTACCTTTGTACTCAGATATTATAATTATGTTTATCTTAATGTATTTTACTGTGTGTACATAAATAATAAAATAAATAAATAAATAAACAATTTAAGGAGAGATAAAGATCTTTTAGCATGTTTTTGAAATACGAAAAGGTTTGTGCTTGTCTTACTGACACGGGTAGATCATTCCACAGCCGTAGCTGCGTAGGTTGAGCTGCGAACGACTTACCAAAGAAATTGGTGGAGTGACTCGGTACCGCAAGCTTTAAGTTTTCTGATGTCCTCAGAGGTTTTGCATGTGTGTCATGAAGGAACTTGAATCGTTCTTTAAGATAAGTGGGGGTTTTAGTGATCTATAATAATATTAGTTATGTTGACTGGGCTATAAATCAGCGTTGACGAGTGTTATGACTACGCTGCCCACTACTCAACATTGCCGAGCCCGCTTCTTTTTCTACAGATAAAATCCATTTTTCTATTATTTGCAATACTGATTGGCTGTATCTTTTGTTATTTTTAATTGAAGGCAATACATTATATTCTTTCTAAAAATAAACTTTACTTTCTATCAGAGATATGTAATTTAAAAGGCAGGTACGTTGTTATTTGTAGATCTTTTAAAACCGTTGTAAATCGCATCGGGCGACCGAAAGCTTGCGAATGAGTGTTTCCGAACGGTATCGTGTTACATTTTAGTAGAGGTAGAAAACACACTCACACATCTGGTAATATTGGTAGGTATTTCAGTTTCCGCCAGAGACAGAAACTATTAAAAAAGACCATAATATGAGAAAGTGATGCAGAAAGGAGATTGCGACCCTCTATACTGAGGAATACGAAACAAGAAGGATTGGTATTCGACTGCACCCGTTGAGATTTAAAAGCGATCCTAAAATTGTTGGGAAGAGACTAGGCAGTTGAATACTAGTTAGTTAGCAATCAATCTATATAAATCTAAATACATATTAATACGAGAAACAAAAGCTATGTAGCCCTTATTATGAAAATTACCTAAACGGAGGAGTATGAAATTGGAGACAGTTAAAGTTTATATGCAGAAGAATTGCAGAAAGCTAATATTTATAAAAATAGTGCATCAAAAATATTTTATAATTATGTTCGAATGTCGAGCACTATTAATCATTAGGCTTCATTAATTTTTTTCCACCACCATGTGATCGAAGAAAAAGCACGCTTACCAAAAGTAACCTATTCACTCTTGATTTAAATACTCCCAGGTTATAACTATCAGGAAACACAGTATCCAGCAGAGAATTCTACTCACGGATTCCACTCCTTAGATGTAGTATGATAGATGTTAGTATGCAGAATGAAAGTATTTACAAAACTTTTTGTGCGTACGGGTGGGATTTCCACCATGTATACGAGATAGAATGCCCCTGCCATTCTGATGGAATAACCCATGTTTTTGCTCATGACGTTGACATAATTCCACAAAATCTTGTTTTGTCAGTTTTTTATGACGTCTATGAAATCATAAAAACAATATAGGTACCTAGTAGCAATAATTATATGTATGTAATTGTGAAACCCGTTGGGATTTTGATCAAAACGGTGGTAATGAATTGGTTTCGACGACTAAAAATATATTTGATATTATTTTTAGAAATCTAAACTGTCTGAATTTTTTTTTACCTTGTCCTACTCTTGTAGTTTCTTCTGTCCCGTTTTTGTGCAATTATGAACATTGCCACTCATAAACAAAAAACAACCGAACTCGGAACAAATATGTAGGATTGGAGACTAGCAATATTTGCTTCATGCGAGAATCGAACTAGTGATCTGCAGTAAGTACCACAGCTGCAGTCAATCGCTCAGCCACTCCGCCATCAGCAATTCACATACGGTACACTGATAGTTAAAAAACGAACCATACCATTTAAAAAAAAACTACATTAATAAAAAATAAACAAATACAGAAAAATATGAGATTTCCGATTAGCATTGGTCATTATTAAGGATATTTATTTATTTATAGAGATGAAATAACACATAATTATGAGTGAGGTAGGTCGTATTTCTTTAAGAGCATACTAATTTATGCCCTCGGGTTTACTAGTTTTTTCAGCAAAACTTAAGTGGCCTATGTCACTCTCTCCAGCCCTTCAAATATTTTCATTCGCGTCGCATCTCACGGACTTTTATGTTCTTATGTTCACATTAGTGTAAACGTTCAATATGTATCATATTTTTTTATATAGGTAGGTAATACCTTTTTGGTTTGTTATCGGGGGGAAACCTTCAAAAGGCGCCTGGACTTTTGGGGAAAGACCAGGGTGTGTGGGATTTCTACCTCACTAAAAGACCACTCCGGGACCCTTTATACAACGTGTAACGGAAACCCCATATCTATCCAAAAGGACTGAAGACAACATCTGGTATGGAGTCTCTATGCAAAGTTTCAGCTCAAAATAAGTGACTCACAGAATTGACCCCAAATTATTGGTTTCATATGTTTCTTGAATACCAGTCATAACAAACGTGTCACAGCACTGTGTACATATTGTGTATTGTTGTAAATATTATGTTGTTAATAAATCGTTATACAGCGTGTAACGGAAACCCCATATCTATCCAAAAGGGCTGAAGACAACATCTGGTATGGAGTCTCTATGCACAGTTCCAGCTAAAAATAAGTGACTCAAAGAATTGATACCAAATTATCGGTTTCATATATTATGTTTCTTGAATACCTATCATAACAAAAGTGTCACAGCACTACAAGGGTCAATAACTTTCACGTCACTTGCCAATAACATGATAATTCTGTTCGTTCCTAATTTGAAAAATTCGGCGTCTGGTATCAATGTACTGAAATTTCTAATATGCTCCACACATGTAGACATAGGATTATAAAACCCTTACCATATCGTTTGTTATCATCCAAAGAAGCCGTGCACTCGGTATGTATATGTCGCAGGTTTTTCATAAAATTTGGTTTTTGATCAAAAATCTAGATTTTTGATGAAAAACCGGAAGATGACACATTTTAAACTCAATTTCATCATAAACCTGTAACAATCCAGATTTTTGATCAAAAACCTGAACTAGTTTGGGTTTATGATAAAGTTCTTGTCAAAATCACGGGTTTTCTTTGTTTTATGACAAATAAGTCAATTTAAAAGAGCATATAAAGTCGGTTCGCTCGCGAGCCGCTTTCGCTCTCGGTAGGTTACACTGCATGCTGAATGCACACAGCAAACTCTCCCTAAAATGTAAACTACGCATTTTTACCACGTGCATAAGCCCTATTCTGACATAAGCCTGTCCGGTGTTTGCTCATGCTAGTCCGGCTTAGATCCATAGGAAGCAAGTTATCCAAAACCGATTTCTCCGAAAGGCCACAGGCGCGCCCTGGTACTTGAGGAACGAGGATCTCCACGTAGACCTCAAAATCCCGACTATAAAGCACAAACCCCTTGATTATATCGACCTCCCGATACACACCCTCAAAAGTTTCCCGTTTCCCGAATAACCCGACGATCCCACCACAATCCGACAAGAGAGCAGCAGGGAAACTAGCACTTTAAAGAAATACATAAACAAAACGCGTTCCGTATTCCGGCCTCGCCGGCGAGGCCCATCGCGACGTCCGCGTACTTGTAACGTTAACCCTCCCCAAACAAGCCAAACGAGCCAGCCCACGATGCTGAGCCAGTAGCAATAAATAACCCCATTAATAATAATATGACCCAGCCTGACCCTTTGCTGCCCTCCACCAACGACCCCGTTATGCCGAGGCCTGTACTCCACACCCTCCATTTTCTTCTGATAATATCTTCCTGCGAATTTGATGAACTGGTTGTTGAAGGGTATGGATCAAAGATTCTGTGTGATTTAGGTCAAAAATAACAGTTTTAGTTGATTTGCTGAAAATAGATAGAGGGCCACTGGATGCAAGTAACATTATAGGAAAGGTAATTGATAAGAACGATTAATTCAAAATTGGTTCTTCAGCTGGGGTTCTAAAAGACTGGCTGCCTCGAAACATCTATTCAAATATCAACTGCTGCCTTTAACGAACCTGTATCAACAAATGAACTGAGTTAGCGTGAAATTGCTTCAAAGATGTCTTTATTTGGAGGCCAATGTTTTAAGAAATGCTCGTGCGAAAAATCTAAAGTGCGCTGCAAGACAAATCGATTTGCATGCAAGAAAAAATTGTCTTATGCAACTCTAGATGTCACAAGTCAACAAACTGTTATAATAAATGAAGCATACTAGCAGATATATAAAAAAGCAACCACGTGGTAAACGTTCCTTTATTACATTTTTATTCTCTTTTTTTTATTTTGACTCAGTTTAGTCGTATTTAATAGTTACGAAATTTCATTTTCGCGGCTTATCAAAATCAGATTAATATAGGTACGTGAAATTGAAACATTTCATTTCATAATTGGATTGACGGAGGAGAATATTGATTGGATCATGGATGTAAAATTTTGATAAATAATTAATTGTTTTCTTTCTACTAAGTTTCAAATGATGATGGATTGTTTTATCTATTTTATTTAAATTGATTTATTTGTCATTAAACAAAGCAAACCCGTGATTTTGACAAGAACTTTATCATAAACCCAAACTAGTTCAGGTTTTTGATCAAAAATCTAGATTATTACAGGTTTACGATGAAATTGTGTTTAAAATGTGTCATCTTCCGGTTTTTCATCAAAAACCTAGGTTTTTGATCAAAAACCTAATTTTATGAAAAACCTGCGACATATATACCCTTTAAATTACACGTTGTATAATACTTACCAATATTTTTTGTAGCGTACGCAAAGAAATTTTATATTAAGGCAGTTTTTAGGGTTCCGTAGCCGAATAGTAAAAAACTGGAAAACTCTTATACCGTCCACGAAACCCCGTACAGACAGGGTTTCGTGGACGGTGACATACAGATGTCACAGGCCTTTTATTCCGAAACTATTAAGAAACACACGTAAAACTAGGTAGGTAGATGTATTCTATGAACTGCTTTCCGATTTTTGTACAAAAATATATAAAATTAAGGGATTGCATGAAGATGCATGGAACTGGAACTAAATTTTTTTTTTTCATTGTACCTATACGTGTGGTGGTGTTTATAGACAGGTCATTAAAAATTACATTGAGGTTTCTAAAACAATTTTTTCTTAAGGTCAATCTTTTAAAAGATAGACACTTAAAGGTAAAATGTGTGTCCACCACCCTCTCTAACTTTTCTAATAATAGAGTGAAAGATCTAAAAACATTTGTGCTGTAGATCTTAATGAAGACTTTCAACGAAAATTGGTTTGAACAAGATACAGTCAGCAGTTTTTAAGATATATCGCGTTAATATTACGGTTTTGAATTACCTACATATTTGGAAATCTGTTAAAAGATGTAAGTTTTCGTGAGCTACTAAATCTGACGCATCCATACTTTCATACTAATAATATAAATGCGAAAGTCTGTCTGTCTGTTATGCTTTCATGGCAAAACCAATTTTGATTGAATGTAGCACGTAGGTAGATAGTTGAAGTTACCTACCTGTTTAAAAATATGAACTCCTAATGCGGCTGACATCGGGGATGAAAATCGCCACAAAATAATTAATTTGTCTGATTATTTCTGGTTGCGAACATTGGTACGTTAGTACCTAATATCTTTTTGCGATGAAGAAGAATTATTTATCTGCGATAAATTTAAAAATGTTTTGAGCTGTGTAAACCGTTAAATGTGAAATCGATGTTCTAAAAGGATGAGAAAGCTACCTACTTAACATGGGACAATGATCGATAAATGGATAAAATGACTATTATCGTTGACATTGAAATCTAAATGTCACTGTCAATATAAATATTTATGACAATAATTACCGGTTCTATTAATTATTTATTAGGGCAAAACTGGAAACTACTAATTAAGTTTTATGGTCTAGTTGAATCAAACATTCAATGAGAACTTATATATACTATGTTTATCATCACATTTGTCACATAATAAGTAGCCACGTGCAAGTCGGACTCACCTATGAAGGAAGCTTCTGTAGTAGATTGCAAAGTTTAGCGAAAAATAACTTTGTTTTTCATAGTGTTGTACCTACATATACAAATGACAAAATTATATATGTAGTTTTGAAAATGTGCTATATCTTAAAACTGCTGTCTGTCTGTATCTCGTTCAAATCAATTTTCTTTGAAAGTGTTAATTAAGATATATTATTTAAAACACCGAAAACCTCTCGGGACTATGTTACTAACATCCCAATCAACAACTTTTGTTCTATGACTTTTAAAAATTCGTCATATTTTAGTTCACCAGATTTTCATACAAAAATAAAAATATTTAAATTGAACGCCCTAAATGTTACGGAGCCTATGCGAAACAAAAGAAAGTGATAGTATAAGTCGTTTTATTTTGCTTCGCATAGACTTTGATGTTCTTTTTTTAACGTTAGTTCTTTGCATGGGGAACCCCTTAATCTTTTATTCAAACAATGAGATGAATCTGAATTGGGGTTAGGTGGGACACATCTACAGGATGTACGAGTTTAGTGGGCCAGTATCATTTCGCGGTGGGTGAACATGGAGTTCGTAGCCGAGTCAGGGCTAAGAAGCGATGGCGAGATGATCTGGACTCTTACGCAACCGTACAGTACACAATTTATACAGAAAAAGTTAATAGGAGCTGTTGCTTGGTAAAACCTTGTGCTGCGGGTACCTTGAGGCTCCATAAAAATATCCTTCAATCAGTGAAAGCGAGTGATCACATGACAGCTGACCTCGGTACCTCCAATATAGGGAGTGGAGTAATCGCTGATTCTTCCGTTATACCCATGAACTGGTGCTGTTGCGGGGACTGGCCGCCTTGTTGGCCGCGGTTTGTTATTGTTGTTAAATTCCTTTGAGCTAATAACGTGTTACTGATATGGAACCTGTGACTACCTTATCTGGTACATCTATAGTATTAAGAGCTGCTAATTCCTTCACTTGTTTTAACAATAAAGATGATTTTTAATTCATTTCTTGTGTGACTCAAACGCTTGACATTGCTTTTCAAAGCAAGGATTTCAACAAAACATACAGTTTTTTTTTATTCATTTTCTTTTATTTGCTTCAGATAATGAATGTACAATAGATGTTACAGTCTTAAAGATAAAAGAAGCTATTATCCTGACTTGATCCTGTTTGGGTACTGCAAAAATCCTTACTGATATTATAAATGCGAAAGTAACTCTGTCTGTCTGTGTGTTACGTAATCACGCCTAAACTACTGAACCGAATTTAATGAAATTTGGTACAGACATAGTCTAGAGCCTGAGAAAGGACAAAGGTTGCTTTTTAATGCGTAAAAAGGGCTATAAAGGGTTGAAATAGGAGATGAAAATTTGTATGGAAATTACGTCATTTTTGAAGCAAGAATCTTGAAACTAATTTTTTAGACTTTTGATTATATATGAATAAATACGACATTCAAATAATGTATGAGTTTTATTTTCAAAATAAATTGCCTAAAAAATTTAAAATGCTACCGAAAGCCACTATTCCGCGCGGACGAAGTCGCGGGCACACAGCTAGTGTAATATAAAAAGTTTTGGGATAAAAAATACCAAGAGGCAAGACTTAACTTCGCAACACCAATACTAGTAGACACAGGGAATCTGTTTACCTTAAGGGTCAAAGAGGTCAATAATGACGACAACGAACAGAAACTGACTGACACAGAATCTGTCATCATTATAAGGAAAATCACACTTTGATTGCAGAAATGAACTTCGCCATTGATACTTATTTATATCTAGATCGACCTATCTAGGCACACTTTATAATTATAGTCCTCCCGAACGGTTTCGGCCACTCTCTGCACTTTCTGTTGATTTACTCTAATAGCCCGATGGGACCCGCCAACTTCCAAATTCCTGGTTATTACTGAGAAATTACTTAAAACAAGCCAATGGCATATACAAGCCGATATCTCTTGCTTTAGCAGTCACCCTTGCGAACTCTAGGCCAACGAGACAGTTTATAATTTAGCATGCAAAATATTTTGTTTTTACTAATTTATTCTGATGACGAATTTTTAAAAACATGTAAGCCGTGGTTATTAAATGTAAGGCAAGTGATGCGATTGCCTTACATTTAATAACTACGAAAATCTTATACGACCAATCATAGCTAATTAATGCGCTTTTGTAATTTATTACAAATAGATTTTGTGTAAATTTTCACTTGACAACTGTTCAATTGGACTTAATTGTGATAAATACAGAAATAAACTATACAATTTTTATTTGGGACTCATACAGGCAGATAATATTAAGCCCAAAAAGGATCGGCATGTGCTGGGATATTTAAAAAATTACTAACGCTACGGTTGTATTTTGATAAAATCCGTTGTGATGAAACAAAAAAACAAATACAAAAATGGCGTGAATTTAAATAAAATAATGTTTATCTCTTAAAAAATCACGGTAACTGAATTACCTTGGGAGCTGCAGTAAATTTTTATCATTTGTAAGGTGTTCGCACGTCTTATGCAGACTTGCTTATTGACCGGAAACACGCTAGAATAATCGGAATAATGACTCTGTAATTAGATTCTAAGATTCCAACCGCTAGATAGTCGAAGTACACAAATAGTAGTTTCATAGGTACTAACCGTTTAAAAGAATGGTGAAGGAGCATTACCTGTCACTATAATTGTTCCTTTCCTTGCTATCTGATACATTTGATATTTACTAGTCTATATTTTTGGTATTGTATGTATGTATTTTATATTATTATGTTTAATTAATATTATTTATGATGTTTCTACTCTGACAGCCCTAAATCTGTCTCCTTTAAGTTTTGTCCATCCAAAGGTAGTCTGTTATAATAATACCGCCCATTGTAAATCTACTAGTTTCACTTTTTGTTTCCATGGAAATATTGTGAGGTGTACAATAAAGTATATCTATGTATATATAATAAAACAGTAAAAAAAAGTGTGTCTGTACATTTCATATTTTTACAAAAATAATAATATAGGGAGGTCAAGAAGAATTAAAAAAAGTCTGTTTGTACACGCTAATCTCCGGAACTACTGGATGGATTTTAATGAAATTTGGTAAGTAGTTAGTTCTCATCCTGGAATAACACATAGCCTTTTTATCCCGGAATTCTCACGGAATCGGGATTTACTTGGAAAAATCTTCAAAATCATCAAAATCACGTGAATGAAGTTGCGGGTAGCAGCTAGTAATAAATAAATTTACCTTCCATACCATAATCAGCCATCATATCTCCTTTACGAAAGGAGGCATGTGATCTAGCAGTGCAAACATTACAGGCTGATTATGATATACTATCATGCTATGTAATGCTGATTACTATAATACAACAAGCATATAATGCTCCCGCTGTTAAACATAAGCGGGATATGCGAAAAAGGATGTAAAGTCTCGCAATCCCATGGAAAAGGGGGAGAATCGACCAGACAGGTTTTTTTCTGCCGCTGCGGCAGACGCCCCGGGCGTCCAGGATCGCGAACCGATCTTCGGCCACAGTAGGCGCGGGTTGGCGGACAGCAGGGGTAGCTCACTGTCCGGTAAGGACCAGGCCCGGGTCGGCGACGCGTCGTGTTCCACGCGCGCCTTCAAGAGCTGTCAGCATCAGTGACCCCCGCATAAGGGCATTGCCTGCCGGGGTTGCGGGAATATTCTAACGAGATACCGCGGCCCCGGAACTTAAGGGCAGCCGAAGGAACAGGGTGGGTTTTTAGTCAGTAGAAGTCTGACACTCCCTTCCGCTTAACCGACGAGTATTTTAAAAACGACAGGTATTTTTATTGGAATGAAGTTCCTTATCGCGCGTTGTGAAAGGGGGCTAGACGGAAAAAATTAAGACGAAAAGTTGTAACGACACAATTTGCTACTTAAAAAAAATTATTACAATTCCTTCACTAATTAATCGAAAGGAACTTCGTTCCATCCGGGTATCCCTTGACACCTCTCAAGTTTTTTTTTATTATTAGAGGTTAGTTGTGACGTAAACTCAGTTTTCGCGATACAGGATTTCTAGTTTTAGTTCGTAAGGGCCTCGCAGGTCCAGTGTGGGTACAAACTCTCTCTTACTTACTTGGTACTTAGGTAGGTTATGCTGCTTTTCTCACGTTTTTTCATACACCACCTTCGAAGACGCGGGTAGTAGAGCTAGTAACTTTTATTCTTTATTTAATTTTAAAGTCTTTATTCTTTAACACAGATCCAATCAAGTTAATTCGAGTACCGGGCTGACTGTAAGTATTAAAATTAGGTACGCGAAGGACAGAGCTTGACCATGACCTTCAGCAATGAAGATCACGAGATGATCCTTTAAAGCATATAATTAAAAAAAAAATGCAGGTTATATGCAATGAGCAAACCTCAGTGCTAAAGAGATGATATTTATTTCAATACTACGGCGGATATCAAGAACACAGTAAAATTTTAACACTACTAAGTAACACACTACTAATCTATTCCGACCTCTATTTAATTGAAATTAATTAAACGTTCGATAATATAATGTATAATTTACAATATTTGTACTATAACCGCCTACGATATAAGGAAGCGAATTCCATAGGCTTTATTTTGCTTAATTAAAAATTAAGAAATTAGCATTTTATTCACTTTAATATCGTGTATTTAAATGTTTATTAATTATCATTAGCAAATATTAACATCAGAAATGTTGATTGCGGAGTTTGAGCAAAAACACTACTGACTTTATATAATTTTTTCTATATGATGAAATTTATTGTATTCATGTTGAAAAGTCGAATCGGTATTTGTAAAAATGCTTGTATTGTCAAATAATTCTTGCAGCTGCAGTATTAGATGCGATAGGGCAGCAATGAGGGCAAATAAAATAGAGTAAATTAATAAAGTATAAATTTTAATTCAGTGACTTTTTGTTAAATTAGGTTTTTATATCGTATTTTTTAAATATTTGGTTATCATTCCTTTTATTAAGGCAATTTGTTTCAGATACTACTTTCATATAAAAAAAAACATACTTGTTCATTATGTGCGTCTGTGTTAATGACATCATGTATATTTACCAAAATAATGTGATTAAAATATAGATAAGAATTATTTATCGCGCATTCAAAGTACACGCAAAACATTTCCTACATACCTATAAATAAAAAGGTAAATAAACCAACCTTGCACATTGCAATTCCAAGTGTCTCAGTCAATGTTTTGTTCACAATCACAATAAACAGTAATTAAATAACAATTTTTCAAAAAAAAAGCGGATTTTTAAGTGAGTGCGTCTGCTAATCACCGGCCAGTGGCCCTGACTGCGCGCGCGCACCGATCATGTTGATACGAAACTGGAACGCTTTGCAAAAGTAATTACTTACGTATACTCGTATCTGTGGGTTCTGGTTCGATGATGACTTTGTCTTTTTGTAATGATGATTTTTTTTTATTGGAAACAAGTGTTGTTTAAAACAATGATATAGAATTCGTAGGCCTTGCCAGTAATATGAAGTGCTTAAAGAAGTTTTTTTCTAACTTTTCAAAAAGAACATTTTATCTTCGATTAATAAATAATTACATTACAAATCTTCGATTAATAAATATTATTTCTTGCTTTTTTGTGCGTCGGTTTGTCATTTATGTAGTTACAAAAGCTTTAATGTCAACAATTTATCACCTTTTACAAAATATTATTTTTCCTGATGCAGGGCTGATTATTGTTGAGGAGTTCTCCTGGTACTTCACCATCAGCTCCACTTCACCATATGCATTGTGATGAGCATAAAGTGCTTAACAAACATATTCAAGTAATCGAATCGCAACCTACGAAATACTTATTATTGAGTTGTTCCGGTGGCCATCTGTGATCTTCATCATCAGTTTTTCTTCACCAAATGGTGCTTTTCGAGAGCAACTGCACAAGTTATCTACTACAAAAATACCCAAATCGCTATAGCTATGCCTATAATATTTGAAGAGTTCCCTCGATTTCTCCATGATTCCATTATCAGATCCTGACGTGATGACAATGGGACCAACTAGAAAGTATGCCGTGAATGTACTCGGAATGTACTCGGTTAAAACCGAGTTCAAAAAAGGAGGAGATTCTCAGTTCGACGGAATATTTTTTATGTATGCTCCCCGATTACTCAGAGACGGCTGGACCGATTAAGAAAATTCTTTTTGTTCGATAGTGACCGTATCAATATTAAATTTTTTTAACGTTTTAAATAAATAGATTGACTCGGTCATCGCATGAAAACACAATCTATCTCACAAGTAATAAATATATAAATTATATTATTTAATACGATTGCCAAATCAATCTATTTATTTATAACGTTAAAAAAAAATATTGATACGGTCACTATAAGATGTTGTTAGGTTAGATAATTACGTAAAAACTTAAGACAGAAGGTCCCTTAAGTAGGGACTGAATAAATTAATAACTGACTTGGTTATTACATGGATCTCACAACTTTTTACAGTAGAAGAATTGAGTTGCGAGACTTGGTTTTTTTGACAAGTATTAGATAGATAGATAGATAGATAGAATATACTTTATTGTACACCAAAAATTGGAACACACTTACATAACCTTATTTCTATAACTTTGGTTACAATGGCGGTCTTATCGCTGAGAGCGATATCTTCCAGACAACCTTTGGAAGGACTTTAAAAGCTTTAATTGAAATTGGGGAGGGCTAAATTAGTGTACTACAAATACTCATAACGGAAAAAAAACCAATTGAAATATATAAGTATATATATATATATAAATACAATACATAATTATATAAAATATATAAATGTAATGTGTTCTTTATCATCGTGTGGAGAAAAACAAAGAAATAATCATAAATTTGAAAGAAAATGATTGGCAACCGAGCTTTTAAAAGCAGCGAGTGACTGTGCTTGTCTTACTGACACCGGCAATGCATTCCACAACCGAATAGCCTGCACCGTAAAAGAATGGTCGTAACATTTAGTGGAATGTGTAGGCATCAAAAGTCTCAAATTTTCCGATGATCTCAAATCTCTACCACGTGTGTCACGAAGGTACTTAAATCGTTCTTTGAGATAAAAGGGAGTCGTTGGATTGAAAAGAATACTGTAGAGTAGTGATAAAATATGTGTATTCCGGCGAAGGCGGATAGGCAGCCACTTGAGTTTAATGCGAAACTCAGAAACATGATCATACTTGCGCAAACCAAATATGAATCTGATACAAAAATTTTGGAGTCGCTCAAGCTTATCTAACTGCACTTCAGTGAGATCTGGATAACTTGCATCAGCATAGTCGAGGATAGGGAGAAGAAGAGATTGGGCAAGCGCAGTTTTAGTGGCAGTCGGCAGGAAATTGCGCAATCTGCGTAAAGACCCCGCAGAGGCAAACAGTTTGCGGCTCACTTCCTGCAACTGGGGACCCCAAGACAAATCCTTATCAATATAAATACGAAGGTCTCTTACTGAGTCACAGTAAGGTATAACAGCTCCATCAAAAACGATTTGGGGAAGGGTCGTCCAGTCAATTTTGGAACGTAGCCTAGGGCTGCCAACAATAATGACTTGAGTCTTCGCAGGATTAACCCTCAAACCATAATCCAAACTCCAGTCAGAAATACGCGCTAAGTCTTTATTCACTATCTTCACCGCCTCAGACAATTCCTCAACGGGAGCTTGTGAATAAATTTGCAGATCATCAGCATAAAGGTGGTAGGATGAGAGAAGTTCATTAGAAATTGAATTTATAAATATGGCGAAAAGAAGAGGAGAGAGAACGCCCCCCTGCGGTACGCCAGCAGTAGTATTGCACCATGAAGACAATGAACTTTCAATGCAAATACGTTGTCGGCGGCCACACAGGTAACTACGAAACCAATCAATAGCTGTTGGAGATATGTTAAGAGAGCACAGTATCCCGAGCAAGACATCAAAATCAACAGTGTTAAAAGCATTACTGAAATCAAGTAAGGAAAGGACTGTCAGTTTACCACAGTCCATTCCTGATCTTATATCGTCAGTAATGTTAAAAAGAGCTGTGGTAGTGCTATGCCCTGGACGAAACCCGGATTGGTAAAAATTAAGGAGTCTGTTTCTACAGAGGAAAGCACTAAGCTGGCTATGGATAAGGCGTTCTAGGACTTTGGAGAGAAACGGTAAAATGGAGATAGGACGGAATTCAGAAAAAGAAACAGGATTCCTTTTTTTTTGGAAGAGGGGTTATTTGAGCTTCTTTCCATAGAGATGGAAAGACACCAGAGGATAAGGAATAATTTAGGATATGACAAATGACAGGAAGGATTTCGTCAAGTATAGGGAGTATCATCTTGCGACTGCATTTGAGGCATTTGATGTAATTGATAAAATACTCTTCTTAACATCACAACTAGCAAATTGATTAAAAACAAAAGGAGAATAATCGGGAGTGGGAAGAGACGAAAGATTATCTAGAGTTTTAGCTTTAACAGCTCCATTGAAACTACAAGATGTGGAAAAATGATGATTGAGTGATTCAAGATCTATATCTTTAGGGATAGACTCTTGACGTGACTTCCCAATTCCCATTGATCTGAGAACCATCTTCGACCACATCATCACTTAATATTAGGTGAGATGGTGGTCAAACGCGAGCCTATTATCATTTAAAAAAAAAAACCGAAATTGGAAAATATTTTAGTTTTTCCTTGATTCATACACGAAACACTAATTGTATTCTAAATTTGAAGCTTCTATGTCTGCTAGAAGTGCCTTAGACTTTTGATGATCGGTCAGTCAGTGAGTGACAAAATTAATAAGAAACTTTGACTCCTTATAATTCTTAAACTACTGGTTCAAACTGAATGAAATTTGAAATATACCATGCTTATACAATGCCTGCTTGGTTACTGAAAATTCAGGCTTCTAGTTTTATCCACAACGAAGTTATAGGGGTTCGAAAATGGCTTGAATTGCTTCGAGAAAAGTATGGTACGGCCGTGCCACTTTTTTGCTCGACTTGGCGGGGGCACTGCCGTGCCCCTAGATATATCACAAATTATGTTCTTCAATAGTTAAAACTGTGATGTACTTAAATTAGTAGTTACAATGGATATTTCAATGATAACTTACTAGTTTCACCCTGCTGCTTCACTTGTGTGCAAAGTTTATTATTTTTCCAGCGAAAAAAAGTAAACTATGTTCTTTTCCAAGGTCTAATTTATCTATGTACCAAATTTCATGAAAATCGGTTAAAAAGCTGACGTGAAAGTGCAACAGATAGTCAGACAGAGTTAAATTCGCGTTTATAATATAAGCAGGAAAGTAGGGATGTTAATATAGGTTACTGTGTGAATACAACGAGCGATCGCCTGTCACAAAGTTACCATTAATTAGTGACGTTCGCCTGCCATGAAAGACATAAGAATAATCAAAGTTTTCCGCTCCTCAATTACGTATTATATTACAAAAAGTATAAGCGATATTAAAAAACAAAACACGTGTGGCACTCGGGGACTGCCGCGGTAAAGCTATTGCATGCATAGCATATAAGTTAATTGAAAATATAAGTTTTTTTTTTTTTAAATAGAAACCTTCGAAACAGTTGAGGTACAATACCATACTGAACTATATCTTACTCGTACAATATTATCCTAATTCCTACACACAGAAATATTCCCAAATTATAGGGAAAAAAGTTAACAAATGGCAAGTCTTTGATACACACATAGATAAAAAGATGGCTTCACTTTTGATGTTCGCGACGCGCCGTCCTTCTTTTTTTCTTGGTCTGAGGTACATAATAGCAAAGGAGATCACCCATTCTGGGATAAAATTATAAATTGTTGCGGCCATCAATAATAATTACACATTTTTAAAGAACACGTGCTACGCATTATTTTTTACTATGGCGTCAAAGTCAAAAACTATTTGGGTTCGGAGATATATACCAGGTAAGAATTAAAACGACGACGATGGGAAACAATTTTTATTGGGGCTTTTAAGAATTATATTATTGTTATTATGATAGCACAATGCGCACTACACGCAGGTAAAGCTGTTGTAATATGTGACGCAACATATATTTACTGTCAGAAATGTTACAATTTTTTTTTTCAACGGGAAAGCTATAGCTTACACAAATATAATAATTTACTGAAGCCATTCTTATTTGTGACGTGCGATGGATACATAATTGATGTAACTGGTCCATATTCTGCCACATCATCAGATGGTAGAATCATGATGAATATGGCCAGAGATGAAAGTGGTTATGTTTTCAATTGGTATTTTCGAAATGGAGATGTCTTCATTCTAGACAGAGGCTTTCGCGACGTAGTTGGATCTTTAGAATCATGTGGCTATTCATTTTATTTACCACACACCAAAGAAACCGATGCACTACAACTGTCGAGTGTTCAAGCCAACGAGTCCAGACTGGTTACGATATGTCGTTGGGTAATCGAAGTAGTAAACGGGAGGTTTAAGCGCGACTACAAATTATTCCGACAGGATTATTTTAATAGAGCAATTCCACACATGATGGAAGATTTTAGGGTAGCAGCCAGTCTCATCAACGCATTCCATCGACCAATAGTTAACAGTATATATGCGGAAGACTTTACAAATCATTCAACACAGAAGAAATATCGAGAATGACCTTGCAGATTATATTGTAGAAAATAATATGAACAGACAAAGAATTGCATTCAGGAGAATGACGGCTAATGATCCGGAATTGACGGACTTTCCTCGTCTCAACGAAGAAGACTGTATACTCTTCGCGTTAGGCATATATCAGCTCAAACAAGCTAGGTCATACTGTGGTGATCCAGTCGCGACACTCGAGGGCCAGGATCTACTACGTTTATATTATGGCAGATTATTTAGAACGTGGCAGAAGTGCAATAAAAAAATATTATTGCACATGTCTTACTGGCAGAAAAACACTCGGCTGTTGTGCACATACCATGTCGAACATTTGGTTTCTCGGCTTTGCCAGGCACCTAGATGAGCCCATACAAACATCGGCAGGTTTTTTAGATTATGTCATAGTACAAGACGACGAGCATAATATGTAGACCTGTAAGGAATAATAAATCAACGTTTTGATAAATTCTTTGTTTTTCTTTAAACCATATTACGCCTATTATAGTTATTAGTGTTGTATGTTTCAACACTAATCACAACATAAATCATCACTAATCAACACTAATCATTTTGAAATAGTGGAATAATAATTACATGGAATCTTACACAAAATGATGTATGGACAAATGGACATAATTTATTTCATTTAAAAATCGTTGTATATCTTGGTTCCCGAATTCATTACAGCATTGTCAACATACAAAGAAATGTTTCTACTCGAGCCACTATTTAAATAAAATATAATTCATTCCTGGCCGCCGACTTTTTTTTTTATCCCAAATCGTAGAACAAAATGGGTGATCTCCTTTAGTTTTAAGTTTTTTTCCACGTGTCAATTATACCACATTTTTAGTTTTAATTAATTATCTAGGGGCACGGCAGAGCCCCCGCCAAGTCGAGCAAAAAAGCGGCACGGCCGTACCATTCTTTTCTCGAAGCAATTCAGGCCATTTTCGACCCCCCTATAACTTCGTTTTGGATAAAACTAGAAGCCTGAATTTTCATTAACCAAACAGGCATTGTATAAACACTGTATATTTCAAATTTCATTCAATGTGAACCAGTAGTTTAAGAATTATAACGAGTCAAATTTCTTAATTTTGTCACTCACTGACTGACCGATCATCAAAAGTCTAAGGGACTTCTAGCAGACATAGAAGCTTCATATTTAGAATACAATTAGTGTTTAGTATATGAAACAAGGAAAAACTATAATATTTTTCTATTTCGGTCCACTTTTCTAGATACATCAACTGCATAAATAACTTTGTAATCCCATATAAATATATAGGATTACAAAGTTACATTTGCAGTTAATTAATCAGTGTACCTGTATAATATAATGAAATAATAGATGTAGATGGGTACTTTTTTTTTTGTTGGTGATAAATATCATCGAATGACTTCTTCCGCTCGGGTGTGTCAGAATTCTACTGACTAAAAACCCACCCTATTCCTTCGGAAGTCCTAAAGTTCCTGGGCCGCGGTATCTCGATGGAACTTTCCCGCAAACCCCGACAGGCAATGGCCCTATGAGGCCCCGTCACTGGTATTGACAGCTTCTTGAGGCGCGCATGGAACACGACGCGCCGCCGACCCGGGCCTGGTCCTTACCGGACTGTGAGCGACCCCTACTCGCCATCCGCAGGCCCGTGCCTACGGTGGCCCGAAATCGAATCGCGATCCACGACGCCCGAAGCGTCTCCCCCGGCAGCTGGGGCGCGAGGAAGAGAGCTGCCTCTCCCTCGCACGTTCGGCCTCCTCCTTCGCTAGCATGACTGCTTCGCAGCAGGAGGTGACTGCATCCCATTCCCTCTCGCTTCGCACCATGGTCTAAAAAAAAAAAATGTTAAAAAAAATGTTAAAAATCTTTAACGTTTTAATTAAATAGATTGACTTGGCAATCGCAATAAACAATTTAATTTATATATAAGTATTACTTGTGAGATATATTGTGTTTTCATGCGATGGCCGAGTCAATCTATTCACTTAAAACGTTAAAGATTTTTAATATTGATATGGTCACTATAAGATATCGTCAGGTTAGATAATTACGTAACAACTTAAGACAGAAGGTCCCTTAAGTAGGGACTGAATAAATTAATAACCGACTTGGTATTACATGGATCTCACAACTTTTTACGGTAGAACAACTGAGTTGCGAGACTTGGTTTTTTGACAAGTATTGTTTTTTATGGGATACCACATTTTTAGTTTTAAGCTATTTCTCGCGGCGTTGACATTTTCAACTTTCTTTCTCTTATAAAAAAATGTAAATGTTTCTTATTTTATTCAACAAAATATTTACAAAAATATCTAAATATAATATAAAAGTACTCTCAATAAAAAAGAAATCACAGAAAGATATGATGAAGGGGGCTTTGTTCCAGAATAATCCGATCCAATTCCGATTCTTTATTAAACAGTCTAATAGAACGTTAGTTACCCGAAATGAAATAACTGACCGTATTCGACCGTATTAGGTTTTATTTTCGTTACGGAATTTCTTGATTCGGTCGCCGCGCTCAAAGCCCGCGATAAAAGCTATGCAATAGCTTAAAATATTCGTCTCCATATGAGTCGTATACATAATGTTTGTAATTCGGATTACGAAACAAAATAAAACTCGCACTTGCTTTTAGGTATACACACTGTATGATTATAAAAAATAAAATAAATTAATCTAATTTTATTTTAATACGGCATACATTGTTGATTATTTAACAAAGTATTTCAAGTAGGTATTAAAGGAATTTAATACCAACTTAATGCAGACGGATACATATTTTTCCTACACTGTTCTCTACACTTATCTTTTTTATGATCATGTTAATCTTTATAACTGTAGAAGTTACTATTTTGGAAAAGAAGGACGTGATGCCGTACAAAGGTATCACAAGCATGTACCTAACTTAAGAAAAAATAACGAAAGAAAACGTATTTATAATTAATAATTAAAGTCAGGGCTTATAATAAACTAACAACTACGTGACTATAAGCAGTATAAGCTAACGGCACAATCTGTGGGGTATGCACCTTGACTCAGTCGCTGGGGGAGGATACCTAGGGACGGACTGGATTGAACAAGATTTTTGTTGTGAGCTCGACTCGGTAAGGAGAGGAAGGAGAGTAGAGAAGTGGCGTACATGTTCCCACAGTTTTCCAAAAAAAAACAAAACGCGCCACTAATCATCAAAAGAATAAATTACTGCCATTTCGTATGACTGTAAATGGGTTGTAGCACTGTTTGTATTGTATAGTGCTGAAAAAATATTATAGGCCACAGCTATACAAGTAACGTGTTTTTTTTCGGTTTTGAGTACTATTGATTTATATGGAGCGCCTGCCTAGCGGATCTACATAACCCAGTAACTGTGTAACACGATATCCCTTGGAAAGACTAGTGACAGATTTTCTGGTTTATAGAGAAAAACCTGGGGGTCTTTAAGTCAAGAGTGAACAGGTTACTTCTAGGCAAGCGTGCTCCATCTTCGACCGCATCGTCACTTACCATCAGGTGAGATGGTGGTCAAACGCGAGCCTATTATCAATAAAAAAATAATAGTCACCCATCCACCTAACGATCGCGGCAAACGTCGACGAAGATCGAACTTGGACACATAACATTTATATAAATTGAAATGACTAAATAATAACAGCCGGATGTATTGTAAATTGTACACATTGCTAGTAATCTTTTTTTTATATACAACGTGTAACGGAAACCCCATATCTATCCAAAGGGGCTGAAGACAACATCTGATATGGAGTCTCTATGCACAGTTTCAGCTCAAAATAAGTGACTCAAAGAAATGATACCAAATTATCGGTTCATATCATAACAAACGTGTCACAGCACTACGAGCGTCGATAACTTTCCACGTCACTTGCCAATAACACGGTGATTCTCTTCGTTCTTCTTAATTTGAAAATTCTGCCTCTGGTATCAATGTATTTAAATTTCTATTATACTTCACACATGTCATGTAGACATAGGATTATATAACCCTTGCCATATCGTTTATTAACATCCAAGGAAACCGTGCACTTGGTATGTATATACCTTTTAAATTACGCGTTGTATAATGCCAAAAAATGAATAAGAAGTATAATTATGGGCCACAAATATACAGGAAACGTGCTGTTTCGGTTTAGTGTTCGAAAATTACCTTACAATCGTCGATACGAAAGGCAAATAAATCAAAAATTTGAACGACGACGCCTAAGTCTTAAGGATTCAGTGTGCTTCTAGCTAGTCGGTCTAACAGGATTAGTAGTGAAACATGCTCTATAAAGATGAAGGGGTCATTTATAAGAGGCAGCTGTCTGCATATAAAGCTTAGTGGTCGACTCGTACGAGCCCGGCCAAGAGTATATGATAATATATAGGTCGGCGTGACTGTTGGAGCTTTATCAGTTACAGATGGTGTCTTAGTTGGCTGTCTGTTTTTACGGATTGTTTTCGCTCACCCTGGACAAAATGTAAATCCGTGTGATTATGAAACCGCGAAACCGAAGAATTTGCCCATCATGGATGTAACTTTTTGGCCAAGAAATTAGTTGTCCGTTTAGATCTAGCGATTTTATAATTAGCTAGCACTTCGCTCTCGAAATACTTAATTTATAGCCTGTACCACTCACAAACAGTGCTTTTACTACAAATGAAAAAAAAAGGGTTCCGTAGTAACTATAACAATATAAGTAATATTATTATTTATTTGACAAAAAAAAAAAACCTTACAAATTCCTTAAAACTAGCTTATTTACATTTTATACAACTACGCCAAATAACTTTGTTTTTCATAGTGTTTGCATGAATTACAAAGTTATATTTACGGTTTTAAAAAATATGCTGTATCTCAAAAACTGCTGACCCGATCTCGTTCAAACCAATTTTGGTTGAAAGTTTATATTAAGATCTACAAACATAGATATATTTTTTTATATTTTTCACTCCATTATTATAGAAGTTGGAGGAGGGGGCGAGGGACGACGACGACGACGACACTTTTTACCACTTTGGAAGCGTATATCTTTTAAACGATTAACTTCAATCGATTAATCTCAATGTCATTTTTAAAGACCTGTCTATGGATACCACACACGCATAGGTTTCATAAAAATAAATCAGTTTTAGTTCCATGTATGGGGAGCCCCCTTTATTTAAATTTTTTTTTTATTTTTTTTCTACAAATCGGAAAGCGGTTACCAGAATACATATTTTTTCTGTTTTTTTTTTCAGTGTTGTATTATGTTTATGCTTGTCACATCTCTAGATACATTTACTAGCAGGTCAAATTAGGTAAATTTTGATTGAAAGTAAAATTCCATATGTTCTGTACTTTCCAACATGGTGGTCAACGGGTAATGGTAGCCTAGTAGTATTTCAAGAAACGTAGAGGAACAGGACCGAAACAGAGAATAAAACCTTACCTATCTAACATCTCGTAATTGTATATGTTTATTATAGGTATATATTTTTATAGCATTAATATAAATATGCATTTTAATTCTATGTATGTATATATTTGTTTATTATATCATTATAGTTTAATTGTATAGCTAAGTATGTTTTATTTATCGTAATTAGTATTTATACACACTGTGTCTATCATCTCCTCTTGAACTCTCCTGTCGCAGGTCTGCTGGAAGAAATTTCTTAGGAAATAAGCGGCACCTTTGTGCTCTTTTGTCTGTATTTAATTATTTTTTTTGTAAGTGTCATGTGTCATAAATAAATAAATAAAGATAATTGTGAAAAATAAAGGAAACTGTAAAAAGTTTAAAATATGTTAGATTAAATTCATGTAAAAGAATAATTATGATGGCTTCCATTTCCCATATGAGCGTTGAATGGGTTCTCATTACCCGCATGTGTCGGGTAATGGGAGCGACTGACTTTTTTTGCGAAATTTTTATTGTACCTTATGACATGACACAAATTGATTAAAACTGTGATTAGAATATACTTTAATGGGTAATTAAGCAAAGAGTTCCTAATAAAAAATCTGAGAATGTTAATAAATGTGGTATTTATTAAAATTTCTCCCATTACCCAGTTCTCCCCTAACGCTAGTTCTTTTAGGTATGAGAAGACAGTATAGATCAATTGATATAATCTATACTAATATTATAAAGCGGAAAAGTTTGTTTGTTTGTTTGCTTGAACGCGCTAATCTTCGAAAGTACTGGGTGGATTTGGATGCAATTTGGTATGGAAGTAGCTTGAAGCTTGAGGAAGGTTATAGGCTACTTTTTACGCGACTGCAAAAAAGGCGAGTTATGTTTTTACCATGATAGAATCCACGGGAGCGAAGCCCCGCGTGAGTACTAGTATAATATAATAACTAATCAGAAACGAATCTCAGAGTATATAGTGTTCTTGCATACACACAAAATGATTGTTACAAAACTGGCAATATACTAGCACATTAAAAAATATATATATTAGTCAGATAAAATAAAATATCTCAGATATAAAGGTTGAACATATAAAGGTAGACTGGTAGAGAATGCCTTTAAAAAAATAGTCAAGGGCGAGTCAAACTCGCCCATGAAGGGTTCATATATACATAGTAACTACGCCAAATAACTTTGTTTTTCATAGTATTAAATAAAGTTATATTTGCGGTTTTATAACATATGCTATATCTCAAAAACTGCTGACCCGATCTCGTTCAAACCAATTTTCGTTGAAAGTTTACATTAAGATCTACAGTATGTATTTTTAGATTAGGTTTTAGAAATCTCAATGTCATTTTTAAACCTTTCTATAGATATCTACGCATAGGTATCATGAAAAAAAAAATCAGTTTCAGTTCCATGTATGAGGAGCCCCACTTAATTATAAATAATTTTAATTTTTTCTTAATTTCGGAACCGCTTTCCGATTTTAAGCAAAAAATATTTAAAATTAAGTGGGGCTCCTCATACATGGAATTGAAACTGAAATATTTTTTACCTACCAAGTTTCATGTATATAGTCCTAATAGTTTCGGAATAAAATGGCTGTGACATACGGATGGACGGACAGACAGACAGATATGACGAAATTATAAGGGTTTAGTTTTTTGCCATTCGGCTACGGAACCATAATAAAAATTATAAAAATAACAACAACAAGCACGCACACAAAATAATGGTGTTGTAGATTAATATACCTTTATACAATAACGCAGTTATAATAAGCCAGGGAAGCCACATGTGCAGAAGGAATCATTGCCAAGCAGTCTTATCTTCAAAGTAGTCTTTAATCTTATAATATAATCTGGTTATATATATATATACATATATAAGTTACGGAGTTGTTTGTTTGTAGAAATGTGTGATATTTTGATCGTGCAAGTGAGTGTATGTAGTAAGCTTGCATGAAGTTTAGTTTCGAGTAGGTATTGAAATTTAAACAGTTCATTAATATTTAGGAACTTATATAAGTTGGCTTGTCTTATTGGAGACGGGCATGATAGGTCAAGTTGATCGGTGTGAAAACTACCTAAAGTTATAATATGTGTATTAATTTAGGGTTGGGATTTTGCATCATTTTTAAGTTATGAATACGACTGGCTAACAGAAATTTAGTACTAAGATTGCCTGAAATCTCGTTTAGCAGTAACGCTACTCATTTATATATTTTTTAATGTATGTAGTAAGTAGTAGCATGTAGGCCGACCTCGTCACACGAGTTAGATAATAATAAATAATTATTATAATATAAAATTAATGTATTGGGACGCTACTAAATCTAACCAATATATACCTACATTATGGCTAATAAATGATTTTTTTCTTTCTTTCTTTAATAATTTTATTGTATAAAACACTGATTTGTTACTTAGGAATCACCCGTTCTTTGTGTGTCGAATCAGCTGTCATTGGCCGTTTTATTATTATTATTATTGTGTGGCATCTCGCAGGTCAACCTCTGAGGTTGTCGGCTGCTTAACCGGGCTTGCCTGTGGTTGCCTTAATTAATAAATTAATTAAAGCCTCCAGCCAGGACTTATTAAAAAACTTACAAACTAGGCGACTACACGCTAAGGGCACCCCCTGTGGGGTACGGACCTCGGCTTAGGGCGTCGCAGGGGAGGGCAGCTAGGGACAGGCTGGATCATATCATTATTATTATTAATAAGGGAATTTAAAGCTGCAGGGTGATTGCGTCATCGGGAGTGACTAGGGTATGCCTTGGTCGGCGAATCTTAGAGATACGCGAGGGTTCGTATTGGGCGGCCGATACGATAAGGCTGTCATTGGCCGATATAAGAGCCCCCTTTTATGTCCGAAATGAGCTTCTAGAAATAGACCTCAAGATGCCCACCAAACTGCAATCCAACATAGGTATCTCCTTATCGCATCGGTCGCCCGATACGAACCCTCGCGCATCTCTAAGATTCGCCTACCACGGTATACCCTAGTCACTCCCGATGACGCAATCACCCTGCTCAAAGAGAGCCATAGAGAAACAAGTACAGTGCCACACAAGCAAAAAAAACCGACCGTCCTTCCGCCCGAGACCCGCAGCGACGTCCCCGTAATTGTCCGCTCCGACCCTTGCCAGAGCCAGCCCGCGACGCTGAGCCAGTAGCTTTAAATTCCCTTATTAATAATAATAATGATATGATCCAGCCTGTCCCTAGCTGTCCTTGTCCTGCGACGCCCTAAACCGAGGTCCGTACCCCACAGGGGGTGCCCTTAGCGTGTAGTCGCATATTTTGTAAGTTTTATAATAAGTCCTGGCTGGAGGCTTTAATTAATTAATTAATTAAGGCAAACACAGGCAAGCCCGGTTAAGCAGCCGACAACTTCAGAGGTTGAAATGCGAGATGCCAGAAATATAAAAAAAAATTAGTCGGTTTTCATACGTTGACCGGTACACATCTCCGCTACTTTTGACCCTTGAACTTGGACGACAATGGATACTACACCTGCAGTAGCAGCACAATTCATCGCCCTATTGCAAGAAGGGCTTAGCCAGTGGGCTGTCGCACGTCAGCTCCACATAAGCCAGTCCTGTGTTTCAAAAGTTTATAAACGCTTTCGGGAGACTGGTGGCTTTATCCCGAGACCAAGATCTGGACGGCGCCGGTGCACATCGAAGAGGGATGACCGTTTTATCGTGTCAACCTCTCTCCGAAATCGACATTTGATTGGTGTCGACGACCAACAGGAGCTCCGAAATGTTCGTGGGGTAGCTGCCGGCGAGTGGACAGTTCGTCAAAGAAGCAAGCTAATTTGACTCCAAAAAGGCCTGTCACAGGCCCAAAACTGACGGCAGGTCACCGACAAGCACGCCTTCAATTTGCTCGCTCCCATCTTGATTGGGTGGTTGAATAATGGAGGCGAGTCTTGTTCTCCGACGAGTGTAGAATGTGTTTGCGTGGCAGCGACCAAAGGGGTCGGGTCTACAGGCGGTTTGGGGAGCGATTTGGGCAATGCTGTTTCGCTGAGACAGTGGCTTATGGGGGCGGTTCTTGTATGATATGGGCCGGCATTTCCTTCGACGGTAATACGGAGCTTGTTTTCGTACCTGGCGGGGGACGAGAAGGCGGTCTAACTTCAGACCGCTATATTTCCGATATTCTGCTGGAACATATCGTTCCTTATACGGGATATATCGGTAATGACTTCCTCCTTATGCACGATAACGCTTGTTGTCACACATCCCGTGCCACAACTGAATACCTCGAAGAAGTCGGTAGCGCCACATTGGACTGGCCAGCGCTCAGCCCGGACTTGAATCCCATTGAGCACGTGTGGGATGAACTGAACTGCTTATCGTTATTTATAAGATATTAAAACATAAACTTAAAAAATGCTATTCCCCGTATTTACCTATTATATATCGATACTGCTCCAGCTTAGTAGGTATCTTTTTTTAATTACTGTTTGTGTTTGCGCTATTTTTAGAGCTGAGATGTAAGCGTTTTTAGATATATGTAGTATATTTCGTCACTGTTCGTAATTAACCTTCTACAACTGAGGTGGTAGTGTATCGGACACCACCAAAACACAGAAAACGTTGCCAAATCGTAACATGGCGTGATGTAGCTCTGTCTCGCTCAGTTCCTTCCTGTAACGGCTCGCGCTAACGGTCAGTGAGGCGCGGGCGGCCCTGCGGTGTGCAAGTTTGGAGTTTTCGACTGCCGGTGTCCCACAGACGTAAGTACAGCAATAAACGTTGATTCTGATAGACGTCACCTCACCAATATCGTTTTAGATTCATAGTTAGTCGTTTCATCAGTTAAATATTAATACTACCGTAGTGTCTCGCAAACATAACCTCACATTTAATCGCCTTAACTTATAATTTTCTTAATTTTTTAGATGGCGACTCAAAGTATAGATAGTAAGCCACCAAAACGATACAGCAGTGGAAGATATACAAATGATGATGGGCAGATTGAGGAATGGCTTGAAGAATTAGAAGAGGAAAACGAGTTTAGCGATTTTTACCAAAGAAAAATAAGGCCGTAATATTGGTTTCATCATCTCGTCATATTAGAAACTTAGATGATAAAACGATGAAACCAACTATGATCGCCGACTATAACCATTCTAAAGGGTGGAGTCGACGAAATCGATAAAAAGTGTTCTATTTATTCAAGCAATCGTAAAACACGCCGCTGGCCCATGACGATATTTTACAGAATTCTGGATTTAGCTGGTACTAATTTATTCGTCTTATCTTATTTTATCTTGTCCAGGTGCCAAGCTGCGAAGAGGGGACTTTTTTACTATCTTTGGCAAGAGAATTGGTTCTTTCTATATAACTTAAAAGAACGCGTTTATAATGACAGACTGCCCAGAGAACACCGTCTTACTATAACGCAAGTTTTAGGCAATGATTTACCTCCCCTCCACTCGTGGCTCAGCTTCCAGGTCCAGCTGGAAGGAAGCTATGCAGCATATGCCCCAGTAAATTGAAGAGGCAAACAAAGTACCATTGTTGCGCATGCAAAAAGCCAATTTATCTACAATGTTCTTCTCCACTATGTCAAGCCTGTAAACCTAAGTTTTAGATTTAGGGTTAACTTTGAGACTGATTTGAGCCTAATTGAACCGCGATATCACGTTGTGTTTTTTGTTTTAGTGCTATAAGATAACGCTTAAAAGATTAATATTAACAGTTTTAAAGAAGTTTTATTATTTCGTTTTTTTTTTAATAGTTTTGTAAGTTTAAGCGTAAATATAACGATAATACTGATCTCAATAAATGATTCCATAATAAACTCGTTTTTTGTTTTGAGCATGCTTATTCATTTTTGTTTCATTATACATAAACCCATTAATAGTAAAATAAAACTAGAGCCCTATTATTTCTAAATGTTATAAAAGAGTCATGCTGTATATAGTGAAGCCTGACAGGTACTACACCTTCGTCGAATGTTGACAAGAAACCCACCTCAGTTGCAGAAGGTTCATATTATTTTCGTCAGTATAGAATCTAGGTAGTTTAACATCACTAGGCTGAATATCACTCTATTCAATTGGAATAAGGTCAGCATCAAAAGCCAGTATTTTAACAAGTTCCGAAGTTCGTCAAAGATGTAAAATGAATTCGGGCTTGTGGCCATCAGCTCTGAAGTTTTGTCCTTTTGTGAATTATGAATTGTAAGTAAAACTTGATTCAGCCCTTTGATATTTTGGGAAATTGATTGCAATCTTAGTAGGTACTCATGCTTGTTTTGTACCAAGAATTTTGATTTTAATATAATAATCTTTCAATATTCAAAGGGGAATCACGGTGTTTTATGCTAAAATCAGAAATGCGGAAGTATGTTTGTTTGTTTGTCCTTCTTTCACGTCAAAACAGAGCTACGGATCGATGTAATTTGTATGTTTCGAAGAGCTGAAGAGTGGCTTAAGTTGCTTGACTTTTCGCAAACAATTTACGGCAGTGGATTAAAGGACAGAAGCGCTTACGAATATACCAAGCCTGTGTATGCCATTATCTCATTTTATTTTAAATCATTAAAAGTAAGAATGATTACTTAAAAAAAAAAAAAACTAAAATGAAGTTTTTTGCTGCTCTTGTGTTATCTGTATAAGTAGTAGTATTCTCAACAAAAAAAACCTTTAGCTAAATGAGAGAGCCAATCCTAGATTGTCTATAGAGCGTTGGTATTACCAGATCGCTATTTACCTAATCCAATTCTTGAGTAGGAACGAAATAATAATATAATATAATAATAGCCCGTTTATCGAGGCTAAGGCTCTACTAGCATCAAAAAAGTTGGGAATCCTAGGAAAGGTGAGACGTTACTTCCTCCTTTCAAAACTACATAATGTACATACTTATTACGATAAATATACTAATATTATAAATGTTAAAATTACTACGTCTGTCAGAAACTCGTCACAAAGGTAGACTATGTACGAGGGTTACACTGAAAGTTCTTCGACGGCATTTTGAAACGCAGCCACTACTTCCTCGACGTCCATAAAACGTTTTCCTCGAAGTTTTTCTTTTATTTTAAGAAATAAATAAAAATCGCAAAGTGGGAGGTCGGGGCTATAAGGCGGGTGACCCAGTAATTCTACGTCTGACGTCGCCAAGTAGTCGATTCGTTGCTTGGCGATGTGCGAAGAGGCGTTGCCGTGGTTGAAACAATTGTTGCGTAATGACCTGTCCTTCCGAAGAACGAGGCCTCCATATTTTTCCACGCTTCGACCTCTCTTCACTTGTTGGCAACTCCTCGGAAGGAATCACCCAGACAGCAGACTGTTTCTTAGTTTCAGGATCATAACAATAAATCCAGCTTTCGTCATCCGTAAGTATGTCGAACACAGCATTTGAGTCACTTCCGTTAAATCTTTGAACCATTTGATGACACCAATCAACACGACGGAGTTTTTGGGCTTCTGTCAAATTATGAGGTATCAAAGCTTCCTGACCGCTAAATGTTTATGAAGGATTTTGTGCACTTGACTCATACCGATGCCTAAGCTTGTCCAAATCTGCTGATAAGTCACTGTTTTGTCAGTCTCTATCATAGGCCGCACAACACTGATGTTATCTTCAGTCGTCGTCGAAGGCCGTCCCTCACGCAGATCATCGGTGAGATTACTACGACCATGTTTAAACTCATTAAACCAGTTGTAAACAGTGGCACGAGATGGGGCTTTATTGTGAAAGACCAATCAAAGTCTATCTTAACTTTCTCGTTGACTTAAATGACATCAAAAGTCATAAAAATCATTGTACGAAAATTCATGCTGACGTGACACAGACAATTTTCAATTTGCTGCCAAATCGGAAACAAAGGACAAATTAATAAAATACATACACAATAATATTGGCAGAATTCCATTATCAAAATTTTAACTTATTTTTATAATATATCGTTTAAGTGGCCAGTTCTAAAAACTTTCAGTGTCGCCCTCGTACTGGGATAAAACATAGGATTCTGTTCATAAGAAGAGCCTTACTTTTATTTTTGATTACTATGCATGTGGCCGTGGTCAGATGCCCAGAATAATGATAAAAGTAATCTAGGAATAAACTCAGAACCCAAAACACACGGCTAAATCGAACTAACGCTTGCACATTTCGTGGTACATTGAGTGTAAATATGGTGAATACACGCAAAAAGTAAAAACCTGGCTCACGATACTAACGGAGTCCATTTTCTAAATCACCAGCGTTATTTGAGTCGATAAATTGGATAGGTGTGAGCACACTTTGGATTTATTTTATTTGATCCTCGGTTGTCGGTAGACTAGTGCACTCAATAAAAGTTGCGTTGCAACATTCTAGTCAGAAAAAATTGTTTGAAAAATAGAACTGAAAATACAGCCAAAATTTTTACCCGGCGAGCATAGCAAATTTCTGTGAAGTTTGATCAATTTACTTTTGCTCGAATAGGTCTAATTGATAAAATATCTTAAAAGAAATAAAAAAATGATTTGTTTATTGGTCCACGAAGTCTGTTTAGAAACTGGGTGCCATCAATATCTGTAGCCTAATCGTGTGGCAGTAATGGGCGAAACTGTTCGCACATAATAGCCCTTTGTCCTTCCAGTATCTTAGACACATACACTCTCTATCTCTACAATATATATGAGATTTTGATATGGTATTAAAAATAAATAAGTCCATGTTTCGAGTCGTCGACGTAAGCTTTGCGGATTATGTTCGACCTTCGGCCTGTGGGTTTACAATGGCCAACGATGTACTTAGTTTTGTTTCTTTTATTTTATTTACGCAGACTTCTACTTTAGAAAATTTTCTCCACAAGCTGTGTCTAAAATTCGACCCTTGAAACCTTTTTTATAATGTTCTACGAAGTTTATAAAAAAGGTGTGCCGCCGGCAAAGATATAAAAGATGTTTTTTAGTTAATATGAAGACAATGTTCGCAAATAGAGGTTCTATGCCTTATATCAATGTAATCTATATAAATAAAATGAGTCCTGACTGACTCATCAACGCCCAGCTCAAACTCTTGGACCTTGAATCCTGAAATTTTGCACAGGGATTCCTTTTATACTGTAGACAAGGAATAAGGAAATTCAACCCCTAAGTGAGTTTAAATAGGGGATGAAATTTTGTATGGAAAATCGACATTTTCGTAGTTTAAACCACGAAAATTGGTGGTTATCAGTCTGGTTAAAACTAAAAAATCAAGTGTTTCAGTGTTTTTGTAAAATCAGCCCCTGAGAGCGAAAAACAGGGGCTGAAAGTATAAATGAAACCATGAAAATCTGTATTTAGCCTTTTGATTGGTAATTAATAACTACATGTATCAACGTTTTTGAAAAATCATCCCAGAAGAGGGTTAAATTGGGGATGAAAAATTTGTATAGGAAACCCGTAAAATGCTAAGCCACTATTGATGCTATACAAAAATGATTTGCTATATGATTGAAGTACTCATTAATACCTACAAAAATGTCCACGAAATATATCTAACTATCATATTTACGTCACGATAGCAACTTTTTGTTGTAAAATTTATATATCTAGAGTTGTTAAAATTAATATATATAGAGTTGTTGGAATACGGTTCAAAGTAGACTTTTAATTCAAAACTGGGTCAAGATCGATGCATTGGTTCGTTTCGCCATCAATGGTGTCCTTAACATTCGTCTCCAGCACCACCTCTCGAATGCATCTATCGTTTCTCTCAGCGATACCTTTTATTAGCACGTACAGATCTCCAATGGTCAAGCAATTCGGGCTTAGTCATAAAAAAGGACTGAAAAACTGTATATATGTTTTTATTCTTCAAACTAGAATTCCCCTGAAAATAAGCTTTGCTCTCATAATGAAACAAGAATTAGAACCTTTGTCAACAAACACAACCCGCTTTCAGTCGGTACATTTGTAGCAATTCACGATATCCCCGTCCACTATCTTGATAAAGTTGGGTATACAACTGAGATTTACACTGCTCACTATATTGAATTTGTTCAGTGTACCCTTTAGTGAATGCCGCTAGGCGACTCATTTGTGCGACCTCTTTGAAACGGCGACAGATCTGTTTACGATAGAAACGATACATGACGAAGTGCGAAAGTTTATAGCCCGTTTGAATAGATGATTGGATCTCTGTAGGTTTCAAATGACAAGAATAAATTATGTAGCCATTCCCAAAGCTTGAATTTAGACTTATCCGTGACAGAAATTGAAAAGAAATAAGGTCCTTAGTTAGTTTTCAGATTAACACGTTCGCTGACAGTACGTCGTTAGGCGTGAAATAAAAATAGTGCGTTATGACCATTGATATACTTTAGTATATCAATGGTTATGACAGTACGTCGAGGGACGGGCCACTTATTTTTAAGAGTACGTCGTCTCACGATAATTTTTCATATAAGTGTTATGAAGAGCAGTATCCACTGTCATATTATAAGCAATTTCTTACTGCCGTAACACGAGTATTTTGTAGGTAGTTTTATATTGCTTGCTTTTGCACGAGTACTACGTTGATTTGTCATTTAGTATGGAAAATTCTACTGTCGTAATGTGGTGCCAGGGTAAGTACTCACTGTCAGCGAACGTGTTAACACATAAGCGGGCAAGCTATTTCTACTAGGCTTATTAGGAGAGGTTATGATTTTCGTTTGTAGGTACGTTTGTAATATATTTTATTACCTCAAATCTTCTAACCACTGGACCAATTTATATAACTAAGATATAGATAACTAAGGTAGAGTAAGATGCGCCTTGACAGCCCGAGTGTTCACAGATAAGTAAAATAAGAGAAAAAATAATACGTGGTGGCTTCTCTTTATAATTTTGCCATTCTTTGAATATTAACAATAGCGAATACTACAATATGGGTATTAAATTAAAGAGCTCATCATAAACATTCAAGACGAGTAGTTTTTTCGATGCTTTTTATGCTAGCATTTGACTACTACCTACGTTGTGGTTGTGTGAGCCAATGAAGTTTGGTACCTACAAATTACAATAGTTGTTTTGGATACAGCGGGAGGACACGCCCGGGTGTCCTCATTGTGAGGACCACCTGGAGGACACAGTGGAGCACCGTCGTGTCCTCGTAGAGGCGATCGGCGGCGGCGAACTCTCGCGCCCGGTCTTGGTTCGGGCCATGGTGCGGAGCGAGACGGAATGGGATGCGGTCGCCTCCTTCTGCGAAGCAGTCATGCTAGCGAAGGAGGAGGCCGAACGCGCGAGGGAGAGGCAACTGTCTTCTTCACGCCCCAGCCGCCGCG
This sequence comes from Tholera decimalis, assembly GCA_943138885.2. NCBI lineage: Eukaryota > Metazoa > Arthropoda > Insecta > Lepidoptera > Noctuidae > Tholera > Tholera decimalis. The sequence continues at coordinate 17,209,735 of OW964561.2, forward strand.
GGAGACGCCCCGGGCGTCGGGGATTGCGAGCCGATTTCCGGCCACCGTAGGCGCGGGCCTGCGGACGGCGAGCAGGGGTCGCTCACCGTCCGGTAAGGACCAGGCCCGGGTCGGCAGCACGTCGTGTTCCACGCGCGCCTCAAAGAGCTGTCAGCACCAGTGACGGGGCCTCAATGGGCCATTGCCTGCCGGGGTTTGCGGGAAAGTTTTATCGAGATACCGCGGCCTCGGAACTTTGGGGCAGCCGAAGGAACAGGGTGGGTTTTTAGTCAGTAGAAGTCTGACACGCCCTTCCGCTTAACCCAGAGCGGAAAAAGTCATTAGATGATATACCCAAACATAAAAAAAAGTAGTGTCTGTGACCTAACATGGTCACCGAATCGAAGTACAAGACCACAACATAGATAAAGCTCTTTCATCGCTTCTATGTTCAACATAAAAAGAAAAACATAAAAAAATGTGAGTGAAGTTGCTTCATAACATCACCACTTCAAGTAGAAAACAAAGCGTTTCGAACGTCCGTGGATCTCACGGAAAATATAATAAAATGAAAGCAATTTTTCACTTAAGCGCTTTCTCGTAAATCCTCTAGTCTTGTTGAGAATTAAGTGCACTTTTGTTTTGCTCATCACCGCCTCCGGGTATAAATGAGAAGACATTTTCGGCTCACAAATTAGATACGAAGTTTTATTTAATGTTTTATTGTTCTTTGGTTTTGTTTTGAAGAGTTGAGAATGATGGACTTTAGGAAACAGAATTAGGCGTTACTGCGTGGAAATCTATGACATTAATCTAATATTTTTAGGTAATTTTGATGAGTAACATCTCCTGAGGATGCTCTGTGGAGGGGCGAATAGCGGGTCGTGTATAGGCTTGGGTTGCATGTTGCTATACGGCACCTTTTGTATACGCATACATAAGCGGGTGGTAATGCATATTGTAATATATAGCTTGAAGCACTACTTTTTATTATTTCTTCATTTTTGATGGCATTAAATATACTCTAAAGATATTTATTCCAACAAATATTATTTTGGGATGAATGAAGAAGCCTTAACGAGTAGCGCAACCAGTTCCGTTAGTATCAGAATTGAGCCGATTGCTCGGTGCATCCTGGACAGTCACGCCCAGGACCTTCTGTGACTGACCTTCTTCGTTAGCGGTGGTAGGGCTCACGCCCGCCTGGCTCGCGACCGCTCTTCCACCGGAGCTCGGCGTCAACCAGTCTACTCTGTTTTGTCGATGTGTGGGAGTGCCGGCAAATTTGCTTCTCGTCATGCAACCCATCAATCTGTGCTGACGCTATTGTTGTCGTGGTACGTCAGGGAATGAAATATTTTATCTCACTTTCTGACGTCCCACTTGGCGATGAGGCTCAGCCTTGGTATAATGCAGCTTGTAGACGAGCCGGATTGTGCAAAGAGCAGGCTTACAAGGCCTGGGCATCGGCCCACAGTAGTGACTGCGTTAGTTATGATGTTTGCGCATTGAAGAGAGCTTTCAAGTCTGCCGCTAAGGCTTGCAAACGAGTGCTACGTAGAGCTCGTTTCGACCATGTTGGACGAATCGGGGCCAAACTGGCAACCTACACTTCGGATAGCAAGCAGTTTTGGTCTCTCACCAAATCGGTCGAGTCGAACTTTTGCCGTCCTTCGCTGCCTTCTATGATAAAACCGGATGGAACACTGGCTCACACCGGACAATTAAAAGCAAATTTATTTGCTTCGCTCTTTGCGGAAAGTTCACGTCTCGACACCGCGTCTAACGTACCACTTACAATACCTCATTGTGGCTCCCTGATTCACATTACTAGCAATCTTGTTAACCCCTCTAACTAAGCTAAATATGCTTGTGTCTGGAGTGGGTTCACGGCAATAGTGCGATGGGTGGGGTTCGAACTCGTGACCTCTCGCTCACTAGTCTGACACCTTATCCATTAGACTATTGACGCTTCAACGTTAACGTTTCGTTGATGGAAATATCGTCAACGACCCATCACTACCACCAGTATGGCTTCCGCCGTGGTCGGTCACCAGAGATCTTCTTGTGTATGTAACGCACTGCTGCTGGGGCGAGGCCATTGAGAAACACGACGAGACTCTTGCTGTGTCTCTCGACATCTCAAGGGCCTTCGACAGGGTCTGGCATGCTAGTCTGCTGAGCAAGCTTCCTCGATACGGTGTCCATGTTGGCTTATGCAACTAGATTTCTGACTTTTTGAGTGACTGGTCGATCCGAGTGGTCATCGATGGCTGCGCATCGGATCAATGCCCGTTAAGGATCTGTTCTCTCTGCGACTCTATTTCTGCTTCATATAAATGACCTGCTTCAGCTGGGAGCTGTTAGGTACGCGGATGACAGCCCAGTCACAAAGAGATACTTATTCAGTGCTAGAGCTGGCAGGGACGAAATAGCCACTCTTAGAAAGGCCATGGTAGAGCGAACGAATTTGACCTTAAATCTCGTTTCCCAATGGCGCGATGACAATCTGGTCAAATTCAACGCTTTAAAAACAAAGGCTTGTCTCTGCTAAAAAGAGACGGTTTGAATTGTCTCCTACTTTCAGAGGTACATCTGTACCGGTTACCGACCGCCTGGAGCTTTTTGGCATGAAGTTGACGTTTGACTTCAACTTCGGCTCATCCATTGAACCTAAAGCTCAGACTGCAGCCAAAAAGCTGGGAATCCCACAAAAAATGAGGTGATACTTCACACCTGGACAGCTTATGAATTTATATAAAGCACAGGTCCGTTCCTGTGTGGTGTATTACAGTCACTTGTGGGATGGCTCAGCAAAATACCAGCTAGCTGCACTTGACTAGATCGAACGCAAAGCTAAAAGGCTCATAGGTGATGAGGTTCTGGCAGGCAAGCGTTACAGTCTGGCTCATCGGCGAAACGTTGCTTGCCTATCTATTTCCTACAATTGTACCTACTTCAGAGAGTGTGCGCAGGAGCTTCACAACCTAATCTTCTACTACGGGTCTACTAGAAGTACTGCAGGATACCATCCACACTTGGTCGATATGCCGTCTTGTCATACCAATGAGCCTGTTGGTATAGTGGTCAGTGGCCCTGGCTGCTATGCTCAAGGTCGTGGGTTCGATTCCCACCCAGGACAAATGTTTGTGTGATGAGCACGATCATTTGTTCTTTGTCTGGGTGTAATTTATCTATAACATGTATGTATTTAATAATATATATGTATGTTTATCAGTTGTCTAGTACTCATACCAAAAGCTCTGCTTAGTTTTGGACTAGATGGCGTTGTGTGAAAGTTGTGGAATATTATTATTATACTAAGCACTTCTCTACATTTATTGTGCGCACAGCCAAGGCCTGGAACTCTCTGCCGGCTTCTGTATTCCCTGCCACATATGACCCGTCAGCCTTTAAAGCAAGAGTGAACAGCCATCTTCTGAGCTTGCTCGTTCGATCGTAGACCTCATCTTACACTTACCATCAGGCGTGATCGGGGTAAAGAGCGAGCTCATTGGTAATTAAGAAAAATATATTATAAAAAATAAATACTTGTATTTAAGAAATAGTATGATAAGGTGACATAAAATATCTTTATAGCATGCCTGATACAAATATTAAGACATATTCTGCCATATTGTACGACAAAGTTGCTCGGCCGCATAAACACATATTACTTTTTAAAAGTACCTACCTATTTTAAGTTTTTCCTTCTTAAAATTTTGTCCTTTTAATAAGCAGCAGCAGACATGACGAAAGTTGAGCAAAAAGTCTTTTAATACGTTCTTTTCAACTTCGTATGTTTCCAAGTTTAGCTAAGAGCGAAGAAAAATAATTGCCCGCTTAAAAGGATTTTTAAATAAGTGCTATTAAGAAGTTACTAATTAATAACTTAAATATGGTAGAAAATCTTATCGTTAATCTTAAAGAGTTTCAAGAAAATTATATTTTTAAGCTTTTGTTTACATTATGTCTTCAGTATTAATTAAAATAATTTGAAATTCTTTACAAACATAAAAAGAATTAGCTGAGTGTTTCGCAAGTGATTTTTTGAGATTCTTTGTGGTAATGTATGCTATTATAAGTAAATTAAATTATAGGTGCAAAGGGAGATTCAAGGAGTTATCAGTTAAATGCCAAGAAACTTAAATCCATGTCTTTTAATATAACTATAAGTGCTAGCTTTATGAATTCTTTGTTCTTGAAATCTCTCTGATATTCCCTTTCATTTTACGGAAACATACACAAGACTGGCCTTGCAGATAATAATACTTTTATATATACAAGACTTTATACAGTCCGATTTTATACATAATCAACCTATAATGTTACATAGATAGATGGAATATACTTTATTGTACACCAAAAATTGAAACACACATAACCTTATTGCTATAACTTTGGTTACAATGGCGGTCTTATCGCGGAGAGCGATATCTTCCTGACAACCTTTGCTGTTGCTACCTTTGTTCAATGTTCCTATTGCTGGGAATGAGGCCACCTCTTTATGAGATGGAATGGGCCGTAATCCACCACTCGGACCCAGTGCGGGTTAGTAGATGTCGCATGTCTTCGAATTTTACGGTCCTAGGAAGATACAGGTACAATTTAATAATAATAGAATAATAGATCTCCTAACCGACTTCGACCACGGCGTCCAATTTCATAATCGATTAGCCAGCTGCGCAGGAGATATTATACAACGTGTAACGGAAACCCCATATCTATCCAAAAGGCCTGAAGACACTGGTATGGAGTCTCTATGCACAGTTTCAGCACAAAATAACTGACTCAAAGAATTGATACCAAATTATTGGTTTTGGTAATACCAATCATAACAAACGTGTCACAGCACCACGAGGGTCAATAACTTTCCACGTCACTTGCCAATAACACGATAATTCTTTTCGTCGGACTCTGGTGTCAGTGTATTGGAATTTGTAATAAGTTCTACACACGTAGACTTAGGATTACAAAACCCTTGCCATATCGTTTGTTATCATCCAAAGAAGCCATGCACTTGGTATGTATATACCCTTTAAATTACACGTTGTAGTGCATTGGTATATACAGGGGCACTCTCTATTCGTTTACTCTCATTGCATCAATTTTGTCCGACACGACCGGAGAGAGATCAAGCACAGGACCAACGGCTTAACTTGCTTTCCGAGGCACGGGGTTTATCACACCACCAACTTCCAAACCCCGGGCTGCTAATGAGAAAAAAAAAAAAAAAAAAAAAGATCTCTGGCTCAGCAGTCGCACTTGCGACCACTCACTTGGCCAGTAACAATTGACAATTTTATACCGTTCTTGGCACAAAAAAAACATAATTACATTCATCGACCCTTAACTTAAGAGCTTTAAAGGTAACGCAGAAGAATCAGCTCCATTAACTAGGGCCATTTTATAGACTTATTTGTAATCATTTACAATTCAGATTGAACACTTCCCCAATTTACATTACTCCTCACTTAAGGTTTAGGCGGAGTGTTTCATCATTTTCATATGTAAACATTTTCTGAGTTTCCCCTCGTACAGACACTTAGCGGTACCTACTTATTGCCGTCTTTTCTGACGAAACAAATTGTACAAGCAATAAAGTTTGTTATGCCTAGGCGCGTCTGTCGACTTACAGTTTTCATATGCTTATGAAATACGTTTTTGAAATAAATATTCTTAAGTATCTATATTATATTTCAATCGACATTTTGTTTCTGACAAGATTGTTAAAAAAACAACTGCTTTAAAATATTGTGTTCTTTTTTAAAGGAGAAATAGCGGTGTGGGGAGAACTCACATTACTAGCAATCTTGTTAACCCCTCCTCCCTCCTTCCCCCCTAAGCTAAATTTGCTTCTGTCTGGAGTGGGTTCACGACAATAGTGTAATGGGTGGGGTTCGAACCCGTGACCTCTCGATCACACGTGCGACATATTAGCCATTAGGGCTTAGGCTATTGTCGTATTTAATTAAGTACTATTAATCAACAGCCAGCTACTCTTTATTGTAATCCATGAATAACGATGTCGGTAGGTCATACCTATATCTTTTTTTAACGCTGTCCACTAATGTGAGTGATCTTTAATGTACTGTTATTTGTAATTCCTAATAAAATAAAAATAAAATATGTGTATCATATGTTTTGTTTTTAACCAACTTCAAAAAAAGGAGGTTCTCAATTCGTCTTGAACTTATTGTTTTTTTTTTGTCTATGTTACCTCATAACTCGGAGACGGCTGAACCGATTTGAAAAATTCTTTTTGCGTTTGAAAGGGAATACTTTCTAGTTGGTCCAATTGTTACGAAATCAGGATCTGATGATGGGATCCTGGAGAAATCGAGGGAACTTGAGCAGTTGCTTTCGAAAAGTACCATTTGGGGAAGTGAAACTGATGATGAAGACCACAGATGGCCACTGAAACTACTCAATAATAAGTATTTCGTGGATTGCGATTCGATTACTTGAGTACGGATGTTAAACACTTTATGCTCGTCACAATACATACGAGTATGTTGATGTAGAGCTGATGGTCAAGTACCAGGAGAACTCTTCAAAAATTAACGGCTGTGCATCGGGAAAAGTAATATCTTGTAAAAGGTGATAAGTTGTTGACATTATGGCTTTTGTAACTAGATAAATTACAAACCGACTCACTAAAAAGAGTGAAAAAAAATTTTTAACAAAAAATAGAACCGACTTCCATATCAAAACACTACTAGAAACTCATATACTTCGGCAGGGAACTACTTAGATGTACACACAGTGAAAATACTCCCAAAACGTTTTGCGTAGGTATATATGAGGTGTTGTTAACCGACGAACAGATGCACAGCGCGGTACGGTACCTAAATACATTGTAGGTAACGTACCGCTATGCGTCTTACGGTCCCACGATAGACGGTACGAAGTTCAAACCTTTGGAGCTTTAATTCGACCAAAGTGCGTCATTACTGTCCAGAGTCAAAACTCGTTACCTAGTTCCCATCTCTCATCCGAGTGTTGAAAAATTAGCAATTTGATAAGCTCCGTTTAATTTTAGCAGTATTTTATTCGGAGATGAGAATGTTATTTTATGAAATAAACTTTCAATTATTAAAATGTGGTGTTATTTAAATAAAGTTCTTATATTCGAGAATTACGCATTTTGAAATTGTTGTAATTTTATTCAAATTCGCACGTAGTTCAGAATAATAACAAAAGCGTTTATTGTAAAATACGTAAGAAGATTATTATTTTCTTGTTTACAAAAATACGTTATACAACGTAGACTAACCCCGAAACTTTCTAGACTTGTATTTATAAGTTTTTTACTAAATCTTACTTCGCCTAAAGAATATCTTTGGTTTGCTTAATCGTTTGAAAGAGTTTGCTATTATGCTACATTAGGCGTTTCAGAAATTAAAGTGAATTTTTCGTACTTTTTAGGGTTCCGTACCTCAATAGGAAAAAACGGAACCCTCATAAGATCACTTTGTTGTCTGTCTATCTGTCCGTCTATATGTCTGTCAAGACCCTTTTTCTCTGGAACTCGTGAAGGTATCAAGCTGAAATTCACATCAAATACTTACGTCTACTGTAACTAACAGCTGTGAAAAAATCAAACTTCTAAGCCAACGCAATCAAAAGATACAGCCGTTTATGCCGTATTTTCGATGCATATTTGACACACGCAAGGGAATCAAAACCTACAGGGTACTTCCCGTGAACTCAGAATCTTGAAATTTGGTACAAAGCAACGTCTTATAGTACAGATAAAGGAAAAATTACATTTACAATTACAATTACAACATATAATAAAATATTTTTAAAAATTTACCTACAAGTTTGTATGTATCACTTTTCTCACCTGATGGTATGATAATATATGATGGTGGTCGGAGATGAAGCACGCTTACCTAGAAGTAACCTATTCACTCTTGACCTAAATATCCCTAGGTTACAGTTATAACGAAATACAGTCTGCTAAATCCAGCTTCTTAGCTTTTCTATGTTTTTTTTGGGCCATAATCCACCACGCGGTTTCAAATGGGTTAGCTAATAAGGAAAATTCGAAGACATGTGACGTTTTCGAATTTTCGGTCCAAGAACAATTTATTAAAAAAAAAAAAAACTCATTTTGAGAGCAGGGATGTTACTGTTTCATTGTTGATTGGTTGATTGTTACATTTACCTAAGTTCGTACGTACGCAATCACTGAGCCTATTGCTAGAACTATTATTTATCAATTTTAAATTATAGTTCTGAGTATATTATGAAAATGTTGTGTCACTCCCGTTTTTACTAAAATCTTGCAATGGTCATGATTGATAAAATATATGTATCTATATATCTATACTTATAATATTATAAAGCGGAAAAGTTTGTTTGTTTGTTTGCTTGAACGCGCTAATCTTCGAAAGTACAGGGTGGATTTGGATGAAATTTGGTATGGAAGTAGCTTGAAGCTTGAGGAAGGTTATAGGCTTTTTACGCGACTGCAAAAAATGAGAGTTAGGTTTTGACTGTGATAGAATCCACGGGAGCGAAGCCCCGTGTGAGTACTAGTGTACTATATGCCTGTGATGTTTCTGTGATTGACAAAAACATCTACCATCATCTGTTTAGCCTTTTTCAAACTATAATGGAGTCAGTTTCCAGTCTAACTGGATCCAGCTGAGTACTTAGTGGCCTATTTGACCTCTAATACCCAGTAGCTAGGTAACGCGATAGACCTCTGCCATTCTAGTAATAATTGATTTAATTTTGGTACCTATTCTTAGCTTATTTCTGGCGACCTGTTGTTTGGTTTTCTATCATGGACAGCGTCTGAATCTATATAAAGCACAGGTTCGTTCCTGCGTAGAGTATTGCAGTCACTTGTGGGATGGCTCTGCAAAATACCAATTTGCTGCACTGGACTCGATCGAGCGCAGGGCTTAAAAGGCTTATAGGCGACGAGGTGTTATCGGGCAAGCTTCATAGTCTGGCTCATCCTCGAACCGTTGCTTGCCTGTCGGTTTTCTATAGATTGTACTTCGGGGAGTGTGCGCAGGAGCTCCATGACCTGATTCCTGCATCTCCATTTCACTACCGGTCTACCAGACGCACGGCTGAATACCATCCACACTTTGTTGATATACCGTCTTGTCGTACCAAGCGTTTCTCCTCCACATTTATTGTGCGCACAGCCAAGTCGTGGAATTCTATGCTGGCTTCTGTGTTCCCTGCGACTTATGGCCTTTAAAGCAAGAGTAAATAGGCATCTTCTGGGCTCGCTCGTTACATCGTAGACCTCATCTATCGCTTACCATCAGGTGGGATCGAAGTCAAGAGTGGACCCATCAGTAATTAAAAAAAATCATGTACCCCTTTAATTCTGGACTGAGTCTTACACTATATTGTTAATGAAATATACCACAAAACAGAATTTAAATAAATACAAGAATTGTTATACCTAGTATAAATGCATGTGTGATAAATATCTAACCCGTGGTAAGAAAAACTTTGATAATTTTTAAAATCACGAACATGTTCAACCCGGCTAAAATTAAACATCTAAAAAATTGATTAATGAGTACCGGAAAGAAGTTTGTAAGCACATGACTCCAGCAGCCGGGAAAGCAAATGATTTATTGTTCCCTTATTAGAAATTGTACTACAATTGTTTTGTTGCTTGTAACAACTGGTCGCCGCACCGCCCAGTGCGATATAGTTACAAGATTTATACAATAAAAGTACTATGATTTTTCCTACTGGAAAAGTCATTGTACTTAGAGCAGTAGCAGTTTTTAGTAGTAAGTTTTATGATTTATCCAGTATTAATGTACTTGTTACAAGAACAGTGTGTTCTCTCAAATCAACTACACTAATAATATAAAGAGAAATCTCTTTATTTTTGGTTTGGACTGATTTTTAAAAATTATTTCATCAGTATCTACATTATCAGCAAGTAACTGTAGCTCCTGCCCGCGGATTCGCCAGCGAATCCGCGGGCAGGAGCTAGATCCTATAATTTAGTGTCCGAATTGAATATCTTATCCACTATTCTGTAAAGCCGACTATTCTGCAACCCTTATAGCCGGCAACTAGTGTTGGCACATCTCTATTTGGCAGCAAAACAAGAACTGTACATACTAGAACCTCGAATTGATTAGTTTCACAAGTTTTCATAGTTATGTGACTGGGTTGGATTAACATTGGGGTCGCAATATATGTAAACGTAGGTACCATAAAAATATGACTAGCTTGTTGTTGATCGTTATTTCTCATTTTTTTTATTACCTATATACTTTGGGTGGTTCCATCACACAGCTCCATCTCTTATAGACAACCTTAGGATAAACAGAACTTAAGAAAACAGATTTAAGGCTATCAGTGTAGAAGATCATAATAATATTAATTAAACATAATAATATAAAAAAAATACTATAATATATATGTATATATACTAATACATATCAAATTCATTATAGAGAAAGAAGGGGAAAATATGGTTCGAGGTAATGCTCCTTTACCACTCTTTAACGTTGGTAACGTTTGATTACGCCTCACATCTATGGGTAATGCATTCCACAAACGGGCTGAGATAGTTTAAGACTTACATTAAGAGATTACTATACAACGCGTAACTTAAAGGGTTTCTTTGCATGATAAAAAACGATATGACAAGGGTTTTGTAATCTACATGTGTGGAACTTTTTTAGAATTTTTCAAATTAAGAAGAACGAAGAGACTTATCGTGTTATTGGCAAGTGACATGGAAAGTTATTGACTCTCGTAGTGCTGTGACACGTTTTTTATTATTGGTATTTAAGAAATATATGAAACCGATAATTTGGTATCAATTCTTTGAGTCACTTTTTTTGAGCTGAAACTGTGGATAGAGACTCCATACCAGATGTTGTCTTCAGCTCTTTTGGATAGATATGAGGTTTCCATTACACGTTGTATATTAAGGACTTAGAACTAGATCGATCTATTTTATTGTTATAAGTGTTTCAACATTCCGAATGTGTTGCCAGTTTTTCTTGAACATCATATCGATTCAATGATCATACCATAATTTAGTTACAAGAAACTCATTGATGTTCCTAAGAAGTAAGCTAATGCATTTTGTATAAATAACACACTTTAATCACCGTACGAATTGTTGCATTAACTCATATTTGTTTAGCCTTTTCTCAATATGTTAGGGTCGGCTTTCAATCTAACCGGATTCAGCTGAGTACTAGTTTTTTAACCGATTTCAAAAAAAGGAGGTTTACAATTCGTCTTGAACTTTTTTTTTTTTCTTCTTTATGTTACCTCATAACTCGGAAATGGCTGGACCGATTTGGAAAATTCTTTTTTTGTTTGAAAGGGTATACTTTCTTGTTGGTCCCATTGACGTCACGTTTAGATCTGATGATGGGATCATGGAGAAATCGAGGGAACTCTTCAAATATTATAGGCACACCTATAGCGTTTTGGATATTTCTTATAGTACCTTGTGCAGTTGCTCTCGAAAAGCACCATTTGAGGAAGTGGAACTGATGATGAAGACCCCAGATGGCCACCGAAACTACTCAATAATAAGTATTTCGTTGATTGCGATTAGATTACTTGAATATGGATGTTAAGCACTTTATGCTCGTCACAATGCATATGGTGAAGTAGAGCTGATGGTGAAGTACCATGAGAACTCCTCAAAAATTAACGGCTCTGCATCGGGAAAAGCAATATTTTGTAAAGGTGATAAGTAGTTCACATTTTGGCTTTTGTAACTAGATAAATTACAAACCGACCCACTAAAAAGCGTGAAAAAAAACTTTTTAGCAAAAAATAGAACCGACTTCCATATAAAAACACTACAAAGCCAAAAATAACTTTAATTTCGGAAGGCGGTGTCTTTAGTTTTGTACATATTTTTGTTTTTGACACCGCCTTCCGAAATTAAAGTTATTTTTGGCTTTGTAGTGTTTTTATATGGAAGTCGGTTCTATTTTTGCTAAAAAGTTTTTTTTTACATGGGATGACTGCCAATATGACCTGTACATCCATTGGGATGTAGAGGTCAGATTGGCAGACCAGTTTTGCCAAAGGGGTAACCCAGTAATTGTACTGGGAGCATAAGCACGGAGGAAACTCGACATTTTAAGATTTTTTGTAAGTTTACCCATCTACAGACCGAACTCGACAAGCATTGCTTAACCCTGAAACAGATTCGCGCGCCTGTATTTATTTAATTCCGAGCTCCTCCTCAATTACAAACCCGAAAATGCCGAAATGCTCTAGATTGAATATAGCAGCCAAGTGGCACACCTGAAAAGGCAAACATTATCTAGGAGATTAAGCATGCCATTATTATACTGCATAAGGGTGCTCATGCCGCCTTGCGTATTCAACAGGCACGTGAGTGCACATTTAATGGAGCCTTGCATTAGCCTTAGCCAGAAGTGGACTATGGGTAGGAGGAGTATTCTGAATTTGAAATTATCGGGCACTTACGACTTATTCGATTGACGGAATACTGGTTCTTATTTTAAAAAAATATATTATTTCTTTGCCAGTAATGGACTTGTTTCTTGCCAAAATGAGCTAAGAATTTGTAGGTTAATTTAACGCGAGAAATCTTCTCACGTACTACGGCCTATCGTGCGAAGCTTTAGTAAAACCTGAAGTCTAAGAATCAGATACTTACCTTTGTTTTCCTTTTATTTGTATGTAACGAGAATAGCTACGCCTTTAACATTAACAGGTATTTTCGCCGAAGGGTTAGGTAGGTCTCTTCTAAATAAATCTTTTTTAGATATCCATTTTTTATAAAGAGAACTAGCAATGTGGGCAGAATTCACATTACTAGCAATCTTGTTAACTCCGACTAAGCTAAATTTCCTTGTGTTTTGAGTGAGTTCACGGCAATAGTGTAGGTGATGGGTGGAGTTCGAACCCGTAACCTCTTGATCACAAATCCGACACATTAGCCATGAGGCTATAGTCGCTTTTGAACGACGAAAGGCCGTGCGAACCTTTCACATAAAATCTTTTTAACATATAACCTTTGTTTTTGAAATCGGTGAAATAGTATTACACGATATGAAATCGTAATACCAGCAAATTTTTCTACACTTGTGTTAAGATGAAAAAAATTACCAGCACAAAAATGAAAAGCGATTGTATTCAGAGCAGTCAATTTGCATACCTCTATGTCTACGTAAAACTGGAGGTAGTTATTGCAAAATTTGCTTCGTAATTTAACAATATTGTTTATTGTTCTAAAAGTGTGCGGATAATGTATCCCATATCTACATTGAAAAGGGAAGATCTCTTACCAGGTGGATGTTATGTTTAATTGCCATCTGCCCGAGGGCTGTTATGTATGTTCATATAACACGGAGATTTAAATAATTATAATTATTATACATATATTTCTCATCAGAAAAATCGAAACACTTCCGTTTATATGGTTTCTGTCCTAATTTAACACAAAAGAGTATTCATTCCATGAAAAAAATCAAATGATTGTAGTGTGTAGCTGGCAGTTTAGCCATTACAGTGATAAGCGAAAATTCTCTTTCTCTTCTATATTCAAAATTAAAATTTCATTTGATTATCCTATAAATGAAATGATTCACTGTTTTGAGACAAATGCGTGTTTAGAGTTGGAGTACATTTCACCCTTAGAATAATAACGTATTCTAAGATTTCACCTTTGAAAACTAAAAATTAGCGCTTAACTTAAGACTTTTTATTCTTTATTTGTTTACTGTAACTTTGGGACGTCTGAAAAAGTTTTTTTTTTTTCTAAGACATATGGATACTTTGCCGGCAGAAGCCGCCCAAGTGGTGGCATTCCTGGATTCTGAATTTAGTCAGCTTATTGTGGCTGAAAGATTGCATCTAAGCCTGTCGTCTTTTCATAGTCTACAAACGCTATCGGGAGACTAGTTTGTTCACGCGCCGTTCAGGATCTGTCGAGAATCGGGTCACTTCTGACCGATATGATTGATTTATTGTAACGACTTCTTTACGAAATCGACGCCTTAAAGCTTTTCAACTACAGCAGTAGCTTTATGTATTACGTAGGGTAGCTGTAAGTGACTCTACAATTAGAAAAAGGTTGAAGGAACGTGGACTGGTACTGCACAAGCCAGCAAATGGGCCGAAATTAACTGCAGACCATCGAAGAGCACGTCTTAACTTTGCACGTGAGCACCTAAATTGGTCTTGGAACCTGGAAACTGGAACAAAGTCCTCTTTTCTGATGAGTGTAAAATTATGCTGTATAGTAACGATGGAAGGAACAAAGTCTACAGAAGAGATGGAGAATGCTTTGCATAATGCTGCAGTGTAGAAAAGGTCAGCTATGGTGGCGGTTCGTGAATGGTTTGGGGAGGAATCAGCGCCGACGGTAAGACAGAGCTTATCTTTGTGTCTGGGCCACGTCTGCCTGCACTAAACAGTCATCGGTACATCGCACCATGTCTTGAGCCTCATGTGATCCCCTTATTGGCATCGGTTTCATATTCATGCACAACAATGCTAGGGCTCACACCGCGAGCGTCGTACGAGATTATGTTACCGAAGTCGGTATCTCCATTATGTAATGGCCAGCAAGAAGCCCGGTCATGAATCCAATTGAACATCTATGGGATGAATTAAAGAGACGAATTCGTGCAAGAGATCCTGCCCAAGAAACAGCCAGCTGCAAAATGCAATCCAAGAGGAATGCAATGGAATGCCACAACATTTGATCGTGACTCTCATCCGATCGATGAAGAACCGTATGGAAGCAGTAATAAGAGCTCGAGGAGGGAATACAAGTTATTAAATAAACGTTTCTTAGCTTTTTTTTTCATTTACGTGTGTTGATTTATCAATTTTCTTCATACTCCATACAGGGTAAAAATTACTTGTTAAACAAAATACGAAACCTATGAAAAAGAGAATGCCAGCCACTCTATATACTTTTGCCCCACTCAATAAAAGTCATTAACAAGCATTCAATATGCAGCATCTTATTGTATATTTATTACTGATAACTAAACATTTGTCCTAAAATCTGTAAAACTTACGGTTTTCGTTTAAAAATAAAAATAATATTGACATTGATTTATAGGTTAGGTGGTGTAGCTACATAATTGTTAAAATAAATTATTATACATACGATTATACATACTTGTTGCAACAACCCACGAAGTAAGAAGAGTTTGTAATGAAGACAATGTGTCTTAACATTCATTCAGGTAACAATTTACACCGCAACATCGTTCACCAAACCACAAACAATAATCGAAATCCGTCATAACTAGCATAAACACAAAGTTAGTGAATAAAGCTGTAGCAAACCGTATGTATTCAGTATTGAGTAACGGGGACGAAACGTTACTCACGAGTGGATTTCGTTACTCACATTTTTCGTTACAACTGTTTCAAATCGCACAAGTACCATTAAGTTGAGACAAATGTTGAATGAGCTGTCCAGTGTCCTGTTCGTATATTTTACACATGCGCGCGCGTTGTATTTAAAAACATACGTTACAAAGAACGATGTTTATTTACTACACAAAACAGATTATTGGAAATTATTCATCCAAGTTTTTCCACTGTATTTTTACTGCATTGTTTGCGATATATTAGTGTGATATATAATTTATCATTCTCAAATACTTAATATTAAAAAATTCTCCCTAATAAACATTAAAATCTCAAATATTATATCTATTCTAATTTCAGTTGATTTCGTCTCAGTTTATTTGTAGTTCCAACTTTTACATATTAAATCAAACTAAATTCAGATTTATAAAATGCATCTTATGTACATGTCACGCATACTAAGATTACATTTTACAAATTACGAATGATGCGACGCCGCGACTTCATACCACACGAATACGCAATACGACTCGATGCGTTGGTGCTATATTATGAATGACGTATCAAAAGTAACGAGTAACGGAACGATGCGATAGTAACGAGTACTAATGGATATAGTAACAAATACATACGGGAACGCTTTATTTCGTTACTTTTACACCTCTAGAGATGAATGATATTTTTGTAGATATCGGAATTCTATATCTATGGATATTTTATTATTGACACTGACAGCCGACTTGAGTGCTTCAAAACGTTTCGTTACACCAAATTCAGAACTATGATTGTAATATTTTTTTGTTTTTCATAATTATTTGCAATTTCAACTTTAACGATTTAAACAACGAATAAACGTTACGCATAATTGTAATCTTGATATAATATTTTATGTAAAATGATATTTGTTTTACAGTTACATACTTATTTTTTTAGTTTTGTACATGCGTTTTATGTAACGCAGATGGTTATCAGAAAATAGGAAATGGCAAAAAATAATTTCCGGGATTAAATTCCTTTTTTCATAAAATTGTAAACTTCAACTTTTAAAGAAAAATAAATTTATTATTCGTAACAATTATTTTCATCATTTTACTTTTTCTGTAAATGACAACCATGACTGGGTCACGATCGGGCATTGTCATTTAGAACATTAACATTAGGATTTGAAAACCTCATATTATTCACTATTAAACGACATTTGACAAATATTCCTAAATATACACATTTTTCTGATAATCCTTACAAAATATGAACTTGCAAGGTGTTTCGATTTTTCTGATGAGAAGTGTATTACATAATATGTGAAGCTGTAACCCTAAAATATGTAGTTAGAAAAAGTAGTACTAGTATGTGTGTGTATATACCTACTAACAGACCCGCGAGGTTTCGCTCCCATGGACTTTATCACGTTAAAAACATAACCTCTTTCTTTTTCAGTCGGCTATAAAGTAGCCTATAACCTTTTCTCAAGCTTCAAGCAACTTCCATACTGTAATTTTATTCAAATCCATCCAGTACTTTCGAAGATTAGCGCGTTCAAACAAACAAACTTTTCCGCTTTATAATATTAGTAAGTATAGTATAGATTGTCGTTGGGATGAACTGATTTTTATGTTACTTTCACTGGAAGATAGATGAGGTAACATAAAGGCATATCCCAAGGATCGATATTAACAAGAAAACCGGTGTCTCTTGACATCGCCAATGCCTTCAACACTCTGCCCTGGAGTTGCATCAGGGAGGTACTCCGGTATCACCGAATGCTGACCTACCTCTGTCGTGTGGTTGAGGCCGGAAATTGCGAGCCAATCTCCGGCCACCGTAGGCGCTGCTTTGCGGACCGCGAGCAGGGGTAGCTCACCGTCCGGTAAGGACCAGGCCCGGGTCGGCGGCGCATTGTGTTCCACGCGCACCTCAAAGAGCTGTCAGCACCAGCAACGGGGTCCCATACGGCCATTGCCTACCGGATGTTGCGGGAATGTTCTAACGAGATACAGAGGCCTCGGAACTTAAGGGCAGCTGAAGGAACAGGGTGGGTTTTTAGTCAGTAGAAGTCTGACACTCCCTTCTGCTTAACTCAGAGGAGGAGAAGTCATACGATGATTTTCCCATCTAGAAAAAAAGTGGGCCTGCTGGGTTTGGGAGTGGGGAATATTCTAACGAGACACCGTGAGTCCGGACCACAAGAGCAACTGAAGGAACAAAGTGGGTTTTTGGTCAGTAGAAGTCAGACACTCCTTCTCGTTTCACTCAGAGCGGGAGGGAGTATCATACTCCTCACCATTTGATAATTTTCCACCGAAAAAAGCGGTTACGAAGGTTAGTACTTCGTAATATGTAATCGCTTTGTGTAAAATGCTAATTAGTATTAAGCTGTACCTATTTATATCTGAATCCGGTTAATCTGTTATTCTGCCCAACAAATTGAGAAATTATAAAAGTTTTGATTAACTAGCAGATAATGTATAAAGGCGTAATTAATTGAATAAGTAACTTTCAAACGTTTTAAATGCCCTTGGATTACTTGGCAGTAGACATAAGCATTATTAACTGGATATGCCAATTGATTTATTATTATGAAATCAGATGATTTAGTGGGTGAGGGGGGCGACTTTTTCATTTAATTCTTATGTAATTAATAAAACAGGGGGAGGGGTCGGCTGATTCTTATTATTCCTACACAGGTCTTATTTAATTAATAAATATACCCTTAATACATACATACATGCAAGTACGCTTGAAACCAAAATGTCTCGAGTGTTTCAACTACAGTTACCGAGAGCATCGACTGAGTAAAAGTTCAACAATCAAGTAAAAAGGTGGCACTCCACTATGCGTTTGGCCCGTCGTCGTTGCAATACCTACAGATGGTTGCATCAACTGGACTTATTAGGGGCAAAAAAGCTCGAAAATCTTGAGTTATCTTATATACAAACTAAATTTACTGTTACACATATAAATCATAAATCACCTACATTCAACCAGCAGTTATCTCTTGAGTCGAAGGAGGTGGCGGGACGTGCAAGGGAGAGGCGGGTCTCAAGACCCTCACAGCCCTTGCGCCCCAGCTGCCGTAGGAGACGCTCCAAACGTAGGGAGTCGCAGGGTGCCTCCCAGCCACCGTAGGTGTGGGCCTGCGGGCTGCGAGCAATGCGTAGCTCGCCGCCTGACTGAAACCAGACCCGCGTAGATGACACGTCGTATTCCACGGGCGCCTCAAAGAGTGTCAGTAAAATTGCCGGGGCCCACAAGGGTGCCGTTGCCTGCCGGGGTTGTAGAATTGTTCGAAAGAGTTACCGCTGCCTCGGAACACGAAGGGCAAATAATGGAACACGGATAGGTTTTAGTCAGTAAAAGTCTGATACACCCTCCCGTTTCACCCAGATCAGGAGGCAGTCATTGGGTGATTTCCCATCCTTAAAAATAGTTATCTCTCGAGTAAAGTAGAACATATATTTTAATTAAAATAAAGGTTGATAAAAATGGGGTTGAAAGCCTAATATTAAGATAGCAATCATGAGGATTTATAAAAAGTAAAACTAAGTGAATTTTATGTAGATAGAAGGATAGGATGAATGGCCTTGGTAAAAACAAGCGTAAAAATCAGTACGAGTAACGTAATATTTATTGCTGTTATTTGTTCATTATTACAAATATGATTTAAATATTTAAAATTTTAATGTCTGTTAGGAAGAGAGTTATCTCTGCCTCAAGATTTGAGCCTCCTCCTTTGTGAGTATCACTGCTTCGCTTAAGGAGGAAACTACATCCCATTCCCGTTGGCATTGTCTGGACGAGGGCCGGGCGCGAGAGATCGCCACCGTCGATCGCCTTCGCCCATGACGGTGCTCCCCAGGCGGGACACAACTCCACCTATCAACTTCTCCTATAGGGGCCTGACTTTTTCTTTTTTTTTTATCGTGGTAAAATTATCAAATAAGTCCTCCCACCCCGGGCAGGGTGGGAGGGACTGTCAGACTTTTACTGACTAAAATCCACGGTGTTCCTTCAATAACCCTTTACGTACCGGGGTCACGGTAACGGGATGAGTCCCACGACCCCGGCAGGCTTCGGCCCTCTACGGGGGGGCCTCGTCATATTGCTGACGCTCTTTGAGGCGCGCGTGGAACACGACGCGCCGTCGACCCGGGCATGGTCCATGGTCAGACAGCGAGTTGCCCTTTACTCGCTGTCCGCATGCCCGCGCCTACGGTGGCCGGAGATCGTCGGCCGACGTCCGACGCCGTGGGCGTCTACCACTGCGGCTGGGCTGGAGGGAGGACGCCATCCTCTCCCTCTCGCGGCCCGCCTCCTCCTTCGGAAGCATGACTGCTTCGCAGAAGGAGGCGACCGCTTCCCACTCCCTCTCGCCCCGCAGCATGGCCTCGACCAATGCCGGGCGCGAGAGGTCTCCGCCTATTGCCGCCGTGAGGACACGTCGGTGCTCTGCCCAAGCAGGGCAGTCCTGCACCGTGTGCTCGACTGTGTCCTCAGGGCGACCCTCGCAGTGGTGACACCCAGGCGTTTCCTCCTTTCCCATCAGACACAGGTACCTCCCGAAACTTCCGTGTCCGGTGAGGACCTGCGTCATACGGTAGGTCAGGACGCCGTGACGCCGTTCTAGCCACTCCTCAAAGAGGGGTCTTACCGCCGCAATTGCGGCGTGCCCAAATAGGCGGCCTGACTTGAGACTTAAGATTATATAATTTCATTTAAAAAGACCCAATTTACCAAGATTAGAAGCCATACTGTACAAAAGAAATAATAATGAACTTTATTATTATTTCTTTTGTAACTCGTTTGATTGTGTATAATAACGAAACACAATATGCTATATCTCAGTTTTGACTCAACTAACGCGTAATAGACCATTTTTAGATGTTTCATGGTCACCTCGTTTCTAAGACTTATTTATTTTATTTATTTATTTATTTATGTACACACATGACACTTATAAAGGAAAAAATTAAATACAGACAAAAGAGCACAAAGGTGCTGCTTATTTCCTAAGAAATTTCTTCCAGCAGACCTGCGACAGGAGAGTTGAAGAGGAGATGATAGACACAGTGTGTATAAATACTAATTACGATATAAAACATACTTAGCTATAAAATTAAACTAAAATGATATATTTAATAAATATATACATACATAGAATTAAAATACATGCTATAAAAATATATACCTATAATAAATATATAAAATTACGGGATGTTAGATAGGTAATGATCTTTGACACCGTATGACGCAGGTCCTCACCGGACACGGAAGTTTCGGGAGGTACCTGTGTCTGATGGGAAAGGAGGAAGCGCCTGGGTGTCACCATTGCGAGGGTCGCCCTGAGGACACAGTCGAGCACACGGTGCAGGACTGCCCTTCTTGGGCAGAGCACCGACGTGTCTTCACGGCGGCAATAGGCGGAGACCTCTCGCGCCCGGCATTGGTCGAGGCCATGCTGCGGGGCGAGAGGGAGTGGGAAGCGGTCGCCTCCTTCTGCGAAGCAGTCATGCTTCCGAAGGAGGAGGCGGGCCGCGAGAGGGAGAGGATGGCGTCCTCCCTCCAGCCCAGCCGCAGTGGTAGACGCCCACGGCGTCGGACGTCGGCCGACGATCTCCGGCCACCGTAGGCGCGGGCATGCGGACAGCGAGTAAAGGGCAACTCGCTGTCTGACCATGGACCATGCCCGGGTCGACGGCGCGTCGTGTTCCACGCGCGCCTCAAAGAGCGTCAGCAATATGACGAGGCCCCCCCGTAGAGGGCCGAAGCCTGCCGGGGTCGTGGGACTCATCCCGTTACCGTGACCCCGGTACGTAAAGGGTTATTGAAGGAACACCGTGGATTTTAGTCAGTAAAAGTCTGACAGTCCCTCACACCCTGCCCGGGGTGGGAGGACTTATTTGATAATTTTACCACGATAAAAAAAAAAAAAAAGTCAGGCCCCTATAGGAGAAGTTGATAGGTGGAGTTGTGTCCCGCCTGGGGAGCACCGTCATGGGCGAAGGCGATCGACGGTGGCGATCTCTCGCGCCCGGCCCTCGTCCAGACAATGCCAACGGGAATGGGATGTAGTTTCCTCCTTAAGCGAAGCAGTGATACTCACAAAGGAGGAGGCTCGAATCGTGAGGCAGAGATAACTCTCTTCCTAACAGACATTCAATCAAACGAGTTACAAAAGATATAATAATAAAGTTCATACAAAGGTACGTTAATACACCAATAATATTTTATAACAAATACAGCGGCAACAAGTACGTAGCTTTTATCCTCACCTGCCCTGAACTAATGGACACAAAAACATAAAATACAACACAAGAATTTACGACTGGATGTGATGGTTTCATTTTTATATTTCATTCTCCGGTCCATAGGCCACGTTAATTGAACTTTAACGGGCCAAGAAATGGGGCATTTATTGACTTTCAGAATAGGATAGGTTATAAATCGTAAGGGTTGAAACCGAAAACGTCCGAAGTTAAGGGACCGTATGATGTGGAGGTTATTTGTCTTTATCTTAATGTTAGGGCTGGTGCACATCGTTGGGAAATGATGAATCGTTGTGTATATTGCTCTGTGTATTAATGTTACCTACAACAATAGGGGTTGGGTTCTATTGTTGGTATATTTTCTTGTCAGTACTTTTCATTGTCGGGTCTTGTTGACATTTATTTTGGATTTGCCCAGTAACAGAGATCTATTGGTCCTTTGCTATGCAAAAAAAAACTTTCTCATTTATGAAGAATATCGAATTTATTTTAAATTTATTTCCACCCTTTAAATGAACAATGGTGGCTCAGCTTCTACACTTCAGCCATTAGATTGACAACTCCCTTGATATTTTCTAATTTAAACTTTTTCAATCTCTTTTCTAAATTAAATATCCTGATAGCCTATGAAAGCTTAGAAGTATAAAGTTAACTACAGTATATTTTACGGGGTAAACGTTTATATAATGTTTTCTAAGCGATATTTATAGAGCTCTATAAAATAATTATAGGTCGTTTTGAGTACGGTGCTTCAAGCGTAATTATTTTAGATGAGAAGTGTATTTTTAGTCTTTATTAAAAAGCTGAAAGTGTTTGATATTGTATATTATCGCAATGAGTGCAGATTATCGAAGGTTTTTCCGCTTATCTATTTGGATACACTTGTGTGAAGTTTCCCATTAATAAGTTTCCTATTAAAAACCGTTAAATTATTTAATGGTTTTATTCAGCAGTGTTTCGGGCTGTGTATCAAACACCGCCCAAACCCTGCTAAACTATATACATATTTATTGTTTACAAATTTGTCTTTTACATGTGCTGTAAGACCAAATTTTATCATACTAGGTTAATAAAAATTGGCCAAGTGCGAGTCGGACTCGCCCATGAAGGGTTCCGTTGTAACTATAATAAATATAATATACTAAAACTATACTAAAATAAATATATTAAATATTTACTTGAAAAAAAAAAAAAACAAAAAACCTTACAAATTTCTTAAAACTAGCTTTTTTACAATTTGTACAACTACGCCAAATAACTTTGTTTTTCATAGTATTTGAATGAATTACAAAGTTATATTTGCGGTTTTAGAAAATATACTGTATCTCAAAAACTGCTGACTCGATCCCGTTCAAACCAATTTTGGTTGAAAGGTTACATTAAGATCTACAACATATGGTTTTTTTAGATTTTTCACTCCATTATTATAGAAGTTAAAGGGGGGGGACACACATTTTACCACTTTGGAAGCGTATATCTTTTAAAAGATTAACTTTATGAAAAAATCATTTTAGAAACCTTAATGTCATTTTTAAAGACCTGTCTATAAATACCACACACGTATAGGTTTCATAAAAAAAAATATTTTCAGTTTCAGTTCCATGTATGAGGAGCCCCCTTTATTTTAAATATTTTTTTAATTTTCTCTTAAAATCAGAAAGCGGTTCACAGAATACATCTACCTACCAAGTTCTACGTGTATAGTCTTAATACTTTCGGAATAAAATGGCTGTCACATACGGATGGACGGACAGACAGACAGACGGACAGACATGTGGAAACTATAAGGGTTCCGTTTTTTGCCATTCGGCTACGAAACCCTAAAAAGGACCCAATAGGTTTTAATTGCCTTTTGAAATCGCAAAATATGCGAAAATATTCGACTAAAACGGTCATATCTTTTGTTCCTGATGACTTACACATTTTATTATTTTACAGCTGAAACACATTATAAGTCCGATATAAAACAAAAAAAAAATTCAGTAATCCATTTGCGAATATAAGCTTTAAAGTTGTAATTTTCGTTAGGGTCATGTGTCGTCCCTCTCTGCCAAATAAGTGGCAGTAGCTAGGAATTCAAACATAGTGGTATGTAGGTATACATATAACGAAGTTAAAAGGAAAACACAAATCTATGAGTAATTCAATTCAATAATTGACCAAATGTATTCTACTAGCTTTCGGACTAATTCCATTGAAAAATGATATTTAGATCAAGATCTTATTTGTGTAAAACAGAGTAGTTGGTTTTTGTTAGAGCAGGGCAACTACCGCGGAACCTAACACGGCGCGTGGCCCAACACGCACTTGGCCGGTTTTAAAGCCTGCAATACATGTTGGCCGAGCGTAGGCCAACGCGAGCGTTGGCAAATAGGCACAAGGCAAGAAATAATGTCCACACGTTCGTCAAGACGACCAATGTAGAAGAGGGTCTGCAGAGCTGCCTACACGTTGGCCGAGCGCAGGCAAGCGCCTTTGATTTGTGACAAGTGATCACGAGCAACGGCGAGCGAAGACAAGTTGCACCAAATGAGCTCTATACACGTTGGCGCTAGCCTCCACTCGACCAACTAGGCAAGTGACACCGAGCGATAGCAAGACAAGGCAAATATACCGTCTACATGTTGGTATTGGCCTTCACTCGACAACACTCGGCCAACGTACAAGAAACGAGTTTTATCGGCTTGAACACACAATTTTTCGTGTGTGCGAATTCATTCATTCTTTTTAATTATTTTTAATTCATAATTCTCTTTGTTAAACGATGGATAAGCTCTATGGTGTATCGAGCGAGCTCAATAGATGGACGTTTCGTTTAATAATTTTTAAAACTGGTGATACGATTTTGCTGTTACGAGATTGCTATGCAACTCACAAAAACTCATATTACTCTGCAAATAAATAGGAAACAATTTTTCGTGTGTGCGAATTCATTCATTCTTTTTAATTATTTTTAAATCATAATTCGCTTTGTTGAACGATGGATAAGCTCTATGGTGGATCGAGCGAGCTCAATAGATGGACGTTTCGTTTAATAATTTTTAAAACTGGTGATACGATTTTGCTGTTATGAGATTGCTATGCAACTCACAAAAACTCATATTACTCTGCAAATAAATAGGAATTAGTGTTAGGTATATTTTAACTTTATGTGCAACTGCAAACATTAAACACATCAGTATTTTGATTTAAGAAATTACGAGTAGATACGTTCATAAGGTAATGTGTCCCGCAGCATCAGTTTAATGTCAGTATCGGAAATGCTGCCTCTGTATAAAAAAAATGTTTATTAATATTATGCAAATATGTATAATAATAAGTATTACATAAATATTACACAAACAATTCCAGAACACTAGCTTTACTCTAATGTTAATTTTATTATTTTACTGTACGCCACCTGCTCGACGTCCGTAAGTACGGCTACTGGGATCCAGCAGAATACCAGCGTCAGGCATATTTGCTTGGCATATGCTGAGCTGAACTCCCATTTGGTGCAATTTGGAGACACACACCACACCAATGTTTCGTGTTACATTTTAAGTATGTTTTCTTTTCTTTCTCATTTATTATATTTTTGGTTGTATACGTTTGTTCAGTTCTTTTTTTCTGTAATTTATGTGTTGTAATTATGTTCATGTGCTTTTGTGTGTTGACCAATAAAAGTTTTATCTATCTATCTATTTACCTACATGGAAATATTCTACAAAGTTAACGAGCTATTTGATCGCTTATCAAGTGATTTCTGTCTTTGAGCCTAAAAACTGTCCACAAACAAAGGGTTCGCAAGCAAAGAAAATGGAAAACTAATCTCGGTATCATTGCATCGACCAAAAGTTCAGACAACCTCCGTACAAAATAAAGTACACGTAGAACCTCACAGCATATTCATGATGCTTTTATGATTAAAACAGCAAATACGCTCGGAAAGTACTCGGTGCACATTGAAATGCTCACGTTTCGTGTACTGTAGTGCTACTGTAGTGTTTTTTTACACCTCGTTACTTAACCCTTAACTACTCGCACGAAGAAAATCACTTGACTGCTCGCTTGGGGTCCGTGGTGACCCCAATTTCTATGGATGAAATTTAATGATTTCTTATTTTTAATGGAACACGCCACTAGTAATTATGAAAGTACTTTATTTAAACTATAAGACATAAAAACCACAACCAAAAATAAAATTTTCTAAGACATCAAAATCACTAAAATATAAACTTCTACAATAGGGAACATTTATGGCACAATATGAGATCATGTATTAAAATTTCATGAATTCTTAGGAACTAAGGGAATCGTCGTTATTGCAGGTTAGGCAGTAGACAATGAAGTGCTCATTACATAAAAACTTTTTGCATTTACTGCATTTTGTGGACACTTTTCGGTCACTCCTTCTCGGGCAATTATAGCACCGCCCACGTTTAGTGGTAGGCGGAGCAGGTAGGGTTTCCAAACCATGTACTTCTAAAAGTCGCCCCCAACATCCTGTTCTTCATCAGGTACCACCAGTAGTCACTGTGCAATACGCTCGTCTCTTTCATCCATCTTTGACAACTGAGGAGTAAGAAAAACCTATGTAAATAACATTTTTGTAGAAAAACAAACAATAAAAAAATCTAAACTAGTAAAACGATAGAAAATATCATTCACTATCATATTTCATTCAAAATTATATCAATATCTAAATAAAAACAAATAAAAATAATAGAATATAAAAAGCTTACCTTTCTAAAAAAAGTTACGTAAATACTCGCACGGGGTCACGACTCAAGAGAGCAGCGGCGCGACCTAAACCTACAGCGGTCTAAACGGTACTAGAATATGTTCTTTAGGGCATATTAAGAGGCTAGCGGGCGCGCGGGGAGGTTCCGACCACTGCAAGTGCATTTTTTCGACGCGTGAAAGTGCTATGACCCCATGCGAGCAGTTAAGGGTTAACACTCATGCCCGTCACTACAATCGTGTGATTTCAAATTATAGCGCTCGCGACATTTTGCGAATCGATGGAGCGTGGATAGCGAGGTTTTTGTGTCCTGCCCGTTAATTAGTTGCGAATAATTAAAAGGAGGATTTACACAAAAAAATCTATGATTCGAACTCATTTATGTAACTTGTAATCTGTGTAGGTATGTAGATTTGGGGAAAATCTATTAACTAAATTTTTAATTCATTCGTTATTTTATTCAGGTAATACACATACGTTTTATTAGTAACAACATAAGCTATGTTAGTAGGTATAATAAAAAAAGGACTCGACATTACAAACAAAAATATTAAAACAAGACTAGTTACTAGCATCCTGTTGGAACACTAGTTTAAGCAGTTATCCTCACTAAATTAAGATGAAATTTTGCGTACA
Source organism: Tholera decimalis (assembly GCA_943138885.2). Classification (NCBI taxonomy): domain Eukaryota; kingdom Metazoa; phylum Arthropoda; class Insecta; order Lepidoptera; family Noctuidae; genus Tholera; species Tholera decimalis. Next base: position 17,236,672 of record OW964561.2, read on the forward strand.
CGATGCACAGTCATCAGTCAATAAAAGAGTTTGCAGAAGAATACAAAGTAATAAAAAAGTTTGTTTAACACGTTCACTGACAGTGAGCACTTACCCTGACACCACTTTACGACAGTAGAATTTTCCACGACGTACTCTTAAAAATAAGTGGCCCGTCCCTCGACGTACTGTCACAACGCACTATTTTTTTAAATAATGACGTACTGTCAGCGAACGTGCTAAAAAATGTGGGAAAAGGCTAAGCAGAGGATGATGAAATATGTTATTTAGGATTTTATTTTAAATTCTATGAATAATATGGGAAGTAATAATATAATAATAATAATAATATTCCACAACTTTCACACAACGCCATCTAGTCCCAAACTAAGCAGAGCTTGTGGTATGAGTACTAGACACTGATAAACATACATAAATATTTCTAAATACATACATATTATAGATAAATTACACCCAGACAAAGAACAAATGATCGTGCTCATCACACAAACATTTGTCCTAGGTGGGAATCGAACCCACGACCTTGTGCATAGCAGTCAGGGCCACTGACCACTATACCAACGGGCCTAGTCTTTGAATAAACCTTGCGACGAGCGGGTGTGAAACTCGCGTTGTACTTTCAAGACAAGTGACGGTCTATCATCTAGCGATTCTGAGGCTGTCATAAGAACGTCAAAATTGAATGGGATTGCTAAACGCTTTCAAAATGTCACGTGATCAATCTTCTATATTGTGGCATCTCGATCAGCCTGTCTGCCCTCCCAACGACGCCATAAGCCGAGGTCCGGTGCCCTTCACCTGCAGTCGCCTAGTTTTTCAGTTTAATATAAGCTCTAGTAGGAAGCTTCAATTACTATAGTTAAGACCGCCACTGTCCGATTAAGCAGCTGACAACTTCGTAGACTACTTGCGAGAAACCATTCACGTTAGTTTATGGTAGCTATTTTCGACGTAGGACACCAATGTTTAGGGCAACTCGCTTGACGAGGCCCCCTCTGCAGAGGGCCGAAGCCCGCCGGGGTCGTGGGACTCATCCCGTTACCGTGGCCCCGGTATGTAGGGTTATTGAAGGAACACCGTGGATTTTAGTCAGTAAAAGTCTGACAGTCCCTCCCACCTTGCCCGGAGTGGGAGGACTTATTTGATAATTTTACCAAGTTAAAAAAAAAAAAGGACACCAATGTTTGGGTCTGTATCTTACCTGTACATTAGGTAACCTAAAATCATTTTAGGTTAGTTGCCAATATTATCTTCAGATATACAATTGAAGTCGACTGTGAGAGTCCAGTAATGACAGTTCTATTAAATAGGGCCCTGGGCTGGGCTGACAATTGTCAGAAATATTTTGATGTGGTTTTGTGACATATGTCGAGTTTATTAAACACGTTTTTACTTGACAAATATGTCACGATTTTGCCTATCAATTTTGACATATTTTTCAGTTTTATTAAACAGCCTAAGCGCGACAATTCTACAATTTTGCCACTTTTTGGCATATATGTCGGATTGTCAGCTTTATTAAATAGGGCCCATCTCAATTGTATTTTAGTGAAAGTAAAACTAAATTTATTCACCCGTACTTATTATTAGTGAAGTTATTTTTTACGGAACTAATTTTCATTTTAAACTAGCTGTTGCCCACCACTTTGTTCGTGTGGAAATTCGTGCATGCGGCAGCACCTTTTGGAGCCAGAAATTTTATCTTGTATCTACATAGCACTATCATTGGCCTAAGTTTCATCACAATCTAATCGATGATTTAAGAAAGCACACAGGTCAAGCATACCAACAATTATTTTTACCCGTGGTGGTGTTATAAGTACATATTCGAAACTGGCCCACAATTAAAAATAGAATACTTAATTTAGCAAAAAAAAAAAAAATTCTGCACTCTTTCACCATATAAACTTATACTGTGCCAAATTTTATATTCTGTCGTCGCAATTTTCTTAAAAAAGGGTACAAAGTTTTTCCTTCACGCATTAATATACCTATAGATTATTTCAAATATTATTATTTTTGTGTCTTTCATTTAACTGAGAGAGGTCTATTGAACCAAAAAGTTGAATATTATGCTATTTTGCATTAAGCCTGTCTATAAACCACCGAAGTGTATATTATGTACGTGACACTGCGGCCAGTTCAATTTTGTCACAGAAATGGTGCTGCTCAAATTCATGTGGATTTCAGAATTAATGGCTTTGGGTAATACTTCACATTATAAGGTAGGGAATTATAATCTGTCAACACTATATCAAATCATGAAATTAATGGTCTAATTAGTTGTGGTCTATATTTATTACGCCTTATGCCTATAAATATATGTTACTAGATTTAGCTTTCTACGGGGATTCCTTTGACCTGATATGAAATAAAAATAAAGAACATAAAATTAATTTATTTTCAGACAGACATTACGGTCCATAGGTAGGTCTTTCAATAAGAAAGTCACGTCTGTTTGCAATCATTTTCAGGATGCTTGTTCTAAGTGTTGCAAGAGCGTTGCTGTAGTGAAGCTGTTATCTTACGCATGATGGCGTGAAAAACATTAGAACTGTATGCTGAAGGCGTTGCTGTACTCTACGCGCAGGAGGTTGTAGGCTCGGCTGGTATATGACACTTATAGGTTGCTCGAGTATAAAGGCTGACACTGGGATGTACAACCTGTTTTGGTGAATATGTTTAACACGTGTGTCGGTTTTTAGGGTTCCATAGCCAAATGGCAAAAAAACGGAACCCTTATAGTTTCGACATGTCTGTCCGTCCGTCCGTCCGTATGTCACAGCCATTTTATTCCGAAACTGTTAGAACTGGACATGTGAAACTAGGTAGGTAGATGTATTCTGTGAATCGCTTTCCGATTTTATGAAAAATAAATAAAAAATATTTAAAATAAAGGGGGCTCCCCATACATGGAACTGAAACTGAAAATATATTTTTTCATGAAACCTATGCGTGTGTGGTATCTATAGACAGGTCTTCAAAAATGACATAGAGGTTTTTAAAATCACTTTTTCATAAAGTTAATCGTTTAAAAGATATACGCTTCTAAAGTGGTAAAATGTGTCCCCCCTTCTAACTTCTATAATTATGGAGCGAAAAATCTAAAAAAAATATATGCTATAGAGATCTTAATGTAATCTTTTAACCAAAATTGGTTTGAACGAGATCGGGTCTGCAGTTTTTGAGATACAGCATATTTTCTAAAACCGCAATTAAACTTTGTAATTCATACAAACACTATGAAAAACAAAGTTATTTGGCGTAGTTGTAAAAATTGTAAATAAACAAGTTGTGAGAAATTTTTAAGTTTTTTTTTTTTCAAATAAATGTATTAAATTATATTTATTATAGTTACTACGGAACCCTTCATGGGCGAGTCTGACTCGCACTTGGCCAATTTTTTGTATATCTTTTGTATACGTTTTTAACTAAATATGACACTTGCTATTCACTTGTTACTATCTTGCAAGTAACAGTAGCTAGAAACTCTGACAGAAATCAATCATATGATTACACAAATTACTCTCAAATTAGAAGATGGAAGAGAACGAATATATTCAATGTTTGCGTGTAATTATTCAAACATTGAATATATTCATTATTCTAGCCACCGTTCGTTATTTCCTTTTCATCACAACAAAAAACCTTGGCGCTGTGGACCGACAACTCTTGATCAATGCGCAACATGTAAATTAACTCAAGACTCTAGATCAAGCAGAGCATGGTTGACAACTTAGAGTCTAAGGAACTATGAACTCACAAAGGTTTCCACTGTAAAAATGAAATTCTTCTCCTTGTGTCGTATACCTCAGTTTTGAGGGCATTGTGAAGTGTACAGTAAAAATTACATACATCTAGACTATGATGTTTCCACTGCTAGAATAGAAGCCTCATCTCTATGAAAGGGAATGGGCCATAATTCACTCTGCGTGTCCAGAGAAGGTTGGTGAATTTGTAAAAATTTAACCTCATTTTACTACCGTTCTGTAGTAGTGCCCCAGTGGTTAAGGTTCCGATTTACGGTTGGTAGGTCATAGGTTCGAACACAGGCAAGCATTTCTCTTGTATTTAATCATCATTGCTGAACCAAAATGGAGGTACGGTGAAACATCGTGATGAAATTCGTAAATATGTGACATCTATCAATTTATTCTCCCTCAGAGAACGAGGTTTGTGTCTTAGCTGTTGGTATAATTATAGGTTGCCTATATTAAAGTAGAAAACAACACGTTTCGGGCTGACAGCAATGTGGAGGAGTACTTCGACGCCTAAGTCTATTTTAATATTTTTTATGTACATAGTTAGGTTTAGCAGTGTATTTAAGTATAAAAGAGATATAAGTATATAACTAGTTTTAGTATACACCTATTGAATATTGCATTCGCATGCATTATGAAAAAGTAGGTTAAAGTATAGGTACCACCGACCGCCTCATGGTTTCGATATAAAGCTCGATCTCAAAAAGCTTCGTATAGAAAATTATGCACCCTTTTCGGGTTATTTAATACTCAACTCGCGAAGTGTATTACTAAGGTGCATAATATAACCATCTCGAAAATGTAAGGGTTTAAAGAAAAGAAACAAAAATGAAAATGTACATTTATTGCACAAAGGGTGATGTTTGTTCGGTTGCGAAGTTTTAGAAAATAAATATTAAGTGTTTTTTTTTTCATTTGATGACAGGTAAAGGGTTAATTTACTTCTTAAAAATAATAAAATGGAATCCTAATTTTCAAAACTAACCTGCCATGTTATCTCTTCTCCACCCATTGTTGTCTGGTAGAGAATGCTTAAGGCCTTAAGTCCGCAATTGTACCTTTTGTGTTGCATGAGTTTTATTAAACAATAAATTAATAGTTTAAAAAAACACTAGAAAAACACGCTTTTATAAATGCACGTAAAAACAAATGTTGCTGTTTCTTTTTTTGTAGTTTTTGCCATATTATTCCCACGAGTAGTGAACAATTAAACGGTCGAACCCCCCAGAGGATTTGAAAGTGACATCTATAAAAAACAAATCTATGGATTATGCGGTAATTCAAAAAGGTTAAGATTTTCTTTAGGTTTGTTATAACCTTGAAACCTGATCGTGTTCAAAGTCCATTACATGGCCTTTCTCACAAGTGCAAACACGACTATGAAAAGATATTCCATCATGGAATGCCAGTGCCTATCTTCCAGCTTCATCATCAGACCTTGAAACCTAATCGTGGTCAGTCAAAGTTCATTACAAGACTTTTCTAAGAAATCCAAAACAGCTATGATACAATTTTCCACCATGAAGTTTCAGTTCATATGTTCCGGCTCCATCGTCAGATCAGTTCGACAATACCATATTATTGTATTGTCATCAGAACTACATACAGCTGCCAATTTTCATTACGCTACGACCCTTGGAAGATGGTTAAATTAGTTACCTTAGATTCCATTACATAGTTAGTTACATAAAGGTTGACCTAATAAAAGCGTGTTAAAAACTAAAACACGCAATCGATACGTAAGCATTTTGAAACTGGATTTGTAGTCATGGAAGTATTGACTGATTCCATTCCCGTATGCAATTAGGCATTTATCGTGTCACCTGTTCCTGACGTTTGGGAGTCAATCTGTGGCTACTTTCGTCCAGTTCCATTTTAATTTGGCAGCTGCGTCACCTACGTCTCTCATTTGAATTTTGGACCGAAGTATACTGTTCCTTATACGGTCTGTAATTCCGACTCCAGGGATAATTCGTCCATTACTGAAGTGACAAATCTGACGCGACTGAAACTACTTGCAAACGCTAATAAAGTAACTATTATACGTTTAGCGGTAGGTCCAGGAGGATATGGCGTGATAAATAACATTCCTACCTGAAGGATTGGTCGGACATGGCAGTAGACAGAGAAAAGAGGAGGGAAGAAAGGGTGTCCTTTGCCCTGCAATAGGACACTACAGGCTTATATTAATAATATAAAAAAAAAACGTATAATAATATAATTCGTTTGCATTTAGTGTCCCAACTAGACAAAACTTTATGACAACGAGCCTTCCTCTCATATGACACAAAACGTTAAACACCAACATTGTACAAACATACAAAATATGTCACAAACAATTTAAATTATTAATTTACTAAGCTCTCTCAGTGAACGCAGAGTTTCAAGCTGTTCTTACAAAATAAATATGTAAACAGTGTAGCTACACGAAGACCCAGATAATACTGTAATGTAGAACTTTGTATGTTTGTTTGTTTTATTTATTTATTTTATTTATTTATTTATTTAGGGACAAATAACAGTTACATAATAAAAACATATTAACTAAAATTCGTATAACTAATTAAACAATTATGCAACCCACACCATTGTCCACAGGTTAACAAAAGAAATGAAAGTTACAATGACACATTAAAGCTAAAAACGAAATAGTTAAAATAACATTATCTAATAAATCCGTAACTGATTAACATATTATTAAATTAAATCTCAGACAAGAGTTTACAAGCTTCTACTTTAAATTGCTTATTAGATAAACAAAATATATCAAGCCGTGTGAAGTGCGAGTTATATATGCCCACAATACGACGCAGAGGCACGCGCACTCCGGCATTAGTTTTACAGGACTCTGTATGAAACAGACGAGGCACGCGCACTCCGCGCTGGATAACAGTTCTGGGTACTGTATAACATAATTTATTTGTTAAATCTGTGCAGTCAAATCTGTTGTTGCACAAACCATGCAACATCATTACTGACAGAAGCAATCGTCTGTACTCTAGACTTAAAACATGATATTTATTTAATAAATGTGTGTAGGGAACTTTAGAGTGATAACACCTGTAGTTCATAGAACGCAAAAACTTTTTCTGTACCATTTCTAAGCCAGCACCGTACTTTTTGTACAAAGGATTCCAGATAGGTGAAGCATATTCTAATTGTGATCTAATCAATGTTTTGTATAGCATTAAGAAGGTAGAGGGACGCACAAAGTCACGGGACGATCTCATGACGAAACCGAACATTTGAAAAGCTTTATTTACTACGGTATCATAGTGTAAGTCAAAGTGTAGACAGGAATCAAGTATTACTCCCAAATCACGTACTGAACGAACAGTATTTAGGGGAACGTTGTCAATGGAATAGGTATATATGTGTTTCTTTTTGTTCTTAGTAAAAGAGATAGTGTGGCATTTTGGAAGGCTAAGAATGAGCTTATTAACAATGCAGTAAGTATGTAACCTGTCTAGATCATCTTGAAGAAGTTGACAATCCTCTATCGTTTTGCAAGGTTTATAGATTTTGATGTCATCTGCGTACATTAGAAACCGAGAGTTAACGAAACATTGTTTAATATCGTTTATGAATATGACATAGAGAAGAGGACCTAAGATGGAACCTTGTGGAACTCCAGACGTAACAATTACAGTGTCAGATTCATAACCATTAACAACGACTTTCTGGGTTCTGTTAAAAATATATGACATAAACCAACGCAATAAGTTTCCGCGTATACCGTTATAGGCTATTTTATCCATGAGTAATTTATGATCCACCTTGTCGAAAGCCTTCTGAAAGTCTGTGTATACAGCGTCTACTTGTAATCGTTGATCCATATTTTCGAATAAATAGTTAGTGAAAACCATAAGATTTGTTGTGGTGGAACGACGTTTTACAAATCCATGTTGTTCCGGGATAATATGGCGGTGAAGACGAGAATATATTGATTCATGTACCAGTCTCTCGAAGACCTTGGACAAGGTGGAAAGTATTGAGATGGGGCGGTAATTCTCTACATTGTTTTTGTCACCACTTTTATAGACTGGAGTAATAAAGGCATTTTTCCAAACTGCGGGAAAAACGCCTTCTCGTAGGCATTTATTAAATATTATTTGCAGGGGAGTACAGAGGATTTCATACAATCTTGTGAAGAAACTAGGTGGCAATCCATCCGGTCCAGCTCCTTTAGAAGGATCAAGCAACTTTAATGACGTACTTATAACATCTTCAGTCAAGTAAATGTCTGATATACATATTAAATTTTCACTGCAGGTAGTAGGTGGTTGCCATGTATTTGGATTAAAAGAAGAAGGTTCGTAGACGGAACAGAAGTAAGTTGAGAATAAGTTGCAGATATTTTTGGGGTCATCGGAGGTAATATCCTTGAAATACATGCTGGCAGGTAGTTTAGCCTTGCATTTTCGAGCTGATATATAAGACCAGAAGTACTTAATGTTTTTGGGGATGTTATTCTCAACAGATTCCATGTAGTTTCGATAACATCTAGCAGATTCATGATGAAACAGATTGCGATATTTGGAAAAGGTTAAGTAGTCGGAGATATTATTATAATTCTTCCATTTGATCCATGCACGTTCTTTATTCTTTAAAATACGTATCAAGGATGGGGAAAACCATACTGGATACTTTCCATTTTTAATGCGAGATAACGGAACGTGCAATCTAATAATGCCGTATAATTTTTCATAGAAAGTATTGACAGCTTCCTCTGAAGAGAGGTGAGAGAGAGCCTTATCCCAGTTAACTTTACCTAGTTCAAGTTTTATTTCATCGAAATTAGCTTTATGAAAATTATGTCTTTGGACCGAGCGAGGTTTCATGGAAGCAAATTGCATACCCAGAGTAGTTAATATGGAGAACGGAGGATGGTGCATGTCAGGTTCTAGAAGAATATTACAAGATATTGTCTGGCAATCCACGTTAGAAATAACTAAATCCAGTATTCGTCCTAATTTGTTTTTGGTGGTGTTATATTGAGTGCCATTAACAAATTCCATAAAATTTAACAAGCTACGCCCAGCCGAGCTTGATACATGAGCATGGCCACCTTGGTCTGACCATTCGATACCTGGGATATTAAAATCTCCAAGAAAGAAATATGAGTCACAAGTAGAGTCATTAGCCAAGTCTTGTAGCATATCGAAATACTGTGAATATGCGGCCTCATGTGTTCGTGGTGGTATATATGCGGCACAAATAATGTGGCGTGTGTTTTGTCGTGATGAAGGTAACTGTACCGCAATATGTTCTACCTCTGGGTGGAAAATGTGTGTCGATATCTTAGAAGGACGTAGTTCTCGAAGGACAGCCACAAGAATGCCTCCCCCCTCGCGTTTCTTAGTCGCTAGACGGTCACGATCGAATCTGAAGACGGTGTATCGGTTGTCAATAAATTCACTGTCCAGGATGGTAGGAATAAGCCAAGTTTCCGTCAACACAATAACGTCATACGAGCACGATAATATGTTCATGTAAAGCGTATGTAACTTTGTACGGATCCCTCTACAGTTCTGGTAATATATCACGATATTATTTGCAGCCATTGGAAAATATGAAACAATAAATCTGTATAACATTTGACATTTTTATACACTGAGACGATGTACTTATTATAATTATTATGAAGTAGTGAACCTTATTATATAAACATAAACACAATAGAACCTTGATACAGTACTGTTTTATCCTTTGTAAATACGAGTATATATTTATAGAAACTATAAAATCGCTTACTAACATCAGATAGAAAGTTTCACAATATATACAATATGATAATATAAAAATCATTAAACAAAAGTAAAATCTTAATATATAGCCGCGGATTAATACATTTGCAACAGGTGAGAACAACAGGTAAAGATACGTTACAAAACCATTCGTCCAAAAACAACCAGCATATTTAAGGTTCTGTAGTATCAGTAGGAGTCTTCTGACTACTAATAATTTTGCTGAGATCAGCATCAGAACGTATTGCGAATGAAGAAGTTCCATCTTGCTTGCGCACAAGTATCGTAGCATTTCGTACCCAAACGTATTTATAACTATATTTATTGGCGAACTTTCTGGCTTCACGAAATAAAGCTTTATTTTTTAACGTGAGGTGTTCATTTAAATAAATTGTTGACGAAGTGCCTGAGATTCCTATTTGGTCGGTCTTAATGCTCTTACTTTTACGATAGGCGCTCAATAAGTTGTCACGAATCAATAGCGATTTAAATTTTACTATAATATTCTTGGGCTTGTTATCGTTTTGATGTGCATGCGGGACACGGTGAATAGTGATAATGTCATTTTGTGACAGTGAACATTTTACTGAATTGCCTATTGCCTCTGCAATTGCAAACAAGTTTTCAGTTCGTTTTTCGGGCACGTTACAGATTTCGATGTTACATAGTCGTGCATGTTGTTCCATCGAGTCGATCTTTGCCTCAAGTTTAGTAATCGTTTGTTGGTTACTGATGCTGACCACCTCGTTTAAGCGCTTTTCGTAACCCTTGCATTCCTTTTCCAAACTCTCAAGACGTTTTCTCATGTCTTCATAACTATTATTGAAGAATTGAATAGTTTTCTCGATCTCTAGATTGGTTTTTTGGATACTAAGGTTCTGTTGTTTAAGCTCGGAAACTTCAGTTACTAATTTATTGAGAATAATATCTTGGTCGGTTTTCCACGACAACAGCATATTTTTCAATTCTTCAAACTTGTCCGGTTCTGCAAAGCTGTCATCCTCTCGAAAACGTTTGTTACTAGGTCTTGTAGTAATGTTGCTCAATTCACGGGCGCTGGATTGAGATGCCGGAGAGAGATCTGGTTCCGATCGCGTTTCCAAAAGCGCACAGTTGCTGGGTGAACATTGCGGAGGCGAGCGCATCATGCGAGGCATGTTGGTTATTTGTGTAAATAGCAACTAGTCAAAAAGCCAAAATATGCAAGCGATGCAGGCGAATAAAAATATACTGATATTTCGCAAGTGATCGCAACTGTATATACGGTCGAGTGCAAACACACTTCGCCCCAAATGGCGAAGGTTCGAGTTCGCTACCGGGCAGCCGCAAAAACTTTTAGAAGTTTTTTAAAAAAAAGTTTTCGAATGTAATTCGAGGTACGGACTCACAAAAATCGTCTATCCCTCTCAGACTCCACCCACTGGGCGTAGACCTTAGGCAAAGTCACCGCAAGAGTAACAAGGAATCGAAAATATGGACATAAGCCAATCACAACACTGATAGTCAATCACTTCACACAAAACACAGCGCGACTGGCAACACGTCTTCACACTTCCGAGCAAAAGAGCTAACTGTTGCCAGTTGGTCACTCTAGCCCGGAGTGCTGAATGGATGTGGATAAAAAATGTCATGGCTTTGAGCATGTCAAAATAGGCTACAATCTGGACTGACAATGTGCTGCCAAAATGTCACGTGCTTCATCCCAAATATTTTGACAATACCTATAGTATTTGCTACACGGTAAAGAAACAATTGCAAACATATAAATAAATATGTATAACTTTATGTGTCAAATTCGTCTAAAGGTTCTCTGTTAATGATCGCTTTTCCGGTAAGATTGCCCATGGTAACACTTTTTTAGATGTTAAATACTTATTTAATTCTATTTATTGGTATACAAAAGAGTATAATTATCGAACTTAATACTTTTTTAAACTTATAAACGAATGTATGAGCATATTACATTTGATGGCATCAAACTTAATTATAATAGTTTTGTGTTGTGTACTGGGCCTGGTTTAGTACATGAGATCTACATATTCCGGACGTCCTTGTGGGATTTCAGACTATCACGCAGGCGTAGTCGCTTGCAAAAGCTACTGTAAAATATTTCTTTTATTCCGCCCGTCGCAGCATTTTTCGCCTACGCTTGGTGTTTTGTTACGAGTTACGCTGCTACAAATTTAACTTCGTCAGGGCCACGGAATGAATGAATAAGGTTGGAATGGTAATGAGGGCGTGGCGAGCGCGCCACATTTATGATACGAAAATCATAGCTCGACCGATTAATTCATTCACCTTGTTTAGTGCGCTTCGGATTACTTCGGAACACAGAGCTCTGCTTTATTATACCGTGTTGTGCAATTATAATCTGTAAAACAAAAAGTCGGACCGCAAGTATAGAGCGAGGAGGTATATCTTTCCATCGGTAAGTCGAACATAACATTTAATTACAATTCTATTTGTAAAAAAAATAAAAATATTCTGATCACTATGAAATTTCGAACATTAACAATATTATTGCAACAAGTTACAAAAAATATACATTGCCCGATGTGTACTCGCTTAATCAACGCAATGACCAAGTCCGCTTACAATGTACTGCATACGTTGCGTCCTCCACGCTTCAACCATTGACGTTTCGTCCTTTGCCCTGATTGGCCGTGATGCACGGCGCATGTTTATCGAGAGTGAGTTACAATCAGTAGCAAGCTCTCGATTTAAGTATGTGTAATTTATTTGTGTGCGTAATTCGCATACGTAACAGGCCTCTTGCTTGTAGTGGCTCTAAATAGTGGGGGACAAGCGGCGACACGCGTTCTCATACAAATCAGGAACTATTTCCTTTATAATCTCTTATATCTATTCTGTGGTCAGGGCTACGCGGCTTTGTAACGTTTTGTAAAAAAGAATATAGAACCTTTTTAATCAACCCGTAATTGTTTAGTTTGAGTTTAAAAAACGGTTACTAGCAAACACTTTCTATCTAGTTTGATTCGGTCTCACATAGTGTATTACATACTCTTTGTACTCTTTGTTCTACACCATAACAGAAAACAAATAAGAAAATAATTTAAAACGAACGAATTTTCTGTAAAAGTGGTGTTATAACCAATAAGCTTGACTTGAAATATTAAATGAAATCGGTTCAGCCGTTCTCTAGTTTTAATAAGATATAATAATAATAATATTAATATAAATCTGTGGCCCGGCTGTCAACCAGCTTGTCAAAAATTTTCCTCTCAATTCTTTTTGAAGAAATATTTAATAAAATAATAGTTATATAACATGTTTAACTAAACCAAATCCGTTAAAAAAAAAAACAAATCTAACATACAAGAAGAAATGCAGATCCACCATCACCACAAGCATCTAAGTCTATCTTAGTAAGGAAAATCTTATATGAAGATAAAAATATGTTGACAAGACGCCGGGCACAATTACAACAACCCACACGCCCAATACCTGCGGAATCGCCGCTCAGCTCCGCCTCGCAGCCGCCGGGACCAGCTCCAGCCGTGAGTGAAGAGACTCCGGCCGCTGCAGTTGCGTCGAGCTCGAGCGACGAGTACTTCTCGCCGCCGACGACACCACCACCTGCGCGTCGGCGAGGAAGAGGCCGCCCTCCGGTCGGCTTAGGACTTCGAGGCCCTCCGGCCTCCAATGGGGTCCCCGCTGCCGGTGGAAGTGTGCAGCGCATGCGATGGACACATTCCATTAATGAGAACGTCATGCGCTCATACTATGGGGCTACAGAGGGGGGAACTAACCTGACTGCGTACCGTGGTCGGATGCTCTCTCTGTTTCAGGTACTTGAACCAGCTGTCAACGTTTCGGCTCAACGACTGTCGGATCAGGTGCGGGTCATCCAGCGTAACCGTATGTTGGATGACGCCGTACTTGATAGACTACGCCTCGAATCACGGTGCAGCCGTGTCTCATCTGCTTCGCCACTGGCCGCGGTGCAACTACAACCCAGTATCTCACCGCGACCCGACCACGTCGGTGAAGATGATGATGACGAGGCTATAACCGTGAGTACCCAGTGCAGTGAACGATTGAGGAGTGCTTTGGAGTGTGCATTACGGGAGTATCGCTCCACAGCGCCTGGGCTTAGACCTCGTCTGCCTCGTTTGCCCATGCATAAGAAAAATAGGGCGCTAGTGTGTGCTCTAGATTCACTGCTGTCAAATTATTTTGACAATAGTGAAGACCTCACCGATACTCATTCGATCCTATACTGTGCAGCTGTAGCGGCTTGTCGGGTGGCTCATGTCAAGTTTCCAAAGACTGACAGAGTTATTCGACCAGCTGTACCAGCTTGGCAGGGCAGGATCGAACGTCGTATTGCTGAGGCTAGAGCACTCATTGGTAAACTTATCTGCTTCAGGCAGGGCAACACTCGTCCTAGAGTGATGCGCTTTGTGAGGCGGGCGTTTGCGGGGACTGATATCAGTCCTCGGGATTATCTGACCCGCGTCACAGAGCGTATCGACTTCCTGAAGCAGAAAGTCTATGCATGGGCAAATCGAATTCGTCGATATAAGCGGTGGGTGGAGCGATACACTCAGAATCGCACATTCCAAAGCAATGAAAGGTGGGTTTATAGGGCCTGGGAGCGACCTGACCAAGGTGTGACTGATGCGTGCCTACCGAATGATAACGCCATGTGTTCGTTCTGGCGCAGCATCTGGTCGGCTCCTGTCAGTCACACTGAAGGTGACTGGATGAGTGAGATCAAGCGCACGTGCGATCTTATACCAGAAATGGGGGCAATTACGATCAGCCCCCAAGATGTAACCCGTGCAGTCCGTCCGTTATCCAACTGGAAATCTCCAGGGCCGGACGGGCTGCACAATTTCTGGATAAAATGGTTTCTAATCTCGCACGCTCGCTTGGCCGCTCAGTTCCAGTCTGCCCTAGAGCTAGGGTCACTACCTCAATTCCTAACTACAGGAATAACCCACCTGCTCCATAAATCAGGCAGTACTTCGGAACCTAAAAATTATAGACCGATCACGTGCTTACCGACGGTCTATAAAGTTCTTACATCCATTCTGAGAGCCAAAATTAATAATCACATAGATACAAATTCAATCATGTCTGCTTCTCAGAATGGATGTAGGAACGGGTCCCGCTGTACTAAGGAGCTTCTCCTAATCGATATTGCCATAAACCAACAGGTTCGTCGTTCCCGAAGGAATCTGTCGACATGTTGGATAGATTATAAGAAAGCCTATGACTCGGTTCCACATACATGGCTCATGAAGGTGTTGGAGTTGTACAAAATAAATCCAATACTCCGCACTTTTCTTGAGTCATGTATGGGGCAATGGAAGACGGTCCTCTGCTATCCAGGATGTCGACAGATCCAGGAAAACAGCGAACCGATTAGGATTGAGCGTGGTATTTTTCAGGGCGACAGTCTGAGCCCACTGTGGTTTTGTCTGGCTCTCAACCCTCTCAGTACACTGCTGGAGGGTTTGGGGCAAGGCTACCAGTTGAGAAGAGGTGGTCAGGTCATATCACACTTGCTTTACATGGATGATTTGAAACTTTTTGCCCCCAGCAAATTGCAACTCATGGAGCTACTGAAGGTAACGGAAACCTTCAGTAGTGCCATCAAGATGGAATTTGGGGTGGACAAATGTGCGATCATGCATGTAAAGCGAGGGGACATTATGGAATCCGTGGGAACTCAACTCTCGGATTCCATACACCTAAGATCCCTCGGCTCAACTGAAACCTACAAGTATTTGGGTATGTCAGAAGCACTAGGCATCAATGTTGCTTATGTTAAACAGTCATTGAAGGAACGCTTCTTTGGCCGCCTGAATAAAGTACTGAATAGTCTTCTATCAGGCGGAAACAAGGTGCGTGCCTTCAATGGTTGGGTCATGCCAATATTGATGTACTCTTTTGGCATACTCAAATGGACTCAGACTGAACTTGACGCCTTGGACAGGCGGGTCCGCACAACGCTGACTGCAAATCGAATGCATCACCCACGTTCATCGGTGATGAGGCTGTATATCCCGCGGAAGTGCGGGGGTCGTGGCTTTTTAAATGCAAAGACCCTGCACAACCGCGAGGTATGCAGCCTTAGGGAATATTTCCTAGAAGCCGACGTGGGTATACATCGAGATGTGGTAGCGATGGACAAAGGCCTCACTCCGCTCTCCTTAGGTACCGAGAATTGGCGCAAACCTGTAGTATTAGATACTAATGACCGCAGAGAAGTATGGCAGAGCAAGGAGCTTCACGGACGCTATTACCGGGCCCTTCATGGGTCTGACGTAGATACGTTAGCGTCCGTAGCCTGGCTACGTTTTGGTGACCTCTTCGGGGAAACCGAAGGTTTTGTCTGTGCGATTATGGACGAAGTTATGATGACGAATAACTATCGGAAGTATATTGTGAAGGATGGTACGGTAGACATATGTCGGGCATGTCACAAACCGGGAGAATCCATTCGTCACATTATCTCCGGCTGTTCTCGTCTGGCTAACGGAGACTATTTGCATAGACACAACCTCGTAGCCAGGATTATTCACCAGCAACTTGCTCTTAAATACAATCTTGTGGAATCAGAAGTACCATACTATAGGTATGTGCCCGACCCAGTTCTCGAAAATGGCAATATTGCACTGTATTGGGATCGGTCTATCATCACTGACAGGACTATTGTTGCCAATAAGCCTGACATAGTGGTGATAGACCGATTAGAGCGTCGCACAATGATTGTTGATATAGCAGTCCCCCATGACGAGAACCTCGTGAAAGCTGAGATAGATAAAAAAAATAAGTATCTTGACCTGGCGCGCGAGGTTGTCGACATGTGGGATGTGGAGACAGCAATCATTGTGCCGATAGTCGTCACAGCCAATGGTTTAATAGCCAAGAGCCTCGACCAACATCTAAGGAGGCTCTCGTTGGGCAGCTGGATCAAGGGCCTGATCCAGAAAGCAGTGCTCCTGGAAACGGCGCGTATTGTGAGGAGGTTCCTCTCTATGGAGCCCTGACCACCGGTAGCTTGGACCCTGTTCCCGATACCGGTGGGCTACTATTTTTTATATTTTTAAATGTTTTTATTTTTTATATTAATATTTAAAAATGTAATCTATATGTATATATATTAAATAAATGGAATAATAATAATAACTTTATTGAACACCAAAAAAAACCTTTGTTACATAGTTACTTATTAATTAGGATACAATACAGTTTTTAATTTAAAAATGTGTCTCAATCATTGGAAACCCTGCCTCCTAAACTAGGGTAAATCTGTGACTTAGGAGTCAGTGTTCTGCTGTTGCTTCGTGATCAAATAATTCTCTCTATTTGTGTTGTTTTTATGAAACCTAATAACAAGTTTGGATTCTATACAAAATAAAAAATACAATAAAAATAAAAATAGCACGAGGTTATACATATAGTTATGTGAATGTGTTTGGGTGCGTGTGTGTGTATATATTAAAAAGCTATTTTTTTTAATCTAAAAAGAGAAGAAGGTTTGCCAAATCAATAATTATAATTCATCATTAACTAAATAATAAGCCCATTATAAATGAACACTTACCTCTACCCCTACTGATAAATGAACACTTACTTCTTTGATACACATCCATCCCCTGCCATTACGCCCATTTCTTTCGATAGGAGCAAAGTTGGTCTCTCTAACATTGATTTATTCCCTCGCGTTGTTGCCTAATGGGACGTATGCGTTGCGTTTTTGAAGCTCACATACATATGCCAAACGACAAACAATTTCAGCTTCTTAGCAGCTCACTTAAAATAGACAACACCACAGTGTGTTTTACTAAAAACAACTACGTAATGATTGTGTTATACAATAAAAATATGTCCTTTAAGCCATCAAGCACTTAGCCAGGCTATCCTTTTTAATATCATTTTATTGAGCCCTTAAAACTGCACTTTGCAGTTAATTAAATTGAAAAGGCTTGGCCTCTGTGACGATGACTATAATATCTACGTTTACTGTGCGATTAATTTTATTACTGGTTAGTTGAGTTAATGGATAACAGATGAACGGATATATGTTGGTATACCTAGATGTATTTTTTATTGTGTATGTAAGTTCATAAAAATTATCTGTCCAGAATTAGGTGTAGAACAGTTAAATTTAAATCTAGTATATTTGGAATTGGAGTGAAAATTTATAATAAACTACCAAATTCTGTTAAAAGTATTTTAGACCTCAAAACTTAAGCTCAAAGAATTCCTGATAGGTAAAACATATTACTCTATAAACAATTTTTTAAATGACAAAAACTTGGTGTAAGGCGTTGTATTTAATTGACATTGAATTACTACATATTTATTGATAATCATATTTTAAGATAATTCAATCTTAAATTATGATGATTATTACTTTTACAATTTTTATTTTGAGTCATAATTTAATAACATTTAATGTGTAATTTGACTAAATAAGAGTGACTAAAACAAACAAGTATATTTTTGTAATATTAAATTCTGATAATAAACTTATGAATATTGTTTCAGCACAGCTGGGCTCAAAAATGGTAATAGGCAAGCTCGATATTACAAGATAAAATAAAAATGTGTCTGTGTATTTTCTTTAGGCCTATTTGAAGTGCCTTTGGGAAAATCAATATATGTCAGGAAACTACTTTCTGTTTGGCAATTTTTCTAAATTGGACTTGTTTGGAGAAATCGTTGAGGCACGCAATGTTATTTAAAAAAAAATTAAGTTTTCTTATTTCCTCCAATATTGTGTTTGTCCAAAAATGATTTTTTTTCTTTGCATTTATGTAGTAGTATTATTATAACTTAAAACGGGATATTTACCGTGTGTACTTTTTGTTGAAATATCGGAAACTCGAAACAAAAAGTACACATGGTAAATATCCCGTTTTTTTAGTGTTCCCGTACTGTTAGTGACCATGTTAGCTTAAAAACTTATTTATTTATTTAAACTTTATGTACAATTGTGTTACATGGGCGGACTTAATGCAGTAAGGCATTCTCTACCAGTCAACCTTTGGGTTAAAAAAATAAGCAAATTATATACTTAATACTAATAAATATAATACTAATATATAATAATACTAATAAAATACACATATATGCTAAAATGACAAACTAATAGATACGGTGCTTTATAATATTCTTTCTGATTAAGAGAGCTCATAATAATTATGACAAAGACCAAACTAAGAATAACAGCCCCTTAAGTAGTGGTTTTTAATTTTACACTTAAAAGAAAATTTTGACTCAATCTTATATACAACGTGTAATTTAAAGGGTATATACATACGAAGTGCACGGTTTCTTTGGATGATAATAAATGATATGGCAAGGGTTTTATAATCCTATGTCTACATGTGTGAAGTATAATAGAAATTTCAATACATTGATACCAGAGGCAGAATTTTCAAATTAAGAAGAACGAAGAGAATCACTGTCTTATTGGCAAGTGACGTGGAAAGTTATTGGCCCTCGTAGTGCTGTGACACGTTTGTTATGATTGGTATTCAAGAAACATATGAAACCGATAATTTGGTATCAATTCTTTGTATCACTTATTTTGAGCTGAAACTGTGCATAGAGATTCCATACCAGATGTTGTCTTCAGCCCCTTTGGATAGATATGGGGTTTCCGTTACACGTTGTATAGTATATTTATATACTTAGTAGTTGTTGTCCGCGACTATGTTCGCGTTAAAATTTAGATGCTTAGAGCTCGTACCTAAATGATAACAGCCATACGGGTTGATCTTGAAGGTTAAGCAACGCTTGCCGAGGTCAGTTTGTAGATGGGTGACTTGTGATTTACACATTGAGATTTCTCCGTGCCTCAGATACGTCGTTAAGTCATTGCTCCCGGCTGTCATTTAAACATCTTTGACAGCCATTACGGATGTCTCAAGACAGAAAATCTTACACTGGTCTTGCCAAGGGGTATGGTGTACCCCAGCTAATGTTGTGGAGGTCAGATAGGCAGTCACTCTATGTAAAACACAAATACTCAGCTGCATTCGGTTAGACTGTAAGCCGACTCCAATATAGGTGGGAAAAGTCTAAGTAGACGATGTTGCCCGTGACTTCATTCGCGTCGAAAAGATAAATATATTCTGCGGGAACTGTCAATTTTCACGAGATGTAAGTGTGAACTCCTGCACGGAATCCACCAATTTCGGTATTAATAAAAACTACGTTCATGGCGTCCCTTGGAATAAAAAGTAGCAAGTAGAAATAATAGACAGGTTCACAGGTACTTACTTATTATATTTCCCCAATGCTTACAGAGTAGAAAAATATGTAGGTCACACATTCTATTTTACGCTACGAAATATCAATTGCAACTCAGTTAATTTTCTAGTGTTTTGCTCCGAGTTTTTCACACCACAGCCATGCCCCGGACAACCCAAGATTGCAACCTTCTGTCATTGACTTTAACTTTTTAAATCATGCTCTGTGATTGGTTGATGTGTTACGGCGGGCACTATTGGGTTGGTACCCTGTGGGCATGGCATTCGTACGTACCATAGAATACTACGATTATCTTTAATATTTTACATTGGGAAAGTTTAAGTAAGTTTATATTGCTAACATAAGTATGTGTTATTCTACCTACTATAGTCTATCTCTGTGCCAATTTTCATTCAGATCCGGACAGCCATTTTGGCGTGAGTGAGTAACAAGCATATGAACTTATTTATGGAGTACATTTTCTCATCGTTTTTGTTACATCTCTATCGCATTTGGATGGCTTGATTGCAATTAAACGCTCTTCAGTCAAAGGCTTGCAGTAGGATTAAATGCTTTGCGGGCAAAGTGATGGTAACATGTTTAGACGTATGTATGTTCATTACTGATCAAGAGGCTTTACTATTTCGCATGGGCGTGCACAGGATTATGACACTGAGTATGCGTTTAAGAATAATTAGTGGAGCAATGCGCACCACCCCTATAAATTCTATGGAAATTGAAAATGTTATACCTCCCTTATCCTTGCGACGTTTACAGCTGGCTGAAAGATTTTGTCTCAAAGAGTTACCCTGCAATAATGCTATGGTTCTCAATAATATTTACTATCCTTTAGAAATCGTATAGTCAGCAGTAACATCCTCCATCTCAGCCAATACTTTTATTTCTGGTTTATTACCTGAAATTTCAACCATTCTAGTTAAAGTAAGAAACCTGACAAAAGACATGTACGGTCGGCCAAGAAAGTGGTGTACCAGTTTTGATTTAGTTTCCCGGTCATCGAAAATTACAACAAGGTTCGTTATAAAAAGATATTACTGAAAGAGACAACATTATCATGACGTAAACCTATGTATTTAGTATTCATACGTCATATGTCACATATAAGTACATGACATTTTAACCTTTAGTATAAATGAAAAGGACATTAGTTTCTACAAAGCAATTGAAATGTTTCCAAACAAAAGTAATAAAAACTATTTAAACAACCGAATTCCATTTGAAAAAGAAAACTGACAATTGACATTTTGTCAAATATATGCAAAAAATCGATATATTTTCCGTGTTATTTTTCAATCAACTGCATATAAAATCATCTCAATGCCTGCCAACTTGACCATTGCCGAAAGAGCACAAATAATTGCCCAATTTAATGAGGGAAGCAGTATCAGTGCGATATCCCGGAATTTGAATATATCGAGGCGTTCTGTCCGCTTTTGGATTCGTCGTGAAGGAGAGGAGGGAAGTTTGTTGGATCACAGAAGAAGTGGTCGCCGGCCTGCACTCTCCAATAACGATAGAGAATTCATGAGACGGGAATATGAAATCAATGGTTTTAAGCCCACAAAACATTTTGCCGAGATGTTCGATGTGAGTGCCCAAACAATAAGGAATCATCTACATTACATGGGGTTGCACCATAGGCATAACGCCAAGAAAATATATTTGACGGATGCTCACAGACTTGCTCGTCTGAACTTCGCCAGAGAGCACTTAGAGTTTGATTGGTCTAATACAGTGTTTTGTGATGAAAAAACGTTTAAATCCAGTCAGCATGGACGTCTTCACCTTTGGCGATATAATTCAACACGGTATAAAGATGATCATGTAATCCCAAATAGAGAATCAGGTCGAATTTCCGTAAATATTTGGGGCTGGATGAGTACGGATGGTGTAGGAGAATTGTGTTCTCTACCTCCTCGAGCGACGGCTGTAAATTATATCGACGTGCTTCAGAATGCAATGCTACCGACAGTCCGTAATGTTTACCCGGAGAACGAAGTGCCACAATTTGATTTGGTCAAGATAATTGTTCAATTCATAATGCGAGGATCGTAAGAGACTGGTTTCGTTCACACACTGACGTAAGGGTAATTCAGTGGCCCTCAAGATCGCCGGACCTCAACCCGATAGAAAATCTTTGGGGCCTTATGGTCCAACGATGGTCGCATCAAAATGAAAGAACCAAACAAGCTCTTATTAGTCACTGTAATTATATCTGGGAGGAAATGCGGGGAACCGATATTTGCTCACGGCTTGTTGGTTCAATGAGGTCTCGTCTTTTAGAGGTTATAGAGGCCAACGGCGGTTACACCCGTTTCTAATTTTTTAAAATTTTCAATATCTTCTAAATATTACTATATATGCTATGTTTTTGTTTGTTATAAGTATTTTAAAATTGATTGTAGAAATTTAATAAAAGGATAAATCTATTTTTAGCTTGTTTTTTATTGATATTGTAATTACAAGTTTACAGAAATTGTAGGTTTGTGGACTCGCCTTGTGCCTTTACAATTTTATGTAACTTGTTGATTTCAATTCTGAATTTGTAGATACAATTTTGTCATCAAAATCTACAGCCCCCCGCCGTTGATTTTACGACGTCATTGGTTCCATCAAGTTCAAACTAAGAACAGCTGTCACGTTACAAACAGTAATAGTCGTTATCAATAATCAGATAAAGACAGCAATAGAAGTTGTCAGATCGTTCTGCAAGCGAAACTAATCTTTATCACCTATGAATCTGCAAGCGATATTCAACCTTAGGGTGGTACACCACTTTCTTGGCCGACTGTACATCAATAATAAGTGGCCAGTATATAAATTCCTATATAATACTATATTAGTTTATTTCAATATCAAGTGTTTTTTAGATACTGTCAAAAATAAATATGAATTCTTGGAATTTTTGAATGACAAATCAAAGAACAATGGCGAATCCTCTAACAAATTTTTGTTGGCATAATTTTGTAGCATCTATTAATGGAAAATATATAAGAGTATAGAGTTTCAATTCATGATCATTTTTGCCTTAAGATCCACTATTAAAGGAACTCTTGAAAAAAAGATATTCGTTGAAGAAGTTTTAGATGTTATGTCTGGCCATTATTACGTAAACCGATTTATTGGAAGCAGACTGGTACCGCAGACTAAATTATATTCATAGTCAACGCTAGTGTGGAAAACATAGACCTAGTAGTGAGCCATTGTCAGTTGGCCAGGGGTCTCCCGCCCGCGATCTCACGGTAGCATGGAAAAAGTAGCTGTCGCAACCGAAGGCTGGGCACGCCGCGATCGCGGCGATAAGTCCCGTTTTTGAGAAGTGGCTGGAAATACACCACGGCATCCTCACCTTCCACCTGACGCAGGTGCTTACTGGACACGGGTGTTTTGAGAGGTACCTATCTCGGATTCAGCTGGAGGACACGCCCGGGTATCGACATTGCGTGGACCACCCGGAGATCACGGTGGAGCATACGGTGGAGGTGTGCCCCTGCTTGGGCAGACTTTCGCCGTTTCCTCGTTGAGGCTATCAGCAGCGGTGACCTCTCGCGCCCGGCCCTGGAGCGGAGCAAGTGGGAATAGAATGCAGTCGCCTCCTTCTGCGAAGTCTAGTATTACACTAGCGAAAGAGAAGGCCGAACGCGCGAAGGAGAGGCAACTCTCTTCCTCACGCCCCAGCCGCCGCGGAAGACGCCCCGTGCGTTGGGGATCACGAGCCGATCTCCGGCCACCGTAGGCGCGGCCTTGCAGATGGTGAGCAGGGGTAGCTCACCGTCCGGTAAGGACCAGGCCCAGGTCAACGGAGCATCGTGTTCCACGCGCGCCTCAAAGAGCTGTCAGCACCAGTGACTGTTGTAATATTGGTTTTATGGAATTTTATGTCTATGGTTTACTGGCAGGTTTTTAAGTCTATGGCATTTAAAACCAAAATGTTGTTAGGAATGTTTTTAAAATGTGACAAGATAGATGAAAAGAAAAGTCAAGTAGAAAACATTGGAAGTTGAAGATATAGTCGTTAGTCGGAGTGGTTGTATATGGTCGATCATAAATGATTTAGTTTTTTAGAGCAGTTTACCAATTTTATCAAACATGTATAGAATGTAATTTAGAATTTTGTAAAGGATTTTGGGAATGAAATAAAACGCAGTGAAACTACAGAATGAAGTAATTTATTTGAATAAAGGATCCCACACTTACAACATCTTGGTAAGAGAACTATACGATATCCTCAACAGGTTATGGCCGTCCTGGGCCTTCAAGATGGTATTTAACAGGTTATGGGCTGCCCCCGGGCAAATTTAACCAGATGTTGTAAGAAGATCGACGAAAGAAAAGTCTAAAAATTCTTTGGAGTTCATGAGAAATTATAATTCAAAATAAAATTGAAAATGATTTGAAGATTCAAAGTTGTCAAGAAAGACAATATGTGGCTTGGAAACAAATGGAAATAATATTTTCAGAGGGGAATAGAGATGATATAGTAGTTGAAATTTGAAAGCGATGCAAAGGAGTTGTTGGTGATGATTTTCGCAGTGAAGAAAATGCTGAAGTTAGTGATGAAGATGCTGAGGTTTCTGAAGGCAGGATTGAAGACGTTGAAGTTGAAGTTAGTGGTGAAGAAGTTGAAGTTCGAGGAGTTAGTGTTGAAGATAGCGTTGAATAATTTTATATAGAGTCGAAGAAGATAAGTTAGGAGTTTTGTAATAATTTTATATAGAGTCGAAGTAGATAAGTTAGGAGTTTTATAAGTGAAGTGTGTTTAGCGATGGTCAGAGTATAAAATTCAGAGGGGATGTTGGTGTAGAATTTTATAGGTTTTGTGTTATTGGGGCTCCTTTGCATAGCTGGCAACGTGAAGTAGTGGTTTAATTGAGTTGGGTTTTTAAAAATGAGTTGATAGGAGTTAAATAGGAGATGTTATTCTAATTGCAATAAACATAAAATTCAGAGGGGATGTTGTAATATTAGTTTTATGGAATTTTATGTCTATGGTTTACTGGCAGGTTTTTAAGTCTATGGCATTTAAAACCAAAATGTTGTTAGGAATGTTTTTAAAATGTGACAAGATAGATTAAAAGAAAAGTCAAGTAGAAAACATTGGAAGTTGAAGATATAGTCGTTAGTCGGAGTGGTTGTATATGGTCGATCATAAATGATTTAGTTTTTTAGAGCAGTTTACCAATTTTATCAAACATGTATAGAATGTAATTTAGAATTTTGTAAAGGATTTTGGGAATGAAATAAAACGCAGTGAAACTACAGAATGAAGTAATTTATTTGAATAAAGGATCCCACACTTACAACATCTTGGTAAGAGAACTATTCGATATTTCTAACAGTGACGGGGCCCCATAATGCCATTGCCTGCCGGGGTACAACTCCGGTAATGTTCTAACGAGATACTACGGCCCCGGAACTTAAGGGCAGCTGAAGGAACAGTGTGGGTTTTTAGTCAGTAGTAGTTTGATACCGCTCTGGGTAAAGCGGAAGGGATTCCGTTTTACCCAGAGCGGGAGAAGTCATTCGATGATTTACCCCCCACCCAGGAAAAAATGGGTTCCCCGCCACTTCCAAGGTATTAGAAGTTGATTATATCGAAAATCTGTTTTAAACAAGTAACTATGAGTTATGAAAGCTATAATTACAGGCATCAAGTATTGCAAGTTAATTGCGGCTCTCTCTCTAGGATGGCAACGCATGTACAATGCCTTTTGTAATACAGATCCATATAGGCCGCACTTTCCATCAGTCGGAACATCTGTTTGCCATCTTCAAATATGGATCTTAGTTGAATTAAATAAATAAATACTATAAAAGTAGGTAATAGGTACTTATAAAAATGAAACAATTTGTTTTATATATTATGTATGTATTAATTTATTCTTCATCTTTTCTTATGATAATATCGTCCAAAAAACCTGCTGGTGTATTAATAGTTGTCTGATGTCTGGCCCATCCGAGATACCAAACTACTGTCATGGTATGCGCGCAACATCCGACAGTTCGTCTTCCCACTAAGCAACTGCAACAGTACTCTATTATTCCTGCACGGCCGGGCACATTATTTTCTATTAATATAATTATACGTATTGCCTTCTAGAGACATGGCGCGATTTAATTTAGCCTCTAATAAGGGTTGTGTCACTACTGCCTCTAAGATTGTATTCAGATGAATTTACTCACTCACTGCATACCTCAATCCTGTATCCGCCGTGGAAACGTACATGTTCACCATAATATGAACGCGCTTGTCGTATTTGGTACGTTCGATATTATAAGACAGGAAAGTAAACATTGTTTCTGTTTGCTGATATGTTTTGGAAATTAGAAGTTCTTCTATTCATATAATAACAGCCTCAACCATGCTAGCCAGATTATTTTCTAAATTCATATTTTGCCTAATTATGTTTAATATTTCTTTGGCATATTCGCTGTCTTGTAGGCGAGCACCAAACTTATTTAATAAAGCAGCTGCTATCTGGAAGTTTTGCATCAAGTGGGGAAGTGATCTATGGAAATATTCTTGCCTCAGTAATTTAAAATCTCTTTTAAATTATCCATTGACCACTTCCACTTTTGCGGCTGTTAACACACATCATGCGAGTAGGCATAATACGACTTCCCATTGTGATATACAAATGGATGGATAAACAACAAAGTCCAAAGTATCAGGTAGAATCGTAGTCCAAAAAAGTCAAAGCAAAACGTCGACGGCGTAAATAGCAGCTGATCGGAATCCTTAGCCAAGCACTAGTCGCAAGGAAAAACTGAGTTTATACCGAGAAGCAGTTAATAATTTCAAAAGTACGGAAACACAACCGACTTTACACGAGATAGCAGCAGTTGTCAATACACGTTACGCAGATGTCAATGTCATGTCGTATTGTTGCCATACTTTGCTTGCAGTAGGTATGACTTTATTTTAGTATTTATTTATTCAGCAGAATTCTTAACAAAAATCTGCAATTATATTTATTATGGTTTATCAATACGCTTGTAAAGTATACTTATGCAATAAGGGCAAAGCACTTTAAATAAATTGGAGTAGATTTACTCATATATGGCAGAGAAACCAGCAGAGAACTTTCAACTGAGACAATATTGGCTAAAAAACATGAAGTCAAATTGTAAAGGAAAAAAGTAATCTGGGCATTTTTGTAGAAATTTATCCACTCTCATTTTGCGCTGTCCCGTGACTTTATTCATAATTCATTAGGAGACCGAAAGCCTATTATTGTAATTCACTGTTTATTATGATAGTATAATATTGAAACTCCGTAAATAACAGTGAATTAGTCTACTTTTACTACAATAATTGTTAAAATAAAACGAAAATATGTTAGGAACCCCCCAGTTTTAAGGTGTCCCACAGTGTCGTGACACACTTTGAGTTAGATTATTGATGACATACAATTAAGTATGCAGGTAAAAAAGGTTTTAATATGTTCATATGTATGAAGCTTTTAAAACAAAATATAGATTACAGCCACTTATAAACAAAACTAATTACTTTTTAGTATTTTAATTGTCTCCCACGATTTCGGACGTAGTGGAAAATTACACTTTGTAACCGTCTTTCCTGCACTTGAGAAAAAAGTAAACTGCCAAATCTTAGCACATTATTTTTCTGGAAACATTATTCATCGATTCCGCCATTTTGTTGGGTTGGCAATCAGGTGCTCTCAAAATTATTCGTGTCAAAACTTGCAAAGCGTTACCATCTACGTGTAATTCGTCCACTTTGTTAGAGGAATTTCTGCTGGTAAGTTTTTGTTTTTGTTAATCTTGTTATTGTAAATGATAATAAAATCATCGTAAAAATTATTAATTGAATTACTTGCAGCATTCGTTGTTCTATTGTTTAACTACGTGCAATTTTAAATTGGAAAACATGAAAACGTTACTTCCATTTTGTTTAATTACGTATACGTGGATTGTGAAAGTTACAAAATGGAAATGTAAAGGCGAGTACATAAGCTAAACAAGCATGATTGTGCAATTTTAATGTGATATTTTTTTTGTTGTGATGGTCCATTTTTT
The DNA here is from genome assembly GCA_943138885.2 of Tholera decimalis. Classification (NCBI taxonomy): domain Eukaryota; kingdom Metazoa; phylum Arthropoda; class Insecta; order Lepidoptera; family Noctuidae; genus Tholera; species Tholera decimalis. The sequence goes on from OW964561.2 coordinate 17,264,477, forward strand.
AATTTGCCTTTTTCATGCACTTATGTATGATGTGCATTATATACCTATTATATAAATTATTTGGTTCAGGAAATTATCTTTTTCAACTAAAAGTTACTAGCTAATGAAATACCACTAATCTCATGATTTTCTTTGAGCTGGTTGAATGAGGGTTATTGCTATATTCATATACTGTATAAATATAATTTATTTAATGCTTTGCTTTGGCCAAGTGAGACTGAGCCTGTTAATTGTTTGACAAACAATGAACTAACTGTACTCTCTGCTACAGAGTTAAACTTTCCAGGGCCAAGTGAGACTAAACCTATTGGTTACTTGCCACATATTAAAAGTAAAAGGGAGTGCAAAAAAGACAAACCATTACCAAAGAAACAAAGAACAAGCGACAAAAACTTACAAAACCAGCATACTCTGTTTCTAAAATGCATTAAATGCAGTTACTCAATACTTGGTGCTAAAGCAACATGTATGTGTTGCAAAAACACATACTGTGTGGACTGCATCGGAGGTCCCGTTGCTTTGATTATTTGTGTGACACATGCCTTGATCCTGATGATGAAGATAGGTAGGCTTATTTAGTGTTTATTTTTATATGAATTAACTTTATACAATATGTTTTTGTTACAGATTAAATCTACTACAATAAAGTTGATTGTCGGTGGCAGTGAACCTGAATACCAAAAAATGATATACATCGTAGACATCGACAAAAATTTAACAAGGGATGATTTACTGCAATATTACTATTATGGATTAAAGTGGCCATGGGACGAAACTCATTTTGTTTTAGCCAGTCAGTGTTGGGAGTGTCATGAAGATGTACCTCAAATAACGGATTTTGGTATGCGACCGTTCCACTTTTCCCTATCTATGACTAAAACTCATGTTAAGAATTTTCTAGCGACATATTTTTGGTGCAATTTGGCGTTTTGATTTATGATCATTATATGAAAGATGAAAAATATCATCCATTTTATATCAATCGTCAGACTTTGAAAATTTGTTCCATCTAAGAATTTTATAAGTAACTAGTATTTGCGTGTTGGTGCTTGTGAAAAAAAAAAAAGGGGGGTGTAATGGGGGGGGCGGTTGCAGAAGTATTTTGACTTAAGCATTGCCCCTCTAAACGAATCTGAAAAAAAAAAATATTCCAAGTCTCTTAATTTACGAGATCCGGCCAGAGGGGGTGAGAAGGGGGGTGGGGGGCGACTTTGATAAATGGTTTTTACTTTACCGAGCCTCCTCTATACGAATCCGTAAAAAAAAAACATACGGGTCTCGTAGTTTCCGAGATACGATAGGGAGGGGGGAGAAGGGGGGGGGGAAAGGGGAGGTTTGGCACTTTTCCCGTAGGTTTGAGAGTTACTTGTTTACGAATCTGTCAAAATATACTCACCTCCCCATCCACCATCTGGGAGAACAATTATGTCAATGAGTGAGTCAGTGAGTCAGTGGTAATCTAGCTTTATACAGTATAACTAGTATTTGCGTGTTGCGCGAGGTGCAAGCACCTCGCGTGATTGTGAAAAAAAAAAGGGGGGGCTTTAGTATTTGCGTGTTGCGCGAGGTGCAAGCACCTCTTACGAATCTGTCAAAATATACCCACCTCCCCATCCACCATCTGGGAGAACAATTATGTCAATGAGTGAGTCAGTGAGTCAGTGGTAATTTAGCTTTATATAATATAATATTCTGAAAAACTCTAACTGAACTTGCCAAAGTTTGACGATTAATATTGATAGTTTTTATTATTCACTAAATATATCATTCCTAGAGGCGCGAATCTTATTTTGATCGACAGAGCTGCATTTTACAAAAGAAAACCAAAGAAAATTTTAATTTGGCAGGCTCTGGCTGAGCCTGAGGATTCACATTAATGAACAATAGTTTTCCTCCATACAATATTATCTAGAATAAGTGTTCATTTTGAAAACTTTATAATTAAAAGACTGATTAAACTAATTTGAAACAATATTTTTGCGCACACATTGTGTTAATTTTGAAGAATTAATGTTTTTTTGTGAAACAACAATTCTATTAGAGTAGTATAAGTGTCACTTTTGAAGACTTAAAATAAATAAATATGTTTGTACCAAAATACCTGTTAAATTGAGAACTATTTGAAAGCAAAGAATATAAATAATAATATAATTTAGAAAACTGTTGATTTGGGCAAACTGTTATTAAAGGCTGATTAAACTAAGGTTCCGTAATTTCATTTTCGTTTATGAAAAAAAATTATTTATCATCTGACCCTATTAACATTTTAAATTTGTATTAACTCTGTGAAATAAGCTTTACGTTTCCGTTTTGTAACTCTACCAATAAATTTTGTAACTATCCCATTTTTTAAGTTATGAAATTTAATTTAATTTCCAATTTTTACAGGGCACCAGCTCATTATTTGATTAGTTTTTGAAAAAGTGTCATACAACCATAAATTTTAATTTAAAAATATTCTAAACTTGTTAACTATTTTAGATAATGTGGGAAATAGAAAATAACAAAGCTTAATTCCCAAAAGTAACAAAGTAGATATGTTTTTACTAAATCACAAAAAAACTAACGCATTTACTAGTTGATGAATATTTTTTTTTAAAGAAAGTAACGTATTCTATGCAATAAAAAAACTTTTTCTGCTAATAATTAATTATGTAACATTTTATTTGATTGCAAAAAAAATTACAAAATGGAAATCAGAAGCACTACCTTGTCCCAAACAAATCATATTTTCTCAGAAGATGGGTAATCTTTTGTTATTTTGCAACTATTACAGTAATCTTTAATTAATATCAAATCATATTAAAATAATAAAAAAAATTTTTAGGAAAAAAATAGAACCGACTTCCATATCAAAACACTACAAAGCCAAAAATAACTTTAATTTCGGAAGGCGGTGTCAAAAACGAAAATATATACAAAACTAAAGTCGGTTCTATTTTTTTCCTAAAAATTTTTTTTTCACGCTTTTTAGTGGGTTGTTTTGTAATTTATCTAGATACAAAAGCCATAATGTCAACAACTTATCACCTTTTACAAAATATTGCTTTTCCCTGTGCATAGCCGTTAATTTTTGAGGAGTTCTCCTGATATTTGACCATCAGCTCTACATTACCATATGTGTTGTGACGAGAATAAAGTTTTTAACATCCGTACTCAAGTAATCGAATCGCAATCCACGAAATACTTATTATTGAGGAGTTTCAGTGGCCATCTGTGGTCTTCATCATCAGTTCAACTTCCCTAAATGGTACTTTTCGGAAGCAACTGCTTGGTACTTGGTACTATAAGAAATACCCAAAACGCTATAGGTGTGCCTATAATATTTGAAGAGTTCCCTCGATTTCTCCAGGATCCCATCATCAGATCCTGATTTCGTAAGAATGGGACCAACTAGAAAGTATACCCATTCAAACGCAAAAAGAATTTTTCAAATCGGTCCAGCCGTCTCCGAGTTATGAGGTAACATACATTAAAAAAAAAAAAAAAAAGTTCAAGACGAATTGTAAACCTCCTTTTTTTGAAGTCGGTTAAAAACTCTATTTAATTATTTTTTTCCACATTTCTCCTTTTTGTAACCGGGATAAATTTCTACGGAAATGCCCATCTAATCCCTTGTGATAATATTAGTCAATTGTATTTCCAAAAAAAATATATTTTTTATTAGAGTGGGTCAGTTCATAAGCATATCTTGAAAAATCTAAGAAATTATTTTATTAACATTTGCAAACATGATATTAATAGACGCTCAAATATTCTATTAACAATTTTTTCTGTTTATTATACGCAGATGGATCGAAATCCGGTGATAATGTTAAAGCAGCATACTATGATCCACAAATGAGAATAAATAATAACCAAATGCTTTAAAATGCTGTATTTTTACTGCAGAGTTTTGCTATACTAGCTGCTTTAACATATGTAAATAATATTGTAAATGCCAATGAACAGTGTAAACAAAAGTATAAATAGTGTAAATAATATATTAATAATAAGTGATTCTAAGAGTGTTTTATCTAGCTTATGTAATTGTAACTTGAGTTATAAACAAAATTATATTGTACATAGAATTAAGTACATTCTAAAAAAGATGGGAAAACATGTAGAATTTTTGTGGGTTCCATCTCATAGTAGCATAGCCGATAAAAAAGGAAAATGATATGCAGAATTACAGCAAGACTTACCAACAACACCGTGGTACAACAAATTCAAATATTCCAACAGAAAGTTCATAACCTGCATTAATCGCTTGCGCTCTGGACATTGTTTAGTCCCAGCACATCTCTACAGGATGAGAATCATCAGTGACAAAAACCTTTTGCTATAAGGAAAATGCGGATATCAAACACGTTTTATTTGATTGTGAATCGTTTGCCATGCAAAGATGAAGTGAAGTTAGTGACATTGCTGAACCAAACTCTCTAAGTGTTCCCCGCCACGTTCAGGAATTACTTTCCAATGCTGTTTATTTTAATCTATTTACACATTTATATTGAACACTGTGGAAAAAATTTAATCGCTTTGATTTAGTTTAATGACTACGACTGAAGGACTGTATTCATGGTTATGAAAAAAGTAAAAAAAAAACATTTCTGCTATTTAAACAAATAATAAAACCTTACTAAACAAAAATGCATAATGTGCATACGTGATTCATCAGATTTCTGTCTATTATTTTTACTCGGATTATAGGCAACGAACATTTCCGATTACTCCCGACAACTGACGAAATTTCGTATTCTCCCGCAGGACATCTTTCGACATTCATGCGTGTGTGCGTTTGCGTATGGACATCAAAATTAATACACACATGCGAACAAATTTCCTGCCTGAGTCCACGGCATGACTTGGGAATTAGGTACATTAATTTGCAGCGCCTGGCAAACATAATGTTTGTGTGCTTGCAAATAGGTGCTATTTATAAAATATTAGGCGTTTTTAAGTTATTATGTTTTGTTTATTCATTTATTTACTATTAATTAAAGTCATCTAAAATGTACGAACGTTTTACTAAAATATCTGTGAATGGCAAATAAAGCACTGCATTTCTGCCTACAAGGAGCGCACGCCCATGCTATTTTGCTTCTTTTCGACACCTTTACACACAGACGGATAGATTTTTGTTTGATTTTTATTACTCAGTATAATGTTTTAGTTCCATCCTTCATTAGTAAGATTAATCTAATCTTGTCGTCTGTTAAATTTATTTTTATATCTTATAAATACTGTAGACTCTTAGATTCGATTTTCTATTATTTATTTGTAAAAGTGTACTATGTTAATTGGTCTACACTGTCCTCTCATACCGATTAAACCTTTATTATGCTTATTACATTGTGAAAATCAATAATTTCTTGAAAAGAATAACCATGAAGTTTCTTGCCAGTTCTTCTTCATAAGGAACGACCAATTTCGAACCATGCTCTAGCTTCTGGCGTTTTATAAATGTTCATGTCAGCCTACGTGAAATAACGTATTTTGAGATTGAGTTTGTTACTATCCGTAGGATCGTCTACCCGCGGCATCGCTTGCGTGAAAAGGTTTTTTTAAGCGAAATTAAAGTAGCTTATGTTACTTGCTGATAATATGGCTTTAGGTATATAGGAAAAATATTGTTTGAAATCGGTCCTTTAGTTTTTGAGGTTATCCATTACAAACAAATAGAACTTTCCTATTTATGGCATTAGTTTTGATTAACATAGAAATCGAATGTCTTAATTTTACTTACGGACAAAAACATACAGGGAAATAACAAGATAATATATTTAACAGCAACCTACAACTAGCCTAGTATGCCTCGTTTAAAAAACAATAAACAAAAAAATGTGTCAAACTCACAGCTTTTTGTTCGCACACAAAGTCCACTATTAATCTCTGTGGCTTGACACTACATGCGTGCGACTTATTCATGGAAAATTGCATTGCGAGGAGACGTGACCAAAATTTA